>OY987318.1:12500-1224321 GCA_963920655.1 Geranium rotundifolium
CGGGTGCTGAACTGCTTCGCGGACGTCATGCCACCCGAACTAGGGCTGTCCATTTTAACCGGTAACCCGATACCCGACTTGACTCACCCAACACCCGACTCGACTTACCCGATACCCGACTAACCCGATACCCAATTGACCCGATACCCGACCAACCGACAATACAACCGAGTCGAGTATTGGGTCCAATTATAAAACCCGCCGGGTACCCGAATACCCGACTAGTATATATAAAATATATGATTATTATAAATCATTAAGCCCAACCTAGCCCAACCCAACAGCCAACAACCTTGCCCAACCCAGCAACAAGTCCAGCCCAGCCCACTCGTGTTTGATGTCTGAAACAAATACAAAGGAGGTTATAAACCATCATTGAGTCCCATATGCTTCCGATGTGGGACTCAATGAGAGTTAATAATCTCTCTTCTTCTTCAGACTCATAACTCAGCGACGTGGCACACCCTCCTCCATTGATATCGCGTCGATTAACTCATCCTGGCCCTCCATTATAAATGAACGTGGCACACTCTCTTCCACCCACGTCTCTCACTCGCGTCTCCTCTTATCTCTCTCGTTCAATTCACAGAACTGAACCACTCTTCTGAAACCTAGCCTCTCGCCTCTCACCTCTCGCTTTCTCTCCGTTGTCCCTCTCACATGAATAACAAAATCTCCTCCCCTCTCTATCGACTCAACTCGTCCCCGCCTTTCTCTCATCTCCTCGTCATCATGCCCTCTGATTCAACCCTTGCATCTCCTCTCTCTCTAAAGCCCTAAGAGTACCGTCTTCTCATCTCCTTCCTCGTCGTTTCAGTGAATCGACCGTTGTTGATTCTCATCTCCACCACTATCAATCAAGCAATGGTGGAGAGGAGACTCATCAACAACGCGATTCTCTAGTGGAGCTGGAGATTGAAGCTTCACGCACACAACGCCGACCACATGTCTGCAAATCAGGTAAGTGCACAACGTCGACCATTTGAATTTTAGTTTTCAATTTGGGGTTTTATTTTGGGGGTTATGTTTCTGGACTTAGGGTTCAATTGAGTCTCGATTTTAATTCAGTTTGTTGTTGTAATTTAGAGTTATGATTAAATTTTAATTTGGGATTAAAAATTGGGGGTTAGGGTTCGGAATTGGGCTACAAATTGGGGATTTCACAATACGAATTGGGGCTTTTGATTTCGGGGTTAGGGTTCGGTTTGGGATTAAAATTGGGGATTGAAATTGGGGAAATTGATTTGGGGGTTAGAGTTAGGGTTTAACTGCAAGTCTGATTTCAATGTAATTTTGGTTTGAAGTTGTAATCTGGGGATTTTATTTTTATTTTCATTTCCGAATTAATTCAATTTCAAATTGAGATTTTAAATTAGGGGCTATGGTTAGGGCTTCAAATTGAGGATTTTGATTTGGGGATTAGGGTTAGGGTTCGTGTTCAATTGAAAAGGTCTAATTTTAATTTTAATTTTGGGTTCAATACAAATTGGGAATTTTGTATTCGGGTCTGTTGGTTTTACCCGACTCACCCGATACCCGAGTCTACCCGAACCCGACTACCCGACTCTTCAACCGAGTCGAGTAATGGGTCTGGGTTCCAACACCCGACTCAAACCTAGTCAGGTTCGACCCGAGCCGAGCCGAGTTCGACCCAAGCCGAGCCGAGTCTACCCAACCCGACTCGATGGACAGCCTTAACCCGAACTGCCAAAAGCCCAGCCACCACAACGCGAGGTGGACCACTGCATCGAGCTTAAGCCCGGAGCAAAACCGCCGGCTCGAGTTCTTTACCGCATGGCCCCACCAGAGCTAGCCACGCTGATAGAAGTGGGATTCATACGTCCCTCGAAATCGATTACCGGGCTCGGAGAGTTGTTTCCGGAGCTCGGCTAGCTCTGGTGGGGCCATGCGGAAGGAGCTCGAGCCGGCGATTTTACTCCGGGCTCAAGATCAATGCAGTGGTCCACCTCGCGTTGTGGAGGCAGGTCTTTTGGCAGTTCGGGTGGCATGACGTCCGTGAAGCGTTTCAGCACCCGTTGGATGGCTATCGGTGGAGGGTTCTTCTAAGAGGCTAGGTTCTCGGCCCGTAAGGAGGCGAGGAACGTTACCTCTCCTCGTTTGACCCCTCTTGCTAGTTGTTTAGGGGTGAGGACCGAGCCCCGTCGTGTCGCGGGCTCGTAGTGAACCTGGGCCGGTGTTAGTCGTTTTGGGGAGAGGCTTCTCATGCAGTGATGGCATAGCGGAGGATCCGGAGGATCGTTGCCCCAGGGTTGTTGTTGGGGGGACCGGGCCGTGGCGTCAAGGTGGTCGAGATGCCGGGGCACGCCCTCCAAGGTAACCATCTGGCCATCTGGGTCGAGATTTTTGGTAATCCTTTCCTTTCTGGAGCGATCAGACAAGAGTCTAGGCGAACGTTTTGGTCCTTGGCATGCCAAGCTAGCGTGTCTGGCCCTTAGGCTCGTGGCTCCTTCTTTGTAGGGGAGAGGAGGCCAAGCCGCGGGGCTTATTGTAGGGCTCGTCGAGGCGAGTTTGCCTCCGAATTGCGCCCGTTGCCTTGGTAGATTCCAAGGGAGATTTCGTTTGTGGGGGTAGCCGTAAGTCTCGGTTGGTATGGCTGAACCACTCTGATACTACTTGTCACGGGTTGGGAGATCGACCCCTTACCGACCCAACCCGTGTTGCGCTAGGAACGGCATCTAGCAAGCCATACGAGGGTAGAGAAAGAGACGAGTTAGATGAGAGGGTCCCCAAGTTTGGGGAGAGAATGCGAATTGTAAGATAAGTGCTACATGTGTGCAAGAGAGAGTTTTCGTATGTGTATTTCTTCTTGTCCGTTTACAATGAGAGACCTACACTATTTATACTAGTTCCTAGGTCTTAGCTAGAAAGGAAAGCGTCGAGAATCGTGGGAAGAGAATCATTGACCGACCACGATTTAGGGGAGTCTTGCCATGTAGGAGAAGATCCTTAGCTTGATTTGGGGGCTCCTTCCTTGCATAGGAAGATCTTGCCATGATGGAAGAGATCCTTTCCTTATGAGGAGAGGATCATGCACGATTGTGATGATCTTACCATGTTTAAGAGAGATCATGTCTTTGTGCCCAAGTCTTGGAGGATTGGGCTGGTCGGATGGAGCGGGTTTGGCGTTGCGAGGCCAGCCCGGTGGAGAAGATGGGGCACTGATTCGTCGTGGGTGACGGCCCATGGGTCTGAGGGGCCGACGGATGTCGAAAAATGGTCTGTAGACATTCCGTGGTCCACGGGCTTAATTCGTTCATTAAAGTATTGGCAGAGTGGCCCGTGATGGAACTTCTGTCCATTTTTTATGTGGAAGCTTCGAAGATGACTTCGGTATGGCCCGTGGGTTTGATTGTAGCCCACGGGACGGTCGTGATAGTAGAAGTGGCCCGCAGGGCTAGCGCGGGCGCCTGCGGGTTGGCGCGTTGGTGGGAGTGAGAGTGGCCCGCAAGCGGTTGTGGGGGCTCGGGGTATTGTAGCGGCATCGGTGTCGCAGGAATGGCCCGTGAGCGGATGTGCGCGCTCGAGGAAGTGTCGTGACGTTTGTTGACGCTACAGTGGGCATCGTCGGGAGTGGCCCAAGGTTTCGTCGTGGGCCACTTTTCATATCCTTGAGTGTTTTACGCGGCGGGTTGGTACAGAAGTCGACCCCTTTGTTTTGAGAGAGGAGTATGTCTCGATAAGTTGGTTTGGCGACTTGAGAGGAGAGTTGGGAACTACCGTTGGTTAGCCTCGGGTGTCGTTGTGGGTTGCGGTGTTGAGTAGGAGCGTGTGTTACGAGGGCTCGTTCATTGTGCCTCGGACGGTTGGCGGGTGTCCGGGGTGTGACACCGAAGATTCTTGGGAAGACCCCAAGAACCTGTGGCAATTTCAGGACAAAATCAAGGAATACCACAATCTACACCCTACCGAGATGGCAGGGAAATCAGCGGGGGAGAATGTCACATCCCGGACACCCGCTAACTGTCCAAGGCGCAACGACCAAGCCCTTGCAACACACGCTGCAGACCTTAAGGGACAACCAACTCTACGTCAAGCCCGAGAAGTGTTCCTTCGCCGAGACCAGCGTCCACTTCCTTGGGCACGTCATACAAGACGGGGAACTCAAAATGGACCCCGCAAAAATTCAGTCCATCCTAGAATGGACCCTGCCTCGGAAGGTACCCGAACTCCGATCCTTCCTTGGCCTCGTCAACTACTACCGACGATTCATCCGGGGGTACTCAGCCATCGCGACCCCCCTCACCGACCTTCTGAAGAAGAGTCACAACTGGGAATGGAGCCCAAAATGCGAGGCTGCCTTCTAACAGCTCAAACGGTCCATCACGAGCGAACCCGTGATGGCCCTATCCGACCACAACAAACCCTACGAGGTGCAAACAGATTCTTTCGACTTCGCCATCGGGGGCGTCCTAATGCAGGACAACCACCCCATCGCCTTTGAAAGTCGAAAGCTGAACCCCACCGAGCAACGCTACTAAGTACACGAGAAGGAAATGACCGCAGTCACACACTGCCTTCGTACATGGCGCCACTACTTGCTTGGGAACAAGTTCACGGTAAAAACCGACAACATAGCCACCATCTACTTCGAGTCACAGAAACGACTTTCGCCCAAGCAGGCGCGTTGGCAAGCTTTCCTCGCTGACTACCACTACACCCTAGAGTACGAACCCCGAGCGCCCACAACCTGTCGGGTTTGTACTCTAGAGTGGCGACCCGATCGGGGTTGCCAGAAGTGATGGTTGAGGTGGAGACCTTTTCTTCTTAAAGGCTCACCTTGAAGGAACTGCGGGGTTCCAAAGTTCGAGGTCAGCTTGTTCTTGTGAGGCGGCGACCTGACATGATTGTGGAGGACACAGGCCTCCTTATGTCCTATTTACGTTTTAGGGCGTTGCGTTGTGTTGAACTCATGTTTTTGGGCCGTGTTGTTCTGGAGACGTTTTCTCCGAGAACGGACTTCTGATACCCCGGGGAGGGAAGTTTTTTCCCTTAATTTCCCTTGTCTCGGCAAGGGCGGATGTAGATTGCCTCTTTTAGGCACGGGCCACGTTTTGGCCTATTTCCCTTGTCTCGGCAAAGGCGGATGTAGGTTGCCTCCTTTGGGCATGGGCCACATTTTGGCCTATCATTGTTTTGTTGGGGACCGATCTTTGGTCCGGCGTCTTGCTTTTGATGCCATGGAGCTTGACGGCGTAGGTTAAGGTGGTGAGCAACTTCTCGCATTCGTCTTCAGAGGCAGCCTTGATGGTGAAGGAAATAGCTTCAATCCAGCTTCTCCGTGGGCAGTCTTTGGTCCAATGCATCTCCCCGCATAGGTTGCAAGGGTTCTTTGGCGGGGAGGAAAGGTTTTTCCCTAAACCCAAAACCCTGGGTGCCCTTATCTGCCCAGCTAGGTGCATTGGCGCCTTACCCTTATCCGCCACTACTGGTGCCTTGCCCTTGTTGGGATGTCCTGGTGACCTGCCAGTAGGTTTGCCAGCTCTTTTAAAGTTGACATCCTTATTGACCATCAGAACCTCAGGGGTCTTGCCCTTGAGATTTTTCTCTGCTGTCACCAACATCCCATGTAATTCCTTGATTGTCGGAAGCGACATCAGAACTATATCTGATTTCAACTGCTCTGTGAAGCTGTGACCTAGACTGGGCAAGTGATCAAAAAGCCGCTTCATCTTGAGGACATGTGGGCTCACTGCCTCACCAATATTTAGCCTGTTGTAGAACAATTCCCTAAGAGTGTCGTATCTTTCGACATGAGCATTCTTCTGGTAGTATACTTTGATCTCCTCCATCATCTCTTGAGGATTGTCCAAGAGATTCATGAACTGGTCCTGGGTGTCATTTTCCATGGACTCGACCATGAGGATGCCAACATCTTGTCTATCGCTTATGTACTCGTCATAAGCGTTCTTATCGGCATCGCTGGCATCATCTGCAGGTAGTTTTATAGGCTTATCTGTAAGGATATACTCCAGTCTCTCATACTGAAGAGAAAGCTTCAGGTTCCTCTCCCAAACCAGAAAATTGGCCCCTGACAGCCTGTCACTCGACATAAGAGACTTTAAGGCTTCACTGCCATAACGTGTTGATTTTGGTTGCGACGGTGCCATTAATCTACACATGAAAATAAATTCCATCAGATTCTTAACTAAATTGAAGTTAGAGATACTTGATTATTAACATTTCTGATTCTTGTTTCTGAATCTAAACCAAGATCTCCGCATACCCAAAACTGAAGTGAGTTAATCTCATCGCCCCATTTTTGGACATTGGAGTAGGACAGTCAGTTCTTTCACAATACCATGTGATTCTTGGTTAGGGCTTATACATTGTATGTATATGGCATTGCCCTATATCTGATACCCTGGCTCCGATCATATGAGAATCGCAGCCAAGTCAACTATCTTTCAACGCATTGTCCAATCTGCATGGTTACTATGCTAATTCGCATGTACCCATGCAAGATTCTCCATCTTCTATTAGAACCCATTCTCATTGATCCACGTTAATCGTATCCACCCATGAGTCTGAGAACTAATCGAAGTGATGAAAAGTGGGCGGCATCTAGCTTGACTTGAAATTACTTGCCCCTTAACAGTCCATTCTCACTGATCATTACTCGATCTTATTTTGAAATTATCATATACGAATCCATGTAGAGATATTTTCAATTCCGGTTTACATGTGCGTAATTAACTTATTATTATTAATCTTTACATATGTGGGTGATGATTTAATTAACATGAACTTATAAAAATCAAATCACACATTCATAAACATAAATGTAAACTTGCTTTAGCTAGCCCGCTAACCCTACTGGAATAAACTAAAACCTATACTAGGTCTTGTCTTTCCTCATTCTCCTGGACTCCCACTACCTCCACGCCTCCTCGGGATTACCGTCCTTCTCTTCGGTTCTTCTCATCTTGGGACTTCGTAATTACATTTAATTTAAATAAAATAAATATTGTGACACGTATGTCACAATTAAATTACAATCCAAAAACAACTCGCAGGTTGCAAACCGAAATTAAATTCTAAATTCGGGCTAACTTAGCAATCATGTTGCACATACTGTGTTATCAAACAATCATGTTTTCAAACAAGCATGTTATCAAGCAAACATATGGTTTATCAAAACCGTTATTTTGAACCGGTTAATTTCTTAATTAAATCGGTTCACGCTCTGGTTTATCGAGACTGAACCGGTCTGAAATTTTAATTAATTATTGCTGAAAATTCTAGATTTTTCTGGGTCGAATCAAAATTGACCCGAGGGCCAATTTTGGGTTGGGCCAAACCCTAGCCGTCAGGGCTGGCTGCGCCGTGACCGACTAGCCCGTGAAGGCTGGCCGTGGCGGGCCGCCTCGCCGGTCAGGCCGTGGCCTTCCCCTGGCCGGAGCCAAGAGGCTCGGCCATATCTGCCACGGGCAGATCTGGTCGGCTTCCTCGTTCCGGCCGATCGGCCCGTGGCGCGGTCAGGGTTAGCCTCTCGGCTAGCCTCGGCCTCCCGCGAGTCTCGATCCCAATCTAACTCGATCAATTTTAATTTTTCAGCAGCAATAAAAAAAATTCCAACAATTAATTCATTAATCAAAAACATAGAATTTGCAATTTTAAATTTACAACACCGAAATAAATTGCAAAATAAAATCTAGTCTATCATGCTCGAATACAAAATCATGCGTAACCAAGGCTCTTATACCACTGTAGGAATTATTTGAGGGTTCCAATCAATTAATTTCATACCCATACAAGAAATTAACCTCAAAGTTCCATATTTAATAAGGATTTTACATGATCATGAATTGATCACAAGATCTAGGCTAGAATAAAACTTGAATATTACCTTGATTCAAAATCTCTTTGTCACTAAATAAGATTTAGTAACCTCTAAAGAACGTCCACACATGAAGAGCAATACGGGGATACACACGATGATCCTTGCTAGAAGATCGAAGCAAGCAAAATGCACGGAGAGGGGAGTGGAGAGGTGGCCGAATCGGCTAGAGAGAGGGAGAGGGAGAGTAGCTATGGTTTTGGAAATAATTTTTTTTAATTTTCCGATCTGAAAATTTCCCTTTTATAACCCTTTTTAGGCAATAATTAATTAAAGGCCTTAGTAGGCTTAAAGCCCAAAGCTTTTAATTAATTAAGGTATAGAAGCTCATTCTGGCTTATCCCATTCTGGTTATGCCATGTTCAGCTAAATTAATTGAATCTATTTAATTAGATTATAATTAATTGGTCCAGCTAAACCGTTCTTGATTTTTGGTTTAGTCCTAAACCGAAATCGGTCTAATCCGGTTTAATCCAAAACCGGATTTTGTCTCTCTCATGATTCCTCCATATTATTCCATCCGTTTTACTCAACCTTTAGTGTATGACCCTCTAGGCTCACGACACGTTGGCGGACTGGTAAAATTACCATTTTACCCTTTCCATCATGAGTGGCCTCTAGCAAGACATCATGATTACCCAACGCTTGTGATTATCGAAATTTCGACTTAACCTTGTCGTACATGAATCTATCCTTTTATCCTCTTGATATCTTTGACAACCACAAGGCATAGACAAGTCATCCTCGTTCAATTGTCCTGTTTCCTTGATCTGAGTTAACTGAATTGTAACTGATACTCCGTATCAAATGCATGGCCATGCTATTATATTTCAGTTGTACTCATCAAGTGGCCTAAACTCATATCTGCTCATATGTCCGTATGAGGGATAAATCCTTCAGAGATCTATTGAGTCAACTAATGTATCTCGTGATCGAGCCAATAACAGTCGTTATTGTAACCCTTTTACATGAGACGTTAGACTGAGTCAAACTCGTCACTCATTACATAGTGACCTCAATGATCCTTCCGTCTGAGGATGTGATTTCATGTGCCGACATATGAGTATGTTCATGATTATGTCTATGTAACATACTCATGATCAGGTCATCCTATATCACCCCTGTCTGGTGATACTATGACCTAACTCCGCCCCCCTTATGGCCATGATCAGTAGAGCGTGATCATTTAGAGTTAGTCTCATACAGATCGCTTCTAATGAAGCTATTCTGATCGGGGACTGCTTAAGTAAGATTTTATCTGATATGTAGATCTACTATTATGTGTTGACACATCAATGATACAAATCGAATCATACTTAAGATATTACTACAACACTTAGTAATATGAATGCCAATTTTATTTCAACTAATAATCTTATTACATGAGTAAATTGAAAATACATTGTGCTAGGGCACAAAGAGAACCATGGGTATCAGATCGAATTTGGGTCTGAAAATTGAGAACTGAATCAATTCGGTTCGGTTATGGTTTTGAGAGTATAAAAAAACGCTAATTAACCGGTTGTATTTCAATATATATTTTTTTGCCTAAAAAGAGTTGAATTGTTTATAAGTTTCACCATGAATTGAACAATATACTAATATCACATTAATTGGGTATAATTGGACAAAACTATGCAACTATACTAGAGAACCGAACCCTTAATCTCACAAGTAATCCTTCAATTGGGTCAAATTAGGTAGAACCGGGAATCGGACCGTAGAACCGTGCCCAAAATCGGACTGATACCCACTTATTTAGTCCGAATTTGGGCCTCTAAAATAAAGAACTGATTAATTCAATTCGGTTCTGTCTGATTCCAAAACTGTGCCCATCCCTACACAAAACAAACGCTCCACCACATTAGGCTCTCTATTTTCGACCAAAAACGAATAATCCCAATAACAATGGGCCCCTTCTATTTTATAGGCCAGCCAAGAGGAAGGCCTTTTGGACCCAAAACCGAAGAAGCCCAACTGCAAAATGGGCTCTCTTCTCTTTTATTGGTGAGTTAAGATTAAGGCCTTTTGGACCAAAAACTAAATAAGCCCAATCACAGTCAGCCCTCTTCTCTAAAGTTGCAGGACTTTTACAAAATTAATGCTATTAAATAGAAAAATTACTAGGGAAAATGTCACTTAGCTCCCTTGTGGTTTACGCGTTTTTCACTTAGCTCCCTCGCCCGACAAATGCATTCTGAGAGACCCCAGAGGTTTCAAAAATTCTCATAGAACCCTAACACCGTTAGTTTTGGTCAAAAGTCAACTATTTTTTTATAAAAATGACAAAAATACCCTCCCTCACTCTCTCCCTCTCCTTCTCAGATCTGGTCCAGCCGACTCCGGTGGTGTAACACCAACTCTCACCGGCTTCGGTGGGCCACAATCGCGAGGCTCCTCAACGGTCGGGCCAGGGCCTACGACTCCTCCACGGAGGCTCTGGGTGGAGGAGGGCGGAGGTCGATGAGGGCCGGAGCTCGAGCAGCTACGCCGGTGACTCCGACCGGACGCCACCGCCACTCTTCGAATTCTTCAATCTTCCCAGAGACTCAAATATGCAATTATCTCCTCTTCTCAACGATACAAAAGCCAACATCACAACTCTGGGTTTCATATCCTTCCAAAAGTTAAGTAGTAAATCCTAAACACACAATCACTACATTACATTGCAACAATCAATATCATAAATTGGTGTGTGCAGAGAAATTTTTCAATTACTAATTGCAGAGCACAAAAACTGAAAACACACATCAACACAACTAAATAACATCACTGTCAAGCCAAACACATACTATACAAAATTAACAAAAGGGTTTTTCTTGCCTTCACTGATAATGAACATAAACAAAGGTTTTGTCAATCAAAGCGAGAAAATTTATGGTTTTTAAGTGGAATAAAGAAATGGGTAATCAAAAAAAAGAAATGGGTAATCGTCGGCGTCGAGAGCCGTTACATCGTCAACGATATCTACGTCCTCGACATTAATTATAAATTACCATTGTTTGTTGAATTTATCGTGGCTTGTTGTGGTGTCTGATTTGGAGGTCGCCGGAGGTGGAGGAGAAGGGGTGGCCGGACGAAGGGTCGGAGACGAGGTCGGCCGAAATGGGTGGCCGGATTGCAGAGCATCAATGGCATGAACAGTGAAGCAATGACATTAGTTTGAAAATTTAATAGTGAGCTGAGGGTATTTTAGACTTTTCACAACAAAACTAACACCGTTGGGGTTCTGTGAGAATTTTTGAAACCTCGGGGGTCTCTCAGAATGCATTTGTCGGACGAGGGAGCTAAGTAAAAAACGCGTAAACCACGAGGGAGCTAAGTGACATTTTTCCAAATTACAAAAATGTGTTGAAAATGATTTGAAATATATGCTTGGGGTCCACTGACTTTACACTTGTCAAGCACCAGTTGGAGGGAATTTTAAAAAATAAAATTAAAAAAAGTCTTGAGATAAGCGCCTATGCTGGAGAGAGCTGCCACGTTTCACCTAATTAGTTGTGATGTTATAGATTATTCATTAAACTGGTTTAATCTAATTTCATATGATAATATATTGTCTTAAAAATATTTTTTTATTATTAAAAAATATTCTTACACTATTAAAATCTAATACACTAGTATTTTAAAATATCACTTATTTAAAGTAATTAAATTGAATATTTTTACGTATTTAAATCGTCACTTATTCAAAATATCACAATTTTATGTGAATAAAATGCCACTTGTTTAATTTTTTTCTTAACTTGACTCGATCGGATATGGAATTTCATGATTTGAAATATATATAGGAATATAATTTTTTATAACATTTTTGCTGGGGATAAGGCGTATATTCTCTTACCCAGTCCAATTGTAAATAAAAATTTGATAAATCTACCTCTTAACAACTCGTTCATGAACTTTATTTTTGAATTTGATCGAGTCAATATCATATTGTTTTCACTTGATACATACACGATGTTTTGTCATTTTTATTCATGACACAAAAGCATTAAGGGGTAACATCATAAATATATTTTGAGTCTATCACATTTTATTTATATTCTTAAGTTATTTTGTTTAATTACATATATATTATATTTCAAATAATTTAATTCCATACTTGATTGAGTCAAGAGAAGAAAAAGGTTAAAATAAATGAGTTTGAGGTTCGGGAGCCAAAAATATGTTAGTGGAATAATTGCTTGTATCATTTCTAATCATAAAATCAAATTGTCTCGTATTATATTTTAATGTAATTCAAAAAAATAATTAATTAACAAAATAAAATTATATATTTCTATTACTAATATATATAAAATTATTTACTTCAGGGAAGTTGACATTATAAAATACTTTGACTATCCAATTAGATTTCAATAGTGAAACATTTTTTAATAATAAAATAGGTTATATAAAAAATTGTCATTTAAGACAATAAATTAGATTAAACCGGTTGAACCAATAGTCAAAATCAGCTCAAGTAATTATCACGTTAATGAAAAAGAAATGTCTGCACGTTGCACCTCTCTCCAACACCAGTACTTATTTAAACACATTTTTGGTTGATTTATTTAGCCAAAAAATTTCTCCAAGTGGTGCTTAACACAGGTAAAATAAGGGACCCCAAAACATATACTTCAAATTATAAGGACCCCAAAACATATATTTCAAATTATTTTCACCAGTAACGCATATTTGTAATTTTTGCATTTAATAATAATAATTTTGTAAAAAGTCCTCTATTTGCCGGGTAAGAGCATTTTGGACCGGAAACCGAGTAAGCCCAATCACAACGGGCCCTCTTCTATTTCATTAGGCAAGTCAAGAGAGGGAGGCTTTAGGAGCCGAAACCGGATAAGCCCAATAAAACTGAATAAGCCCAAATACGATGGGCCCTCTTCTCTTTTGTCAGTTATTAAGTCTGAGTCACTCACCTTCATCGTTGCCGATTTCCAAATCCCAGAGAAACACAAGCAGGAGCAGGTATAGCTAGAACAGAGAGAGACGATGCGCAAAGCAGCATAGATAACGAATACAGAAACAGAGAAGAAGAAGAAGAAGAAGAAGAAGATGCAATCGCAATCTCCAGCTTCCTCCACCGCCTCTAACAAAATATCCGTGTTTCTGGCGACCTTCTTCTTCTCTCTCCTGTTCCTCTTGTCCCTGTCCTCCAGCTCCTCTTTGTACAGCCGGTCTCCTTCCTGGAGCGGCTCTCTCCCACCCTCCGTCCGAGCCGACCCTTCCCTGTTCCCCTCACGGCGCACCATCTCCCCCAACACCCCCTCGGATCCAGCCCCTCCCGCCGTCGGCTACCTCATCTCCGGATCCTCCGGCGACTCCGGTCGCATCCTCCGCCTCCTCTTCGCCGCCTACCATCCCAGCAACTATTACCTCATCCACCTCGACGCCCTCGCCCCGCAGACCGACCGCGACCGCCTCGCCCTCACCATCCACTCCATCCCCATTTTCAAGGCTGCCCAGAACGTCAATGTCTTCGGCAACCCTGATTTCGCCTACTCCTCTGGCTCGTCCCCCATTTCCGCCGCATTGCACGGCGCTTCCGTGCTCTTGCGCCTCTCTCATCGCTGGAATTGGTTCGTCAATTTGAACGCCGCTCATTACCCGCTTGTTACTCAGGATGGTATGCTTTCAATTTAGGGTATCTCCCTCTTTCTTGTTGTTTTTGTCATCTTCCTCTGTTTCTTTGCAGATCTTCTTCACATTTTGTCATTTCTGCCCAAAGAGCTTAACTTTGTGAATCACTCCAGTTACATTGGATGGAGAGAGTATGTCCATTGAATTTCAAGCTTGCTTTTGCTGATTCTTTCTCAAGAATTTTCACTTACATGTTGGGTTTGTATCTACGTTGTTGTGGTATAGGTCTAAGAAATTGAAACCAATAATTGTTGATCCGGGGCTTTATCTGTCCAACAAAGCTGTGATGTTCTTTGCTTCTCGGAAGAGGAAGCTGCCTAATGCTTTCAGGATGTTCTCAGGTGTGATCATCTATCATTCTCAATTAAATATATGTGCATCAATTCTTCAGTACATAGTGTAATGGGTTCAATGACCTGTCATGTGCTGAGTGCTATGAGTGCTGAGTGCTATGATCCGCTCAAGTGTCCATACAACCTAGTGTGAGCTTATGTGCGGCTTGTATGTGTTTCTCTCAAGTTACAAGTACTTATGAGTGCAACAGAAAATTATATATAAATGTGGGGATGTGGAAATGGTATCCATACCTTTGGAGGAAATTATCGCGGATAAAAGTTTCAATGGTTAGTAGTATTATATTAGCAATTAAGACGCATGCGAAGGAAAAACTTAGCAACCAGATAGCTTTGGTATCATCGTTGCCCATATAAAAGCATGTATTCTATATCATCAATTCAAAAGCACGAGTCACCTTTGCTCCAACATGAAGTTTAAGGATTTGGCCAATTTTCAGAACACTGTAATCTATAAGATATTCATAACACTTATAACTCGTGTTTATGCTTTTGCAAGAACAATGGAGTGTAGGCTGCTGATCTTTACAAACCCCTTTACATCCTGAATTGACCTTACAATTGATAGCGGGATGATTTTATTACAACAAAAGGCAGCTTAGTTAGTGCACAAGACTCATATGTGGGATCTTTGGCGGATAAGTTATGTTGGTAGGGTCATAGTATGTTTAACTTAATTTGTTTCACTCCTGAGTGTGATGAACGCATGGGAACATTGTTGCATGAAGGCATATTACGCAAAAATGAAACTCATTATGGTTATCAGACTGATAGTTGTAGATCCTTCTGGTGCAGGTTCAACTTCTGCTATCTTAAGTCGTAAAGTTATTGAGTTTTGCATCCACGGTACAGACAACTTCCCTAGAACCCTATTGATGTATTTAGCAAACACACCTTCCTCCTTTTCCAACTACTTCCCAACCGTTGTATGCAATTCCCGTCAGTTCAACAAGACTGTTGTAAACCACAACCTACAGTACAGCATCTTTGACCAACCCTCGAAGAAGGAGCCCCGCGAGCTCAGTTCCAACGATTTTGACGACATGATACAGAGCGGAGCAATGTTTGCATCACAGTTCCGGTTCGACGATCCAGTCCTTGACCGCATTGACAGGGAGATTCTGAAACGAAATCCAGGGAAAACCGTGCCTGGAGGATGGTGCTTGGGGGAATCTGAAAACGACACCTGCTCGTCTTGGGGGGATGCTGATGTTTTGAGGCCTGGTCCGGGAGCGACAAGACTCGAACGACTCATCGTTGAGTTGCTCTCGGATGGTGCATTTCGGTCTCGACAGTGTATAGTTGAATGAGAAATAATTTATATGTGTTTGTTGTTTGTTTCACACTGAATATGTTCTATTCATTCAGAGGCTTGCTGTAAATTACAAGTGCAAAGCACTTTTTATCAAAGCTTCAAAGAGATGTCTCAATACTGTTGTACTGAGGAGATGCCTCATACTGCTGTACTGAAGTAACTGAAATATGTTGAAGATCCTAAACTGTTGACTCAACAGTGAATTGCACTTGCACTTTTTAATATGTTATTACTGTTTGGTAAATGGTGAAATATTCGTCGGTTATAAAACACATATTTATTTATTTCCTCTGTTTTATAAAAAAAGTGAAAATAGAAAATGAAGTATTTAAAGCATATGCAATAGAAAAAGAGAAACAAAAAAAATGGGTGAAATGAAATGGAGTTGAATTTGAAAGTGAGTATACGTTAAAAGGAAGGGAACAGGGAAAAAAAGAAAAGGAAAGTGAAAAAATCCACGTCCCCTCGTTCCCAACCAAAAGCCATCTTCCCGATAATATACACAATTTTACTTTCTCTTTCACTTTCTCTCTCTCTCTCTCTACAAAATAAAACTCCCAAGGCAAACCAAACCAAACCCTCGTTTTCATTTTGTGCGAGCGACTAAAAGGACATGGAAGAGTGCCTGGACATAGGAACCATCGACGACATCCTTAACTTCAACTCCGACGACGACGAACACAAACCCCCTTTCTCTGTAAGTTCCCTTTCCCTTCTCTCTCCGCCCGCCGCCACGGCCCTTGTCGGCTCGCCGCGTTAGGGTTTTCACTCGGCTCTTGCGGCTGGGTCATGACGAGTGGACTCACCCGTCCGCGTATTATTTTAAGTTACGAAAAGACGAAAATGCCCCTTCGAAGGTCTTGAAACTGTTTCTTGCTTTTTTGTGCTCTCTCTCACGGAAATCTTGTTTGTACCAATAAGTAGTTAAATTTTTTGAATTGATACCGTCCTTTTCAAGGTGCAGAAGAAAAAAAGATGTCTTTTTTGGTGGGTTCTTGCGAACGGATCGAACGGGGTTTGACTCCTTTGTTCTTGTAAACGCAGGAACAAGAAGAAGAATTGGAATGGATATCAAACTTCCCGCCTGTGGACGAGTACGTTCTGGCCGCTGGTGGGAAGGAGAAGCACCACAGCCCTGTCTCCGTGCTCGAAAACAGCACCAGCAGTACCGCAAGCAACAGGGGCATTGTTGTAATGAACTGCTGTGGTGGGCTCCGTGTGCCCGCCAGGGCGAGGAGCCAGCGCTGCCGGAAGAGGAGGAAGTGCTTTACCGGAATTCTCAGGCAGCAGTTCTTGGCGAGCCAAGAAAATGCAAAGAAGAAGAGTAGAGGAGCGGCTGCTCTGAGAACTTCTATACCTGGGAGGAAGTGTCTGCATTGCGGAGCTGACAAGACTCCACAGTGGCGAGCGGGGCCAATGGGGCCAAAAACTCTGTGCAATGCTTGTGGGGTGCGGTTCAAGTCAGGGCGGCTTGTCCCAGAGTACCGCCCTGCCAGCAGCCCAACTTTCTCGAGCCAGGTGCATTCGAATTCTCACAGGAAGATAATCGAGATGAGAAGGAAGAGGCAGAGTGGGATTAGTCCTGTTAAACCTGTTGATAAAGGGTAGGGTTGTGTCATTTACTTTATTTTTTTGAATTTTATGATAGGATTAGAATAGGAGCAGTGGTTGTGGTGTAATGTGGTCTAGATGGATAGTCAAAGTTCTTTGTTTTGATTAATTTTACTTGCTGAATTGACTTTAGCTTGTTTGGTTGATAATGCTTGGGGAAGAACCAAGATAGTGTTGTTGGTTGGTCAATTTCAATTCTTTTTCCCCCTAATTGCTTGGATTTGGAGGTGATTTGAATCTGGGAAGATGTGGATTGAACAAGTGTAAATTTTGGTGATATTTGATTGCTTTGTGCTAACTGGTGATGGATAGTGGAATTGATTGAGATGGAAGAGTTGTAAGTTATAGTCATTGTGATTGTTATGTTTTTGTGTGTTGAATCGAAATGTGTTATTGTAAGTTTTATCTTTTCTTGCTGTTAATCCAGACGGCATCTTCTCCCTGTTTACAAGAAGAAATCGTTTGTTCTTGTGTATTTGATGAATAAACTGATTACTTGAGACCTATTCTAAGAATAACTAGGACTATGTACTGGGCATATTCAACGAAATCCAAAATGAGCTACATCCAAAATGAGCTACAAACGTTTTGATTGACACCCTCTTAAATTGATTTCGGTTGATCAACATTTTGATTTACATCCTCTCAAATTGATTTGGGTTGATCAGTTAACGTTAATGTCTCCAAAAATTTGGTGACTGGTAAAGATATCTGCCACCTAGAGATTAATTGAAATATGAGGAAGAGACTGCATTTTAGAAGCATATGCATCATATAGTACGTGACAACCCACCTCAATATGCTTGGTGTGTTCATGACAGATATGACTGGTCGATATATGAATGATAATAATATTGTCAACATGGAGAGGAATAGCACCAGGAGCCAAGAATCTCAATTATAATAGCAATCTACGCAACCAAATAATCTCTCGACAAGTTAAAGACATAGTACAATATGCTAATTCGGTGGAAGATTTTGAGACACAATTTTACTTTTTCCACTCATAAGATACACACCAACAAATCTTAAAACATCTAGCGTCCGCATAGCACGCACAATTGGCATCAATATACACTGAAAGATAAAGTAAAGTGTTGAAGAAAATAAATTCTCTTGGTAACAGTTCCCAATAGATAGCATAGAATATGATGCGTTGCGGCTAGTAGATGTCTTTGAGATAGGAGGAGATGGCTAACTTGTAGAACAACAAAGGATAAATGTGGGTGACTAATAATGAGATAGATCATGCGAAGAACAAGCTGACGATACGATATCAAATCATGAAGTAAATCATATTTCTCTTTGTGTAACTTGACATTTAGCGCTATGGAGTGTCGACCGGAGAACTGCTTACTACACCCGAAGAGCTAAATAGATTATTAACATACTTATGGGAAGCCATGGTTCCGAAATCGAGCTGAATTGCACTTACCGTTTAATGCTCTCATCAACTTGGATTTTAATCGAATATACTCATTTGCATCTCAAAAAGGTAATATTAAGAGGACATGAAAAATGTCTCCAAAGTGATTCAATTCAAATGCGTTGGTATTTTCTTGCATAGCCTGATTCCGATAATGAAGTAGATTAGTTTTGAAATACCTTAAGGGAACCTCCACAGAGTATAAGAGCATCTCCAATATGTCTCTCTACAATAGCTAAAAGCTATTGTAGGGAGTGAAAATGGACTCCAATGGAGCTCTCCACATTTCCTTTCTCTCTTCATACATGTAGGGAGCTCCCCACATTCTCTCTCCTACTACTTTATTGCTTTTTCGTCTACTTTATCTCAATTTACTCTCTCTCCTATCAACTTTTTATTATTAAAAGGTACGAAATATTATTAAATTAATACATGTAGCTTAAATATAGAGAGTATGGTTGAAGTTAAACATGAAAAAAATGGCTATCTACCCTAATTCCAATACAAATTACTCTCTATATTATTTTTAAGATAAGGAGCACCATTGGAGATGTTGTAAAGCATTAACAAAGACATGCGTAGAAGAGGAGATCCGTACAGATTTGGTAGCACTTAATGTCGTGCAGTGCAACGAAGATGAACCACTGTATTTGCGGTTAAATGAACCACAACTCTATGGAGTGTCGACCGGAGAACTGCTTACTACACCCGAAGAGTTAAATAGATTATTAACATACTTATGGGCAGCAATGGTTCCGAAATCGGGCCGAATTGCACTTTCCGTTTAATGCTCTCGTCAACTTGGATTTAACCGAATATACTCATTTGCATCCCAAAAAGGTAATACTAAGAGGACATGAAAAATGTCTCCAAAGTGATTCAATTCAAATGCGTTGGGATTTTCTTGTATTGCCTGATTCCGACAATCAAGTAGATTAGTTTTGAAATACATTAAGGGAACTTCCACAGAGTATAAGAGCATCTCCAATATGGCTCCCTACAATAGCTTTTTAGCTATTGTAAGGAGTGAAAATGGACTCCAATGGAGCTCCCTACATGACTCCCTACAATATGGAGCTCCCCACATTTCCTTTCTCTCTTCATACATGTAGGGAGCTCCCCACATTCTCTCTCCTACTACTTTATTGCTTTTTAGTCTACTTTATCTCAGTTTACTCTCTCTCCCAATCAACTTTTTATTATTGAAAGGTAAAAAATATTATTAAATTAATACATGTAGCTTAAATATAGAGAGTATGGTTGAAGTTAAACATGAAAAAATGGCTATCTACCATAATTCTAATGCAAATCACTCCCTATATTATTTTTAAGATAAGGAGCACCATTGGAGGTGCAGTAAAGCATTAACAAAGACATGCGTAGAAGAGGAGATCCATACAGATTTGGTGGCACTTAATGTCGTGCAGTGCAACGAAGATGAACCACTGTATTTGCAGTTACCACAAAATATATGATGGGACCTCATATGTAAATATATTGAAATCATGTAGAATAGAGGAGCTATTTCTGGAATAGGTTATGATACCATATTAAAACTCTAGATATCTAAAATGTTCAGTTTACAAGTGCATATTCAAAATGTTTATTAAGTGGTTGATAAATTCACATTTTTTATCCCTTATGTGTGAGCTCCTCTCACGTGCAAGCCTTACACGTAGATCACACTTGGGATTAAGAATACAACATAAATATATCACGTTAAGGATCGTCACGATAAATCCAAATTAACTTTGATATCATGATAATCTTTAGAATAACTCGTGTATATAATGAATAAAAGGATAATATGATGCATCCACACGGGAAGGACTCGACTACAAACCACTCTTTCACTACAAATCTTAGAGCACTTCTTCATTATTGGATGGAATAAACTAACTGCTGAGATGATGTTGGATGAAACAACTAATACTCCTTTAGAAATTGATGAACATGAGTATGAATGACATTTTGGGAATTATTAATATACCAGGTTCCTTAAATCAAGGGATCAAAAATTTTCAAATCTGTATAAATGACGCATTCAAACCACGATTTTGCTCATTTAGAACAATACGATTGACGGTCATGACAAAGCTCTAAGAAAAATTAGTAGTGGGAGATGAGGGTCATGAAACATTTTCGTTTTAGTCAATGAAAACAAGTAATCATATGAACGTCTCATGTCAAAACGATTTAGATTATAAATCTTGAAATCAATATGAAATTGTTGACTTTGCATACGATTATTCTTTCTCATCCCTTCAGAGTAGAATACATGAGAAGTAGCAAAAAGGGTGTGACTATATGAAAATCACCATAGTTGTCAAACAATGAACACGAACACGAACACGAACTAGGTACGCTTCCACTCCATCGATTCTCTAAATATCAACATGAGTTCTTTTATATATTTTTAGGATTTGATTAAAAACATGAACACGCCTTATGTTTATTGCATGATTTGTTTCGTATGGTCATAATCAAGTCCCAACAAGTGGTAACAGAGCCACTTATGGATGATTTTAGAGATCTAAAATTTCATAAAGTTTTATTTTAAGATTTAGTTATTATTTTTCTTAGTTCATGATTTGATGACTTTTTTTATGATTTCCGTAAATGATCGTTTTTAGGAAAAATTATTTCTCATTTTTTTATTCGATCCAGGTGAATTTAAATCAATTTTGTTATTTTGTGGAGCACTGTTTATTTGTACAAACTGGTTTAGGTTTTAATTTCTTTAAATTTAATTTTTTTGTTTTATTTATTTGATAAACAATTCAATTAAGGCTTTGGTTTGCACCATTTCATACGAACATTGGATGGTTTGCGATCCAGATGTGTTTACTACCATTTATTGATTAGTTTTTTCTTATTTATTTAATTAATTTTTTTTATCAAATTAAGTGTTGTTAATCCTTCTTTTTTGTAAAGGAAACAAAAGATATTTGTAACCAGAGAGATTGAATTGCAAATTTAGTTTCTTTTTTATGGGAAGATTCATTTTGTTAATCAAATTTTTGGGACACATGGTAAATGGTTTATTTTTATTTATTTTTTGCGCATATAAATTTGTTTTGGCACAGATTTGTGGGATTTGTGCAAGATTGCAACACAAATTTTTCATACGCTTGTTTATTTTTGGTACTTTTTTCATTAATTAATGGGAAAAAGATACTTTTGTGCACCTAAATATATACTTTTGACACTTTCATACCCTAATTTTTTTTTTCTCTTTTTTCCATACATGAATTTCATTTTGGGACAATAATTCCAAAATACCCCCAAAATTCAGGGTTCTTCTGGACCATTTTCTCAAAATACCCATGAATTGAACCAAATACTCATGAATTGAACAAAAATTTAGGGACATTTTTGGTAAATAAATGGCTAGTTGTCCCAAAATGAAATTCAAGTATGAAAAAAAAAAGAAAAAAAAGTTAGGGTATGAAAGTGTCAAAAGTGTATATTTAGGTGCACAAAAGTGTCATTTTTCCTTAATTAATTGATTTGAATGACCACATAATTGAACATTTAAGGCTTCAAATTATGGCAGCAACTTGATTTAATTGCATATGAATATATATGGTAAGCATAAAGACATATAATTTTATTTCTTCTTGTGTAATATATGCCTCCATTGTTATTTACTTCATTAGTAAAAGGGTTTGTCCATATTATACTGGCGCGTTTTACACTTTACACCAGTTATAATAAAAAGTTCAAAATAGGATACGTTAATTGCATATTTTTTACAAAATGCTTAATTTCGTCAATTTTAACGAATTGTGCTGTTAATTTTTTTCATAATGACTAAAGTACCCCCATGTAAATGTGTCATCTGTCTTCTCAACATCACTGTACCATTTTAGGGTGAATGTGTCCTTTACAACCCTCAACCTCACAACACCAACATCTCACCAAACTCTCTCTCTTGTGGTTCGTCTCGTCGCCGGTGAGTCGTAGTTTTCCGATAGTGCTCGCCGGGGACGGTCCTTATTTATTCAGGCTACTTCTTGCGGTTGGAGAGGTTTCACCGAGGATTGGAGGGCAGTGAAGCTGGTTTCGGGCGGAGTGGTTACAGATCTGGAATTTTTTCAGATCTGGCCGGTGGTGGTGGGTCTTTGGGGTGCTCAGGGAAGCCCAAAGGGCTCGGAGAGGCTCTGGCCTGTTGTTTGTGTGCAGGTGGGTTCGAGTTGCCGTTGTGGGACCTCTCGGCGAGGAGGACCTTACCGGTGACGAGGACCTTGTTAGTGACGAGGAGGTCGGACGGCGAGCCCCGGAGAGGCATACAGGTTGGAGTAGGGAACCTGGAGCTCTGGACCGCGTTGAAGAGGGCTTTAGCGGCAGAGAGTGACTCACCGGAGGGGTGGAGATGGATCTCCTGGGTGGGGAAGAGGCTAACATTTCATTGCCGGAGAAGCGTCTCTCCGGCAAGGTCTAGCCGGATACACACAAAAATCAAAGAGTTGAGACAAAAAAAAATTTAAAAAATAATGAATAATTAGGAAGGAGGGCATCATTTTGAAAATTTGATGAACAGTCGAGGGCATTTTAGACTTTTTACATTTAAAAAACCTAATTCCGTTAAAATTTGGACGGAATTGTGCATTTTGTAAAAAAAATGAAATTAGCGTATCTTATTTTGAACTTTTTATTATAACTGGGGTAAAGTGTAAAACGTGCCAGTATAGTATGGGCAAACTGTAATTGACCCTTAGTAAAATTCTAGTACGAGCAGTGAGTTTTTGTTTTACATAAATTTGGTACGTGGACTCTTACTGATTTTTTTAGTTTGGTCATTGCTTTTTTTTCTTATATCCCATTTGCCCTTAAGAGTGCTAGTATTTCACTTTAATTCCCTACAGTTTATGGAAATTGCATCTTAGGCTTTAAAGTTTATTGTGATATTGGTTTGGCTCATATGTTGCTGAAATTTAAGTATGGACCAAGTTTTATTCAGATTATGGTTTATGGCTGATATATGTTGCATTTTGGTCTATAAACTTGTTTAAATTGCAAATTGAGCTATTTTTTTGTGTTTGTTGTTTTGGTTCAAACCTTTTGCATAAGAATTTCATTTTGATATAAAAATTATTGCATTGGCCTTTTTTAATTAAATTTTCAGCACTTATATTTATGTGTAATTACAATATGGCTAACCCCTCTTGTGGTGTAATTACATTTAAACCATGTAATGGTAATTGTCTAACTTTTGAAATGGATTAATTGACTCAAGATATCGCCAAAATGAGCTCTCTTGAGTGCAATTTTTTCACGAAAATTGTTAGATGTCTGTGTGTTTATAATCTCATGCGGGTATTAGTCGGGCCAAAGGAAGATTAATATTTGGCCAAATTACATATGCACCTGTGATGGTAAATACGTGACAATTCTAAAGTTTCCATCTGGATAATAAGTCGGTCCAAAGAAATGTTTATTATTTGACCGAATTTATTGTCAGTATTTGATCATTACAACAAGTGTACCACTTACGGTTAATATTATTGTCCAAAGACTTGATGTTAATGTGTATCAGGTATCTTGAAAGGGAGTTACCATTATTTTATTAAGTTAATCAATTATAGACAATGACTATTTTTTATTTCATTGTCATGTTTTAGCACTGTTGTATTTGTTTGTGCTTTATATATTTTATAAAACACTTAAATTCAAAATTTTGGTTCTAGTTGTCCTTTTGATTAAGGATGTCTAATATTTAGTAGATTAATTGAAACATAATGTCACCAAAGTGACCTCTTTTGAATAGATTAATTTTTTAAAAATATTAAGATGTTTAAGTGTCTTTGTTATGCATGCGATTGTTGAGTGGCCCAAAGGAAATTTATCATTTGGCAGAATTTCAAATGACAAATGTAGTAGTAAATGTGTGACAATCTAAAGTATTTTATGTGAACAATAGGTTAGTTCAAAGATTGATATGTTGTTTGACATAATTTACTGTCAACATTTGTAAACTACAACAAGAGTATCGTTTGCAGTTAATATTACTGTGCAAAGACTTGATATTAATGTTGTGTTTGGTATCTTGGATATAATCAACCATTATTTTGAATTTATTGTTTACTTATGATGTGAGCTTGCTATAATTTATTTTTGTTCTACTTTATGCTGCCTATCTGCTAATATCAGTTATGTAACTATCTTTAATGAGATGAAATTTCAAGGAGTAAGAATGAATAGACTATGCGTTTAAAGAAAGAATTATTTGCACCTCTCACGGCGTAATGCACCCTAATTTGAATTAGAATTTTGAGAGGTGAAATCCCTATAAATGTTAGGTTTATAATCAGTAACGAAACACTAAAAATTCATTTAGAGGCATAATTATGAAAATATAAAGAAGTACATTAGAAAGATGATTCATATTGCCACATCATTAAGACACTTGCGGTTGAGCTCTTTGAGGAATAGCTCGTCCCAATAATTTAGGTGTCACTTCCTACATAGTTTATCCATAAAGAGGAAAAATTGACCCTAAACGATCTTACTTCTCATTAATTCAATAGAAAGAAATATTGAAGTGTTATAGGTCTTATAAGTACTCATTTGGCTAGTGTCTCTAAAGATATGGGCAATGATAAAGAAATTATAAGAATGAAGTTGTGTGCTAAATTCTTAAAGAAATGTGGTATTGTCTCACACTAAATTGTGTCATGATCATCTAACATGATTAATGTAATTAAAAGACAAAATAACGACTATTGAAAATATGGCAAGGAGCAAGTTTGCTCATTCAGTCTCACCATGAGTATCTCTTAGCAAAAACATTAAAAAATTTAACTTTAATTCTATTTAAGATATTAATTAAAGTAGTTACAAAATAATTTAAAATCTTTAGACAGCTTAAACACTAGTGTGAAATACTTTGAAATATGGGGATATTCAATTTAGTTATAGTCTAATAGGTCACATAAAATGACATTGAACTCCAAAATTTTTAGGCAACTACTATATTATTTATTCTAAACAATATAGGGTTACAAAAATTGTGAACCCACTATTAAATTTTTTGTAAAGTCGGAATTGTAACAATTTTGAGGATGTTGAGTTTGGGGGAGTAAGGTTTGATACATTTCATTTGAAAAGAAATTCAATTTCTACTATTATTTTTGACAATGTTTAGATTTTCACACCTATTATTGTTTGAAATTGAATTAAAAATCTCAAAAGAAAATGTTGAATAACTTGTAATTCAAGTTGTAATATTTGTTCAAGAATTACAAACTCAACAACCTCAATAACAAATGTCATTAAGGTGGTCTTCGAGAGAAAAGAAATATTATTTTAAATAATTATAATGTTTTTCTTCAAAAACATAAGGATTACTTGGAACGATAGAGAATGATAAAATCAACTTTATCATTCCGTAAATAGTTCAAACTCTCAAATGTGAATAAATGTCAGGAGTATAATAATATATGCGACAATAAGGTTCATTAGCTTTTCCCAATACTATAAAGTGTAAAACCAATTGGCTTTAAGACCAAACGAGATGCAAATGGCGTTGTGAAAAGATATAAATCATGTCTTGTATCTAAGGGCTAAACTCATAAGGAAGATATTGATTTTATGGAGACTTTCTCTCATGTTTTACAAAAATATCATGACACTTGTTACTAATTATTGTCTTAAGTTATACAAAATAGATGTGAAGATTTTGTTTCTAAATGTTAATATTAAAGAAACAAAATATATTTGCAAATAAAGAAAATCCATTTGTACACCCAATTAAGTTTCATGTGTCATCAACTAATTATCTCGTTTGGTTCTAAGATGTATGGTGTTGATGATTATGTGTATCACGAGTTCAGTGGAAGTAGTTTGGATCATGTGATACATCAAGCAATCATCTCGTTCAGTTTGGAGATGATTGTGTATCAGTAGATCAGTGGAGTTTATATACATATTTTAATTGAAAATCGTACTTATACTGCTAAAAGAGAAAAAAATTAGCTTTATTCAATGTCATAAGAGTAACCTTGAAATTAAGTTTATACAAAGGGTTCTCTGTAAATCAATTTTTGATAGTCTAAATGTTTTATTAAGCATGCACACGTCCAGATTAATGTATGTTATTGAGATATCAAGCAGATGTGTAAACAACCTTACTATAAAGTTTTCAGAAGCAACCAAGAGGGTTATACAATTTTTTTTAGGGATAATATCAGTTAGCTACAACTAGTTTGACACGGATATCACATAACTACACATAACTTATTTTTTTCACTTGTAAGGTGCGACGACTTTAGTAATTCTCACTCAGCTACAAACCGTTAAGTTTTCAGTTAATTTTTTTGTGTAAAATGACTAAACTACCCCCACATATCATTCAAATTTTCAAACACGTGCCATTAGCCCTCTCTCTCCTCTCCGACTTCCTCTGTCATGTCTCCACCTTCGGCCTCACCCTCATCAAAATCGACGTGATGAGGACGTTCCACGTGCTCGCAGAGCTCCTGGGGGACAACTTTGGTGCCTACATCATCTCCTTGGTCACGGTCGCCTCGGACATGCTCGCGGTCCTCCAAGAATCCGAGCACCGCGCCGACGTCCTCAATTACACAAAGTCAACATGCTCTTCATTCCAGTTTCCTCTAATTGAGCTTTTAGCCCACTTCTCCAACCAAATTCTTCGGTCAATTTCAAGCCCACTTCGTCCACCAAATCAGGCTCAAGCTCATTTCTCCCACCACAGAATTTCTCGCGCCATACCGCCATACCCGCAACGGCGTGCTCAACGCCATACGCGCCATGCTCTGCTCATATCGTGGCGGTGTGGCGCTCGGATTCTTGGAGGACCGTGAGCATGTCTGAGGCGGCCGTGGCCATGTAGATGATGTAGGCGCCGAAGTTGTCCGTCGTGAGCTCCGCGATCACGTGAAACATCCCTAGCATGTCGAGTTTGACGAGGGTGAGGCCGAAGGTGGGAGACCTGACGGAGGAAGTCGGAGAGGAGAGAGGGAAAGGAAAGAGAGGGTCAATGGCATGTGTTTGAAAATTTAAATGATATGTGAGGGTAGTTTGGTCATTTTACACGAAAAATTAACTGAAAACTTAACAGTTTGTAGCTGAGTGAGAATTACCAAAGTCAGCGCACTTCACAAGTGAAAAAATAAGTTAGGTGCAGTTATGTGTTATCCGTGTCAAATTAGTTGTAACTATCTGAGATTATCCCTTTTTTTATGAACAAAATATTACATGCTCACTTTTAAGAAATCAAACTATTAGGAGGTCATAAAGTATTTGAGTTTTGTTTTCTTTTGACTCTTGGATAACAATAAGTCTACATTATATTTACTTGTTGATTGGAGAATGTATATCATGAAAAAGCGTTTTACAAACACTTATAGCTTCTTCACTATGATAGCAAAATTTGTAGCATGCTATGACTATTAGAGATTGGAATATAACTGCATAATTTGTCACAAAACTACATATTTTGAGAAAATGTTGAAAAACCACTTAAGTTATCTTGTGATAAAATATTAGTATTTTTAAATTCAAACAGTAAGAATACAAAGTGATCAATAATTTATAAAGCATATTGAGACAAACTCCATGATAATGGATCCGCTCACAAAAGGGTTATCACTTAAGGTCTTTCATTTGCATTATGTTTTTATGAAGATGATATTTTGTGAGATATAAAGTTTAGTGGGAGTTTGTATTTTGTTTGTTTTATGTTTTTCATTTGGTTATTTTTTAGATCAGAAATAAAGTTTACTTCAGTCACTTTGTTTTGATTATATGAACTATGACCTCACTAAAGTTAGATCAGTTAGAATTAGACATGTATAGATAAAATTGCATGTAAGTTTTATGCTACACATCCATGATTGATATATGTCATTTGGTTATATTGATGCATGTGACCATTGATGGGTTTAGTTACGACAAATGTGACGAAAGCCACTTTGATCCTTTATCGATATGATCGATGGACGAGATCGTTATATATTCCAAGTATATGATAGCGAATTTTGCGCAATTAAGGTTTAACACAATTTTTTTATTTTACATGTGTGGCCTAGTGGGAGATTGTTGGAAAAAATTCCAATATGGGGCCATACATGTAATATATGTGTGTTACGCTATCGTCTAAGTTGGCTCGAATTAAAGTGATCTACTTAAACAATTAAGTTTTGTGCCTATGGATATAATTGTCATGGGGATATATGTGTAGAGCCTTTAGGTGTATTTATGATTTGATGAGGGGCCAAATCATAAATATCATAACTAATTATATTAATCAGTTATAACTAGGGCTATTGTCACGCCCCGAATAATTTATTCCAAATATTCGCGGTACGTGCGGCACTTAGTCACGTGTGCAACTCGTATGCTCGTGCTAAGTCAGCCTTTACGCTTGCAAAGTATTTGCAAGTAGTGCGGAAGCGTTACTCGAATCGTATTCGATATGAGGCAAGATGGAAGTGTGGGAAAAGTTTCCCGATTTATGTTTTTATTAGGCTAATGGGAGAAATATACAAGTTGGAGTACAAGAATGTGGAGCTTTTGTTCATGCCCCAAATGAGTTCCTACACCTCTATTTATACCTAAACATGACATATCAGACGGTTAGGATTCAACCAATTGGACGGCCAAGATTGGCCTTCTAGAGGGTTCCATCTAAATATCTAGGATTTTTCTATGGAACCTTCTAGAATTATAAATATCTCGACTATTCTAGAGAGTTGCACAAAACTCTCCAATTTTGGGGAATTCTCCAAGATTCTAGAGAATTCCGCCCAAGCCCATTAATTTGGGCCTCTTGTGCCATTTGGGCCGCAAGTCCAAAACCCACGGATAAGCCCAAATACATACAAATCCGTTAGAATGGCACTCGTAGAGCCCATACTTGGACAAAAACGTCCACGGATCCGAGTCAACTCTCTCGGTCTGTGACATCCTCCCCCGCCCATTCCGTCGACGTCCTCGTCGACCTACCTTATCGGTCCCCATGGGAGAGATTTGTGAACATTCCCTCGTTCGCCGCGAGCACTTCTTCACCCGTGTATGCTTTCCAGTTCTAACTGCTGGAGTAATCGTCTGTTGACCCCTGTCTTGATGCAAGCCTTTATCCTCCTGGGATGTAGGCCTACTCGGCGCAGTCTGTCGCGCCAGCTGCGAACAGTCATTCGTCCGCAAGTGCTTCCTAACACTCCTAGTTGGAGGATTCTCCCTTGAACCCTTTGCTGGTGGCCTCGCCCCTACTCCCAGGTTGTGCGTACCCTTGCACTCACGCCCCACGCAAGCATGCTTCTCAATCCGTCGAGAAGCCTCCAACACTTTCCATCGTGTCTCGCATCCCGGGGGCTCCGTGCCAAACTCTATCTCTTGCGCCTTCTTGCGTTTGCGTCTTGCGGATGTGCTCCTCATTCCGTCGAGAAGCGTTGGGCACAATCCGCCGTGCCCGTGGACAACCTTTCATCCGCTTGAAATCCTCAGTTCGTCGAGGAGTTTCATTCAGCAACTCCATTTTTCGTTTGACGTCCTGCGGTGCCTCATCCCTCGGCTTTTCTCTTGCAGAATCGTCGCTTGTCTGCACCATTGACCCTAGGTGAAGACACTCCACATTGGTTGTTTGCTGATTTGGTTCCTCCTTCGCGAGCATCCTAGCTAACCTGACACGCATTGGACAGTTCATTGCCACATGCTCCCTGTCGCATATGAAGCACCTTGAACGTTCCTTCGTTCGTTTATGCTTCCTCGAGCATAAGTGTCCTTCCGATGGGCTTCTCGGACGATTGCGCTTGCTACTTCCCTTGTAACTTTGCGCCTTGTAGAACATCCAATATGTGCGTGCCTCCTCCAACTGCTCCTTCATCACTGCAAGCTGACCCTCAAAGCTTGCTCGGAGCTGGCCGAGTGCGTCTTCAAGTCGTGCCTCAAGCGCAACCTGATCATGTCGTAAGGAGTCGCGGATGTCCCATACCATGCCACGAACCTCCTCCAGTTGCGTCTCCAATGAAGCCTCGAGCCCATTGACGCATTTACTTAGCTTACCAAGATTGCCCATACAATCCGCGAGCTCTTGCTCGACCATGTAAAGCCTATCCAAGGCATCTCCCATGCCAAGGCGGAGCTTGGCCAAGATCAAATCATGTGCGCAGAGTTTTGTTGTGGACTTACCTCGCACGCTTATTGTGCTTGGTTGCGCCTCGATCTCCCGCTCAAACGCTGCAACATCCACCTCCATTAACGTCATGTCGTTGCCTTCGCCTTATCGAACTGCCTCTAATACCACTTGTCACGCCCCGAATAATTTATTCCAAATATTCGCGGTACGTGCGGCACTTAGTCACGTGTGCAACTCGTATGCTCGTTCTAAGTCAGCCTTTACGCTTGCAAAGTATTTGCAAGTAGTGCGGAAGCGTTACTCGAATCGTATTCGATATGAGGCAAGATGGAAGTGTGGGAAAAGTTTCCCGATTTATGTTTTTATTAGGCTAATGAGAGAAATATACAAGTTGGAGTACAAGAATGTGGAGCTTTTGTTCATGCCCCAAATGAGTTCCTACACCTCTATTTATACCTAAACATGACATATCAGACGATTAGGATTCAACCAATTGGACGGCCAAGATTGGCCTTCTAGAGGGTTCCATCTAAATATTTAGGATTTTTCTATGGAACCTTCTAGAATTATAAATATCTCGACTATTCTAGAGAGTTGCACAAAACTCTCCAATTTTGGGGAATTCTCCAAGATTCTAGAGAATTCCGCCCAAACCCATTAATTTGGGCCTCTTGTGCCATTTAGACCGCAAGTCCAAAACCCACGGATAAGCCCAAATACATACAAATCCGTTAGAATGGCACTCGTAGAGCCCATACTTGGACGAAAACGTCCACGGATCCGAGTCAACTCTCTCGGTCTGTGACACTATGGTCTCATATAATACATGATCTGCATACGATTATTCTTTCTCATCCCTTCACAGGAGAATACATGAGAAGTAGCAATAAGGGTGTGGCTATATGGAAATCACTATAGTTGTCAAACAATGAACACGAACACGATCCATGTACGCTTCCACTCCATCAATTCTCTAATTATCAGCATGAGTTCTTTTATATATTTTTAGGATTTGATTGGTAACATGAACATGCCTTATATGTTTATTGCATGATTTGTTTTGTATGGTTATGATCAAATCCCACAATGCATCTTCTAATTCAAAAAATATTAATTTCTCTTAAAGTTGAATTCCAGTTTCAGCTGGAATCTGCATGATGTTGATCCGCCATTGATGAACCACGATCATGTTGAAACTCTTTCATTGCGTCATTTATTTTTGTTCCTCTATTACTAGCATGAAAATAATAAAAATTCCGACAAAATATTGATTAATTGCGTATATATTATATTCTGCATTGAAGAATATAATTGTTTTATCTTCTACATTGATGAAACAATTATACAATTTCTTATTGCAGGTAACGACAACGGTCCAGATAATAACCAACCATATTTTATTTTCATTACCACTATTTTCATCCTTTTATTTTGTGTTTGTTTCATTTAAATTCTAGTTCATATTCAACATCTGCATGTGTTTGACATATATGATCATCATCAACATGCATTTTTTTTTTCATTAAAAAGAATAAATGTTTCATCAAATTCTTCTAGTAAATGTATATAGATCAAAATGGAGCTAAAAGTTTCATAATGTAGCGCCTAATCACCCAAGTGAAAACATCCTCTTACGTGGATCTTCAAACTAATTATAAGATAGTTTTTAAAAAGCTATTTCTGGGATTAGCGAGATCATTTATGAATTGTACTACTGAACAATTAATATGTCATGTTTGCAGAAGTGAGTCATAGTTGGATAATGGACGAAAATGAGGATTATATACCAAGGTGTCCAACAACAATGAAACCAGCCGGGGCATAAATTTCAATGACTTAGTTGTTGATGTTAGGTTCTACAAGCGCTACGAACAATATTGTTCAGTACTGTAGAAATCATTAGGCGCCAATCAGTCGGATAGGGCATTCGGGAGGCATAGGCGAGGACTTGGCGGGAACTAGGCGGAATTCTATTTTTTTAAATTTATATTAAATAAATTATACACTTATTTAATATATATATATATATATATATATAGTTATAAGACACTCATCTTTCAATTACCAAAACTGAAATTATGCATGAACTTGAGAAATTTCTCGAATACCTGGTGTTTTTTTAATTCTTCTATAACAACAAAATTATTTTGTCCCGAACCGGTTTTGAACAGACCCAAACAGTATTGAACCTGTCTAAATCGAACTAGTGCCTGAAAATGACTGAATAGGCCTAAATCGGATCGGTGAGCACGATTTTGACGCCTAATCGGGGCCTAGGCGGCCGTCTGGGCCGACTTTTACAACACTGATATTGTTGATTCATGACACGTCTCGGTACCCCAAAAAAGGAAGATGTGTATCACGTTAAAATATGTAACATGTACCAGAGAAGAAGAATACACTCCAAAAGTGGAGGACGAGGATAACAAATAATTTAAATGTATAACAGTACAAATGAAACATTACTCAAGTGAATGGATAAAACGAATGAAACTTATAATTTATCATTGCGAATGAATAAACGTGAGCACTGGTGAAACTTTATCAACAGGTTAAAGAGCAAAATATATGATGAAACTTTAATAGATTATGATGAAAGTTTAATAGAGTGTGATAAAACATTGCGATGAAAGAAATATCAGTATTATAGAAACATTTGAAAGTTTCATTAGGTTTATTTCATGACATGTTGTACTGAACTAAAAACATTGTGACTAAACATTAAGACGAAACCAAGTCAATCCGATGAAATGATTGAATGTTTCATCATATTCATATGATGAAAGATCAAAGATGTTGATGAAATCATTTCGTATGAAATATGAACCCGAAATTAATGTGATTAGCGGAAATCGAGTTGTAAATGAATTTGTTAACTCAACCATCAATACACTTTAACCCAAAATTAGCGTGATTAGCGGAAGTCACGTTGTAATTGAATTTGTTGACTCATCCATCAATACACTTTTACAACATTGCCCTTTTGAACACGCAAAATGTTCATATTGTACTTTTAATATGCAATAAATTACTTGGACTGGCCATCCCAATCTTCCGCAAATCGTGGCCATCAAAATTGAGATCAGATGTATATGCAGCGTTCTAATGTTTGTACAGGAGACATGAGTTTGTATCCGATTAAGACCCCATACATTTATACATTTATACATTTATAGTACACTAGGAATTTAAGTAAATTGAGCTTATGTATTACGTCATACAACAAAACTCAAAATGGGCTACAAACCCTTTGTTTTATAAATCTGCCTGAAAACTATTTCGTTATTTAACGAGGCAAAATATTTCAAAATCAACAAAGATTCAATATTCCGAACCGACTAGATAAAAACGAAGATTAGTACATTCACTTCGTTGTCATTCATGTCGTTCTTCTAAGATTCATAGATTAAATTGAATTACATATTGGGCTTTGACATTTCTTTCATTTGGGTATTTATAATGGGCTTTGCAGATAATATTATTGCACTACAACACAAAATCTAGATGAAGTAAGACTGTAAACGCGGACCAATCAATTGATGATTAATATGTTTCTTTGTCCTAAAAACCAAAATACAAACTCTAAATAACAATAAAAAAAACCCACCAGGTCTAGTTTTGTCCAGACATCAAGATTGACCAATTGGAACGTGCTTCTCTAAGCGCAAATCCGATGGGTTAATGATAAATAATAGGAAAATGTTGACATTAGTCAAGAAATGTTAGCTCATTCATTCATGCTCAATCTGGCATGATAGACAATATAATACAGAAATTATGTTAACTATTGAGAAACAATTTTAATTAGCAAAATTAACCTATAATGAAAGCTTCAGTTTGTCAATTCGCTTTCCTTTCCCGAAATGAAGGCTTTGGAGGCAGAAAAGAAAAGATATGAATTGCGATTTTGGCACTGTTGGGTTGCGTGACATAAAAACAAGCAAAAGAAATTCAAAATCTTGCAAATCACGCCAACCAATTATATTCTAAGGGCTACCAAATTTTTGAAAATATGCATGCAACCCCATCACACTCCAATCCTTATCTTCTTAGATTTTTTAACCAATAAAAAAGCAACACTTTGTACAACGATTTTTTTATCATCAAGAAAATATATAGTAAAATTAGGTAAGTAAGATCACGAAAATGGTGCCTCACACCCATGACAAGAGTTACAGTTAGGGGTGCCCAATCCGGGAACCCGACCCAACTGGAACAACCCGTCCACTCATAGTCTCAACCCGGAATGATCCGGACTGGAAACGGACACCATATAAATATCATAGGCCGGGTTATAGACATAAACTGGGGTGTCTGAACTAACCCGGCCTAATGATTTTAAGTAACTAACTGACTAAACACGCACAACTCACAATAATGTTAATAGGGTCATTTTAAGTTTTGTTTAACAAACAAGTTCGAAAAACACAATTTTCATATGAACTACTCTAAATGTATTGACAATCTATTTTTGTGATATTGAAGTATTAATTTTGCAATATGTTTTTGTGTACATAATTTATTTTTGCAATTAGTTTTTGTGTATAATATGTTTTTTAAGGGAGAACTACAGGTGGCTACATTTAGATATTGTTATTTTTCACCTGACTACACCTATAAAAATTTTCCACCTTATTGACGCCTAAAATGTGCAAAATTTTCACTTTGCATTTTCCGTCAAATTTCATTAGTTTTTAACATTTTTGACATATAAAATGACTAAAATGCCATTTCTTATCTATCTAATTTAATATTATGCCACCCTCTCACCCACTCACGTTTCTCTCTCTTCCCCATTTTCTCTCTGGTTCTTGGTATGTCACATTCTCCTCTCCATCTTTCTTGCAAAAAATTCCACAAGCTTCAAGATTAACATACTCATGCCAAAAATTCAAGGTTTTCCACCATAAACTTGAATTTGAAATATTAAATATGAAACAAGCTTTTCCACCATTTTCAACTTTCACATTGGATTCTGATATTTCTCATGGTTAGTTTGTTGGGTTTTGTTTGGTTCTTAGAATAATTCCGGGAACTTCATTTGAGTATACAGATTTTGGTTAGTTTGTCCATTATTCTCCGAATTCATGTTGCAAAATGTTCAATTTGTTTGTGGCGTTAAATTAATTATCTTCTCTGCTATTTGAGCTGGGAATTTGTTGGGTTTTGTTTGGTTCTTGGGAAAAGTATGTGAACTCCATTTTCGTGTACTGATGTTGGTAAATATGTGAACTACATTTCCCATGGAAAAAATTGTTTCATATTTAATATTTCAAACTAAAGTTTATGGTGGAAAACCTTGAATTTTTGGCATGAGTATTTTGTTCTTGAACCTTGTGAAATTTTTGGCAATAAAGAGGGAGATGATAGATGAAGAGGAGATGGTGATTTGTCAGAACCAGAGAGAAAAGAGGGAAGAGAGAGAAACGTGAGTGGGTGAGAAGAGATGCATATTTTTAAAATTAAATAGATAAGAAAAGGCATTTTAGTCATTTTACATGTCAAAAATGTTAAAAACTAACGGAATTGGACGGAAAGTGCAAAGTGAAAATTTTGCACAACTTAGGCGTAGTCGGGTGGAAAAAAAGTTCTAGGTGTAGTCAGGTGAAAAGCAACAATATCTAAGTGTAGCCACCTGAAATTATCCATTTTTAAATGTTATGGACGAGCTGGACTAACCCGGAACCCGTCCAGACTCAACCCGCCCACTTGTCCAACGGACAACACTCTTCATGACCCGAAAATGGGCATGAAAATAGGCAACCCGCTAAGTCCGGGTTGGGCCCAAAATTAAGCCATGAACTGTCAAACCCGACCCATGTTCACCCTGTAGGGTTTTTGTGCCCTAGCACAATATATTTTCAATCTAATCATGTAATAAGATTATTAGTTGAAATAAAATCAGCATTCATATTACTAAGTGTTGTAGTAATATCTTAAGTAAGATTTGATTTGTATCATTGATGTGTCAACACATAATAGTAGATCTACAGATCAGATAAAATCCTACTTAAGCAGTCCTCGATCAGAATAGCTTCGTAAGAAGCGATCGGTATGAGGCTAACTATAAATGACCACGCTCTACTGATCATGGCCAGAAGGGGCCCAGAGTTAGGTCATGGTATCCACCAGACAGGGGTGATATAGGACGACCCGATCATGAGTATGTTACATAGACACAATCATGAACATACTCATATGTCGGCACATGAAATCATATTCTCAGACATAAGGACTATTGAGGTCACTATGTAATGAGTGACGAGTTTGATTCAGTCTAACGTCTCCTGTAAAAGGGTTTCAATAACGATTGTGATTGGCTCGATCACGAGTTACATGAGTTGACTCAATAGATCGCTGAAGGATTTATCCCTAATACGGACGTGTGAGCAGATATCAGTTTAGGCCACTTGATAAGTACAACTGAAATACAATAGCATGGATATGCAGTCGATACGTAGTATCAGTTATAATTCAGTTAACTCACAATCAAGAAACAGGACAATGGAACGAGGATGACTTGTTTACGCCTCGTGGTTGTCAAAGATATCAAGAGGATAAAATGATAGATTCATGTACGACAAGGTTAAATCAAAATCTCGATAATCACAAGCGTTGGGTAATCATGATGTCTGCTAGAGGCCACTCATGATGGAAAGGGTAAAATGGTAATTTTACCAGTCCGCTGACGTGTCGTGAGCCTAGAGGGTCACACACTAAAGGTTGAGTAAAACGGATGGAATCATATGTAAGAATCATGAGAGAGACATAATCAGGTTTTGGATTAAACCGGTTTAGACCGATTTCGGTTTAGGACTATACCGGAAATCAAGAACGGTTTAGCTGGACCAATTAATCATAATATAATTAAATAGATTTAATTAATTTAGCTAAACTGGGTCTAGCCAGAATGGGCTAAGCCAGAATGAGCTTCTCTACATAATTAATTAAAAGCTTTGGGCTTTAAGCCCATTAAGGCCTTTAATTAATTATTGCCTAAAAGGTTTATAAAAGGAAAATTTTCAGATCTGAAAATTAAAGGAATTATTTTCCACAAACCCTAGCCGCTCTTCTCTCTCTCTCTTTAAGGCGACCGGTCACCCTCCCTCTTCTTCTCTCCGTCCGTTTTGCTTGCTTCGATCTTCTAGTAAGGATCGTTGTGAGTATCTCCGGATTGCTCTTCCTGTGTGAACGATCTTTAGAGGTTACTAAATACTATTTAGTAAAGAGATTTTAATCAAAGGTAATATTCAATTTTATTCTAGCCTAGATCTAATGATCAATTCATGATCATGCAAAATCCTTATTAATTCGGATATTTGAGGTTAATTTCTTGTATGAACATGAAATTAATTGATTGGAACCCTAAAATAATTCCTTCACATCCTTGGTCAGAGTGGAGTCTAAGAGGGCAAAAGAAATAAACATATGAGGTTGAAAAAAAAGGGAAATTGCATGTCACTACTCTGTACTATGCAAATTTTGCATGTCACCACTATCTACTTTTTTAGTTGCATGTCACCACTGTAAGGTTTCATTTAGTGCACCATCCATCACAGAGTTAAGTTTGAAGTAAAAAGTCCATAATACTCCTATATTAAAAAATTCAAAAATTAAAAAGAAAATATCTTTTTAAAAGTATTTTTTATTAGATAAATAGTAAAATATTGATTTCAAAATTATTATTTTTTTAAAATGGTTTTTACAAAAAAATATTAAAAATAAAAAACCACTTTTAACAAAGTTTTTTTTATTTTTTAAAATAATATTCAAATCTGTTTTTATCATTTATTCCACAATTTTTTTTAAAAAACAAGTTAAACAAATGATTTTTTTTTTCATTTTTTCATTTTTAAAATACAAGGGTATTTTAGTCATTTAGATATTTTAGTTTCAAATTTTATTAAATGACTAAAATACCCTTATATTTAAAAAATGAAAAAAAATCGTTTGTATTTACTTATTTTTTTAATTTTTTATGCAATAAATAATAAAAAACTGATATGTTATTTTTTTAAATAATAATTTTTTAAAAAAATATGTTGTTAAAAGTGGTTTTTTATTTTAAATATGTTTTTTGAAAAAAATCATTTTTTGGAAAAAAATAATTTTGAATTCACTATTTATTATTTATCTGATAGAAAATATTTTATTCAAAAAAAGTTTCAAAAGATATTTTTTTTAATTTTTGAATTTTTTATGATAAGGCTATTACAGACTTTTTACATCAAACTTAACTATTTGATGGATAGTGCAACTAATTGAAACATTACAGTGGTGACATGCAATTAAAAAACGTAGAGAATAGTGACATGCAAAAGTTACATAGTACATGATAGTGACCTGCAATTTTTCAAAAAAGAAAACAAATGATGGGTATTCATCAACAAGGCCCAAGCAAAATCACGAGCATTTGCCTCTTTCTAATATTAGAGCTGGAGAATAACATTATCGTCGTTTGCGTCTCTTATCAATGATATTGACACACATGCTCTTGAGAAGATTCTATGTCTTTACGACCTCTGACTTAAAGTTCATAGAGGAGATGAAATTTGACCGCTCTTCCCAAATTATTGTTTACTTGATCAAATTATGGAACTTACCAATAGTTAATATGGGTGCAAGATTATGTTTCTCTTCGTGCTCTTATATCGAGTACTATGTCTAGTCAGAGGAAAGTGTTGTATTTGCATAAAACGCTATTTTACTAACATTGGAGTTCTATAATTAAATATATATTTTTAATGAAAATAAGCTCAAACACCTATGTTGAGTGTCAATAATAAACTATTAAATTCTCGTGCTTGCTAAATTGTTTGCCAAACAAAAGAAAGTCTTAATTGATGTGTACCAAATAAATCTTTAGAAATATGTGGAAGGAGGTATGAAAAGTAGATCAGCAAGACTCAATTTAGGCCAGCAATATATTTGGTACATATTTTCTTTTCAGTGGATAAGAGCCAACCCGACGAAAATATCCAGTTGCTGCGGACATATGATATACATACATGCTCCATTTCATTCATTACATTTTTTAGTTCTTTTTATCATATAGTATTAACTCAATAAAATTTCTAGTTCTTGGCCAACCAATTTTACCTTTCAATATCAAATGATTATGGACAGTCTAATTTGAACATAAAGCTCTCTATGTCGTTCCATCACATTTGCTCTATAAAGTGACTGAGATTACAAAAGTAATTGAAATAACAAGATGATGCAGCGTGAGTGGCTAGAAAAAACTCTTTATCAAGTTCGTTGATTCACAAGAATATCGAAAATGATAGATATTGAAAAAAATCTCGAATTTTATAAATTCTTAATAAAAAACAACTTGAATAACAAGAACATATGAGAGTGCTTAAATAATGAAACACAAATTGCAGAAAAGAAAAACCCTAATCCGCTAGAAAGAAAAAAAAAGAAAAAAACCTATAAAGAAAAAAAAGAAAAAAGGCTAGAAAGGAAAAAAGAAAAGAAAGAAACAACTAAAAAACGGCTCGAAACTTATAAAACGCGATTTTGACTCAAACTGTTGTTTTTGCCCGAAAAACACTAGTCTTTTGTCTAAACCTGACACTTTCGCAATAATTTCGGGTGTTCTAACTTCTGCACACCGACTTCTTCGACCACACCACATCACAAGAGTTATTTATTTATTTAATTTTTAAAACGAATTTAATATATTATCCAGTAATATTCTTCAATTCATTTCAGACAAACTATAACAATGTATGGGATCAGAGTGGTCGTAGTGGAGGTTTTTCTTTTGTGGGTTGTACCCATCGCAGAGGCGATTTGGGTTTTGTCAAGCTTGGCGACGTCGTCGGTTTTGTCGGTGAGGGATTCTGGTACAACAAGTTCCGAGTGGTGCGGCAGTAAGTGCAGCGGTAGCATCTGTTTGAAAAGGAGACAGATTGTTCTGCGAGCAGGGGTTTTGGGGCATTGCGGCTTGCTGTGGTGTCGCGGCCAAAGGTGGGTGGATGGGCTTATGGTGGGGTCGCGACTAAAGGAGGGTGACAGAGGTCAGGGGGTCTCGGCCTGAGGACGACGACTGAAGGATAGGGCCGGTGAGGGGCGAGCTAGGGTAGGCGATTGGGGCTGAATCAAGAATGGTTGGAGTTGGGTAAGGCCGGCGAGCGGGACTGATTGGGTGGAGCAAGAAACCACTGTCGTTATTGGGCAATTTCGGCACAAACTGGGTGGATTTGCAAAAAAATATTTCTAAATTAATATTGCAATTGTGTGGATTTTGAAGAAATTATTGCTAAATTAATATTGGGTTTGGAGCAACTGTTGTTAAGCAATAGTGTGATTTGAGGGACGGTGATTTTGCGATGGTAAAATTAGGGGGGCATTACTTCAATATCATCTACGAGGGGAGATGGGCCCATGAGGGAGCCAGCGGTGATTGGGCAGAGAGGCTCGGTAGAGATTGGTGCAACAAGAGCAGAGGGACCCAGGAGGGGCTTATCAGAGGAATGACAGGAAAATTCTGGCGATTTGTTTGCTGCAATTTTGGTTGGTTGATGGCTCGATATTGGGAGGAAACCGGAGTTCTCTGGTGTCGATGGGCAGATTCTCGTAAGCACATCGAACTATGAGGTCTTGGTTTTCATAAGCTTCAATACGTCATCGGGGTGTCCCATTGGGCTCAGCACTGGGAGGGATCACATGTTCTCTGGCATAGATGGGATGATCTTGGTAAGCACAAATAACTCAGAGGACTTGGATTACTTAAAATTCGCGACTCCTATATTGATTGTAGGGCTGATCGAGGAAGCTGGTTTAATGCGGTATGTAGTCAAATCACGGGGTTTCTCCATCCGTATGAGGTGGAGGTTGTGGCTCTGCATGATGCTAACTGGTTCGAGTCGATTGGTCTCTAGGGTTATCATGGATGTCTGTTTAATGCATTCTGCAGTGGGATCACGGGGTTTCTCCATTAGTATGAGGTGGAGGTCGTAGCTCTACAATGCTAAACGGGTCGAACTGAACAACTTTGGAGGAATCATTAGTGAATGATGATGTGTAAGTGTTCTTCTTTATTTTGATCGTAATCAAATGATTCACGAATTAACTAAATTTGTTTTAACTAACAGTAGCTGAGATTATGGTGAGAGGTCTGTCTAACCATCTGTAACTTCAGTTGTCCGGCTTGATGTCGGGTTAGTTGCTATTTTAATAAATAAAATTTGATTTACCTTAAAAAAAAAAAAAACTATAACAATGCATGCCGTCCAAAATTTTGATGATGTATAATTTGAAAAGATATTAATAAAATAAGTAACTATTTATTTATTTAATTTAATAACCATAATTCAATTTTCCGACAAGTATAAGGAAAAACAAAGAAATCAGTTACTGACTCATCAAGTCAGCGAGAGACGCCAAAATGAGAAACGAACAAGCTTGACTTGTCTTCCATTAGAGCTTGAGAGCAGAGCTCGGACCCGTCTCTTCGGATTCACAATCATCATTCCCTCCTCAACACCGACCCAACAAATCACAAGTAATTCCTCAACTATATCTTGTTCTCATTCACTGCACTTTTTTGTGTTCAAAACAGTAAAATTGGATAATTCTCCCGCAGATAGCCTGAGCCGTTTCTGGGAAAATGCCAATTGGGTTTGCTTTGGTTCGATTTACTGACTCATCAGTTCCATGGGGTTAGCTTTCTGCTGACTAGGGGATGAGTAAAAATCCAGACTTGGTGCTTCTGTTGGGGTGTTCTTCGAGTACTGAGCGTGGGTTCTGAAAGGTTTGTTCTGGGTTTGATTTTTTGTTGCTTTATCCGTTTTGCATTATCTGCTCCTTTGTGATTTTGCACTGCCACTGTGTTTTGTGCTTTAAAGGTGATTGCTTTGTATTTGTTAGTCATGATAGAAATAGTTACTTGGTCTGGTCTGGTTTGTGAGGTTTTTGATCTTCTAATTCTATTTTGGTTTGTTGAGCCTTGTCTCTTTGTCAATTTTGAAGTTGCTAAAGTTCTGGTTTGCCCAATTGTTTTGATGGGTCAATGAGCATCACTTTTGGGGTCTTACTAGTGATCGATTAATCATTTATTCTATCCTTGCAAATCTCTTGGGCTGCAATTGATATGTTATCTTTCTGTTGGTTTGGAGATCTCAATGTCATTTGTGTTATGATGGGTGATTTGCTTGATGTTATGGCTTTGTCTTTTCATGGTTGGCATTGCAGCCTAATTTAGGTATGAATGTGCAGGTAGGTGCTAAGTATCAGATTGTGTCATGATTTTGAGAAAGATGGTGGTTGTTAAAAGTTCACACCATTTAAAGTCAAAGGGAGTGTTGGAAGTTGGGTTGGTAGGCTTTTTGCTTGTTGCTGCTATGCTGGTTTGTGTTTCAGAAGGGGTGAATATGGAGGGGCTACATCTCTTAGATTTGAAGAAGAGTGTGGATGATCTGTTCAGTCGTTTAGGTAACTGGAACTCAGTTGATGAGACACCTTGTAACTGGACAGGTGTTAGCTGTACTTCTGGTGATCATCCGGTTGTCTGGTCCCTTGATCTGAGTTCGATGAATCTCTCTGGAATTTTAAGCCCGGGTATTGGTGGTTTGATTCATCTAACGCATCTTAGCGTTGCTTATAATGGGTTCATTGGAAATATACCGAAGGAGATTAGAAATTGTACTAGGTTGGAGTTTCTCTTCTTCAACAATAATCAGTTCAGTGGGGAAATTCCTGCTGATTTGGGTAACCTGTCTAATTTAAGAAGCTTGAATTTATGCAACAATAAAATCTCTGGCACTATCCCCACGGAGCTTGGAAATTTGTCCATGCTGCTTGAGTTTGTGGTGTATACCAATAACCTCACTGGTTCGTTGCCTAGTTCTATAGGGAATCTCAGGAGTTTGAAAACGTTTCGGGCGGGGCAGAATAGACTTTCTGGTTACATACCTGCAGAAATAAGTGGCTGTCTGAATTTGGAAATGCTCGGTCTCGCCCAAAATCTAATCGAAGGTGCATTGCCTAAAGAGATTGGCATGCTCGGGAACTTGACTGACATCGTTCTATGGGATAACCAGCTGTCTGGTTCAATCCCAAAAGAACTTGGAAATTGCCCTAATCTTCAAACTCTTGCCATGTACAAGAACAGCCTTTCTGACCAGATACCTGTGGAGATTGGTAACCTCAAGTTTTTGAAGAAGCTCTACCTTTACAGAAACCAGTTAAGTGGAACCATTCCTAGGGAGATCGGGAATCTTTCATCGGCTTTAGAGATTGATTTCTCGGATAACTATTTGACAGGTGCGATCCCAACTGGATTCAGTAAGATAAAGGGTTTGCGTTTGCTCAATCTCTTCCAGAACCAGCTTACAGGCGTGATACCAAATGAGCTCAGTAGGCTAAGGAACTTGACTAAGCTTGACCTCTCCATTAATAATCTCACTGGTCCTATTCCATATGGGTTTCAATATTTAACCGAGCTGTTTCAGTTACAGCTTTATGACAACAAGCTGAGTGGTATTGTTCCTCAGGCGCTAGGACTTTACAGTGGACTCTGGGTGGTTGACCTTTCTGATAACAACCTGAGTGGTAAAATACCTCTTCATATTTGTCAAAGTTCTAATCTGATATTGTTAAATCTCGAGTCTAACGAGTTTTCTGGAAGCATCCCAGCTGGGGTCTTAAACTGCAAATCATTGGTACAACTTCGTCTACGGAGAAACAGGCTTATTGGGAACTTTCCGTCCAAGTTATGCAACTTGGTAAATCTATCTGCTTTAGAATTGGACAAGAACCAGTTCAGCGGTCCGATTCCTCCAGAGATTGGAAAGTGCCAGAAGTTGCAAAGGCTCCACATTGCCAACAATCACTTTTCATCAGAGTTGCCAATGGAAATAGGTAATATGACTCAGTTAGTGGCTTTAAATATCTCCTCCAATAATCTAACTGGACGTATCCCACCTCAAATTGTTGAGTGCAAGAAGCTCCAAAGACTTGATCTCAGTCGAAACAGCTTCATAGATACTTTACCGAATGAGCTTGGAACGCTTTTGCAGTTGGAGCTTCTTCTGCTTTCGGAGAATAAATTCTCTGGACCTATACCTGCAGCGATAGGAAACCTCTCCCATTTAACAGAGTTGCAGATGGGAGGCAACTTGTTTTCTGGTGAAATGCCTTCGACGCTGGGAGCTCTATCTAGCTTGCAGATTGCATTGAATCTCAGTTATAATAATCTCAGTGGCAATATACCACCTGAGCTCGGAAATCTTAATTTACTAGAACTCCTCCTGCTCAACAACAATTATTTTAGTGGTGAAATTCCTAGTACATTGGAAAACCTCTCAAGTTTGTTGGGATGCAACTTCTCGTACAATCACCTTAATGGGCCTATTCCTTTCCTACCCGCAATTCTGAACATGACTGTTAGCAGCTTTATCGGAAACAAGGGTCTTTGTGGTGGGCCTCTTGGTGATTGTGGTAAGAATCCCTCTTCTCGCTATGTCCATCCAGTTCATCATCATAATAGAACTATCATGGCCATAGCATCTTCTGTATGTGGGGTTGGTCTCATTCTCATTGCGGTGCTTTTATATTACATGAGGCATCGTCCACCTGAGAAGGACTTGCTTGAACGACATAAGGACATGACATCTCCTGATTCAGACATGTACTTACCTCCACAGGAAGGGTTGTCCTTCCCGGATCTAGTTGACGCCACAAACAATTTTGATGAGAAATATGTTGTTGGAAGAGGAGCGTGTGGAACTGTATATAGAGCAGTTATGGATTCTGGCAAGATCATTGCTGTTAAGAAGCTAGCGTCCGATAGGGAGGGGACCAGCGTAGAAAACAGTTTTCGGGCCGAGATTCAGACTCTTGGAAAAATAAGGCATCGTAATATTGTGAAGCTGTATGGTTTTTGCTATCATCGTGGAAGTAATCTGCTTTTATATGAGTATATAGAGAGGGGTAGCTTAGGGGAGTTACTTCATGAGCCCTTGTGTAGCTTGGAATGGTCAACTCGGTTTGCTATCGCTCTTGGAGCTGCTCAAGGACTTGCTTATCTTCATCATGACTGCAAACCAATGATTATTCATCGTGATATTAAATCCAATAATATTCTCATTGACGATAAATTTGAAGCTCATGTAGGCGATTTTGGTTTAGCAAAAGTGATTGATCTGCCTTACTCTAAATCAATGTCAGCTGTTGCAGGATCTTATGGATATATCGCTCCTGGTAAGCTTCAATATCTGTATATAACATCTATTTTATTTATTTGCAATATCTGATTTTTACTAGAGCTCCAATGGGATGATATTCTTGTTGATTTTGCTCACAAGAGCTAACAAATTTGCATTTATTTGCACTATTAGTCGATTATTCTTATAGTCTCACCTTGTTTTGATTTCTAATGTTTGACATGCTACTGGGTGCAAATAATTGATAATCCATTTTTTTTAATTTCTTCTATCGTTCTTCATTACAGAATATGCCTACACAATGAGGGTGACAGAAAAATGCGATATCTATAGCTATGGGGTTGTTTTATTGGAGTTGTTAACAGGAAGAACTCCTATACAGTCGCTAGGTGAAGGGGGAGATCTTGCCACGTGGACTAGAATATATATCCGTGACCATTCATTGACCCCTGGGATACTTGACGCTCGATTGAATCTCGGGGACAGAGGTATTGTTGATCATATGCTTAATGTCCTTAAAGTTGGGTTATTGTGCACAAGTACGTCTCCGTCCGACAGGCCATCCATGCGGGAAGTAGTGCTGATGCTTATGGAGTCCAATGAGCAGCAAGAACGGGACTATGACTCTGGGCAAGCTTCCGACCCATCTCTGAAAGACGATGCGTCCTCATAGAAGTAAGCGACAGTTTCTGTTTTTTATTCTTTCCGATGGCTGAAAATTGATTATTTTAGTGTTCCTTTCTTGATATTATTTACAACATCAAAATGACATACCACATACAAATTATTCTACTAGAAAAAAGTATTGCTACATCAACTGGTACTACTCTAAAATTCTATAGAATTGCCTTTGCAATTAGTTCAGGACAGTGTTCTAAAAATCCCCGACTTGTCCGATTAATCCCCATAAGGCCCTCTCTGTCTGACTAGCAATTAGCGATTTTTAGAACACTGGTTTAAGACACTGGTGTGCACAGTGCAGTTGGATGCACCATCATATTGTGACATCAAATGTCCAGATTGTATTGAATTAGTCCAAACAGTTATAATTGCATATACAAGAAATAGAAATAGTGACCTATATTTATCATACAAAGTCACTGTCATTTTATCACACAAACCTTGATTTACAGATTTGGGTTTTCTTTGAATTATTGTAGCATTACATGCTATGGAATGTTACTGTCGTTTCATTCGGATTCCCATCTTGACTTTCTGGTCCAGGTTGAGTTGTCCCAGCTGAGGAAGAACCCGCCTTCCTTCACCAACCAAAACACGCTCTCTCGACCTGCATCTCTCTTGGGCTGAAAAGCGTGCCAAGCCGCAACCCGTCTTCCCCATTGAGCTTCGCAGTATTGCAGTTTATGAGCTTGTCTGACTCTGAATCGGTATCTGTCCCCTGCATTGAGAATTTGGGTGCCTTGTCCGCACTTGACTTGCATATCCCCTAAGGGTTTAGGCAAGGCATTGGCAATACTAATGGTGGCACACAATGAGCCAATGGAACACAGTTGAAGAAGAAGGAGAAGCAGGAGAGAACATGAAGTCATCTTGACCTTGTAATTGTTGTTGTGATCTTGCTGGTTTTTATAGGCAGAGAGCAGTGGAATATGTTGTAAATAGATGGATGCATGTGAAAAACACATGGGGGTGGCTTGCATATGCAGGGATGAAGACATAGCATGTGGAAGACAGTGTAACTTGGACTGTAAATGTACCAAATACAGTAAAGTGTGAGAGAGACAGAGAGAGATTGAGCCAAACATGGGCCATCCCCTCAAACTATAGGTAACCTACTTCACTAAAAGGAGCACTGCAGGTACTATAATATCATAATATGCGTGTCAAATCACTTCCTCACTTTGAATTATGATGATATTGTATCTTTTTTCTCCTAAAATTTTTTTTATCATCTATTAACAATAGACTAAAAGAGTGAAAGAAATTCCGAAAAGGAAATAACTAACTCTCATCAATAAAATGAAGTAAAAAGAAGAGACGTAAAAAATAACATGAAAAACTAAAGAAAATATGAAACCATCCTAAGAAAAGGTAGTGGGTGAGACCAAACTAATGAGATCATATACTCAGTAGAATCGAGCCAAAAGGTTTTCCATGAACTAATTGGTGTGACCTCAATAGGCTTCAATCTTCTTCATGAAAGAACATGATCCTGTTTGCTCTAATGTAAGGTTGGAACTGTCTTCATTAAAAGCTTTCCGAGTAGGAGATTGAAGGTCGGTTAAAAAGTGAAGCTTCAGCATACCACCTGGGGAAAGGGGCTGAGGTGGTAGACGAAATGACTGTAGATCAATTGTCCCTGCAGAGCGGAGGAGCCATCGAGAGACTAAATAACACAAGCGGCATCCTTGGAATTGGTAAAACAAACAAAGCTGTACATTCTCCCGAGGGATTGAAATGCTATCAGTACGACCATACTTACCAAAAGGTTCTTCAATCCAACTCCTAGCATTTAGTGGAGGAAGGTTGAACACAAAGACGGTGGAGCTTGAGTTTGAAAATAGAAAAAATGTGCATCTTAGGTTGGTCGAGGATGAAAGAGGGTGAGGAGGCGGGGGATCAGAGCTGGTGCTTGTGTTTCCATGGTACGTTGTGTGGCACAACCATCTGTTGCGTGCATCACTCTCGGATCTGACTATGCACAAGCGCACGCACATCAAGCTAATTTGGGTTTGTGTAATGAAAATGACTTAGTTTAGCTGTGTTTATGTGATTTAGGCAAAATGTCCAAGTGTGAATTAAATTGCAATTAAATCTAACTTCAGCAATAATCATTGCTTTATGTCCTTCTCCACAACGTTAATAACCCAATCAACACTACCGGCAACTTCAACTCCATTGTTTGTATCACTATATATAACGGGTCATGATCTCGTGTGAAGCAGAAGGTTTTGTGTAAACATGCGAGAAGCATATTTTCATTATTATATAATGTATTTCGATTATTAAGTAATGTATTTCCATTATTATGCCATGTATTTTCATTGCCATGTTTCCATTATGACATGTATTTCTATATAATTATTATTATTATGGCAGACTAAAAAAAATTTCTTCCAATTCCTCGTAACACCCCCCTCCTTGACGAGTAACATTTTCCCTCTAAGTTATATAGAAAAATACATGTTCACATTACATTTGAGTGAGTCTCACGAGATCTCATGCAACTCTTGATTCTCAGTTGAATGCATGCCTGTATACTTAAACGTACACTATTGGAGAATAAAATTTAATTTACCGGATGCTCAAGGCATGCGTCATGTTAGAGTGCTTTAAGAAATTCACTTGAGCAATAACTATACTCAAATTACCTAAAGTTGTGTGAAATTTGAAAGTTTTATTAAACTAAAATTAAAATTTGAAGTAGAATGAAAATAGGATCAGTGAATCCAGGTTTTGGTTATATCGATTTTGTTGGTTCTAGCACTATACCCAACAGCACCGTCGTCTCGAACTTCCCAACGGCACGTGTGGACGCACCTCTGAAACACGTCTCTGTCTTCGTCGTAGGCATCGAAGTGCAACCACCCGAAAATGGTGGACAAGGTGCAAAAGTAGAGTGTATTCCGTATGATAAAATTAGGCCGGAAGTTGAAATGGTAGATGCCGGAAGGTCCCACTACTTTGTCTCCAATATCATCGTCCTTGGACTTGCAGTGGACCCTCATTTGTGCCGACTGATTCAACGTGTTCTTGATTGTAACATTCACCGTCGGTAATTCGAATCCCGGAGCATTAACTGCTGCTCTGCTCTCTGCTCTTGTCCACACCCCAATCAACACTACCATCAACCTCAACTTCAACTTCATCCCCATTCTTCTTTCCTTTCTTTTAGTCTTTCTAATTTTCATCACGTTCTAGAGAGTGTATATATATATATATATGAACACACCGAGAGAGAATGAAGGTTACATCTTTTGCTGTGTTACAATTGGTCAACAGAGAATGAAGGTTACTTGTTTTGGTGTTATAGAATTGGTTAAGACTTAATTAATCTTCGTTCATGAATCATTAATGTCTCACCTTTAGTGTATGTATATACATTGGTTAAAAACTATTACTTATTTGGTCAACTGAAATCAATTAAGAATTCATGGTCACCGTTTAATCTTTTTGTAGCAGTTATTGTTATTCATGTACCTTTGTTTGGAGATGTTTCCATTCATCCATAAGAGCATCTCCATCAGATTCCTATATAATAATAAATAAAAAAATTCTACTTCAAGGGAGGACTCTATGGAATTCCTTACTGTGTTGAACTTCACATATTCTCTCTCTTATTATTTTATTTCACTTCATTCTCTCTTATTTATGATTAACAAGTAATTTATTATTTCTAGAAAAAACAAGTACTTATTACTAAAATAATATATGTAGTTTAAATCTATAGTTCATTATTAGAGTTAAGAAATGAAAAAGTGTCTCTCCACCCATTAATAGCAAAATGTTCCTAGTTGACGCACGACAACTACACCCAGACTACCCACCGGTTATGTCTACCTGACGTATTATTCGACAATATTGCAACGTCAGTATCAGACTACCTCGTCGAGTATGGGGGTAGTGCCGACGGAACATTGACATAATATCTCGTAGGATGTGGATCTCCTAATATACATCGACTTGCTCAAATCATGACAGACGAGGCATTGAATAGCTTCTCATTATGATTTCACCAAGCCGGCATACACTATAATAAGTGTTTGTCTTATGGATTATGATTTCTCCAAGCCGACGAACATGGCCATCACATTGCATGTCGACTAGGATAAATCATAACCGAAGCGCATGGCCAAGATCCTGTTGGCCATGTCTAACAAGAATTAAAAACAATTTAAATTATCCTTGATTTGTATTATAAACTTGTAAATATCAGTGCATTATATCCTAAGTTGTATTTGACAGCATTCAAAAGATCACGCTAATAAAAAAGTAGCACAATAAACGTCTTTTGTATACCAAGACACGATTCAAAACAGAAAATATAATTAAATTCAAATAAAACCATGTTTAAAAATATAGTTAATCCACTTCCTAGGTTTGAAGGCCATAGCAACATACTTAGTTGGATTAGATCACTCAAAGACCGGATCAAAATTAATATCATCACACGATACGATTTATGAATATAGGGTATCAACTCGAAAAATAGGGTTTCTATTAAACTTTTAAGTAAAGATAACTTAAAATATTTTGAACTTAGACCGATTTAGTCAAGAATTAATTTTATATCAAGATAGATTTGAGCTTAACTATACTATAACAAAATAAGACAACACCAAATTAATTTCAAAATCTCTTACACCAAATTTCAAGTTTTTAACTAGTTGATCAAGCAAGTGTTTGTGAAAGTTAATGTTCACTTAACAAACATAGCTTAAAATTCAGGTATTTACTAATATGGTATTTACAATTACATCAATTTTATTATATCGAATGTCGATAATCAGGGGCGGATCCACGAGAGGGCAAGGAGGGGCAGCCGCCGCCCCTTGGGTTTCTACACACAAAGCAATATCACTCACTCCTACACACAACAACTTTATATATTATTTAATTTATATTCTTAATGGTTTATTGAGACATATATATTTTTTTAATTTTTATCATTAATGGTAATGAGCTTATTTATTTTTATTGATGTTTTTTTTGTTTAATTTACATTTTCTTATTTCCCATATACATCCATAAATAATTTTGTTTTCAATATACTACAAATAACTAAAAAATATATATGTAAATTAAATTCGAACTCAACTAAAAAAATAATCAAGCTTGAATTGGTTTTTTTATGTGCATTTAGTTTTAACGAGCCACTCGAACTCTTGGTATATTAAAAATTCTATTTGTATTAGTTGTTGTATAACATGAGCCAATTTTGAGCGTAACGTAGGGTCGGTTGATAAACAAGTCAAGCTCGCCTAAATATCATGATTTGTAAGGCTCACTGATGTGGGCCCTATCAGAGTCCATTTCGACGCCTTAGAACCCACATTTAGTGCCACATTGTCTTGTCTCGGGCTAAAAGAGCCATATTTATGCCACTTTTACGCTTTCGGGTATGTCTAGTGTGAATGTGCAGAATACAAGTGAAAATGATTAAAACTGAGCTAAATCAAGAATTCGGGAAAACAAGACAAGAAAAGGAAGAAGAGCTGAAGAAGTGACGATCGTTACAACATGTGTGATGATCGTTACACCTCCAAAGCTCGAGACCGAGAGTTGTAACACTGACGTAACGGCCGGTATAACGCTGACGTAGCGATGGTGTAACGATCATAACATCCAATGTAACGATCGTTACAACTCCCAGATTAAGAAAAGCTAACAGCCAAACACGATTTCTGAGAAGGGGTTCTGCGTTTTGACGAAGTTCCAGCCTTCTTTTGAGTTCCCAGAGCAGTTCCAAAGCCCTAACCCATCTCCCATCACCTGAGATCAAGAAGACTAGCACCAGGCGTGATTTGGAAGAGAAGATCGAAGACTCGAGCATCCGATCTGGGGCTTAGTACCCAAAGTTTGCCCGATTTCTTCTCCTTTACTCTTTAATTTCAGATAATGTTTTGTGTATTTTGCACCATGATGAGGGGCTAAAACCCTAAATCATGGGTGCTAGATTATGACACTCTTTGACTGAACATGTCTCAATGGATATAATTTTGAGTTAATTGAGTTTTAGATTTTGCTTGTGTTTATTTTTGAATGTTAACGTAGCTATTTCATATTTATCATCTAAGTTTGAGGCTAAGCCTGAGAGGGATAGTTGAAAACCGATCTAAGTAGAAATCGAGGGGTCGGTCTCCTATAGTCGGTCGCGAGGATCCTAGAATTGTTGAACTTAAAGCTGTAGAGGACCGATTCTAAAAATCCCGAGAGGTTATCGGTCCTGTATTGGGTGTTAACCAAAGTCGAGAGACGGCTGACGTAATTATTGAAGGAATCCATGGGGTCCAAATCAATAAACCTCATGCATAGTAGAAGCAGTATAACCATGGATTCGATAATAAAACAATTAAAGATCATCATGTGACAAATAATTTCCGCATATAAACATGGATAAAATCTGGAAATTATACCTTTCCAATGAATCAAATCACCAAGTATAGAGATCTATACCCTCTAGTTGTATCCACACAAGCAAGCTCTCTCAAAAAACTAGAGTTCTTCAACACTTTTACTAGAAGATGATGAAGAAGAAAGCAAAATGAGAAGGGAGAGAGAGAAGGGAGTTATTCGGCCAAGAGAGAATGATAGGGAGTTAGAATAGTTCATGAAGGACTAAAAATAACTCTCATTTTTCCATTTGTTTTATTATTTTCCAAAAAATAAAAAATGAAATGGGCTTTCTTGCAAATCCATTTAATTAACCATTCAAGTCCATTAAAACTTTGGTTTCAATTAAATGGTTTAGCTAGACCGGCTCAAATTCACTTATACCAATTTCCTCAACCGTCTGGCATAAAACCTAGCTCGAAAATTGTCCATTCCGCTCCGATTTAACTAAACCAAAAGTGAATTTTCGTAATTATCAAACTTCTCGTACATTGACTTTACAAGTCCTTTTGCTATATATAACTTGCTTAAAGTGTGTGACCCTCTAGGTCACGACCCGTTGGCAGACTGGCAAAATTATCATTTTTCCATTTCCATCATAAGTGGCATCTAGCAAGACATTATGATTACCCAACGTCCGTGATTATCGATGATTCCAACCTCTTATCGTCCATGTCATATCCTTTTATCACCCGATATCCAAATTGATCATAAGGCATAGAGCCGTCATCCTTATTTATTAATCACTATTTCTTGATATCTGAGACGACTGAAAAGAGATACTAAGTATCTCCCGCATGGCCATGCAATTTCCTTCAGTCATACTCATCAAGTGGCCTAAATAGATATCATTCTCATACCAGAGTATGAGGGATAAATCTCTTAGCCGTCTTTCGAGTTCACTCATGTAACTTATACTTAAGCCAATCAGAGCCCTTATGGCTACCCTTTTACAGGTAACGGTAGACTATGTCAAACTTAGATACTTATTACATAGTGATCACAAAGACTCCTCGGTCTAAGGATACAATGACAAACTACGATATATGAGTATGCTCATGATAACATCTATGCTACATATTCACCATTGGGTCGTCCAATATCATTCCCTTGATGATATCTATGATCTAACTCCGACACTCGCCTTGCCATGATCAGTAGAGCGTGATCATAAAGAGTAAGCATCATACTGGTCGCTTCTGATAAAGCTTAACTGACCAGTGACGCATTAAATATGATTCGTTAAGATCTACAGTTCTATTATTAGTGATGACACACATAATGATACAGATCAACCCATATTTAATATATTACTACAACACATTAGTAATATAATGCCGATTTATTTATTCGAAAGATGATAAGACATTACAAATGTAGATCACTTTTACATTAGAGTAGGGCACAACTCTAACAATCTTCCACTTGCCCCTAGTTACAATCTAAGTTCCGATCTACTCCCATAAATTTTGCATGTTCCTCATGCTTAGGCTCCGGTAGAGTCGCTTTCTTATAAACACAAGGTTCATCTTCATTCTTGATAAAGTCGAATTCTCTTACAACTTTATCAAAACGAAGATTCCAACTCCATGAAGCTTTTTTTCAACCCACAAATGGATCTTTGCAGCTTACATATCTTTCCGGAATTCTTTGGATCTACAAAACCCATAGACCGTGTGATGTACACATCATCTTGTAAGTTCCCGTTAAGGAAGGTGGTTTTGACATCCATCTACCATAACTATGGCTAGAATAACCTGGATCGATTTGACCATTACTACTGGTGAAAAGGTTTCATCATAATCCTTACCTTGAATCTGACGATAACCTTTTGCAACCAATCTAGCCTTATAGGTATGAGGTTTTCCATCCATGTCGGTCTTGAGCTTATAAACTCACTTACAGCCGATGGGTTTTATCCCAGGGGTTTGATCCACCAAGTTCTAGACTTGGTTATCATACATGGATTTCATCTCCTCATTCATGGCTTCCTACCATTTATCGGAGTCGGTACTTGTCAAGGCTTGTTGAAAGGTTGCTGGATCATCCTGATCCACAATTATCAAGTCATTTATCTTAGTGGCTTTGAAGCTATACCTGACGGGAGCTTGACGAGATCTTTCAAACCTCCTTGGACCATCTGGAATTTCTGTAGGGATTTGTTCTTCATCTACGACCATATGAGGCTCCTGCACTTCTACATCTTGCATAGTAGGCTCCTGAATTACTTCAGACTCTTCCATACCCTCTCGAATTTTTTCGAGATGCATTGCACTCCCACTAGCTGTTTTGGAAATTAACCCTCTTTCCAAAAGTACCCCACATCGAGCAACAAAACCTTATTCTCGCTTGTTTTGTAGAAGTTGTATCTCTTAGTTTCATAAGGATACCATATGAAGACATACTTATCTGATTTGGATGCAAGCAACCCTGCAACCCAAATCATTAGGAAAAACATATTAGAATGTTTCCCACACTTTATATGACTATGATTCAATTCTTATTTGGCTACTACGCGTAGGCGCACGCATCTAAATAGAACTGACCATCTCATCCCGCTCGCATCCTAATGAATACTACGTGAAGGCTCACGCATCCACGGTAACGGGAGTTGTAATGAGTGTCATGTGGTGTACCTTCCGTGACTCTAGTCCAATTCTTATTTAGCTATTACGTGGAGGCGCATGCATCCAAATAAAACTGATCACCTCATTCAGCTCGCATCCCAGTGAATACTACGCGGAGGCGCACACATCCACGGTAATGGGAGTCAGAATGACTGTCACAAGGTGTACTTTGATTGTCTTCGTCTGAGCCTGATTCAAAATGAATGCGAACGTTTCCAGGGTCAAGTATTCACCACCTCGATCGAAACGAAGTACCTTGATACTTTACCCAGTCTGGTTCAATACTTCACTCTTAAAGTCTTTGAACTTGTCAAAGGCTTCAGATTTATATGTCATAAAATAGACATACCCAAATTCTTACTGAAAACATCAGTGAACGTGATGAAGTAGTTGAAACCTTTCACGGCGTGAGTACTCATAGGTCCACATACGTTGGAATGTATTAGACCTAACAAGTCACTTTCCCTTTCACCTAAACCCGTGAAAGGTGTCTTTGTTAATTTTTCCCATTAGCCTAGACTCGCATCTTTCAATTTTAGTGAATTCAAACGGACTTAAAAGTCCACACTTGCGAAGTGTTGAAATGCATTTCTCACCTATGTTCCCTAAACGATAATGCCAGATAAAAGTCCGGTTTAAATCATCGGATTTAAACCTTTTCTTATTTACGTCATAGAGGTTAAGCTCAACAACGTAAATACATGATCCTGAAGATGTGGATGCCCCACTCTTCTTCACGTAATCCTTGTATTGTTTGCAATCCCTCTTACAGTGTCATGGCTCATTGCAGTGATAGGAGACGTCTACCACCTTGTCCTTAGCCTTCACAGCAACTTTGGGAGCTGCTTGAACCTTTGGACCCTTGGGGTGTCTAATCTGCCCTGCAATGTGCTCATGGGCTTTATTCTTACCCTCCCCAGCTTTCTTGAAGCTGACCTTCTTCTTGACCATAAGGACCTCCTTGATCTTTCCCTTGAGGTTCTTTTCAGCGGTCACAAGCATCCCATGGAGCTCTGCCACAAACTTTTCCATGTCATGCACATTGTAATTCATTACGAAATCACTATATGCACCTGGAAGTGACTGAAGCATAAAATTTGCGGCCATTTCCTTCTGAACACCAAGACCGAGTATAGTTAGGAATTCTAGAATATGTTTCATCTCCAAAACATGAGGACTAACATGGGCTCCAGCCTTGAGCTTGCAGGAGATAAGTTCTCTAAAAGTATCATATCTTTCGACACGAGCTTTCTATTTGAACATTTCCTTGACCTCTGCCTTTCAGGCACGAGGGTCATCTGAAATGTCCATGAACTAATTCTGCAACTCTGGCACCATATTGCCCATTATAATGCATGACACGTCGGTTTGGACATTAAGGAACTTTTGATAAGTATCCTTAGTGCCTAGCGGCGTTCATCGGTGGCTCAGCGGTGACTCAGCAGGTGATTCCTGGGTAAGAATGTAATCCTTACGTTCATGCTTGAGAACTAGTCTCAAGTTTTTCTCCCGATAAAGAAAGTTCACGCCATTGAGTTTGTACTGTTCGATAAGAGCACTCAATGCGCTGTTTCCAGAAAGTGTTGTATTTGCCATTCAATTCTACAAGGTAAAGAACATTAATTTGTTTTAAAGTTCAAGTTGGAGATTGAGCTTTAAAACACTTGTCTGATTCTAAACTATAGAATCTAAACTGGTCAAGCCATAGGCCGACCAGATCGGTGGCCCACGGTCACGCCCATGGTTGCCCGCGGGCAACTTGTGGGCAAGCCGGGGGTTGGCCGATCAGCCGCGGGGGCATGGACCGGTCTTTGGCCCATGTCACGTCTCGGGAACTTCTCAAAAAATTCAGTTTCTTAGACCCGGTTCGGTTTCGATAAATCGGAGGTAAGCTGGTCCAATTTCAACTAATTTAATTTAAACCGTTCGGTTTTGATAAACCAGATTTTTTCTCACATTTAAGCAAGATAACATTTGGAATTAATTTTTTTTTATAACATATTGTTTGATAAAATAGTGTTTGACAACATGATTGATTTTAGCATGATGTGTAGCTTAGCCCATCTAGATTTCGTTTTTTTTGCAACCAGTGTAGTTGCTTTGGTTTGTAATTTAATTATGACCTGTGTGTCGTTGTTTTTCTTTGTAATTTCATTTATTAATGTAATTATGAAGACCGACGCAAGAAAGAAATCAAGACAGAGTTGGTGGAGTTCCTAAGGAGGCTCAAAGCCAATGGGAGTCCAGGAGGAAGAAACGAGCACGAATATGAAGATTTAGTCTTTAGGATTTGTTCTTCATTTTTCTTAGTTCTTGAAGGGCTAGACTGTACATATTTATTTACATTTATGCTTGAGTGCGTGGTTAGTTTAATTACATGATTTAGTGTAGTTAAACTATCACCAACATGCGAAAGATTAAAATTGGAATTTATTAAGATTTGCATGTAATTAGACTTGAAATCATCTTTGCATAGATATGTAGTTGAGGATTCCAATTAAGATTGTATTGATATACAATCAGAGAACTCAAAACACCTAATTCGCAAATAATTACAAGTCAAGCGAGATACCACCCAAACCTGAACACTGAGAAGCATTTGAACCTGTGAGTGGGTGCGCCTACGCGTACCATCGGGGGAGAAAGGCCAAATGAGTTGGAAAATTTAATATGCGTGTGTGTGTCTACGCGTAGTAGCCATATTGAATTGGGTCATAGTTGAGTTTTGGTAAACTTGTCTACGATTGTCAGCTGACCTAGGGTATCAGGATAGGGTATGGCGTGTGCATTTTATGTACAAACTCTAAACAAGAATTACATGGACTTGTAATTGGATGAGGTATCCTACCTTGGTATCATCGGTTGGAGTGGCGAGCTTACATTCACGATGGGCAACATGGTGCCTGACTTGCAGAAATAGTTCATGGCTACCGGTGAAAAGGTTTCATCATAATCAATTCCTTCAATTTGACGATAACCTTTTGCGACCAACCTAGTCTTATAGGTCTGAGGTTTTCCATCCATATCAGTCTTGAGCTTATAGACCCATTTACAACCGATGAGTTTTATCACATGGGTTTGATCAACCAAGTTCCATACTTGATTATCGTACATGGACTTCATTTCCTCATTCATGGCTTCCTGCCACTTATTGGAGTCGGTACTGGCCAAAGCTTGTCGAAATGTTGCTGGATCATCATGATCCACAACTATCAAGTCATTTTCCTCAGTGGCTAGAAAGCCATATCTGACGGGAGTTTGATGAAATCTTTCCGACCTTCTTAGACCTTTTGGAATGTCTGTGGGATTGGTTCCACATCTATGACCGATTCAGGCTCATGTATCTCTACATCTTGCATAGTAGGTTCCTGAATTGCTTCAGGCTGTTCCATACTTTCTCGAATTTCTTCAAAATGCACGGGACTCCCACTAGCTCTTTTGGAAATAAACTCATTTTTCAAAAACACCCCACCACGAGCAACAAAAACTTTGGTCTCGTTGGGTTTGTAGAAATAGTATCCCCTTATTTCCTTGGGATGCCCTACAAAGACACATTTATTTGATTTGGGTTCGACCTTATCGCCTTGCAAACGCTTGACATAATCTTCGTAGCCCTAAATATTTAGGAAAGACAACATGGGTTTTTTCCCACTCCACACTTCGTATATTGTACTTTCTACTTCCTTTGTCGGAGTCCGATTCAAAATGAATGCGGCTGTCTCCAGGACATAACCCCTGAATGAGAATGGGAGATTAGCCTGACTCATCATTGGTCGAACCATATCAAGTAAGGTCCGGTTCCTCCATTCATACACACCATTTAACTGAGGCGTTCCAGGCGGAGTCAATTCAGAGAGGATCCCACAATCCTTTAAATGACTGTAAAACTCTTGGTCTAAGTATTCACTGCCCCGGTCAGAGCGAAATGCCTTCACACTCTTTCCAAGCTAGTTTTGTACTTCATTCTGGAACTCTTTGAACTTGTCAAAAGTTTCAGACTTATGTCTCAATAAGTAGACATAACCATATTTTATGAAATCATCAGTAAATATGACGAAGTAATTAAAACCCCTTCTGGCCTGAGTAGTCATAGGTCCACATACATCGAAATGTATAAGACCTAATAAGTCGCTCGCACTTTCACCTAAACCCGTGAAAGGTGCCTTTGTAATTTTTCCCATTAGTCAAGATTCGCATCTCTCAATTGAAGTAAATTCAAATGGAATTAGAAGTCCACACTTGTGCAGTGTTGAGATGCGTTTCTCGCCTATGTGCCTAAACGACAATGCCATAATACAGTCTGGTTTAAATCATCAGATTTAAGCCTTTTATTATTTGTGTTATAAATATAACTTGCGTCAGTGTTTTAAGTATTTAAAATAGACAAACCTCCAACTAACGAAGCATTGCCATAACAAACATTATCATTAAAAATATTGAATAATCCATCAGAAATAGAAAAACAATATCCTTCCTTGTCAAGCAAGAATATAGAAATAATGTTTCTGCGAAACACATGTACACAATAAACGTTATTTAAATACAAAACAAGCCCTATGAGAAAACTGAGACTAATAGTTCGTACATCAATTGTTGAGACTTGATTGCAATCACCAACTCGTAGGTCTGCTTCGCCTCTGCCCATATCTCGTCTACTTCCCAGAACCTGCAGATTAACACAAATGTACGACTCTGCATCGGTATCAAGTACCCAAGAATCTGAAGTAGATAAATTGAGATTAAGCTCAATAACATAAATACATGATCCTGAAGACGTGGAAACACCACTCTTCCTTATATACTTCTTGTGTTTCTTACAATCCCTCTTCCAGTGCCCCGGGTCCTGGCAATAATAACAGACAACCTATGCGTCCTTAGCATTCACAACAGCCTTAGGAGCTGCTTGAACCTTTGGACCCTCAGGGTGCCTTATATTCCCTACCATGTGCATGGGAACCTTACCCTTACCCACTCCAACTTTCTTGAAGCTGACTTGCTTGTTGACCATAAGAGCCTCATTGGTCTTTCCTTTAATGCTCTTTTCCGCAGTCACGAGCATCCCATGGAGCTCTGTCACAGTCTTATCTATGTCATGCATATTGTAATTTACAATGAAATCACGATATGTATTAAGAAGTGAATGCATCACAAAGTCTGCAACCATTTCCTTCTGAACAACAAGACCAAGTCTGGTCAGGTGCTCTAGAAGACGTTTCATCTTCAGGACATGGGGACTCACAGGAGCTCCAGCCTTGAGCTTGCAGGACATCAGTTCAGTGAAAGTGTCGTATCTTTCGACACGCGCCTTCTCTTTAAACATTACTTTGATCTCTGCCATCAAGGCCTTGGGATCTTCAGATATGTCCATGAACTGTTTCTGCAAGTCAAGCACCATGCTGCCCATCATGATGCACTGAACATCGATACGGTCGTTAAGGAATTTCTAGTAAGCATCCCTTACCGCCCTAGCGGTGTTTAGTGCTGGCTCAGCAGGTCCCACATTAGTAATATAATGCCGATTTATTTATTCGAAAGATGATAAAACATTACAACTGTAGATCACTTTTACATTGGAGTAGGACACAACTCTAACGATTATAACATAGGCCACTACTCAATTATCGCATCTGATTGTCTTGTGAATTTGGATTGACATTGAGCCATCGGTCTAGCACTCGTGGTTGCTAGTTAAATTGATTTCACAACCAATTCATTTCCGGTTACTTGATTACTTTAGGTTATTAATTTCTTGAGTGATACTACATAAAACCAAAACCTTGGACTAAGTTCCCATTTCAATTTCCGCAATTCGAATATATATAATTCATATGATTACGGACCCTCGTTTGATTCTTGTGGAATCAACCCGGATATTAGCCAGTTACAAATTACTTGACGAGCAACAATCACTCCCTCCCTTACACGGCTCGGTAATAGACCCCAACCGAGTTACAAATGTCACTCACGAACCGACTCACTATGAAAGTTAAATTGAAACTCAACTAAAAAGTAAATGATCTAACTCAAATTAGTTTTTGTCATTTGCATTTAGTAATTATTTTATCATTAGGAAATTTAAATATGCACTCAACTAAAAAATAAATAATCAAAGTCGAATTAGTTTTTGTTATATACATTTAATAATTATTTTAGTATTAAAATTAATTTGTTCTTTTAATTAATTATGTTATTGATGAAATTAAATTTTTACCATCCCTTACTGTTTGGCATAGTGTTCCGAGTACTTTTCTTCAGAGTTCGATTGGATGGGATGACTTTATGTGTAGCTTAAGACTGTCCGTAAAAATTGTCAAAAAAAGTTTAGTATAAAATTTTGTCCCCATGAAAAAATTTCTAAATCCGACCTTATGAATAATAATATTTATTTGAAAGAGGGCTTTCATTTGTTTATGCTAGTTCTCTTCACTATTTCTAGGTTCTTTGTAATCATTGTCTTTTCATTAATAATTTTTAACTCCTTTCTTGTTTTGTGTGTGAAACTAGTTGGGATTTATTGGTGTATTATTATTATTAGTGAGTGTCGGGCCTCTATCTTTTATTCAAATAGCAATGCAACTACCAAGTAACAACAATTAACAATATTGGGAAAAAGAAAACTTTTAATCAAGATTGAAATTCTGGTTAATCGTAACATCAAGATGTCATGCACAATATATATGTATAACATGCAGTGCAATGTTGTATAATCATGTAGAACATGTAGTGCAATGTTGTATAATATGTTGGACCTGTACAAAATTGAAGCAATGTATAACATGTAGTTTAATTTTGTGTAACTGCCACGTGTCGCAATTTAAGATAACACACGTCTCAGATCCGACGGTCATACATTAGTTTGTACGTTTGGACATTTTGGGTGAGTTTGTATTGGAGTATATATATATACTTGGGTTGGTTCTTTGCAATGTGATAGAAATAATGAGGGATATAATATTGATGTGTGTATTATTGTGGACAAGAGATCTCTATTTATAGAGGGATAGAAAAACCTTAATACACGTGAGAAAATGAAACATAAATATAGAAAACCTAATGTAATCTAACAACCCCCCTCAAACTCAATGTGGTGAAACAAGAATTGAGTTTGAAGCTAGATAGTATTGAGTTGTGGCGAGGGTTGCGGCTGCCGAGAATGTTGTCGAAGTGATGCGGCAAGAATTGAGGATGGAGGATGCGCGCCGATGTTTGATGCTGCCCGGTGGCTGATGGCGATGGCGATGACGAGTTAGCAGATGCCCGATGATGTCAGATGTCTGATGGCGAGATAGCAGATGCCCAATGATGCTAGATGCCAGATGTTTGATGGCTGATGGCGAGATCAGATGCCCGATGATGCCTAATGTCTGATGGCTGGTGGCGAGATAGCAGATGCCTAATGATGCCAGATGTCAGATGCATGTTGGCTGATGGCGAGATAGCATATGCCCAATGATGCCAGATGGCAGATGGCTGATGGCGAGATAGAAGATGTCTGATGATGCCAGATGCCTAGTGGCTGAGGGCGAGATAACAGATGTCTAATGATGCCAGATGCCTGATGGCGAGATAACAGATGCCCAATGATGCCAGATGCTTGATGGCGAGATATCAAATGTCTAATGATGTCAGATGCATGATGGTTGATGACGAGATAACAAATGCCCAATAATGTCAAATGCCTGATGGGTGATGGCGAGATAGCACATGCCCAATGATGCCAGATGTCTGATGGCTGATGACGAGATAGCAAATGCCCAATGATGCTAGATGCCTGATGGTTGATGGTGGGAATTCAGTCGATACTCTTCTCTCACGTGCGGTGTCCAGATGTTATTGATGAGCTTGAGAATTTCAAACTGGTATAATGTTGTTGGAATGTGTGGGATTGATTAGGATGTTGTGTTGATCAGTGTTGTTGACGGTGAACTGAGAAGCATTTGGATGTTTTGGGTTAAGGTGATATTGGTGGAGGTTGATGATTGGTTGGGATTGTGATGGTTTGATGATGAAGATTGCTTAATGGTGAAAACTGTTACATGATTAGTGATGGTAGAAGAGAGAAAGGTGGCTACTTGATTGAGAGGGTAGAGAGATGTGGCAAAGTAATAGAGAGGGTTGAGATTTGCCGCGGAAGCTTTTAGGATTGATTGGTGTGTTGCGAGTGGGTTTGATGATAATGATGATTATGGTGGCTACGATTGGTTACGAGATTGCCAAATTGAATTGAATTGCCTCGCCCACTCGTCAAAATCACAAATCATCGACGAGTGTGAAAAACTAGAAATTCATTGAGATTTAATTAAGAATCGTTAATTCTTCATTATAGAAATAAGGAGTGATATATTATTGATGAGACCTCTATTTATAGAGTGATAGTAAAATCCTGATACATGTGAGAAAAGGAAATATATACACAATCAAATCCTTATTTAATTGCTGATATATATTAGACAGTTATTAAGGGTGTAGTTTGTTGTTCCCAGTGCCCCAATAGAAGGTTTTATCATATTCTTCTAAGTTGGTTTCTTCACTATAGCCAAAGACACCATCATCTCGAACTTCCCAACGGCAACGAAATGTGCACCTCTTATCGAGGTCTCTTTCTTCGTCGTAGGCGTCATAGGACAGTGACCCAAAAGGCCAGGACACGCCGCAGAAGAAGAGTGTTCTCTTATTAAAATAATTAGGTCGGAATTCGAAGTCGTAAATCTCTGCAGCTTGGATCACTTTCTCTCCAATATCATCGTCCTTGGACTTGCAGTGGACCCGAACATCTGCCGACACATTCAGTTTGTTTTGGATCGTCACTCGGCACTTGGGTTTCTTGAATAACTGGCACTCTGCTCTTGTCCACAACAACACATGAATCAACACTATTATCACGACCAACTTCAACTTCAACTCCATTAATATTAATTGATGTCTTCTTCTTTTTGTTGGTACAAAACTCTTATTCGCTCTCTCTCTCTATATATATAAACCAAATCTTGCAATGAAATCGTTGCAAATACGTGTATTAATTAGTATATCATGGAGAAAATGCAATTATTTAATTGCAAGATTCGGATATACAGCCAATATTAGATAAAGGATTAACGTGATTGTTTTGATCTCATGGAAAGTATATTGCATATTTATAGTACAAAATAAATTTATATAATTTCTTTGGTGTAAAATAAAGAGATAAATTCCATAAAATTGTAATGTCATGTATAATAACTGCTGATGAATATTTTGGTAGTTAGTAATATTATGCATGAACCTTAATTTGTTTCGAGATATGCTCAATCCATCCAATAACTTGTTACCTTTTTTCAACTTTTTTATGAAAAAGCAAATTTTATTAATTAAATACCAACTAACCCGGCATCAAGTCGAACAGCTGAAGCTATAGATGGTGGGATAAACCCTTCACTATAATTTCAGCTACTGTTAGTTAAAAAAAATATGACCAATTCGTGAGTCATTTGATTACGAGCAAAACAAAGCACGGAAGTTTCGATAATGTATAGTACACAACACCGTTCGCTAATGATTCCTTCAAAGTTTTTAAGCTCGACCCGTTTAGCATCATGTAGAGCCACGGCCTCCAACTCATACAGATGGAGAAACCCCGTGATCTTGCTGCGGAATGCTTTACACATGCACCTCTAGTAGCCCCAGAGACCAAACGACTTGAACCAGTTAGCATCATATAGAGCCACGACCTCCAACTCATACGGATGGAGAAACCCCGTGATCTTTCTGCAAACCTACTTAAACCAGGTTCCTTGATCAACCATGCGATCAAAATGACCATCGCGAAATTCAAATCCTTCCAGCTCATTGGGTTTAACTGGATCAACCCATCGACATCATGGACCTCCCGTTTCCTTCCAATACCGATCAAAATAAGATACATATTGAATCTTGAGCAAGGCGAGCCCCCCTAGTTCGGTATGCTTGCATGAGTCTGCCCACCGACGCTAGATAACTCTAGTTCCCTCTCAGTACCGGCCTACCAACCAACCAAAAGCAAAACCCTCTAGCCCTCCATGCTCCGCCGTCGCAACCCAGACGCGACCCATTTGCAACTCCAGCCTCACTCATCTCAGCGCATCCTCAAACCACCCGACCACGCCTCCATCAGACCCAGATCTACCTCCACAGTAGCTCTGCTCTTACTGCCGCACCACACTGACGTCGCCCCAGTATCACGCAGACGTCGACACCCATAAGAGATCGACGCCGCGAGACTTCACCAAATTGTGGCGAAACAAACCCTAAGAGAAGGGTACAGGCTGCCGCACCCAATTATTATTTTTTTTTACTTTGAAACTTTTGGTCAGAATTTATTAATTTGATTTACAGAAACATAGATCTTAGTGGTTAGAAATAAGGGAATTTCATATAACCTCTCTTAATTATAATAGAGTTTTACTTAATCTCTTAACTTGAAAGTTAACTTGTGTAGTTTCTTAAGGTTGAAAAAGTTTCACTTTACTCTTTTCCGTTAACTTTTTTGAAAATTATGTTAACTTTTTTTTTGAAATGACAAAAATACCCTTATATTAAAAAATTTAAAAAAAATGATTACAACTTTTTTCTATAATGTCTTCGCTGTATAAAATAAAAGATAAAAAAATTTTAGTAATAAAAATAATTTTAAAACATCGTTTTTTATTTTTATAAAAAAATAGTGCTAAATACTGTTTTTATTCTTTGTTTTTGTAAAAAAATACGAAAACAAAAATTCAAAATCATTTTTATTTATTTTTACTTTTTAATGCAATGATATTTTCGTAATTTCGCAAAAACGTTAACAGAATTTTCAAAAAAATCAACTGAAAGGGGTAAAGAATTTTTTTTTCAAATTTATTGGTCTTTACAAGTTGATTTTGAAATTAAGGGGTTAGATGAAACTCAGTTATAGTTAAGAGGGTTATATGCAATCTTCCGTAAAAATAATTATGATGTAATTTTCAAAACAATGATGATGATGATCATATCTTATTATTTAGGCTATTTACAACCCATTTTGCTTGTGTCACAGCTCATCACTTCACATACAAGTTCCAATGCTGCTGTTGTTTGCTCCTCTTTTATCTCCTTGAGCATTGCAGCCACTTGTTTCATGGTTGGTCTGTGATCCGGGCTTGAGTTCACACACAACAAGCCTATCCCCAATGCCTGCACCATTTCTTCCAAGTCCGCCCCGCCTTTGGGTAGTAGCATGCTCCCATCAGTCACTTCCTTCCCCTTCCTCTTTCGCTTCACCCAATCCACCACGTGCTCACCTTCATCTATCGGTTGCCTTCCCGTCAACACATCAAGCATCACTACATCGTAGCTATACACATCACTCTTCTCCGTTATCTTCATTGTGGACCCGTATTCTGATAGCAAACGGCATCAATATTGTCAATGCTGAATCATTTGTAAAATGTAAAGAAGAAATAGTAGTTTTAGTTTTTTTAATCAGCAATACCGCCAACGTGGGGATTGAAACCAGTGACCTTACGAGGTCTCTGCCACTTCATTCACTGCCTTTGGTGGAGAAAAGGTAAGTTACTAGGAGCAATGTAGCCATATGAGCCGACAATTGTATTAGAGCGCGTGATGTCACCGCCTTCAACAAGCTTGGCAAGTCCAAAATCAGCAATGTAAGGTTCAAAATCGTCTCCAACAAGGATGTTGTTGGCCTTGATGTCCCTATGGACAATAGAAGGAACACAATCATGGTGTAAACAGGCAATGCCTTGTGTTGCTCATACCAATATCTTGTACCTGATGTCCCATCTCAACGACCTTCCCTTCCACTCGTGGAGCAGATTTCCCAAGCTCCCGTTCACCATATAATCATACATGAGCAGCCTCACGTTTCGGTTCCAACAACAACCCAAGAACCTAAATATGTTTCTGTGCCAGATCAAGCCTAGAGTTTTCACCTACGTATTGAAGGAATCGTGCTTCCCGTCTCTGGCTGGCCAGAACTTATTCACTGCAATGACTTCATCGTTGTCCATGTCAGCGGGATAAATAATCCCGGAGAGCCCTTTCGCAATGACATTACCATCCACCAAACATCTCAATACTTGGTCGATTGAGAAATCTAACTTTTGAAATGGAGTGAACTGCCATGTCTCGGAATAATTGTTAGCGGCTCAAATCAGTGATACTATTCCCATGATCATCATTGCAACTGTCAATCCTACTAGCAATCTGATCACCCATTTATGCTCAACCTTATTCTTTTCTCTTCCCGTCCTGCTCCAATCATTGCCTGAACACAACCCTTGGTTACATGCATAGTTTTCAGGCAGTAATTGTCTAAAGAACATTGTGTCGGGAAGATAGCTAGTGAAGTTGTTATGGGAGATATTGAGAGAGACGAGGTTGTCTAGCTTCGAGAGCGGATCCAGATTCCCTTGAAGCCTGTTGTGCGATGTCTAACATGGACAACATCCGAAGTCCTGCAATCTGATCGGGGATAGTCCCCGAGAGTTGGTTGCAGCTAAAGTTGAGAGCGATTACAAGAGTAACGATTTGACCGACTTCCATTGGTATGCTTCCCGTGAGCACATTGTTGCTGAGGTCGAGAAATTGAAGTCTCGAAAACAAGCCTAGAGACGAAGGTATCGAACCAAAAAACGAATTCCTACTCAAATTGAGGTTGCTCAAGGAACCAAGACGCCCCAAACTGTCTGGTATCAGAAGCATGCAAGAGTTGGAGAGCAGGCAGAAACGAGAAAGAGCCAGGCAGAGGACCTTGTAACATATTGTTGCTGATATCAATCCATTGTAATGTTGTGCATCCCCCAATCTTAATAGGGACTAAACCAGAAGGGTGATTCCAAGAAAGATCAAGATATTGCAATTTCTTGAGGCCACCAACCTCCTTGGGGATGTCACCAACGGTGTTGTTGTGGTCAAGCCGTTACCTTGAGAGAGAGGTGTAGTTTCCTATTTTCAGGGAATGGAACTGGATATCTGTATGTTGGGAAAGATAAGTATTGTCAAGTTTGAGAGGTGAAACAAGGAGGGAGGGATAGCACCGGTGAGAGCATTGAAGGACAAGTCAAGCTTGCTGAGGTGCGTACAGTTAGCCAAGCTTGAAGGAATTGGCCCGACGAGGTGGTTCCGCAAGGCGTAGAACATAATGAGCTCGGAAAATAGCCCGAGCTTCGGCGGGATTGAACCCGTGAGAAGGTTCTCGTCCACCTGCTGCTCGGAGAGCTTTATGCAATTGGAGAGATTGGAGGGTATGGTACCGACACATTGTTGTGGAAAATATCAAAGTAGGTGAGGTGTAGGAGGTTTCCGTTCGACAGTGGTATGGTTCCAGATAGGAAGTTGCAAGAAAGTTCGACGAAGTTCAAGCTAGTGCAGTTCCCAATCTCTTGTGGGATTTCACCGTCAAGATTTTTACTCCACAAAGACAATGTCTGGAGCTTCTTGAGCTTACTGAGCTCCGGCGGGATGGGACCAGACAAGTTTTTATTTTAGAGACACAAGTCAACGAGCTCAGAGCAGTTACCTAAATGAGGAGGGATGGGACCGGAGAGTATCGCCTTGGTGATGGACAGAGTCCAGAGTTTTCGGAGCTTCCCCAATGACGCTGGCAGAGAACCCGAAACCCAGGTTTCAGGCAGCCCCAAGAGAGTCAGGTTCTTGCAGTCTCCAAACTCGTCGGGAATTTTCCCGCCAATGAAGCTCCTCCAAGCTCCGGGGGATGTTGCCGAAGAGGTGGTTGGAGGAGAGGCCGAGAGTCTTTAAGTTGGTGCAATTTCTGAGTTGAGGAGGGATTTGTCCGGTGTTGTGGTTTGAGCTGAGGTTTATTGAAGTGAGGGTGGTGCAGTCCCCTGATTGTCGGCTTCGGAGATGTGGAGTTTCCGAAGAAAGCGGAGGGAGGAAAGATTGGCGGAAAGAGGGTGGTTGAAAGGAACCGATCTTATTGATTTCGGTGACGAAATCTTTGGGAGAGCAGATTATGGATGACCAGTTACATGGGTTGATGTTTGATGCGTAAGCATCTTTACTAGTTTTTAGGGCCTTTTACCTCGCATCTAGTCTTGTTTTTCCCCGCTGGCGATAGATTATGTATTGTTTTTGTCTCTTTATATTTCCCGGGTGTTTTAAGTTTTAGTGTGCAGATTTCAGGAATTTTGAAGCAAAAAACGGGAAATTCTTGACCAGCTCCGTGGTCGATTTCGGGGTGCCTCGCGGCCACATTTCGTGGTCATCGACCACTTCCATGTGGTCAATTTCGGGGTCCCTCGCAGTCTCATTTTGTGGTCATCGAACACGGCCGCGTGATCAATTTCGGGGTTCCTCATGGTCCCATCCCGTGTTCATCGACCACGGCCCTGTGGTCATCGGTGGTTGTGCGTTAGTTTACATGTTAGTTTTCAATAATGATGAATGTTATTGCATATGTTTGGATGTATAATGTTTTTTTATGAGTTGTTCAACCGGTTGTATGCTTAACAAGAGGGTTCTAATCGTCTACTCGATTAAAATATTATAAACTTTGTAGCCGAGGTCCTATTTTTGCTTTTCCAGATAACTTGAGCTTAGAACTAACTAGAACCCCTTCGAGGCGAAATAGATTAGGGAATTATTGGATTAAGGAAAATCTGTAAGCTTTCTTTGTTGCGTTTGAGCCTAAATATTTCCTACCTATTTATAATTTTGTCCATAGTCACATATCCGAACCAAATAGCCATTTTTTGTTCAAACCCACGACATTTTAGCCAATGTGCCATTTTTCTTTTATCCTCTCTTTCGACTCTTACAATTATGACTAATATGATGCGAGAAGTTGAAGAAATCAGGTATTGAAAAGACTAAGGCATGTATGGTTGAAATTGGAGAACCAGAAGAAGTTTTGTGTTGATGTCACTAGTTCATTACAGGTGCTCGAGGCTACTCTTGAAAAAAAATGAAAAGAAATTGTTTGAGCAGAAACTCCGAGCACAAAATGAGGCATTCACCCAAAATTCTTAAGAAGTGCGCGGAAAGTCAAGAAAAATGGCTAAATCTGAAATGAGATGACATACGAGATAGTTGAAGATGGCTGAAATTCTGATTAGCTAGTCGTGCAAGATGTCATACACAATGTTACGTAGGAAGCTATAACGTTGTGTCTGACTTCTTTCGTAGATAATGCAGGACAATAAATATAAAGCTATAAACAATGACACAGGAGATTGTTTACCCAATTCGGTGCAACGTCACCTACGTCTGGGGGCTCTCAGCCTAGTGGAAAGATTTCACTTATCAGTAATTCGTCTAAACATACAAGTACTTGTGATCATCCCTAGATCTATACTTTATGCTACGTCTTACAGTGCAATCTATCTCAGGGTCTCCCCCTGAATCCAAGACTCCGTCTTGATTCCCCTCTTCGAGCAATCGCCTTGCTCTGTCAGTTCAAGTCTTCGTACAACTTGGTAGTTGCGTGCAGTCTTCACTCACGCGCTCAGTAAACCCTCAATCACCTAACTCTCAATAGTTATGTGATGCACAATATCCTAAGCTCAATCTGCAATTTCTCAGCCCGTAAACATTCACGTCTAAGAACCTTGCAAATTGTTGCTAGGAAACAAATAAAGAACCACACGATTGCTAAGGGGGTAGCCTAAGATTTTATAGCAATCGAGGATGAGTACTAACCCTAAAGGGTTTCCTCTTAATCGCCGTCTTTCTTCTTTCCAGATTAGGAGTCGTTCTGGAATTTCCTAATCGTCTTCTTGCTTTTCTGCCGAAACTGCACTTTCCTGATTTCTGTCGATCAGGATGTTTGCCGAGATGCCGTCAACAATGTTACACAAGATGTCGCAGAAGATGCTTCGATATTCTTTGTAACATGTTCTTCAGTTCCTTTAAAAATCAGCCAATCTCCAAAACCGTCGTAACTACAATGGCTAATCTCCAAGAGCCAAAAACAAGTTTAGCAAGTTCGAAAATGAGGTAAAATACTCAAACATCGAGTATATGGATATGTAAGGAGAAACTGTTAGTCTTAACTGCCCGATTAGCTTATTTTGATTATCCTTGCATACCATTAGCTCAAGCCAACGTTACAAGCCGACAAATCCGTACACATAAGATTCAATCAATCCAATGGGTTCTCTATGATTAGTGGAGAAGGTAAGTTCGAAAATTGCCCAAAATCAAGCGTATCATCGCGTCGTCTCTATCTTTCTTCCTTGTATGCGCTTTCTTCCTTGTATGCGCGCGTATCTAACTTACTCTTACTCCCCCTTGCTGGCTCAAAAAGAGCCAAAATTTAAACAAATATTTGTAACAAAGCAGGGTAATAAGAACCAAATCCAAACATAACTCACACTCAATCCCAATCAGCAGTCGAGAGTCAGTGTGATACAGTGTTCAACAAAAATTACAAAATAAAGATGTTCAGTTGTTCGGAAATCAGAAAGTTCATGAATTTAAACAGAGCTGCTGCTGGAACTTGCAGTCTCTTCTTCAGTTGCTTCAGTGGAGGCATCTTGAGTAGATTCTTCTGGATCATTTGGCAGAGAGGTGGTGTCATCATCTTCGGAGCCAGGAGGGGACATGGATTTTAGCAGGTTGGCGCAATGTGATCGTCGCTGGGAGAGATGCTTCAGGGCTGTCTTCAAATTTACGATGTCCTTTTCAAGCACGGCTATCTCTCGTTCAAGCATAACTGCATCCTTACTGGTGGTCTTGGTAAGAGGGGCGACACTTGTGGCTCGACTGGTCGTTGCCTTGCCTTCTGGCCTGACAAAATCAGGAGCATGCTTGCCCTCAAACAGCTTGAGGCTCACCACAATCAATCCTCCGCGTTTGCCAACCTTATCCGTTGTTTTTAACACTCCGGGGTGTTGATGTACAAGCAGCTTAGAGATAAGGGATGGAAAGGCAATAGGTATTTTTACAGCAAGTGATTTGGCATGACAAATAAGATGATCAATAACAAATTGCCCAAAATCAAGCGTAGACCCAATACCTATTTGGAAGATTAGTATCGCCAGCTCTGGTTTGATAGACGATGCGTGTGTAGAGGGAGCCCAATTAGCCACTCCGATGAGGAAGAGAATGAAGTACTTGGAAGTAAGAACTGATGCTGCCACAATGCCTTTGGTAGGCCACTTTCTGCTTTTATCTCCGGTAATTTCACGGAGTACTTTGTTTAGGTCAGGTGGAGGAATAGATCGCACACGCTTTCTACCCAGGAAGTCATTTATGATGTCAGAGGAGATGTTGAAGCGGATGCCTCTGACATAGACTTTCTCAAAATCCGGATCATCCGGAGTACCAAACCCAGTAGGCAGATTAGCAATGAATTCCTTGACTAAGAGGGGATAGTGGTTACCAATGTTTGTGACGGTTTTCATAAGTTCTGCCTTCTCTAGGAGCTGGACAATGGCTTCTAGTCCTAGCAGCTCCAACGACAGGGTCTTTTCCGGGTACGCCGTTCTTTGAAACAAAAAATTCCCATCTTTTCGCACCGTCTACAGAGTGAAACGACACATTGTCGTAAGGAACACTCGACGTGTTCTTGACCGTCTTTAGGCTCTTTTCCTTCTTTGCTTCTCTTGCAGTATCCTCCTCTACCTTGTCATCAGTTGCTTCATCTATCAATCTCCTTTTGGAGACGACTTTCTTCACTTTTCCCTTGACGGACATCTTTTTCTTTTTGTTGCTGGGGCCTCCAGCATCTTTGACCTCCTTCCTCTTCTTAGTTTCTTTGAGTTTTTCAACCATCACAGCTAGACTCTCATTTTCTTCAAGTACCTTCTTCTTCAGGGATGACAACACCGTGTGTGCTGCCTCAGTAGCATCTTCTGTCGCATCTTCTCTGGCATCCAGAGGAACTTCTTCTGTGTTATTTGTGGTGACACTTTTGTCCTTTCCAGCTTCTTCCTCGGCTTCATCCGAGTCAGCGACTTCTTCTTCTAAAACAGCCTCCTTTGTGGCTTCAGGAATGACATCTGTTGCTCCTTCTTCTTCTCCTTCTCCTTCAGTAATACGCTCCAACCCATGACTGACCGGGGTCAAGTCCTCCTTTTCTCCTTCAGGGTTTATCAGTTACTCTACCACACCTTCTTGAGGCGGGTCTTGGTTTTCCAGCAGTGATTCCAACAAATCACTATTTCTAGAGGTATCGGTGGAGAAATCGATACCTGGGACATTTGTTGGTATTGGAACGGGGACAATCTGCATGGAAGCTTCTTTACTTCCCTGGCCAAGATCAGTCTCTCTTTCTGGTCCAGTTAGGTCTGACATGGAGAATGCAGAGCTTCCGGTTCGAGATCGTTTAGGAACTCGAGAAAAAGTGGGCATTGGGGCTTCCTCCGGTGAGGTCTCCTTGGGGATTTCTTTAGTTTGCTTCAGCGTCTTTGGTCCTTTAATCCGAACTCCATGCTTATTGGTTTTTGCTTTGCTGCTCTTGGAGCTTTTTGCTTCTGCTCTCTTTGGTTCGGAGGCCTTCTTTGGTACTATCGTGCTTCGAGTTTTCACCATGTTTGCGTAGTGAGATTTGCAGAATGTGAGAGGCGAGGGAGATGAGAGCGAACACGAGAAGGGGCAGGCTAGGTTTAGATTTTGAAAATAGATTGATTCAAATCTGTTAAAGTCTGAGCGTATCTTTTCCTTCCTTTATATGGGCTTTTGGTATGCTTGACCCAATGGCATGTGTTGGGATTTTGTACCGGTTCATGAAGAGGCACCAACTAACTCCTCTCAACCGTTTCTGCAACTTCTTATTGCTCGTTGATAGTGCACAGACCGAGTGATGATCTGAGGTTCTCAAATCTGCTCGCATCTAATGCCTTTGTGAAAATATCAGCAAGTTGCTTCTTTGTAGGGATGTGCTCTAGGATGATCTTCTTATCTTCGATCAGTTCTCGAATGAAGTGGTGTCTAATGTCAATGTGTTTGGTCTTACTGTGTTGGACAGGATTTTTGGAGATGTTGATATCACTGACATTATCGCAATATAAAGTCATGGCTTCCTGTCTGACATTGTATTCGACTAACATCTGCTTCATCCATAGTAGTTGTGTGCAGCTATTCCCAGCAGCAATATACTCTGATTCGGCAGTGGAAAGGGCAACACAGTTTTGCTTTTTACTAAACCATGATATGAGGTTGTTTCCAAGGAAAAAACATCCACCAGATGTGCTTTTCCTATCTGCTGTGTTTCCAGCCCAATCGGCATCACAATATCCCACCAGGGTAGAGGATGTGTCGAATGAGTATAATAAACCCAAGTCTGTAGTCCCAGAGATGTATCTTATAATTCTCTTGGCTTGGGAGAGATGACTAACCTTAGGATTAGCTTGATATCGTGCATATACTCCTACAGAGTAGGCAATATCTGGTCGACTTGCAGTAAGGTAGAGAAGACTACCGATGATGCTTCTGTATAGGTGTTGGTCGACGACTTCTCCTGGATCATCTTTAGTTAGCTTGACATGTGTAGCTGCAGGTGTCCTTTTATGTGAGGCTTTCTCTAGCCCAAACTTCTTGACAATATTCTTCGCATATTTGCTCTGAGATAAGAAGATGCTATCTCTTAGTTGTTTGATTTGGAAGCCTAGAAAATAGGTAAGCTCTCCCACCATGCTCATCTCGAATTCTGATTGCATCTGTTGAATAAATATCTCTACCATCTTGCTTGACATCCCTCCACAGACAATGTCATCGACATATATATTTGAGCTATCATCAAATTCTCGTCCTCATTCTTCACAAATAGAGTCTTGTCGACTCCCCCTCTAGTGTAGCCGCTTTGAATCAGGAATTTTGTGAGCCTTTCATACCAAGCCCTTGGTGCTTGTTTTAACCCATAAAGAGCTTTCTTGAGTTTATACACATGATCAGGATAGTGAGGATCAAAAAATCCTTTGGGTTGTGACACATATACTTCTTCATTGAGGTCCCCATTCAAGAATGCACTTTTGACATCCATCTGGTAGAGCTTTATCTGTAGATGGCATGATATTCCTAGTAGGAGACGGATTGCTTCAAGTCTTGCTACAGGAGCAAAGGTCTCATCGAAGTCGACTCCCTCAATTTGAGTATACCCTTGAGCAACTAACCTGGCTTTGTTGCGAGTGATGTTACCAAGCTCATCGGACTTGTTCTTGAAGATCCATTTTGCGCCAATGATATTTCCTTCACTTGGTTTGGGCACCAGTTCCCACACCTGGTTTTTCTCAAATTGAATCAGCTCTTCTTGCGTAGCATTGACCCAATACTCATCATTGATGGCTTCATTTATATTTTTGGGTTCTGTCTTTGAAACGAAGCAAATATTGCCTATCATCTCGTTGTAGTCTTCAGGAGTTTTTGACCGAGTCCGTATGCCTTCATTCAGGTCTCCAATTACTCCAGAGATAGGATGATTAGTCTGGATTCTTCGCGAGGGATTCTTGTTGCTGGTTTCAGGAACTACTTCGTCATGATCGACATTTGGACTAGCATCATCATTTTCTGTTTTGCTGCTAGCATCTTCTCTGACATCAGTAATAACATTCTTCCTGACATTGTTGGGAGGATAGGCCCCGTCTTCGTCCGTCGCATCTTCTGAGGCATCTTCACAGTCGTCATCAACAACAACATTGATTGATTCCATCATGGTCTTGGTTCGTTTGTTGAAGACTCGGTATGCGCGACTATTCCTTGAGTAGCCAAGGAAGATGCCTTCATCACTTTTTGGGTCAAGCTTTCGACGAGGCTCTCTATCAGCCAGAATATAACAAGTGGAGCCAAAGATATGGAAGTACTTAACATTGGGCTTTCTCCCCCTCCATATTTCATAATGAGTTACTAACATACCTGGTCGGAGAGTGACTCGATTGTGGATATGACAAGCAGTGTTAAGTGCTTCTGCCCAAAAGTGAGTTGGTATGTCCTTAGCCAGCATCATAACTCTAGCCATCTCCTGTAGAGTCCTGTTCTTGCGCTCAACAATGCCATTTTGTTTGGGAGTGATTGGTGCTGAGAATTTATGAGCTATCCCTTCTGAGTTGCAGAATTCTGCAAACTTGCTATTTTTGAACTCTCGACCATGATCACTACGAAGGCGGATTATTTTTCCAATTGTCTCTCCTTTTTCTCGTTGGACCTGGATGCACAGATTTTTGAAGATCGAGAAGGTGTCTGATTTGTCACGAGGGAAGTCGACCTAAGTGTATCATGATTAATCATCGACACATACAAAGACATATCGTTTTCCTCTAAGGCTTTCAACTTGCATTGGTCCCATGAGGTCAACATGTATCAGCTCAAGTACTCCACTGTCGAGATGGTGATATGATGTAGCTTCTTGTGTGACATCTTGGTTTTCTTACCAATCTGACATTCTCCGCAAATCTTTCCTTCCACTATTTTCAGGTTCGGAATTCCTGTAATTGCCTGCTCGGAGATTGCCTTCTGCATACTTCTAAGATTTAGATGTCCAAGCTTTCTGTGCCACAGTTTGGTTTCTTCTACTTTGGAGACAAGGCACTTGGCCGCTTCGATATGTGTTTCGGGTGACCAGATGTAACAATTATCCGTTGAGCGAATTCCTTGTAGAATAGTGACTTGATCGAAGTCTTTAACTATACAGGTTTCTTTAGTGAATTTCACTTCTGAACCCTGATCACAGATCTGGCTGATGCTAATCAGGTTTGCCTTAAGTCCTTCTACAAGTAATGCTTCAGTCAGGCAGGTGGCTCATGGATGCTTGAGTACTCCTTTTCCAATGATTCGAGCTCGAATCCCATCTCCAAAAGTAACATAGCAATTTGTATATAATTTGAGATTGGAAAGAAACTCTGGAGTACCTGTCATGTGTCGAGAACATCCACTGTCGAGATACCAGTCCTTGTTTGTTGATGCACTTAAGGATGTATATGCAACATTAGCTCGATAGACTAGGTTCTTAGGTCTCCATTCAAGACGGGATGTCTTATGAGGAGTTGAGAGATGCCTTTGATATCTCTTTTGTGGTAGCTGAGCTTGCTTCCTTTCAAGAAGTTGAAAACAAAAAGGTCTAATGTGACCTTGTTGACCACAGTAATGACATATCCATTGATATTGATAAGCTGGTCTTCTGTAGTATTGTTGTCTGCATGGAGGATGTCTTCTGGCAGTTGCTTGACAAGAACATGTTGTAGACGATGTCATGACATTTGTTGTAGGTCGTCCTGTAGGGTGTGTTGGGGCATCCAGTGGTTTCTTGTCAACCATGGCTTGTTGTGGGACAAACTTTGTCACTGCTGTTGAGGGGATATTATGTGTGTACCCTTGTCCCGTCGTATCCTTGGACTGCTTTCCCACTGATAGAATCTTGTCAAGGCTTTTTGTGCTAGGATTCATCATCTTTACCGATTTAGTCATAAGACTAATTTCTCCATTTAGTCTGGTGATTTCGCGTTTTAGCTCCACGATCGTCTCTAGAAATCTAGACTTGTCGTTGGTACGACTGATAATCCGTTCACCTTGTTGATCAAGTATCAGAGTCTCCTTGATCCATCTGGTATGTAAACCTTTGTATGCCTCGGCTAGTTGCTCCTTAGTCCAATTTTCATTTGGAGTTGGATGATGGTGATCATCATTGATATTGGCAGAATTATCAATGTTACATACAGGAGTAGTAGTAGTGAATGCAACAAAGTTACTTACCTCTTCAGATCCGCTATCTTCATTGTCATCATCTGATAGGGTGGCATTGTAACCTCGTTTTTGTTGTTTGAGGAAATTTGGACATTCTCTACGGAGGTGGCCGAATCCTTCACATTCATGACATTGAAGTCCTTTATGTTTTGTTGTTTTCTTCCCCACTCCTGTTTGGTCTTTCAAGACTTCCTCCTGTTTGAGCTTTTTGTGGAGCTTTGTTTCTGGCATTTGCTGTGACATTCCGTCCACCCATTCGACTGAATCTTCTCATGACTTTGTTGTAATTTTTCGTGAGAAGGGCCATTGTAGCATCGATGTCTTCATCAGAATCAGAATCCTCAGGATCTAGTTGCTTGTGTGTTGAGATTTTGAAAGGAACTCCTTTGTTCCTTTTGTCGATGTTAGGCAGAGATAACTCATAGGTCATTAGGGACCCCATCAGCTCATCAAATTTCAAGATCTTGAGGTCATGAACTTCCTCAATTGCAGTGATCTTCATCTTAAACCTAGGGCTAAGAGCACGCAAGGTTTTTCTTACCCGTTTTTCATCAGACATTGGTTCTCCCAGAGAGTAGGATTCATTGGCTAGATCACGAATACGAACATTGAATTCTGCAATTGCTTCGTCTTCTTTCATGATGAGGGCTTCGAAGTTGGTTGTCAGGTATTGCAGTTTTTGTTCTCGAACCTTAGTTGTTCCTTCATATGCAACAGCCAGGATATCCCATGCAGATTTGGCAGTTGTGCATGTGTTGATCAGTCTGAACACGTTTTTTGTCAACACCATTGAAGATAGCATTCGGAGCTCGAGAATTTCCCAGTGATTCTTCGTCTTCATCATCAGTCCAGTCTTTTTCTGGTTTTGGACCGATAGGATTGCCATCATTGTCACTGAGTTGTGGAGCATTCCAACCATTGATTACAGCTTTCCATGTCTTGTTGTCAAGTGACTTCATGAAGGCACACGTTCGAGCCTTCTAATAGCCGTAGTTGCTTCCATCTAGAACAGGTGGTCGATTTATGGATCCTCCTTCTCTGGTATTGTCCATCTTGATCAAAATATTTGATTAGGAACTCACCTAAAGCTGTAGGTGCCCCCTCTGATACCAATTGAAATTCTAATAAGCTAGTCGTGCAAGATGCCATACACAATGTTACGTAAGAAGCTATAACGTTGTGTCTGACTTCTTGCGTAGATAATGCAGGACAGTAAATATAAAACTATAAACAATGACCAGCAGATTGTTTACCCAGTTCGGTGCAACGTCACCTACGTCTGGGGGCTCTCAGCCCAGTGGAAAGATTTCACTTATCAGTAATTCGTCTAAACATACAAGTACTTGTGATCATCCCTAGATCTATACTTTATGCTACGTCTTACAGTGCAATCTATCTCAGGGTCTCCCCCTGAATCCAAGACTCCGTCTTGATTCCACTCTTCAAGCAATCGCCTTGTCAGTTCAAGTCTTCGTACAACTTGGTAGTTGCGTGCAGTCTTCACTCACGCGCTCAGTAAACAATGTTACACAAGATGTCGCAGAAGATGCTTCGATATTCTTTGTAACATGTTCTTCAGTTCCTTTAAAAATCAGCCAATCTCCAAAACCGTCGTAACTACAATGGCTAATCTCCAAGAGCCAAAAACAAGTTTAGCAAGTTCGAAAATGAGGTAAAATACTCAAACATCGAGTATATGGATATGTAAGGAGAAACTGTTAGTCTTAACTGCCCGATTAGCTTATTTTGATTATCCTTGCATACCATTAGCTCAAGCCAACGTTACAAGCCGACAAATCCGTACACATAAGATTCAATCAATCCAATGGGTTCTCTATGATTAGTGGAGAAGGTAAGTTCGAAATTAGCATATGAATCTTAGACCATCTTGCAAAGAAAAAGGAGAGGCCAGAGCAAACATCGCTTATAATCGGGATTGAGGGTATATCATCTAATTCTTTCTTATTTTGCAAGCCGCTTTTTGAACTTCACATAATGAATATCTACTACCAACCGTGTTCAATAGTATCCTTGAGAAAAATGTGCTAACATGTGTTTTGATCAAACATTTCTTCTCCGAAAATTTTGTCCCTGTGTGTCCTCCTTGTTTATATAGCGGATTTATGGGTAGTCCGTTCTGAAAACCCTCAAGAGATGCCGAACTCCTCCTATCAAGGTGATCCCAGGGTTTAAAACCGGCATTTTTCTCTCTTTCTCTGTGTATGATTTTGTTTTCTCGGGACGAGAAAAGATTTAGTGTGCGGTCGTTGATGCGTAAACATCTTTACAGGGTTTTAGGACCCTTTACCTTGCATCTAGCCATGACCCGTGGTCGATTTCGGGGTGCCTCGCGGTCACATTTGGTGGTCATCGACCACAGCTCCGTGGTCAATTTCAGGGTCCCTCGCGGTCTCATTTCGGGGTCATCGACCACGGCCCCGTGGTCAATTTCGGGGTCCCTCACGGTCCCATCCCGTGGTCATCGATCACGAACCCGTTGTTGATGCCTCGGTCAGCGCCACTTCAGAACGTGCGATGACGTGGGAGAGAAGTGTCCAGAATTTGCAAAACATGATTGACCATGGGCCCGTGGTCGCGGCGAAAATTTTCACTATAAATTGCCTAGCTTATTTCTAGAAAATGGGGGATAAGTGTTAACACATTTTAGAGAGAGGAGCACGAAATTAAGAGACAAATTGAGGCTTGGAAGAGAGGAATCAACGCGAAGAAGGTGAAATCAAGGAGGAAGAACAAGAGCAAGATCAACGAAACAATGATCCATGTATCGAACTCAAGAATGGGTTTTATCTTTCCCTTTTCTTCTCTATTTGATTTTCAAGTTTTGTAATTTTGTAATTTTTATTATTTGAATTGATGAATTGTTCTAAGTTTTCGTGGATGAATGAATTGTTCGAATATTCATGTTTTCTTATTTTCAATTTATCAAATTCTTAAAATCATGATCTGCTAGAGTGTTGTGATTTAGGGCTTGAATTTGTATGATGATTTATAGACGTTTTTATTGTAGATTATGCGTATAGCTCTGAGTAGGGTGTCTTTAATCTCATGTACTTAATGCTACATCTTCTTTATTACTTGATGTGTGATCAAGTTTATAGATTTTAGTTGGGAAACAAAACTGGTTAATGAATTTAAAAAGATTAGAGGTTGGGTTTAAATTCTTCCTATAGATAGGGGAGTCAACACAAGAACAATAGCCATAGGTTCCCAAAACCGTAAGTTAGTAGAATTCATAAAACTTAATACTTGCGAGTTCAGTTAAATAATGACTAGGGATTGCTTGGTTACCTTTACTAGTTTTAGACCTTTTATTACCCCGGAGGGAGTCTTAGGTGAAATAGAAATTCGCGTTGTTGCCCTAAGTCTTGGAACACCGCTATGCATAATTCACCATCCAATATGTCTCAAAACCATCGTATGAAGTCATTGAACTGAATCACCGCATTTCTCTTATTTGTTTCTCTTTCTTATTTATTGTTTTTATATTTTTTTATCAAATCATTATCATCTTATTGATTCGCTGAGATTAATCACAAGCACTTAACTTGAGTGATCAAAGTCCTCGTTGTCATTTGGATACAATAATTTTGGGTCGTAATTCTACTTCCCTATATTACTTGCGACCGGTACACTTTCGAGTGTGCGAAAAGACACGGCACATTTTTTTAGTCGACTTTTCGCCCTTCAATGTTGAAACGGGACGGGGCGGAGTAGAGCCACGCCAACAAATAGAGGTTTCTTGATTGGCGGCCGCGGCAGCAAGAAACAGAGAAAGGAAACAGAGAAGGAGCAATGATGAAGAAGACATTTCCAAAACAATGAAGAGGTTGTTGTTCTAATATCATTCTGAATCGTAGCCGAGTCAAGAAGTCGATCACAAAGTCGTGACTTGTGTATAGACTACTCGCCTAAAACGTAAACCGTAAGTTTAATCAGTAAACATATAATAATAACGACACCAGAGATGTTTACCCAGTTCGGTGACTCCGCACCTACGTCTGGGGGCAATTTGCCAGTGGAAAGGTTTTCACTATTAGGTAGTCAATAGTACAACTTCAAGCACCAACTAGCTATCACACAAGCTATTGTCCTAAGCTACTATAGATCTCACCGTGAACAACCTCGACCAAGGGCCTTTCCCCCTGTCTTTGAGATCCTCTCAATTCCACCCTTCGAGCAAGCCTATGCTCGGTGTCGTTGTCTTCTTGACGGAGTTGTGAATCTTCAATCACAAACAAAAACCCTAACCGATTCAAACACTCAATCTTCACGACTTGATGTTTGATCAGAGCAAAGGCCGTTCTAGCGAATCTTAATCAGCCTCTCAACATGCCAATGGTGCACGGTTAAGAGCTCTGAGAAATCTTGCAATTATTAGAACAAGAACGGATGATCTGCTAATGGGAAGCTCAAGGCTTTTTATAGCAGCTCACATTCCTAATCCTTCTCGGACAAGGAACAGGAAGTTTCAGACTTCCTGACTAAATCAGGCAAGTCGTTGCTGCCTGACAGACTGGAAGTCGTCTTGCCTGTTCGGACTTCCTGAATAAATCAGGCAAGTCAAGTTGCCGCCTATTGCTGACGTGTTACTGACAGCTGGAAGTCGTCTGGCTTGTCGATGTCACTCTCTTGCGCTCCAAGTCTTCGTGGCGTCTTTCTTCTTTCGCTCCAAGCTTCGTCGAAATAGGAAAGATTTAGATCTTTCCTAATCTGGATTGTAACAAGTCGCTCCACATGTCATGTAACTTGTTGTACTGACTTCTTACATTTGCGCTAAAAAATTATGCCAACACTTAAACGTAGCAACAAGTTTGATTTTCTCTAGATTTTTCATGCTCATCATACCTCCTTGTCATAACTCTATTTGATTGGGCATGGGATTGAAACTTCTCTTGTTGCATGAAATCCTCTTCGAAATCAGATCTTTGACCTTGCTATGATTCTCTCGCATTACCACTCACATGAATAACCTTTTTGGAATCACTGCCGCGCCCTACGTGCTCAAGAAGTTTCTGAACTTGTAGTTCGAGATAATTAATACACCTCTGCTCATCAGACAATGATTTACTGTCACCCTCCCCGCCATTAGCAACGCATGTAGATTTACCACCAGCCATCCAACCAGTGCTCTAATACCAATTGATACGGGGGTGGCTACAAGAAATAAGTAGAACGAGATGAGTTTGAAGTTACTTTTTTAGTTTCTTGGGTTTGAAGTTTTCGATCAAAAAAAGTGTAGGAATGGATGAAAAATATAGGACATCGTAGCGAATGGGTTTGGGGTTTGAGGAATAGAACCGCCACTTAGTCAGGTATAGACTAAGATAAAGTTTAACCGCCACTTAGCCGGGTATAGGCTAAGATAAGGTTTTTACCGCCACACCTAGGATCCTTGGCCTAAGGTGATAAGTAAAATAAGACAAAGTCTTAAGCACAAAGCTATAATTTGTATTCTCTCAAATCTCATTTTTCTAAGAGCCCAAAGCCCCTTTAAATAGATGTAATTAGGAAATAACAACTAGGAACTAGAAAATGAAATAATAAAATGGAAACTAGAATAATAGGAAATTAAAGACTAGGAAATAACAATTTGGAAAGTAAATTACTTGGGCTATAAGCCACTTATTCTAGAAACTAAATATTAAGAAATATAAAATAGGCAATTAAAAAGTGTTGGACTCATGTGCTTAAATTCCTTAATACCCCTACATCAATCTTTAGGTGAGATCTTGGGCGACAAATTCTGATTGTCAAACATGGACAACTCTAGAGAGGGAGGATCAGTCAACCGTCTATATATTCTAGATGGGAGTAACTGCAGATATTGAAAAGCCCATATGTGCGCCTTCCTGAAATCTATCGACAACAAGACCTGGAAGGCGGTTATAAATGGCTGGAGTGGCCTATGCTATCAAGATGTTGAGGGAAATTTTACAAGTCTCAAACCTAAGTCAGAATGGACCGACACCGATGAAGAGGCAGCCCTGGGTAATTCCCGAGCTCTCAATGCGATTTTAATGGTGTGGACACGAATTTGTTCAGATTGATCAACACATGCACTACTGCCAAAGGTGCATGGGACATCCTAAATGTTGCATATGAGGGAACCATAAAGGTACGAAAACATAAGCTTCAGTACTTAACAACGAAGTTTGAAACACTTATCATGAAAGAAGATGAAATTGTGGCTGAATTCAATGTGCGAATTCGAGACCTTGCCAACGAATCCTACTCTTTGGGTGAACTAATGTCAGATGAGAAACTAGTGAGAAAGACCCTAAGAGCCTTGAGTTCGAGATTTAAGATGAAGATAGTGGCCATTGAAGAATTCCACGATCTCAAGACTCTTCCCTTTGATGAACTAATTGGATCTCTAATGACGTATGAGTTGTCCCTATCAAGCATTGGCCAGAAAAATAAAGGAATGACTTTCAATAGCTTCATGCCCAAGCATGCTGAGCAAGTATGTTCGGACCCGGATGATGAAATTGACACTACCATAGCTTTGCTAGCAAAGAAATATAATCGAGTCATGAAGCGATTCAACAGAATGTCTGGGAAAAATGTCCCAGCAAATCACAGGAAGAATGTCACAGCAAATGTCAAGAATAATGTTCCACAGAAAGCTCAACGAAGTGAAAACTTCGACAGGGACAATAAAGCTGGTGAAGGAAACAGTGACAGTAGAAGGTTTCAATACCATGAATGTGAAGGGTTCGGGCACTACCAAAATGAATGTCCTAAATACCTAAGGAAACAGAAAAAGGGGTATAATGCTACATTGTCCGATGAGGAAACTGATGACAGTGAAACAGAAGAGATAAGCAATTTTGTAGCATTCACTACTTCAACTTCGTCCAACAAACCTGATCATTCTAATAATGTTAGTAATGACATACATGACTTATCACTAGATGATGAATGGAATGATGATCAACTCAACGAAGCATATTGCATCCTCTACACCAAGTGGATTGAAGAGTCCCAAATTCTAGACAAACAAGATGTTCAGATTATCACTCTTGCAAGCGACAAGACTAGAAAGATGAAGACTATTGTCGAGTCAAAACATGAAGTCACCCGACTCAATGGAGAAATAGAACAAATGACCAAAGTCGGTTAAAATGTTGAATCCAAGTACAAAGAGCCTCGACAAAATACTATCAGTATGAAAGAGGGCCAGTGACACAAGGGGACTAGGATATACTCAGTATGGCTCAACATACGAAACCAAGTTTGTTCCGCAACAAGACAGAACTGAAGAGAAGTAACATATTACGCAACATCGCAGGCCGGGGAAAAATGTTACAACATCATTCTTGAAAAACGTCTTCCATGCAGGAGCAAGGATGAGTCAGCATGATCAACCATCGTCCAAGATGTTTACCAATGAATCACGTTAGATCTGTAATTATTGTGGGAAAAGATGTCATATCAAACCCTTATGCTATCATCTCTATGATAAGAGGACATCTCCCCACTCACAATGGATAGCTCGAAGTCGCTATCAACATAGTGTCCGGAAACCTAGATAGATGGAATGGAGGGTGAAAGGCAAGTCATACCAGGCCAACATTGCCTATACCTCCGTGTGTGCTTCGACTAACACAGACTGGAACTTTGATAGCGGATGCTCACGTCACATGACATGTACTCGTAATTTTTTGACGAATATCAAACCATATACTAACTGCCATGTAACTTTTCGTGATGGGATAAAAGCTCGTATTATTGGCAAAGAAAACCTCAAGTGTCCTGGGACGCCTTGTTTGACAGAAGCTTTACTAGTCAAGGGACTCAAAGAAAATCTCAAAAGTATCAGCCAAACGTGCGATCTGGATCTCCACGTTAACTCCACTCGTGAAAGGTGTACGGTGAATAATGTCGAACAAGATGTAGTAATGCAAGGTGAAATTCTGAATCGTAGCCAAGTTAGGAAGTCGAACACAAAGTCTTTAACTTGTGTATCGACTTCTAGTGGAAACAGTAAGTAAAGTAATAGACAGATAATAATCACGACACCAGAGATGATTACCCAGTTCGGTGACTCCGCACCTACGTCTGGGGGCACTTTGCCAGTGGAAAGGTTTTTCACTATCAGGTAGTCAATAGTACAACTTCAAGCCCAACTAGCTATCACACAAGCTATTGTCCTAAGCTACTATAGATCTCACCGTGAATCGCCTCGACCAGGAGCCTCTCCCCCTGTCTTTGAGATTCCCTCAATTCCACCCTTCGAGTAAGTCCATGCTCGGTGTCATTGTCTTCTTGGACGGAGTTGTGAGTCTTCAATCACAAACAAAAACCCTAACCGACCCAAACACTTAGTCTTCGCGACTCAAGGTTTGATCGGAGCAAAGATCCGTTCTAGCGAATATTCATCAGCCTCTCAACACGCCGATGGTGCACGGTTAAGAGCTCTGAGAAATCTTGCAGGTGTTAGAACAAGAACGGATAACTGCTAATGGGAAGCCAAGGGCTTTTTATAGCAGCTCACATTCCTAATCCTTCTCAGATCAGGAACAGGAAAGTCAGGCAAGTTGTTGCCGCCTTCCATGACAGCTGGAAGTCGTCTTGCCTGTTTCTGACTTCTTGATGAAATCAGGCAAGTCGGGTTGACGCCTTTTGCTGACGTGTAACTGCCAGCTGGAAGTCGCCTGACTTGTCGACGTCACTCTCTTGCGCTCCAAGTCTTCGTGGCGCCTTTCTTCTTTCGCTCCAAGCTTCGTCGAAATAGGAAAGCTTCAGACTTTCTTAATCTTCTGCTCGTAACAAGTCGCTTCTCATGTCATGTAGCATGTTATTCGACTTCTTACTTTTGCGCTAAAAAATCATGCCAACTATTAAACGTAGCAACAATCTCCCCCTTTGGCAATTTTTTAGGCAAACACCCTTTTGTAAGCCCATCGTCATCTTGTGGCAGTTACGCACAGTAAGTGACTTTTCTTGTGGCAGTTACGCACAACAAGTGATGTGACTTCTTTACTCCAAGCAGGCTCATCGTCGTCACCTTGAGGCAGTTACGCACACAGCAAGTTTCGTGACTTCCGATGCGACTTCTTGTGCGGCTTCTAGTTTATCTTTTGGAGCAGCTTTTTGAGTGGCTTCTCGAGCGGCGACTTTTATGTACATCTTTCGGCGCACGACTTCTGGCGTACATCTTTCGGCGCGACTTCTGGCATCGTCACATTTATCTCCCCCTGTTTGTCGAAAAATATTGCCCAGAGCAATCTCATAACCTAGATTTGTCTAAACAGCAGGGTAAAAGAGAAATAGCTCACACCATGAGCAAATCAACGGCTCAAACATGAGCTCAAATCCAGCTCAATCAAGAGCAAATATCCCAAAAAAAAAGTCATAATGTGCAGAAAGTAACTCGGACAAACCCCGAGAATTTAATAGTGTGTGTGGAACAGAGTTATCATAGCAAATTTCAGAGAATTACTAAAACGACGTGGAGTCGTTATCTTCTTCTTCAGCAGTAGCATCAGCAGTAGCAGCAGTAGTAGATCGGAGGTCTTCCAGAAGGACTTCACATGAAACTTTGCGATTTGAGAGCGTGGCAATTGACTTCTCCAGATCAGCAATCATTTCCACTAATCCTTCCTGCATCCTAGTGCCAATTGGTCATGAGGGACGAGAGCTTGATCTAGCTCCTGGAGTTTTGGCCATAGGAAGTCCAAGGTCCTTCAACTGCTGCCCTTCACAGTTCTTGAGATTGATGGCTAGAGGCAGTGGCTTTTTACCAGGAATATCCGATTCTCGAACAATGTTAGGACATTGTTGGAGAAGGATACCGGTGATTAGCGAAGGGAACCCGATTGGAAGTTTGATTGCACATGATTTGGCGTGCTTAACTAGATGGTCAATAATATAAGCGCCAAAATCAATAGGAGACAGCGTACCTATTTGGTAAATGAGTTTTTCCAGCTCTGTTTTGATGCTTGACCCATGTGTAGAGGGTGCCCAGTTAGCCAGACCGATGCGGTAGAGAATAGAATATTTTGCTGTGAGTTCGGTTGCTGCAATGGTGTCCTTGACTGGCCATCCCTTCTTACGTCCTCCGGTTATTTCGACCGCTACTTTGTCCAGGAGCGGGACTTCCGGAGTGACTTCTGGGTCATCTCTGCCAAGGTATGTGTTGATGGTTGAGGCAGAGACTTCGAAGCATTCCCCCCGAACAAATACCTTTCGGTATTCAGCATCTTCAGGGTCATCGAACTCGCTTGATAGATTGACGATAAACTCCTTAACCAAAGTCGGGTAGAATGGGCCAATATTTATGACCGTGTTGGTCAGGCCAGCTCTACGAATAAGCTCTACAATCGCAGTTATCCCTTGTGCTTCAGTGGAGAGTTCTCTTTCTGGATAAATCTTCCGTTGATAGACATACTGCCACTTAACGGCATTGTCTACAGAGTGGAAAGAGACGTTGTCTGTGGGTGCCTTCGGTACATACTTGGGGAGCTTCTGCCCTCCTAATGTCTTCTTCACCTGTGGTAGCACAATCAGGGTGTCTTCTTCTTCGGATTCTTTTTCTTCAGGGATAGAGATTGCTGCTGTGGTTACTGACTTCTTTCTTGACTTCTTCGGCTGTTTGGACGCCGAAGCTTCTCCTTTTTCTGTTGCTTTCCTTTTTGGGGTCAATCTTCTCTGAGCTTGAGTTTCTTCTTCTTCATCAACCAACCTTTGTGTTGGTAGTTTCCTTCTCACAGCCCTTTTGGGCACAGCTTCTTCCTTTTCCATGGTTTCAATATCGACACTTTCTTTGACAGGTTCCTCTAAAAGTTGAGTGACTTCTGGAATGACTTCAGGATTATCATCACGCCCTGAATCACTGTTCGGGGCGACATTGGAACCTCCTTCCTTTTGCAAGTCCTCGTTTAGAGGAGATTTCTCTGGTGCTGGTGTCGACTTAGAGAGGCTAGGTTGGTCCTCGGTGCTAGTGCCGTGGACTTCAGGAACAAGGGTTTCTAAACCCTCTTCAGGCAGGCTTTCTTCTAAGTTTTCTTCAGAGAGGATAGCAGATTTACCTCGTGTTGCAGATTTAGCTCTCTAATAAAGTGGTGCCTGATGTCAATATGCTTTGTCTTGCTATGCTGCATTGGGTTCTTCCAGATGTTGATTGCACTGATGTTGTCACAGAACAAAGTCATGACTTCTTGCTTGACTCCATATTCTGCCAACATTTGTTTCATCCAAAGAAGCTGAGTACAACTACTTCCAACTGCGATATATTCGGACTCAGCAGTAGACAAAGCAATACAATTTTGCTTTTTGCTGAACCACGATACAAGATTGTTCCCCAGGTAGAAACAAACTCCAGAGGTGCTTCTTCTATCTGGTGTGCTTCCCGCCCAGTCAGCATCACAATATCCAACCAGAGTAGGAGAGGTATCAAAGGAATATAGTAATCCCAATTCAGAGGTTCCCGAGATGTACCTTACGATCCTCTTTGCATGAGCCAAGTGACTGACTTTTGGATTAGCTTGATATCTAGCACAGACTCCCACAGAATAAGCAATGTCGGGTCGACTTGCTATCAAGTAGAGGAGACTTCCTATAATGCTTCGATAAAGACTTTGATCAACTGGTTCTCCCATCTCGTCCTTTGTGCACTTGTCATGTGTGGCAATGGGAGTTCTCTTGTGCGAAGCCTTTTCTAACCCGAACTTCTTGACAATGTTCTTTGCGTATTTGCTCTGGGAGATAAATATTCCATCTGACATCTGCTTGATCTGGAAGCCTAGAAAATATGTGAGCTCTCTGACCATACTCATCTCAAATTCAGACTGCATGTGTTGAACGAAGCGTTTCACCATCTTGTCTGACTTCCCTCCAAATACAATGTCGTCGACATATATTTGAGCAATCATGATGTCCTTTCCTTCCTTCTTCACAAAGAGAGTTTTGTCTACTCCCCCTCGAATATAGCCATTCTGAACTAGGAATTGGGTAAGACGTTCATACCATGCTCGTGGAGCTTGTTTGAGACCGTAGAGAGCTTTCTTTAGCTTGTAGACATGGTGCGGAGAGTCATGGTCTTCGAATCCCTTTGGTTGGGCTACATAGACTTCTTCGTTCAGATTTCCATTGAGAAAGGCACTCTTTACATCCATCTGATAGAGTTTGAAGCGTAGATGGCATGCAATGCCGAGAAGAAGTCGTATGGCTTCTAGTCTGGCCACTGGAGCAAAGGTTTCTTCAAAGTCGACTCCTTCGACTTGTGTGTACCCTTGAGCCACCATTCTCGCTTTGTTTCGAGTGATGTTCCCTTGCTCGTCAGATTTGTTTTTGAATATCCACTTTGTCCCGATGACATTGACATTGTCAGGCTTGGGTACAAGTTCCCAGACTTCATTCCTTACAAACCGAACCAACTCTTCTTGCATCGCGCAGACCCAGTATTCATCATTGATGGCCTCTTGTATATTCTTTGGCTCAATTTTGGAAATAAAGCACATGTTACCTATCAGCTCTTGGTGGTCAAGAGATGCCTTTTGTCAAGTCCGAACTCCTTCATTAATGTCTCCAATCACATCCTGGGGTGGATGATACTTCTGAATTCTTCTTGACAGAGCTTTTTGCCTTGTAGGAGTTGCCTCTTCATTCAGGATGATTTGGCTTTCGTCTTCAGACTCTTTGTTGCGCTCATCGTCCTTGACTTCTGTACTGACTTCTCCTCTGACCTCTGGTCTGACTTCTCCTGAGAGATTCAGGACTTCTTCGTCCTCGTCACTTGATTGCTCGTTATTGTCATCATCAATCACGACATTGATGGATTCCATGATAGTCTGGGTGCGTTTGTTGAATACCCGAAAAGCCCGGCTATTTCTAGAGTATCCGAGGAAGATGCCTTCTTCGCTTTTAGGATCCAACTTGCGTCGAGGTTCCCTATCTGCGAGTATGTAGCAGACCGATCCAAAGGCATGAAAGTATTTGACATTCGGCTTTCTCCCCCTCCATATTTCATAAAGAGTGAGCGAAGTTCCAGGGCGAAGAGTCACTCTATTATGAATATGGCATGCCGTATTCAAAGCTTCAGCCCAGAAGTGTTGCGGGATGTCTTTGGCTAACCTCATGACTCTTGCCATCTCATGAAGAGTGTGATTCTTTCTTTCAACGATTCCGTTTTGCTGAGGAGTGATGGGAGCAGAAAATTCGTGGGCAATTCCTTCAGCATCACAAAAGTTTGCGAAGCTGATGTTTTCAAACTCCTTTCCATGATCGCTCCGAAGTCGAACGACTTTCCCAATAACTTCTTCCTTTTCTCGTTGAACTCTTCGACATAAGGCTTCAAAGACTGAGAAGGTATCTGACTTCTCTCGAATGAAATCTACCCATGTGTATCTTGAGAAGTCGTCTACACATACAAATATGTACTTCTTCCCTCCTAGACTTTCTACTTGCATGGGTCCCATAAGGTCAACATGAAGAAGTTCTAGAACACGAGAAGTAGTAAGATGTTGTACCTTCTTGTGTGACGTCTTGACTTGTTTCCCAATTTGGCATTCTCCACAGATTTTTCCTTCAACGATCTTGAGGTTGGGAACTCCGATGATAGCCTTTTTAGAGAGAATCTTTTGCATACTCCTCAAATTGATGTGACCAAGTTTTTGATGCCATAGTTTTGTCTCTTGAGGTTTGGATAAAAGGCACTTGGTTGGCAAGGTACTAACTGTTGGAGACCATAGATAACAGTTGTCAAGGGACCTGTGGCCTATCATGACTTCCTTGTTTTGTTCGTCTTTGACCGAGCACTTGTCGCGAGTGAAGTGGACATCCAGATCTAAATCACATATCTGGCTTATGCTGATGAGGTTTGCTGTGAGGCCTTCTACTAGCAGAGCTTCTTTCAGACATGGAGAGTTGGGAAGATTGAGTTTTCCTTTCCCGAGCACTCTAGCTTTTACTCCATCTCCAAAAGTGACGAAACTATTCGTGCATGGTATTAAAGTGACCAAGAAAGAGCTATTACCCGTCATATGTCGAGAGGATCCACTATCGAAGTACCAATCGTTGCTGGTTGAGGCCTTTAAAGCGGTGTAAGCGATGTTAGCTTGATAGTTGACCTCTTTGACTCACCATTCCTTCTGAGGTTGGCTTTTCTTGATGGTGGTCCTTTTCTTGACCGAGCTCTTTCCATATAGCCGATAGCAGAAGGGTCGAATATGTCCTCTTCGTCCACAGTGATGACAAACCCAGTTGTGTCTTTTGGTCTGGGTTTTTGAAGCAACCAGAGTAAGAGGCTTTTTGGTTGCCTGGTCAGCCGTGAAGTTAGGTGACTTCTGACGAGACTTCTGGGGAATAGACTTCTGAGGAACGAAGATGGTGTGCGATGATGAGGCTTCTTTCGAATATCCAAGACCTTCCATATTCCTGGCTGGTTTCCCGATCGACAGGATTTGATCTAGTGTGTCCGTGCTTGAATTCATCATCTTTACTGACTTTGTGACCTGCTCTAACTCGCCTTTCAGTCGAGCAACTTCCTTTTTAAGATCAACAGTTGTCTCGAGAAGTCTTGACTTGTCTTCATTAAGAGTAAGAATGAGAGCATTCTGTTTTTCGATTACCTGAGAGTCTTCAAGCCACTTGACATACCATTCGTTGTAAGCGTTGTTGAGAGTCTCATCGGATAGCTCATCATCAGAGTCATACTTCTTTGAGCTTTCAGCTGGTTGATCTATTGTGGAGGAAGTGAAAGCCACATAATTACTTGTATGCTCAAGGTCACTGTCTTCCTCATCTTCATCGTCAGTTAGAGAGGCAATGAATCCTTTCTTCTGTTTCTTTAGGAAGTTGGGACATTCTCTCTGCATATGTCCATACCCCTCACATTTAAAACACTGAGCTCCTTTACCTGATCGTTCTCCTCACCCTCCATCGTTGGCTGTGTTTTCGAGCTTCTGAAACTTGTGTAGTGGCTTGTCTCTGACTTCTCGGGTGACTTTTCTTCCTGTCATCTGGCCAAATCTTTTCATGACTCTGTTGTAGTTTTTGGCCAGCATGGCGATAGTTTCCTCGATGTCACTATTCGACTCAGAGTGTGTTGAGTTCTTCTTATTAGAACTTTTGAAAGCCACACCTTTATGTTTTTTCTCAATAGAAGGTAGGGAGAGCTCGAAAGCCATCAGTGAGCCCATGAGTTCATCAAACTTCAGTGTCTTCAGGTCATGGACTTCTTCGATGGCGGTGATCTTCATCTTGAATCTGGGACTTAGGGCTCTTAGTGTTTTTCTGACCAAGTCCTCATCGGTCATAGGCTTGCCAAGTGAATATGATTCATTGGCCAGATCCTTGATGCACACATTAAACTCCGCAATAGTCTCGTCGTCATTCATGGTCAGAGCTTCGAAGTTGGTTGTGAGGTACTGTAACTTCTGCTCTTTGACTTTTGAAGTACACTCGTAAGCAACCGCAAGTGTGTCCCAGGCAATTTTGGCACTTGTGCATGTGTTGATGAGTCGAAACACATTCTTGTCTACTCCATTAAAGATAGCATTGAGTGCACGAGAATTACCTAGGGCGGCTTCATCTTCTTCCATGCTCCACTCCTTTTCTGGTTTGATGTTGGTTTGATTTCCATGAGCATCAGCATAGTAAGGTTCCTCCCATCCATTGATGATAGACTTCCAGGTTTTGCTGTCGAGGGACTTCAGGAAAGCACACATTCGTGCTTTCCAATATCCATAGTTTGTTCCGTCGAGTACTGGCGGACGATTGACAGATCCTCCTTCCTTTGAATCCATATTAGCTACTCAGATTTGCAGGAAAATCACCTAAGAGATTAAGGTGCCTCCTCTAATACCAATTGAAATTCTGAATCGTAGCCAAGTTAGGAAGTCGAACACAAAGTCTTTAACTTGTGTATCGACTTCTAGTGGAAACAGTAAGTAAAGTAATAGACAGATAATAATCACGACACCAGAGATGATTACCCAGTTTGGTGACTCCGCACCTACGTCTGGGGGCACTTTGCCAGTGGAAAGGTATTTCACTATCAGGTAGTCAATAGTACAACTTCAAGCCCAACTAGCTATCACACAAGCTATTGTCCTAAGCTACTATAGATCTCACCGTGAATCGCCTCGACCAGGAGCCTCTCCCCCTTTCTTTGAGATTCCCTCAATTCCACCCTTCGAGCAAGTCCATGCTCGGTGTCGTTGTCTTCTTGGACGGAGTTGTGAGTCTTCAATCACAAACAAAAACCCTAACCAACCCAAACACTTAGTCTTCGCGACTCAAGGTTTGATCGGAGCAAAGATCCGTTCTAGCGAATATTCATCAGCCTCTCAACATGCCGATGGTGCACGGTTAAGAGCTCTGAGAAATCTTGCAGGTGTTAGAACAAGAACGGATAACTGCTAATGGGAAGCCAAGGGCTTTTTATAGCAGCTCACATTCCTAATCCTTCTCGGATCAGGAACAGGAAAGTCAGACAAGTTGTTGCCGCCTTCCATGACAGCTGGAAGTCGTCTTGCCTGTTTCTGACTTCCTGATGAAATCAGGCAAGTCGGGTTGCCGCCTTTTGCTGACGTGTAACTGCCAGCTGGAAGTCGCCTGACTTGTCGACGTCACTCTCTTGCGCTCCAAGTCTTCGTGGCGCCTTTCTTCTTTCGCTCCAAGCTTCATCGAAATAGGAAAGCTTCAGACTTTCCTAATCTTCTGCTCGTAACAAGTCGCTTCTCATGTCATGTAGCATGTTACTCGACTTCTTACTTTTGCGCTAAAAAATCATGCCAACTATTAAACGTAGCAACACAAGGGATAAGATCACAAGATAATTGTTCTCTCTGGTCCTCTGACACAAGCAATAAGGGTTCTACATGCTTAATTACCAAGGCAGAAGAGACCAAATTATGGCATCGGAAACTCGGACATTTAAATCTTTGAAGAATGAAAAAGGCCATCTCTGAACGAGCCATCGTTGGGGTTCCAAACTTGAAAATCGTGGAAGGAAAAATTTGTGGAGAATGTCAAATTGGAAAAAAAAACGAAGATGTCGCACAAGAAGGTGCAACATATTACTACCTCACGGTCCTGGAACTTCTACATGTCGATCTCATGGGACCAATGCAGGTTGAGAGTCTAGGAGGAAAACGATATGTGTTCCTTTGCGTTGACGACTATTCAAGGTATACATGGGTTAATTTTGCACGAGAGAAATCTGATACTTTTTCTATTTTCAAAAATCTATGCGTTCAAGTTCAACGAGAAAAAGGGGACATAATCGGGAAAATAGTCCGCCTACGTAGTGATCATGGGAGAGAGTTTGAAAACAGCAAATTTGCAGACTATTGCAACTCCGAAGGTATATTTCATGAGTACTCTGCTCCAATCACCCCTCAACAGAACGGGGTTGTCGAGCACAAGAACCGAACATTGCAAGAACTGGCTCGAGTCATGATGTTGGCCCAGAACATCCCTACTCATTTTTGGGCGGAGGCGCTTAACATTGCTTGCCACATTCACAATCCAGTTACGTTACGTCCAGGTATGTCTGTTACTCACTATGAACTTTGGAGGGGAAGAAAACCAAATGTAAAGTACTTCCACATTTTTGGATCAGTTTGCTACATCTTAGCTGACAGGGAACCTAGACAAAAGTTTGATCCAAAGAGCGATGAAGGCATATTTCTTGGATACTCAAGGAACAATCAGGCATACCGAGCCTACAACAAATGAACAAAGACAGTGATGGAGTCAATTAACGTGGTGGTCAATGATGAATGGGTAGATATCCAACCAATTGTTCCTGAAGAAGATGAAGTACTCCCGAAGTTTGTTCCTAAAGATGTTAGGAATAATGTTGCTGACAAACCAAAGAACCCGGACGTCAACAAAAATGTCAAGGACAAAGTAGACAACATCATAAACAATGAAGAAAAAGCTCCTGAAACCAGATACAAAAATCCATCCAGAAGGATTCAGGCAAATCACCCAGAGATATTGATGAAGATATGCGTACTCGTCCTAAAGCTCCCATCAGCTATAAGGATATGATAGGCACTATATGTTTTGTTTCAACGGTCGAACCAAAGAATGTAACGAATCCATCGAAGATGAATACTGGGCTAATGTTATGCAAGAAGAGCTCGTCCAATTTGAGAAGAATCAGGTATGGGAACTGGTGCCTAGACCCGAGAATGATAATATTATCGGTACAAAATGGATTTTCAGAAGCAAGTCGGATGAGCATGAAAACGTCACGCGCAACAAAAAAAGTTTGGTCGCTCAAGGATATACACAAATAGAAGGTATGGAATTTGATGAGACATTCGCACCAATGGCTACACTCGAAGCAATAAGACATCTACTAGAGATCGCATGGCACTTAAAAATCAAGCTGTTTCAAATGGACGTAAAGAGTGCATTCCTAAACGGATATCGCAATGAGGAAGTCTACGTTCCATAGCCAAAGGGGTTTATAGACCCACGTTCTCCCGAACATGTTTATAAACTGAGAAAAACACTCTATGGATTAGAGCATGATATGAGTGATTAACGAGCTTTCTAATCAAGAGTGGCTACACTAGAGGGGGAGTTGATAAAACTTTGTTCATAAAGAATGAGGATGGAAAGCTGATGATTGCCCAAATATATGTCGATGACATTGTCTTCGGAGGAATGTCAAGAAAAATGGTGGAACATTTTGTTCAACAAATGCAATCAGAGTTTGAAATGAGCATGGTCGGTGAACTTAGCTTTTTCCTAGGATTTCAAATCAAGTAGATGGACGACAACATTTTCATCTCTCAGAGAAAGTACGCAAAGAATATTGTGAAAAAAATTGGGTTGGAAAAGGCCTCTCACAAGCGAACCCCTGCTGCTACACATGTCAAACTCACAAAGGATGACTCAGGGGAATCCGTTAACTAGAGCATGTACAGAAGCATCATTAGTAGTCTCCTCTACCTCACTGCAAGTTGACCTGATATAGCCTATGCTGTAGGCCTATGTGCACGATTCCAAGAAAATCCTAAAATAAGTCACTTGACCCAGGCCAAAACAGTGATAAGGTATATCGATGGCACTGATGATCTAGATCTCCTATACACTTTCGATACGTCCTCTACTCTTGTGGGATACTGTGATGCAGATTGGGCAGGTAACACTACAGATAGGAGAAGCACGTCTGGAGGCTGCTTCTACCTAGGTAATAACCTTATATCATGGTTCATTAAAAAAAGAATTGTGTAGCTCTATCCACTGTTGAATCGGAGTACACAGCTGCTGGAAATAGTTGTACACAACTTTTGTGGATGAAACAGATGTTGGTCGAGTATAATGTCAAGCAGGATGTTATGACATTATACTGTGACAATGTGAGCGCTATCAACATTTCCAAGAATCCGGTCCAGCATAGTAAGACCAAACACATAGATATTCGACATCATTTTATTCGTGAGTTGGTTGAGAATAAGAAAATTGTTCTAGAATATCTCCACACCGACAAGCAACTTGCTGATATATTCACGAAGGCTTTGGATGTGAATCGGTTTGAAAGCCTGAGGTCTTCACTTGGGCCGTGCTCTATGGACCTATGACAAAGCAATAGTCTGAGGAGAAGTTATAGGTGGGTACCCCCTCTGAATCGACATGATCAATCCCAACTGTCCGGTGGTTCGAACAATGTTTCTATGGAGAGCTAGAAGAGTAGGAGTCGGTAATACAATGGTAGTTGAAGATGATGTTGTTGTGGTTGTTGCGACTGAAGTCGCGAAAAAGGTTGCAACAAAAGATGTTTGATTATGAAGCTAAGGACGAGGAAGAAAATTCCAGGGATGAAGAAGCGTCAGCCAACAACGGGTTATTCTTTATGTGCATCTATTCTGATGGTGATGGTGTTCGGGGCATAAGCCCATTCAATTATTTTTGCTCTGTGTGCCTAAAGTATAGTCGTCTATCGCTACTTTTTGAGGCAATCAGGGGGAGATAGGTTAGATGATGAATTGTGATATGAGTAAGACGGACGTAGTAGAAGTGATCTACGCCAAAAGAAGATAGAAGAAGATCAGGAGCCCAAGACTAGATGCAAGACAAATGAAGTGCTTGCCTAAAAAATAGCCAAAGGGGAGATTGTTGTTAAGTTTGTTATCGCCTTATGTTTTAGGCAATACGAAAGATGTCTAGCATCTGGTCATGAAAGATGTCAAGCGTTTAATCTCAACATCTTGCATGACATCTTGTGGATCGCAACATTTAAAGATTCCTTAAATAGGAGACATATTGCGATTGAAAGATCCAGTTATGTACAAGGCTTTTGGTAAATCTTGATTGAGTCATGATTTTGGAAAGCTTCCTGCCGTGATAGAGACTCTGATCGGCATCAAGGATTTGAGAAACCTAAATCGACTAGAATTATGGTAACCCTAATGCGTTTCGGAACCAGTTTTGCAGCTGCTATAAAAGCTGAGACTCCACCCTTAGCAGCGTGCGACTCCTTGTAGTTTCTTCAGTGAAATACACAAAACTCTTAGACGTGAAGAACTGGCGGACTGAGAGGGTGTGTTCCACGGAGGACGTTTGTGTATCACTACCAGAATCGGATCAAGTGTGAGTGATTGAGGGTTTTAAGTGAATGCGTGATTGAAGGTTCATGTACAAGTGCATAACAGCGACTTATTACATCCGGGCAGTGCGAGTGCGAGTAGAGTGGAATCAAGACGGAGTCTTGGATACAGGGGGAGTCCCTAAGATAGGTTTGCACTAGTAATAGTAGCATATGATATTGATATGTGTGATAATCATGTATACTTGTATGTTTTGACTCATTACCATATAGTGAAACCTTTCCACTAGCAGAGTGCCCCCATACGTAGGTGAGATTGCACCGAACTAGTAAACAATCTTGTGTGTCGCTATTTTCTAATTACTATTTTATTTTGTGTTTGTCCAAATCTGTTTGCTGACAAATTGTTAAGAACATTGAGTTAACATTATTCTTGACATTGTTCTTGACATCTTGTCTAACTAAGTTAATCAGAATTTCAAATGCGTTGAGATAAGCAAGCAACACCATCTGCTTGGCCAATATTAGCTTAGGAAAATAGAGTTTCTTGGTTCAGAGTAATAATAAATGGTGTGACTTTCTCAACACCTCTTGTCTTCGTCCACTTTGCTTCAGCTTTTTGGCTTCATTTACCTCTTTGCCTTTGGCTGCCTCCCCATCCCCAAAGTTTTTACTTTTCAAATTCAAGACAATTGAAATTATGTTATGTAGCAGGGACAAGATGTCGAACACAATGTTATAACAATTGATTCGACAACTTGTCTAATCACAAATAATGGACAGTCAATAGTAAAACAGTAGACAGAAGACACACAATATATTTACCCAGTTTGGTAACTCCGCACCTACATCTGGGGGCACTCTTCCAGTTGAAAAGTGTTCACTATTCGGTAATCAATAGTACAACTTCAAGCATCAGCTAGCTATAACACAAGATATTGTCTTGAGCTACTATAGATCTCACCGTGAACCATCTTGACCATGGACTCCCCCTGTCTTTGAGATTCCCTCAATTCCACCCTTCGAACAAGCCTATGCTCGGTATTGTTGTCTTCGACAATTTCTTCGTGAGTCTTCAATCACGAAAAAATACCTACAAATAAAAAACACTCAAATCTTCTCTAGTTGATGTATGTGATCGACAGTGTCCTCTCTAAATTGATCAGTCTCTCAATTCGCTAGTCATACACGGTTAAGAGCTCTAAGAATTTAGCACAGAGAAAGGACCGAGTTGCTAAGGGGGAAACACCTACTTTTAAAGCAACTCTTATTTCCTAATCGAATTCCTATTCTGATTAGGAAAACCCTTGCCGCCTTGCGTTATTGACAAGTGACAGGTTTGGTGTTGCCGTCTTCTCTAATCCTTGCTTACGTATCTTCCTTCCAGCTGGACCTTTCCTAACTTTGCGTGTATAACTTCTGTGAATGAAACATAAAGTCTTCGATGTCCTTGCCTAATCATGCGCATATTATGTCAAGGCGAATGTGTTGCAACATGTTGGCTGACATCTTGACTTTGCGCTAAAAAAATATGTCAATACTAAACGTAGTAACAATCTCCCCCTTTGGCAATTTTTTATAATTATTTGGAAAGTGAAAGATATTTTATAAAACCATATATTTGATTTATGGAATATTTTCTACACAAGTTTCCTACCCTAATTTTCGGCCACTCCTCCCCATTGTCGCGCCTCTCTCTCTCTCTCTCTCTCTCTCTCTCTCTCTCTCTCTCTCTCTCTCTCTCTCTCTCTCTCTCTCTCTCTCTCTCTCTCTCTCTCTCGTTCTTCAATTGATTTTGCTATTTTCTCAAAACTAACCACTAATCGGTTTTGTAGAAATCCTTGTAAAGGTGCTTTACTTGTGTGGATACAACTAGAGATCCCAAACAAAGTATTGATGATATTGGATTTGATTTTACAAGGTAAAATTCCAGATTTTAATTATATTATTCTTGCTGAAAATTTTCACATGATGATCCGTTCAAAGTTTTTTTGAATCCATGGTTAAATTCGCTTCGACTATGCATGAGTTTAATTGTTTTGGACCCCATGGATTCCTTCATTCGGTGCAACGTCACTTACGTCTGGGGGCACTCTGCCAGTGAACAAGTTCCACTATATGTAATCAATCACTGATACAAAGCTTCTCGCGATTATTACACAAATCTAAGCTCGTATGGTATTAATACTAGTGGTAACTCAACCCAGGGTCTCCCCCTGTCTCCAAGCCTCCGACTCGATTTTACTCTTAGAACATATCCCATTGTTCCATACCTCCTTTGTCGTTTCTTCAAAAGTCTGCACGCAGCTCCACTGGTGCGAGTTCGTCCGGTTCAGTCAAACAATCTTTCTCTCGGATATTTGTTTGAACACACAGCACACCTCTACAGGATGGGACGAGCACCTATATGTAGAGGATCGGCGAGTATCCTTTTTAGGGTTTCCTAAAAAGTCCTCTTGACACGCCTTGTCGATTATTACCGATCATGTCTTCTCTGTGTTTCCTTTTGCTGCTACACAGCTGTTTCGAATGCAATCCTTCCAAAATCATCTAAATATGGAAACTCCCTGAAAGCCTTCTACTAAGATGTCTGATCATGATGTCTGAGACATCTGGTTAAAATACTCTTTTTTGAGCATCGGCGTCTAAGTTCGCGACATATGGTTGTACATCTTTCCACCATATAAAATAGCCATCTTTCAGAGGAACCACATAAGTCCTTCCATGTTTTTTGCTGACTTTCCAATGGATGAGATTTGATCCAGAATTTCTGTACTAGGGTTCATCATCTTGATTGACTTGGTCACATGATCTAGTTCTTTATTTAGACGTGTAACTTCTCGTTTGAGATCAATAATGGTCTCAATAAGTCTTGTTTTCTCTTCATTAAGGGATATAATAAGAGTATCCTTTTTTTCAAGTACCTTATAATCTTCGAGTCATTTAGCATACCAGTCGTTGTATGCATTGTTTAGGGTTTTGCCTGATAGCTCATCTTTAGAGACGCCTTTAGAGACTTCAGTGGCTTGGTCAGTGTTAGAGGCAGTGAAGGCAACAAAGTTGCTGGTTTGTTCGGTATTACTGTCTTCTTCTTCATCCGAGAATGATGCAATAAATTTATTTCTTTTGTTTCTTCAGGAAGTTGGGACAATCCTTTTGCACATGTCCATAGCCTTCGCATTCGAAGCACTGAACTCCCTCCTCTTGCTCACCTCGTCTACCATCTCTGTTGGGGTTTTCCTACTTCTGAGGTCTTGGCTGCGGTTTGTCTCTGACATCTCGAGATACTTTCTTTCCTGCCATCTGGTTGAATCTTTTCATGACCATGTTATAGTTCTTGGCCAGCATAGCAATTGTGTCATCAATTTCGTTGTCCGAATCAGGGAGCACCTGTTCTTTCTGACCATCTGTTGAACTTTTAAAAGTTATGTCTTTGTTTTTCTTTTCCATAGTTGGAAGGGGGAGTTCGAAAGTCACGAGAGATCCCATAAATTCATCAAATTTTAAGGGTTGTAGGTCATGAACTTCTTCTATGGCAGTGATCTTCATCTTGAACCTGGAGCTTAGAGCTCTGAGGGGTTTTCTGACTAGATCTTCGTCAGTCATTGGGTTACCAAGTGAGTAGAAATCATTGGCCAGATCCCTGATACGTACGTTGAACTCAGCAATGGTCTCATCTTCATTCATAGAGAGAGCTTCAAAGTTGGTGGTGAGGTATTGTAGCTTTTTCTCTCGGACTTTAGAGGTTCCCTCATAAGCAGTGGCAAGAGTATCCCAGGCTATTTTGACACTTGTACATGTGTTGATGAGCCTAAAGACATTATTGTCAACTCCATTAAATATAGCGTTAAGTGCTTTAGAGTTAACTAGGGCTGCTTCTTCTTCATCTGTGCTCCAGTCTTTCTCGGGTTTAGGACTAGTCAGATTCCCTAGAGCATCAGCATACTGAGGTTCTTCCCAACCATTGATAACAGCCTTCCAGGTTTTGCTGTCGATGGATTTCCTGAAGGCACACATTCGTGCTTTCCAATAACCATAGTTGGCTCCATCGAGCATTGGTGGTCGATCAATTGATCCTCCTTCATTTTAGTCCATATTTGCTATACAGAATCTTTGCAGGAAATCACCTAAGAGTCAAGGTATCTTCTCTGGTACCAATTGAAATTCAGTTATGTAGTAGGAACAAGATGTCAACACAATATTGTAACAATTGATTCGACAACTTGCCTAGTCACAGATAATGGACAGTAAAAGTAAAGATGTAAACAGAAGACACACAATATGTTTATCTAGTTCGGTGACTCCGCACCTACGTCTGGGGGCACTCTGCCAGTGGAAAGGTTTTCACTATTCGGTAGTCAATAGTACAACTTCAAGCATCAACTAGCTATCACACAAGCTATTGTCCTAAGCTACTATAGATCTCACTGTGAACCACCTCGACCAAGGACTCCTCTGTATTTGAGATTCCCTCAATTCCACCCTTCGAGCAAGCCTACGCTCGGTATTGTTGTCTTTGACAATTTCTTCGTGAGTCTTCAATCACGAACAAATACCCACAGATCACACCCTCAAATCTTGATTGACAGTGTCCTCTCTAAATTGATCAGCCTCTCAATCCGCTAGTCGTACACGGTTAAGAGCTCTGAGAATTTAGCATAGACAAAGGACCAAGTTGCTGAGGGGGAAGCAACTGCTTTTATAGCAACTCTTATTGCCTAATCGAATTGTTATTCCGATTAGGAAAACCCTTGCCGCCTTGTGTTATTGGCAAGTGACAGGTTTAGCGTTGCCGCCTTCTCTAAGTCTTGCTGATGTGTCTTCCTTCCAGTTAGACCTTACCTAAATCGTTCGTGACTTTGCGCGTATAGCTTCTGTGAATAAAACAGTAAGTCTTCGATGTCTTTGTCTAATCATGTGTGTATTATGTCAAGTCAAATGTGTTACAACATGTTGGTTGACATTTTGATATTGCGCTAAAAATTATGTCAATACTAAACGCAGTAACAACAATCAAATTATAATTTTGGTAAGACATTGTCATAGTGCTGTTGCTTCTAGTTATAAACTCATTCCTTTTGTACAAGGCCTCCTCCTCCTCTCTCATCACTAAAAGCATCTTCCTATTCAGCAGAGCAGCTTTAATGAGACGTTTCTTCATTTTTGTACAACCTACCTTGTTTCACATTCCTTTTGTACACAATGTCTGCCTCTGTCCGCCATAAACCACTGTGATTGGAACTTGTCCTTGACATTATCCATTCTTGAACATGGGACATTATATAGACGGGTGCAACTAATGGATGAACGGTCTATTTTTGTCTCGTCAACTTTTTCTTCTTTCAGTCTCTGTACAAAATTAGACTGCTTATTGTTTGGGCCTTTGTCCATCCTGAAATCTCATGATGATTGGGTTAGATGGGCCAATTGATGGTGGAAACACAGTAAATCAGCCCAACATATGGTTTGGGTTGAAGGGACTAATGTGATGAAAGCCCACGTGCAAGATCTGAAAAGGGAGCAACAACCACACGCCACGAAATTAGCCGGAAAAAACACACAAATAAATAAGAACAAAAGAAAATAAGAAGAAATAGAAGCAAATAGCACTATGACATAGTTGTCACATTATACATTACAAGGTTCCGAGCAACCTCCTTGTTTATGAGTTGAAGCTCGTCAATCAACTCTTCCTCATTATCATGAAGATAAAACCCATAATTTTTATTTTATCTCAATATCTTCTAGACTTTCCTCAAATTTTGATCAACAATATGATTGGATTAGAGCTGCCCATGGCTCGAGGAAAAATCTCATGACAAGGCTTGGTCTTAAATTTCGTGGTTCTTTTCTATTTGCAAAGTTGGGGGCATTTTGAAAATTTTCATAAACAAATAGGTGACAATCACGAGGAATAAAAATGGTTATTTATCATTTGTTTTGAACCGAGTCAATCAATTTGGTTTTAAGAAAATATAAATTGTAATCAAAATAACATAATTCAGTTCGATTTAATTTTAAAGATGTCAGTTTTCAGCTTGTTCGATTGTTATGAACCAAATTTCATGAAGTTCTAGTATTTTAGACCGTTTTGACTTATTATTTGACTTATCGGTTTTCGGTTCAATTTTCTTTGAACTAATTTTCATGATATTTTCATATTTTTGGCCGATTTTGAGTTATTATTTGCACATTATGTTATGCCCCAATTAATAAGGATCGATAACTTAAAATTAATCGCTTGTCCAAATTGATAGGTTTCAGTTCAGTTAGATTTTATTATTACTTTATTTTATAAGTTAAAACCAAAATGATTGAGTTTTAATTTGTTTTAATTCAGTTGTTTTTCGAGTTAGTTTGGTTATTTTTGAAGTTGAGGATGCCAATAATACATAGAGTCATAGAGATCATCCTCAATTTGATCTGGTGCAATATAAATAGTTGCATGAGCTAAAAATATGGAGCTTCTAACTGGGCAGAGGAGAGGGAATGCCAGAGAAGATGAGCCAATATTTAGACCTAGCCCAAAATCATTTGAATATTGATATTTTGTTGGAAGTGATAGGGAGTAATGATATGAAAAGCAAAAGATGTCTTGTTTGTTTATATTTACTGTTCAAAAGGGTGACTTCATTCGAACACTGCCTATCCTATCATCCACCAAGTTTGTGTAATTTATTATACCCGGTTGTAGAGAAGACAGACTCGTGAAACCAAACCGAACGGTAAGGTTTTAACGCTAACTCAACTGTTGATGTTCTCGAACCGGATCGCTGGTTGAACCGAATTTGAAAAGTTGAAGAAGTAGAGGAAAATTTTTATGTGAAAGCTATATTTCTGATGGACAGGGTGGAGACGAAGATAACTGGCCAAGAAGAGATCGGGAACCGATATCTGCCAGAACAGTGGACTCGCCGGAATCTGGACGTGAGTAAGTGTAGTATAAAGTTTGTTGGCAAACTAGGAACATAATAGTGATCGAGAGTAAAAAAAGCAGGCAAGAATCGTTGGATAATTAAATTCCTGATTAATTATCAAATCAAATCAAATTCGAATTAATTACCCAATAAGAATAAAATATTTCTTTTTCAAAAAGACCAAAAAATATGACCCAGACTCGATCCGAGCTGGACGGACGACGTCAGCACGCGTGTGGGTTCGGGCTAAGACTCAAGTTGCCCCTAAAAGGCTCACACACAACTGAAAAGCTAAAAGATGCAAAACAATATAAACAACGAAAACATTTCATTCCTAACCAATGTTGGATTGTGCAACTAACTATACTTTGTGTCAGTCAAAGTCAAAGTGGGCTCTACTAAGGGGGATTGAGAGCCATTTCTGTTGTCCATCTTCTCATTAACTAGTAGAAACTGGTTTCCCATTACATTCAAGTAGCAATGCAATGCTTGAAAAAGTTGGTGATATGAATGATGATGGCAATGGCAATGGAGGTGTATTATTACTTGAATGCCTCTCAGCTGTGAATGTGAGTGTGACACCTCTCCCTCCCTTTTTATTTCATGTGCAGCTGCATTTGCAATTGCAAGTTGGGGCAACAACACCTCACATGGGATGGGTCCATCTCTCACATGCTCTTGTGCCCATCCCACTTTCATTATTATCATCATCATCATCCTCCTAACCATTCTTCCTTCACTTGTTTCCTCCCATCACTTTTCTACAACAGACAACATGTTGCACTCATCATCATTGAAATATCACAAGAGCAAGAGATTAGAGGATGTATAAGTAATCATCTATGACACAAAATTGAAGGAAAACATTGCATTGCTGCTTACCCAAATGGATAAAAGAAGAGAACATCACTTGTATTGCTATATATGCATTGTCTGTAAAACAATGGCCTTCCTTATACATTCACAATGACTGATTGCTTGTATGACAAAAAACAAACATAAAAAGAAAGAGAGATCCTACAATAAACAGTATAGGAATAGTAGGAAAGTAAATGACAGCCTTTGGCCATCTCTCTCACTCTCAAGTAGAAGTGACTAGCATTGCTGGTTCCCTCGGCAGGAAACAACACCAGCGCCAGCGGTGATGGCACCCACCATGGAAGAAGACTTGGCTCCCAAACTCGAAGCCCGGGCATAACTCGATGAGGCCCCTGCCCCTGAAGCTGTGAAATAGGCTCCATTCAGCAGCAGGTCCCCCTCTGATCTCCAGTTCCAGTTCTTCCACAGACGTGTATCTGTATCCACCCTCTTTGTGACCTGCAAACACACATAGATATGTCAGAGGAACATTTAAGATGGTGAACAGATTCACGTACACATCTGAACATATTCATACCTCCTTTGCAAAGGGGTTGGTTGGAGCGTTGTATCGGTTCCCCTGGCTGTTGATGGTGGGCTCTGCACTCCCACCAATGGCATACATCTCCCAGTGAGTGTAGTCATTGTTCACCACATGGAAATACCCATGCCTACACCTTGGCATCCTCTGGATCAAGCCCTCTCCAAAATGGTTATACGCAATTGTCACTTGCATCAGCTTGTCTCTTGTATACGAATCGCTATGACCCAACAGCATCACCTCGTTGTGGCGGGTGAAGTGGTTGTTAGACACCGTAATCGCAGTGGATCCCATGACAGCATCCACGAGGCCGTCAGCACAATGAGAGAGCGAATTGTGGTCGACCCAGATATGGCTCGATCCAAAGATAGAGATAGCATCGCCGTCTGCGATCGTCCTGTATCCAAAATGGCTCGGGGAGCTCCTCACCAGGGCGTTGCCCGTAGGCTTGCAGTCGTGAATGTGGAGACCGTGGATGATGACATTGGTTATGAACTGGATGGTAATGCAGGCCCCATTGGCAATATGGACATTGCTGCCGCGGCCGTCAATGGTCTTGAAGCTGTTCATGATCAGCTCCTGCTTCAGAGTGATGACCATGTCGCGCTTGAACACGATCCAGAGGGGAGCTTCCTGGATGACAGCGTGGCGGAGAGTGCCAGGTTTGGGGTTGACAGGGTCGTCATCACCCGCATCACTCACGACATAGAACTGACCGTCGCGCCCGCCAATGGCATTTCTGCCAAAACCGATGCCACAGTCGGCGAGGCGCTTGCGGTTGTTTTGCCAGTTAGGGTCACATCTCCAGCAATCGTCGATTGGATTGCCGGTTCCACAGGATAAGAAGCCCAGCTTCCTCCTCTCGGTGCTGTTACGTATGCTCCTGATCACATTATCAATTCACTTATCAGTAACTCTGTCTTGTACAGTTGTGTCGGTAGGGGGTACATCCCCTGTTTCTACCTATTAACAAATATCCAAGGAAACTTTGTCGGATCTACTGAATAAATGGATAAAATTTTACTGGTTTCAATTATTTTGGATGAGAGACAGTGACGGTGTACTATTTTTGTTGGTGACACAAAATTCAGTTTCCATAACTTTAAGGTATCCAATTAAAGAGTAAGTTTCAGAAAGAAGGATACAAAACATCACATCATTAGTCAAGGTAATGTATAAACAACATTGCTAATGGTGGTGTTAACTAATATGCAAATCTTACACGCAGGAATGATGCACGTTATCAATAAGAAGACAGACATTGGTCATAAGACATGGTACAAGGAACTGTGGTGGCTTATCAATGCAAGAAAATGAGTGGATAAAGAAAAGATATTTAGTGTCCACAAGACACGGATCTGACCAATACAATACTATACTGCCCAACCCATGTGGAGTGGGTAACGGTCATAAATGAATATTACAAAAACAAGGGGCAGATGTGTCATTTGCGAACAAAAGTGAAAAAACAAGTGGGTCTGTGAAGAAAATGGTCGGTTAGTTTTCTCCTAATATCAAAACTCAAAAGGGTATGATTTAGAGCTAAGTAATGAATTTTTAAAACATTTGTTATAATAAAGTAGCAATAGCAAAAGGAAACCTCATTTATGTATATGTATTGATGAAAAAGAATGCTTGGATTGGATTGGAGAATGAAATTGCAGAGAAAGGAAGTGTTATTATTGGGTTTGGGTTACTTACATCTCAACCATGGAGACAACCTCCTCAGGGTCGGCTACTACAGCTTTCTCATTCAATGCCTCAACTTCTCTGATCCTGAAATTATGATGAAGATACAATTACAATCATCAACATGAAGAAGAAGATGAAGATGAAGATGAAGATTCACTGACTGACCTGGCCGCCAATGAGGAGTTTCTCAAGCTGAGCAGCTTGTGCTCGTTTCTGGAGGAATGGGGTCTGGACATTGCACTCACAAAGAGCAACAACATGACGCCCAAGTACAAGCACACACCACCGCTCCATTTCACCATCTTCTCAGAGCAGAGAGCACTTGTTTTGGATGCAAAGTGTTTCCTTCCCATTTTTATAGAACCCAACTCAACCGTCTCTCTTTTTTAACCATCTCTCACGTGCAAATTACTCACGTGCCACCCCCCTCCGTACGGAGACACATGTCTTCCCCCTCTAATCAAATATCCTAATTTCCACTTTCTTACATTGCTATTGCTATTCAATCACCTCAACTGCTTATTTGTAATCTTTATTACTGTTACAAATAACATATACTGTGATTGGAAAATGTCAACAAATTTGTTACCTTCTATTCTATTGTGCATATGAAATTGAAATTTTAAATGATGTCAAATATATTTTTAAAGCAAACCATATGTTATAAAGAACATGCATCAAGCTTAATAACCTTCACACCTTCTTTACATAGATTCCAACCAAACCAATACAAGGCCATCCAATTTATAAAATGGGCTGCCCTATTTGATGATCGATGACAAAAGCTAATTTTTAAAGTTTGATAAGGAGGATAACTAAAATGTATAATCTTTTAAAAAGAATTGGTAGCAATATTTTAAGTAAAATTTTAATGACAGCTTATTTACTTATGATACTTTGTTGACCAAGTCAAATCAGTCATGAAGCCCAAGAAAGATGATTTATTTTCTCTATCGAGCCCTTCCCTAATTCCCAATCCGTTGAAAAAAAACGATTATGTTCTCACGCAACTACCAAATGGGAACGACACAAGAATCATATTGCCTCATCTCATTCATGCCAGTGGCTGTGGCTGTGGCTGTACCAAATAGATGTTTGACGTATTTACCCTCGCCATTGTCATCAACAACTACCCTTTAAATTGGTAGAATACAATAAGTACACCCATTTATTGCTTCAACCTATCTCACATGGTTTCTTTATGACATAACTAACTCCCCTACTGCCCCAAAAATCACCCTCCTCTATACTCTCTTACTTCTTTCATTTATGTTATAGTAACCATTTCATTAATTATCACTTACATTACATGTTTATCCAATTCATTAACCAACTTAATTCTCAATTACAACTTACATATTCTATTAATATATTCATTAAAAGTCGTTAGTCAAAAACAATAATTGATGTGTACCTAGTGATGAGAGATTTCAAGATTTTATATCACTGTGTGTTAACTTTATTTATGTCTAAACTATACATAATAGAAAATATACTATTACTACGTTTAATATTGGCATATTTTTTAGCGCGAAGTCAAGATGTCGGATAATATGTTACAGCACAGTTGGTGCGACATTTTACTCGCAAGATTAGGCAAGACATTGAAGACTTCCTGATTTTAATCACAGAAGCTAAACGCGCAAAAGAATTAAAGATCATGAACGAATTAGGCAAGGTCCAGCTGCAAGAAAGACACGCAACCAAGATTTAATGAAGGCGGCAACGCCAACTCGTCACTTGCCAGACACGCAAGGCGGCAAGGGATTTCCTAATCTGAATAGGAATCCGATTAGGTAATGTGAGTTGCTATAAAAGCAGGCGCTACCCCCTTAGCAACTCAGTCATTTCTCTGTGCTAAATTGACAGAGTTCTTAACCATGTAAGACACGCAGATTGAGAGGCTGGTCTATTTAGAGATGACGCTTTCGATTACATACATCAAGTCGAGGAGATTTGAGTGTCGGTAATCTATTGGGTTTTGTTCGTGATTGAAGACTCACAAAGAAGATTGTCGAAGGCAACTCAACCGAGCATAGGCCTGCTCGAAGGGTGGAATTGAGACGTTCTCAAAGACAGGGGGAGTCCCTGGTCGAGGTTGTTCACGGTGAGATCTCTAGTAGCTTAGAAAAATAGCTTGTGTGATAGCTAGTTGATGCTTGAAGTTGTACTATTGACTACCGAATAGTGAAAACCTTTCCACTAGCAGAGTGCCCCCAGACGTAGGTGCAGAGTCACCGAACTGGGTAAACATATTGTGTCTTCTGTTTACTACTTTACTATTTACTGTCCATAAACTGTGATTGAGCAAGTTGTCGAACCAAACGTTACGACATTAGGTTCGACATCTTGTCCCTGCTACTTAACAAAATTTCATATAAGATGCTCGAAACTTTTGACATGGAAGAATGAATGCATTGGTAAAGAACAATCAATATTAAATAAAGATATCGGTGTTGAAAATTTAATATTTTTGTTTATTTCTCGTTAAACTGACGCAAACTGACCAATCGTATCTAATTTCAAGTTAATATACAAAGGACGAGAAATAATTTTTTTCCAATCTCTTCTACTTTATTTGTACTACTGATGATTGTTTGGTGAGTTGAATTTTGTATGATGATAGATAAGGGTCTACCTAAAGTAGCATTCAAAGCTTCATTCCAGCCTTCAACCATGAGTCAAAATGTTACCTTGGTTTGCAAGCAAAAAGAGAGAAGATTGAGGAGTGAAAAGGTGGTGAATGAGTTTGCTTTATTACAATTTCTACTCGATTGCATCTTTACAAAATAAAAAAGTTAAAAAGAGATTGGATTTTGTAGGGAATGACTTGTAACCTTAAGCATGATTTGAGTTTTGGTTCTTTTTATGTTTTCAACTTCAAAAGCTTCCAGGTTATCGTTTTTAAGAAATTAGGTGAGATTTAAGTAAGAGTTGTTTGTTTGAAACCTAGTGAGATATCGATCGTACTCATCCCCTTCAACTTGAGTGTACAATATAAATATGTATCGAAGATGTCAAAAAAAGCTTAATAATATTATTGTTATATAACATATGTGATACAGTGCGTGTAGGGTTTTGGAGCGTTCAAGATGATCAAAATAGTGGAAGCAATAACAATACAAACTCCAAAATCTGTTCAAGAACATAAACCATTAAATCTCAAGACAAAAACTTTTTCACAAGAGTTTACCTTTTAGTTTTGTTGAATCAAGAAAGAAGAACAAGACGATCTTCTTCTCTAGAGCAAGTCCACACCAAGAGGATGATCCTTATGATCCAACACACTTAGGCTACTAGAACTAGAGTGTGAAGAACAAGAGAGCAAATGAAGAGGGTGAGGGAGAGTGGCCGACCAAGTCTAGAAGAGAGAGAGGGAAATGAGTTCTTGCAATTGTTGTGATATTTTGTTTACTTCATCATCTAATAAAGTTGATTGATTAAAGTAACAAATGATGAAGGCATGGGTTAAAAGGCAAGTCATCACCTAATCCCACAAATCAGTCTTTATCGTAATCAACAACACCAACTAAGCATGGTGTGTGACCCCCACACTTGGACCCACCAAGTGGCCGGCCACCTTGTGCTTATTGGGCCTTGTTGGGCCTTTGTTAGGCCGGCCTAGTGACCTCATGGGCCGAGCCCAATGGGCTCTCCCATGCGGTCGCATGTCGAGTCCAAAAATTATCCGACCCTTTGTCGTCACTTATCAAACAAATTCCGACGCGATATCGACGACAAAATCAGTTTTCTCGATTCGCTAATTATTCTCAGAAAACCGAACCCATGTCCTAAAACCCTCAGTTTTGGCCATGTCTTGCTCCTCAAGAAACGCCAATGTTTCCTTGTCTCAAGTTATCCATATTGTATGTGTGTGACCCTCTAGGCTCATGCCACTGTTGGCATATCGGCGCAAGAGATCTCCCTTGCCCGATCCATCATAAGTGGTCTCTAGTAAGACATTATGATTATCCAAGGTGCATGATGATCGATGATTCGATTTAACCTTGTGTGTACAAGTCATTATCCTATTATCTCTAGACATCCTGATTGATCACAAGGCATAGAGTCGTCATCCTTGTTTAATCAATCATCATTACTTGATATGCGAGACGACTGAGAACTGATAACTCGTATCACTGGCATGGCCATGCACTTCCTCTCAGTCATTCTCGATCAAGCGGCCTAAACGGATATCTTTCCTATACCGTAGTACGAAGGATAAATCCCTTAGCCGTCTTTCGTGTCACTCATGCAATCCGTTCCGTCACCCAATCATGCCCGTTATTGCAATCCTGTTACGGAAAGCGTTAGGCGCAAGTCAAAGCCGTACGTCGACCGCATAGCGATCACAAAGACTCCTTGGTCTAAGGATATTGTGACAAGCTATCGCATTTGAATATGTTCATGGCTTAATCTATGAAACACTATTCAAAGTGGGTCGTCCGATACCAATCACCTCATGATATCTATGATATGATTCCGGGATCCCACATCCCTATGATAAGCAGAACTACATCATAGAGAACCATCCTCATACTGGTTACTTCAATTGAAGCGTATATTGACCAGGGACTTGTCAAGTGTGATCCGTACAGATTTATGGTTCTACTACTTTAGTGGTCATAAATCAGATCATGCTCAATATATTACTTCAACACATAAGTAATACAAAACCGTTTTATTTATTACAAACGATGATTAATATACATACACATTTATAGACTACTAGCAATTGGACTAGGGCACAAAAATGCTATCAGTGCGGTCAAGGAAGTCATTATGCAGAAGTTATAACACCCATAGTTATCGCGAAAGTGTTAGATTTGTACAAAAGACTAGGATTTTCGGGCAGAAACGGTGGTCTGAGTCAAAATCATGACTATGCTATGTGGTACGATGGATTTTGGCTATCGAAAATCATCTAAAAAATTAAAATCGTAATTTTTTAAGTTTCTGACACTTTTGGCATAACTCTGGATATTCTAACTTACATCAATATGTATGTAATGAAAAGAGTTTTACCTGATTAATAAAGTTGATTTTTCAGCTGTAACGCTTAACTCATACATATGGTCAAATTTTACATTTTCTACCACTTCTAATTTATGAAATATTTGTAAAGAAAATCTTTGGTTCAATGTGTTTTGTCCAGACCATTAAATTGTATGACTCTATGTATATATATATATATATATATATATATGTTAGTTTCATTGTCGCCAACAATATTAAGATACAATTTAATACAAAATTATGGTATGTGAGAGATTGGGTTGTAGCTAGAGAGTTCAGAGTCACAGTAGATGAATCTAGTTAGGTTTGTGCTTGATCTTGTAACTACATCTCCTTTATGCACTTGACCCGCATTGTCCCCAACCATATGCAATTCCTTCACATGCCTTTCAATTCCAAAGTCTTCCCTTGTATTTCAGCATTTACTACAAACCCATCTTCTCCATACATACTTCTCGTTTATCATAAGAAATCTACATAATCAGATTGTTATTACAAACTTACTTTTAAAAAGTAACTTGCTTAAACACAAAATAAAGATAAACCAAATAAAAAGAACAATTTTCATGAAATTAAAAACGAATTAAACAAAACTAGAGGCATGAATTAGAAAATTGTTGATTAATTGATTGGATGCATGTTAGGTGTTGAACCACTGAAAATTGACCAGTCGTATGTTCTACCACTAGTTCACAAATCACATTCATTGTCTGCATTTTTGTGTCTCGTGTATTTTTTCGTAGTGATTCGGACATGTAATACATGTGTACGAATACTGTGTAATAATAATTTATAAGTCAAAATGAATATTGGTAAAACTCATTCTCATTGGCTGGAAAGTGACCACACACATCATGTGCACACCATGTGCCACAGTATCCACTCCAACCCATCACATCCTTAATTCCCCTATCATCTATACTTATATTTACTTAATATGTTTTCTTTTTCTTGTTATTTTTATTACAATCATTTGTATTCAAAAACTTATGTTTAATAAAATTAAGAAAGATTGTGGAATATATAATTTTCACACATTTTTTTCGCTATTAATTAATATTAATATAGAAATATTTCATATTAACATTTTGTTTGTTCTATTTCAGTTTATCGTCTTATAGTTAGAATTTCTTATTATTACAAGAAGAACGATAATATAAATTAATATATATTTTTCTCATTCTATGGTAGTTAATATATTTTCTCTCTAACTTATATTTATCAACTGATAATGAAAATTATCATCACTTGTTTAGATAAAAATGTTATTTAAATTTTAAGACCATTCAATTCCAAAATATTAATGAGTTCCAGTGATGCATGTGACGACATAAACGTCAAATGCATGCATTACCTTTGTTGCTGTTGTTTTCAAATCAATGACAAAATTGTAATCTCTAGTTGATTTTGATCATTACGGAGGCATTGCATATTTTATATTTCTCTTATATATCATAAGAGATGTTTTGACCATGTGAATTAGGATATATATAAACTCATTTTCTGAACTACCAATCACGAGGCTACCCAAACCAAAACAACAATGCACGTCATGAGTTTAAATTGGTTAATTAATTAGCAATGGGTCCAAATAAAACAAAAAAGAAGCCAAAATCAAGGCAAGCGAAGCCGAAATAGACGGTACCGATAATTATAACAAGAAGAAAAATATAGAGAGAGAGGACCCACAAAATCATGGACAAACTCATATGCCCACTCACTTTTAATTTGAATTTTGGAAAATTATTATATATCATTGCTTGCGGAGCAATTGGCGGAGACACGTCACTATATTTATTTCGTATCCTTTTCCTTTTTTTCATGAAACTTTTGTCAAATAATTTACTTCTTTTTCTTGCAAGGAATAAAAGCACATGTGACGTACGTCCAGGTTTCTCTATGCCTAATACTTTCAACTCAACAGTTTTCTTCTTTATCCTAAATCCTAATCTTGTCAACAAAATGGGTATATTTTCTAGAGAAAATTTTATTTAACTCCTCTTAAATTGATCAAGTTTCACTTAACTCCTCTTCACTTCAAAATTAACTTGTGAAATTACTTAAATTTAAAAAAGTTTCACTTTATCCTTTTCTGTTAACTTTTTTTAAAATTCTGTTAAGTTTTTTTTGCAAAATAACAAAAATACCTTAAAGGACTTCACAAGTGGATTTTAAACTTAAGAGAGGTTAAGTGAAACTCGGCCAAACATAAGAGTGGTTAAGTGAAATTTTCCCTATTTGCTATACATAAATAATTAGAATGTCTAGGGCTCATTAAGTTTTATTTGAACATAGGTATCCTGCTGATATTGGGGGCTCAAACCCCAGTATACTTCTACGAAGTACTTCCAAGTATCATTACATACATCACAAGGGATAATATAAATACCACAAGGGCTCGCTCCTCTGTCCAACTCACCTGGAGTTTTCACGGCTCTATACGCAATTATGCCCCAGGCTCACATAATTTCGGACTGAGTGATGCACATACCATACACTCCCAACACGGGAAACAAACACACACTCACAACACGAAAAATTAACTAACCACTACACATACTAAACATGAAACAACACGAATCCCGAGATGGTAAACATACAAACAACTCGGAACATAAAGGACTACAAATTTGACGTTCAAACCGTCCTCCACCGTGAAAAAAGAACCGACGCTGGAATACCTTGGCCACCGGCGATACCACCGACTAACCGAGGAAAATGCTGGCAACGGGCTTGTTGTTCCCTGCGAGTCTCCACTGCTCCAAACCACCCTGGAGTTCGAACCACCACCACCCATGTTGCACGAAACCCACCGCCCGAACCACCGCCAAAGAGAACGGAGACAGGGACACAAGCTCCACACCGCTGATGCAAACCTCTGGCCACCATCACTACCATCTGCAGACCGCGAGCAGCTCCGACACAGTCCCAAAAACCAGATCTGAGATGGTTGGGCTCCATCTCGACCTCAGATGTTGGTGATCTCGGCAGCCGAGGTTGGACCAGTCCCCGCCTCTGTTCGACCATGTAAAACTGGGTTGTGCATATCGGGTCGGGCTCCACAACTAAAAGCTCAAGCTTTATTAGTTGGGTTTGACCCTACCCTTTATATACACCAGATTTATTTCACTTCTTTTCAATGTGGGATTAACTTAAATTCTCCCTCTCATGCTTCATGTACGCGTGAGGCTTATTTTCCTTTCACGCTCGTGTACGCATGGGTCTCTACTTCAACATACCAGTCCGCCAGAGCAAGGACATTTCAACAGAGCGGTCCACCGAGCACCACCACGACGCCGATTAAGCTTGGAAACGAAACACCGACGAGAAGGTAAAACAAGAAAGAGCAAAATAAGGATTGTCGCTGAAAGAGCAAAGTCGGAGGTGGCCATTCAGTGAGGGCACGAGATGAAAAGATAGGGTTACACAATTATACGAGAGGGAAAATAGTAATAGGATAATGTACACTGTTACATTTTTGCAACAAGGTATTTTATATTTTGTTAGTGGCAAAAATGAGATCTAAATTTTTTCTTTCGTTTTTTACAAACTTTGTGTAAATGACAAAATATCCCTCACCAATAAAAATTACCTTTTTAAAAAAAATTTGAAAATATGTTTTAACTAAAATTCTTAAAATTTAATTTTTTAATGAAATCATTTTATTAAAATCTTAACTTTTAATTTTATGAGCAACTTCGTCATTTTTGCAAAAATACATATTTTGTGCAAGAAAATAAAAGTTTAGAGCACCTTTTATTATTAATAAAATAAAACTTGTCATCATGAAAATGTATATTAGTATACTGCAAAATTTTGTCATTTTCCATTCTATAAATGATCAGAAACATACATGTAACCTATATATATCTACAGATGATTATCCATTATTGAAAAGGTGAATAGGTGAGCCCTACAATAATGAATATGTATGTGTGTGTATTTAGGTCGATGGATTAGAGAGAAGGGAAGGGACAAGTCACTTCCGTTACAACTAATTGTATATGGTTTGTGAGGAGAATTATATCGTGGGATTGATCACAACTCATAAGCACATGTACCATTAACTTTCGAGACCCTACAAATGGAACCATCTTTACATCAATTATGCATCAAGATATTGCTCATGAGCTGTGGTCTTTGTACTTTTCGTCATCGATCCCTTCCCTTCTGTTCTGCCTTACTTTCAGGGTCTCGATTGGATAATTCATTTTATGCTCTCATTTGGGATTTTAAGGTTCTTGCTGTCCATTGCTGATTTCAGTTATTATCTTCCCAAATACACGACAACTCAACTGATTGACTAATCTATATTGTACATTTAATTACCTTACCTATAATTTCACTTTACATTCATGTAAAGTGCGACGGAGGTTCCATTCTTGTTTATTTGATTTTTTTTAAAGCAAACCAAGGAATATATCAAGAGTGATCCGTCACGACGGCCTCTAAGAAATCGGGTAGGACAAAACTCTCACACATAATTCAATTGACCCAAACAAGAGAGCTTTTAGCCAAAACATGGGCCGCTATATTGGCATTACACCTTAAAAACGCAGTAATGAGTAAAGGACTTACCGAGAGAATGTGGCGGCAATCCTAGACTAACAAACCTCATTGGATGGACAACCTTTCAGGCCCCCAAATAGCCAGGATGAGGCTCTGGCAGTCACTTTCGATCCGGAAATCGGTCCACTGACTCCCTGCTGCCCAAGAAAGCGCCTCCCTGACCGCTACTGCTTCGACTAAGGCTTCGTCTGTCATTCCCACCTGTGAGAAGCTCTTGGTTGCAAGGACCTCCCTCTACTATCCATCAAAACCATTCCAACCCCGAAGATGTCTCTAGCATGGTCCACGACTCCGTCCACATTAAACTTAAACTCATTCTCCTCCGGAGCTCTCCATCTATGGATTGGAATGCTCTAAGCAACCCTCTAGGGTCTCTGTTTGTTGTCCACCACTCGTTCCACCGACAAACCTCTTCCTCCCTCGTACATACTGGCGACCCTGGTCAGTTTCTCCAGATGAACATGTTCCGAGAATTCCGGATTGCCCAAGCTTAAAAGCCCACCTCGCCAAATCAATCTCTCTCAGTTGCCTGCACCCAGGCCTTTATCGTGTCGGCCACTCCACCTCCTTGCGGGTATTGAGGCATGTTACATAATGCCCAGACCTTCATGGTAACCTGACAATCGAGATAAAGTGCTCTGTCATCTCTCTTGCATTGTTACAAAAAGGACAAGCACTGTCCTCCCTATTGTTACGTTTAGTATTGGCTTCATTTTTTAGGACAGAAAGATGTCGGCCGTTATGTTTCAACTTCAGATAAGTCATCTTTCGACTTGCGGTTTTGGTAAGTTTAGGGTTTTGAATGAACATCTCATGTGCGATATTCTCGCTCGTATATTCTGAGAGATATTTTCAATCGTATGGGAAAAGGAAGTTCTGAGATATGACTAGATACATCTTGAGAAAAGGAGGGAACGCTAGTGACGCCTCAAGAGTTTGTGAGCTGCTATAAAAGCCGAGAGCTTCCCCTTTAGTAGCTGGATGTTCTTCAGTGCAAATATTCAGAGCTCCTAAGCGTGCAAGACCGACGTGTTAGAAGGTTGTATGTTTTGATAAGAACGGTGCACTTCACCAAACATCATTCGAGGAGATTGTGTGTTTGTGTGATTATGGTGTTGTGCTTTCGTGATTGAATATTCACGAGTGGTTGAAGACAGTGATCACCCGAGCATAGGCGTTTGCTCGGAGAGTGGAATTGAGGAGGATCTCAAAGACTGGGGGAGTCCCTGGTCTAGGCACTCACTAGTAGTAATAATAGCTAGGGCGTTGATTTGTGTGATAATTATCTAAGGCCTCGTTTGTACTATTAACTACCATATAGTGAAATTCTTTCCACTAGCAAAGTGCCCCCAGACGTAGGTGATGTTGCACCGGACTGGGTAAACATATTGTGTGTCTTCTATTTTCTATTTTACTTGTGAGTTATCTATTATCTGAGATTAAGCAAGTTGACGGACACAAAGTCACAACATTGTGTACGACATCTTGCTCATGTGACTAACATGAATTTCACTCCCCAACCAGATCCCTTGCTTGGAAGGCCTCCCTCGTCATGATACACCCAGAGCACAACTGTCAAAGGATGGCCTTGACCGTAACGTCTTTCACCCAATAACGAAGAGCTTCAACGAGGATTTCTATATGGGCACGGTGGGGTATTAGTACATTTGACAAAAAATGGAAATGGGAGCAGTCGTCCTCTAAAAAGGAAAATATTGACTGCATTGATCGTAAATCAAGAGATTTTGCCATTTCTTTACCTTCAAAAGAAGATACTTATTGAAGAAAAGAGGGAATTTCTACAATATCTAAAAATTCCTCTGATATCATTTCAGAAAACATACGATCATTGTGACCCAAAATGGATTTTGGGTCGAATAAGTGGGAAAAATGACCCTTTAGTCATACATTTGATGAATTAAGCACTTTATTAGTCGGTAGCTCAATTTATTGTTATAAGACGAACAACCACAAAGACAAAAAGGTGAGCCAGTGAAAGAACGATGGCGCGCAAGTCCATAAATGGGAACGATGGCGCGCAAGTCCATAAATGGACTCCGAAAAAAAAAGTGGGTAGAGAAAGGGCTAGGGATTAATCGAATTCAAAATATCTGTGTAGATCTGACATTTTAAAGTAATTGTGGCATTTCAAAAGCCAAAATTATCCGAATAACCAATCTCACAAATTTTTCCAAAAATTGCTATCTTTTGTATTTTTTCTACCTTAGTCTCTTTTTGGTTTTTTGGATTGTTGGGAACCTTTTTCTTTGTTCCATCTGAAGGAAATTCCATGGGGTCCAATCAATTAATTTCATGCATGCGGAAGCATAATTAAACCATGGAACCTTGTAATTTAAGATCTTAATGTAGAGTGATTCGGTATAAGATTATACATGAATTACATAGTACCTTGGTGTTTTCAAATCCTGACAAAGAAAAACGAAAAGGATGTGCTCTCTATTAAGTCCACACAGCCGTTGTGATGATCTCGGGGTCAACACCTTCAAGGAAGATTTACCAGTTCTTACTTGAAGGAGGCAAGAGAGAAGGGGGGGGGGTGGGGGGGGGGGGTCGGCCGACTAGGGTAGATTAGAGGGAGAGGGGAATGATTTAGGGTATATATAATATAGGGATAATTCCAGGTGACTACACCTAGATATTGTTGATCTTCACCTGGGTACACCTAGAATTTTTTTTTCAGCTGACTACGCCTAGAATGTGCAAAATTTTCACTTTACACTTTCCTTCAATTTCTATTAATTTTAAACGTTTTTTCATGTGAAATGACTAAAATGACCTTAAGGTTAAAACAATTATTATAATTAGATTGAAAAGACTAAAATACCCTCACCTATTCATCTAATTTTCAAACACATGCCACTCACTCTCTTTCTCATTTCATTCATCCTCCCTCTCCCTCTATCACACTGATTCTCACATCAATTTATGGGGATGTGACACGACGTCGTCGCGGTGGTCCGGGAGTGGCACGACGGCGACGACAGCGATTGAGTGGTGGAGATGGGAGGTGAGTTCGACGGGGACGGTGGAGAGGATTTTGATGGTGACGGTGGAGAGGATTTTGATGGTGACGGTGATGGAGAGTAGTCAAGCTCTCTCCAGTCACAAGCGATGGAACGGCTCGGAGCTGATCTTCAGAGGTCACGAGGCCTAGTCCGGCTCGTCGGAGACCTACTCACCTAAGTCGGAGAAGTCGTGGCTCACCGTGGTCCGTCCGATCCGCTACCTCCTTCTCGAGCAGCGCCTCCTCTTCGTTCTCATCGGCATTGCCATCACCGCCGTCTTCTTCACCATAGCTCCTCCGGGTCGCCGCGGACGACCCATATCAGGTTCGGGTACGAGTACTTCCTAAAGACCCACTCGTCGGGCACTCCGACGGTTCGGGTCGGTGGGGAAGGTGCCGCTGGGGCTGAGGAGGAAGGGGATGAGGGTGGTGGTGACGGGCGGGGCCGGGTTTGTCGGGTCGCACCTCGTGGACCGCCTGATGGAGAGAGGGGACACCGTGATCGCCGTCGACAACTTCTTCACGGGTCGGAAAGTGAACGTGATGCACCATTTCAGGAGCCCGAGGTTCGAGCTGATCCGGCACGACGTCGTCGAGCCTCTGCTCCTCGAGGTCGACCGGAGCAATGTGGAGTTGCAGAGAAAGAGAGAGATGAGAGAGAAGAGTGGCATGTATTTGACAATTAGATGAATAGGTGAAGGCATTTTAGTTTTTTCAATCCAATTATAATAACTGTTTTATTCTTAAGGGCATTTTAGTCATTTCACATAAAAAACGTTAAAAACTAACAGAATTAGACGGAAAGTGCAAAGTTAAAATTTTGCAGATTCTAGGCGTAGTCAACTAAAAAAAATTTCTAGGTGTACCCAGGTGAAAAACAACAATATCTTTAATTTTAATTTTAATTAAAATTAATATACCATAAAAGGTCTCAAGCCCAATCACTTAAGCTCATTTAATTAAATCTTGTAAAGTCTTATAAGACTTAAGATTATAATTAAATTACTTAATTTAGATCAGCCCATAATTCACTTAGACCAATTTCCTTAACCGTCTGGTTTACCACCTAGACTGGAAATTGTCTAATCCGTTCCAGTTTAGTCTAGACCGTTCCTGGTCTAACTAAAATAAGAAAGTGAATTTTCCTAATTTTCTATCTCTCATATTTTCCATACTTATCGCTTTAAGCGTGTGACCCTCTAGGCTCACGACACGTTGGCAGATCGGCGCAAATTACCAGTTTACCTTTTCCATCATAAGTGGCCTCTAGTCAGACATTATGATTACTCAACGTTTGTGATTATCGATAATTCGATTTAACCTCATATCGTCTATGTCACTATCCCTTTATCACACGATATCCAGATTGATCATAAGGTATAGAGCTGTCATCCTTGTACCGTTTCTTGATATGTGAGATGACTGAAAACCTTGATACTACGTATCTCCTTGCATGGCCGTGCGTTTCCTTTCAGTCATACTCATCAAGTGGCCCAAACAGATATCATACTCATGACGAAGCATGAGGGATAAATCCCTTAGTCTTATTACTCGTTCACTCATGTAATCTGTTACTGAGCAAATAAGAGCATGAGGGATAAATCCCTTAGTCTTATTACTACTAGAGTGACGTGCACGCGAGCCACTCGTTCCAAGGTATTAAGGCAGTGATCACACGACGACGGAGTCTGCGTTAGTGACTTAATCTATGCGCCATACTTCAAGTCGGGTCATCCGATATCGTCTCCCAGACGATATCCGTGATGACTCTACATCTCCATCAGCAGAACATAATCTTAAGTCATCCTCATGCTAGTCACTTATGTATAAGTATTCGACTAGAGATCCGTCAAGTACGATTTCATAGTATCTAAAGGCTCCACTATTAGTAATAACACACTAATGACTTTAGAAGAAATCATCACTTGACACATTACTATAACACAATAATAATGTAAGTGTCATTCATTACTAAACAGAAGATTACATGGAAAAGACTTGGACTAGGGCACAAGCTCTTACATTCCCTAATCCTTTCCCTTTTAGGTTTTGTTTTAATTTTAATTATAATTAATAAACCATAGAGGGCCTCAAGCCCAATCACCTAAGCTCATTTCATTAAATCTTGCAAAGCCTAATAAGATTTAGGATTGTAATTAAATGACTTAATTTGGATTAGTCCATAATTCACATAGATCAATTTCCTTAACCGTCCAGTTTACCACCTAAACTGGAAATTGTCTAATCCGTTCCAGTTTAGTCTAGACCATTTCGGGTCTAGCTAAAATAGGAAAGTGAATTTTCCTAATTCTCATATCTCTCATATTTTCCATACTTATCGGTTTAAGTGTGTGACCCTCTAGGCTCACGGCACGCTGGCAGATCGGTGTAAATTACCAGTTTACCCTTTCCATCATAAGTAGCCTCTAGTCAGACATTATGATTATCCAACGTTCGTGATTATCGATGATTCGATTTAACCTCATATCGTGTATGTTACTATCCCTTTATTACAGGATATCCAGATTGATCACAAGGCATGGAGTCGTCATCCTTGTTTATCAATCATTGTTTCTATATCTGTGAGATGACTGAAAACCTTGATACTACGTATCTCCTTGCATGGTCATGCATTTCCTTTCAGTCATACTCATCATGTGGCCCAAAAAGATATCATACTCATGCTGGAGCATGAGGGATAAATCCCTTAGCCGTCTTACTCGTTCACTCATGTAATCCGTTACTGAGTCAATTAGAGCCCCTTGGTCTAAGAATACTTTGACAAGCTACGATATATGAATATGCTCATGACAACATCTATGCCACATACTCACCATCAGATGGTGCAATATCATTCTCCAAATTATATTTATGATCTAACTTTGACACTCGCCTTGCCATGACCAGTAGAGCGTGATCATATAGAGTTATCCTCATGCTGGTTGCTTCTGATGAAGTATACTTGACCAGGGACTCATAACATATGAATCTCTCTGATCTATAGTTCTACTATTATTGCTGATACACATAATGATATAGATCAAGACACATTTAATATATTACTACAACACACTAGTAATATAATGCTGGTTTTATTTATTCCAAAATGATAAAACATTACAATATAGATAATGTATTACATTGGGCTAGGGCGTAGCTCTAACACCATCCAAATCCCCCAATCCACCGCCCCCTTTAGTAGCAGCACCGCCCCTGTTCTGGGTATTGTCTGGGTCGGATTTTCTGACGACGCTATATCTGATTTTTTTGTCCACTGATTCGCAATCCCAATCGTCACTGTCAATATCCAGCCTTTGGTGGCGTATCTTAGCTCCAACCTTTTCAAGGTCAATGATTGGCATTATTGGCACAAAGGCCAATATCATTCCACCTCCGTTCTGTAAGAGCATAAAAAACAGATACACTTGAGTTGCTCTTGGGAGTATATCAGCCAAGATTTCAAAAAGAACGGTTCTGGTCGCTTTCGACATATGTTTCCTCTATTATTATAATTATTATGGTTATAGTTGTCTTTTAGGAGTTTCAAAACGGCTTGAACGAAAACTAAGCGTTCTCGGTGAAAGAGTAAGTTAATAGCGCGCTCGTAAAAGTAGTTGAACTATCTTTTCAACGATGTTAGTAAATCCTATTTGAACCGTCTCTTTGTTAGTCATAGCGACATTTCGTATACATGTTAATATGTCAGAAATATTATTCTTGCTCATGATAAAGGCAAACTTCTTTTATTGAAAAAATGGAATATATATTAACTACAATATACTATATCACATACGGTTTTCTAAAAGTCTATTTCTTCAAATTGAGAGTGAACCCTTAAATAGAAATGAAGTGTGGATAGAATAATAATTGAGATTTTAATACTATGCGTAGTACCGCGACCCGGTCATAGAAAAAAAATGCATATATAGAGCACACTAATACTTGTAGGAGAATCGCAGTGAATTTTTTCTTACTGAAGGGCTTTGAATACATTTTGAATTCTTTCAAAAATATGAGTATGGGTTTGATATAGTTGAAAACCCTAACCCTAAGAGGAGGATGAGGTTGATTGGAATAGATCGATTCTATACTATCTGGCTGTTTAATTGCAACAACAAATATACCTCTAGGAATTTTGGATTATTTTCCTAAATGACACAGAGTCTAAAGTGAAATTGAAATCTTTCATCGATTCCCTGCCTTGAAAAAGTCTGGTATAAAAAAGAGAGGCAAGACGTAGCGCGTCTAATAAGTCAGATAATTAATTGTTACATGCAAGAGTCTCAAAAGAAAATATTTCCACCAGCCCAAGTTGGCAAGAAGGAGGAGCAAAAGGAGAAGAGAAAACAGATTTTGTAACTCCCTTCCTATCATTTTCCAGAAATCCTTCTTGTCGTCCAAGGGTTCCTGATGCCAATATGTATAGAGAATACGGTTGGCGTTGACTGCATATACATTATCGATTTCGGTCTCCGAACAATCACCTTCGGTTTGGAAGTCTTTGAGACCCTTTTTCCGAACCGCGGTCGTCGACCCCAGATCGACCCCATAAAGAGTGTTAAAAATGACTAGTTTGAAATTTTGTTCGATATAGAACACTCATGTCGATAAAATGATTTGAACCCTTTACTTTATTGGAAATATGAAAATGACTATTTCACGCCCTTTTTATCCAATGCGGAATCGATGACCTAAAGAAAAAAGTTTCCAACGATCTAAAAAAACCAAAAAGGGAAAGGGTAGAAAAAATTCAAAAGATAGCAGTTTTTGAAAAAAATTGTGGGACTGGTTATTCGGGTAATTTTGGCGTTTGAAATGCCACAATTATTTTGAAATGCCAGAATTACACGGATATTTCGAATTTGATTAATCCCTATCCCTTTCTCTACCCACTTCTTTTTCAGGAGTCCATTTATGGACTTGCGCGCCATCATTTTTTCACTGGCTCGCATTTCTGTCTTTGTGAAAGTTCGTCTTATAACAATAAATTGAGCTACCAACTACGAAAGCGCTTAATTCATCGAATGTATGATCAAAGGGTCATTTGTCCCATTTATTCGACCCGAAATCCATTTTGGGGTCACAATGATCATATTCTTTCTCAAATGATACCATAATGATTTTCAGATTTTGCAGAAATTATCATTTTTCTTCAATTAGTGTCTTCTTTAGAAAGGAAAGAAATACCAAAATTTCTTAATTTACGATCAATGCAGTCAATATTTGTTTTTTAGAGGACGACTGCTCCCATTTCTATTTTTTGTCAGATGTACTAATACCCCACCCTGCCCATCTGGAAATCCTAGTTGAAGCTCTTCGTTATTGGGTGAAAGACGCCCCCTTTCTACATTTTTTACAGTTCTTTCTCTATCAGGGTTGGAGTTGGGATCCTATAAGTTTTAGTGTGCTCCTTATATGAGTTTTTTTTTCTATGACCGGGTGGTGGTACTGCCCCAGAGTATCAAAATCTCAATTATCATTCTATCCACACTTCATTTCTATTTCAAATTGTACTCGCTATTTGAAGAAAGCCCCCAGATATCGCTCCAGACCAAGTCCCTGTGGCTAAGGTTCCACACACTACTCTCCCTTAAAATCCTTCTATACGCACTCATGGCTTAATGCCTTCAGATTTCTCTTCAGTCCAGCACCACTAGTCCTTTTTAACAAATTGTCATCATAAGTCACCTCGACCCTCTCCTCATTACTGACTCTGGTTATGGGAGTGAACATGTTTCCCTCTATCTTGAATCTCCAGCGATTTGTGACTAACGTCGCGAGGGCCTCCTTATCAGGCAGCCAATAAGTAAATTTCTTAAAACATTTTCACATTATAATTTCATTGGGATGTGTATGGAAATATGGAATACCTAAGCCTGATAACTCTTGGCTTCATCATTTGACCCCCTCTTTTTCCAACAGAAGGCGTTGGTCTTCGATTCCATAGTGACATGTCTTACAATCCACGTAGGTACAACATAAAAGTATATATACCACCACATCAATATAAATAATTATCGATTCTTATGTATTTTCTTAAAATTTACATCATTCCCTATATATCTACCCATAAAATTCATTACATCTCTTTTGACATGCATCAAATTCAAAATCTCTTCAATAAAAATATGAAACTCAATCTTTAGGGTGTTTTCTTGAGAAATTGATTCCTATGCTAGTTAACTTACTTTAAGATGATATCATGTAATAATATTTGACTTAACACTTTTCTCACCAAATTAAATTTGACTAATATTTACATTTAAAAGGTGGATTGAGAATTTTTTTTTCTCACTCAAATGCATTACCGTTAGTTCTAAATGTTAAAAGTCAAAATATCTATGTTGTCTTTCAATTTTCAAAATGATGTCATTTGCCTCTCTTTTTTTTCATTTCTCCATCTCTATCCTCTTCTCTCGTCGTGTGTTTTGGTTGTGAAATTGAATAATGTAATTCCAAAAAATATCAAAAGTTGACTCAATTTCATGAATTAACACAATTAACCCCATTTCAACGTATCAATCAACCCACTTATTGAACAGTTTGCTTTTACATTGATTTAAAAGAAAATGGGTAAGAACTTCAAGAGCTGGTTCACAAAATTCATATAGAGAACGGGTGTCACAAACGAAAACTATTTCTTCATCTCTCTCTATTTTAATTTCAGTTATTATGAATATGAAAAACAATATTAGAATATTATGAATTTTTTATCTTGAAAATGTGAAACCCGGGAATGGGGTTTTATAAGATTTGTATTGTTTCTGAGAAATTTTGTGTACGAGGGTGTGAGAGGTTTGATTTTTGGTTGGTGTATGCATATTAAAAATATTGGGTTGGAGGACTAACAAAGGTCTGATGAGATTTTAGTTTTGTGGAGAAAAAAGGACGAGGATGGGAATTTAGGATAAAATTTGGGGTATTTTATTCTCTTCACACTAAAGACTAATTATGTTCACCTAAAAATTAATGAAAATATATTTAAGTGAGAAAAAAATTGTTAGTTATTCTCTCAGACAAAAATATTAGCCAATCATAATTATATAAGTATAATGATCAAATTGATTGTAGTTGAGTAAGGTTATCCCTAATTTAGTGATGTTGCATCAAAATTTTCACCTTTAACAATAAAATATTGGAGTGAATTAGTAATATTTCACCGTAGTTAACTATATATATTTGATTTTGCAATTTATACTCAATGTTTCAGAAGTTAGTCAGCCTAAAACTCAAATACCTGACTTTTTCAATCATGTAACTGTATTCAAACATAATAAATAAATTATACAATCTCACCTTATTGATCTACAACTCCGAGATGGATCTTTTTGTTAAACTCATTAGTTCTAGTACTCACTTCTTAATCATCCTCTTGCAACAAAAGAGTATCACTAAAATAGTAGATGGTGAAAATGTTACAACTTTTACCTCCAATATGATTATGGTTCATATGGGTTCTTGGAAACAGATGGCAGTGAGGAAGAGTTAATTCTTGAGCTTCAATGTTGGGCCTTTATTAAATAAGTGGAGGCCCAAAACCCATGTAGTTAGTATACTATATGGAAAAGGAAACCCTAATTGTTTGCTTATAAATAGGAGGCAATAGAGAGAAGAAAATAAGACCAAGACAAGAGAGAAATAGAGTGAATTTTTTCGTGCAGAATTTTCTGCTATTTTCTGGGCCGACCAGCAAGGTTCTCAAGTCCGATCGGAGGTCGATCCACCGTTGGATCGTGCTGATTTTTGGAAAGGGTGTTCGGAAGACGTGGTACTACGTTCTGACCGTTGGGATTTGCGTTTGGAGGTCCGAGTGATTTGATAAGATTTTCTGATCGCGCGCCATCGATTCGGTGAAGTTTCTCTACTTTTTCTTGTAATTGTGGTTTAAGGCAAGATTGGTTAATCTTGAGATATTGTGATCCTCTAATTGTGTTTAGAGAGAACTTGTTATACCCATTATATTGATAGTGGAGATTAAGCGGCCTCGAGGGTCCCGTGGTTTTTCCTCTCTCGCCTTGAGGAGGTTTTCCACGCTAAAATTGTGCGTGCCTATTGTGTTCTTGTTTGCTATATTTGTTAGCTTGCTTGATTTGCTCTGCTTGATAGATTCCTACGAGATTTGCACAGGTGGGGAGAATTATTTAATTCCGCTGCATCTAATTATTCCTATTAGATTCGTTTTTCTCCCAACAAAGTGGTATCAGAGGGAAGGTTATTTAATCGGTATCCTGTGTTAAATAATGGAAGCTAATACAAGCAGAATGGTTAGTCTGAATGGTTCAAATTATCATGTCTGGAAAGGGAAGATGGAAGATCTTCTTTATGTGAAGGATTATTATCTGCCGGTTTTCAGTGAAGCCAAGCCTGAAAACAAATCTGATGGCGAATGAAATTTATTGCATCGTCAAGTATGTGGCTATATTAGACAGTGGGTGGATGATAATGTTTTGAATCATGTCCATGGAGAGACACATGCACGCAGTTTATGGAGCAAGTTTGAGCAGTTATATGCTCGAAAGACTGGTAATAGTAAGTTGTTCTTGATAAAGCAGATGATGAGTTTGAAGTATCATGATGGGGCTCCGTTGACAGATCATCTTAATGCTTTTCAAGGAATTATTAATCAGCTTGCAGGAATGGGTATCAAGTTCGATGATGAGGTGCAGGGTTTGTGGCTTCTAGGTACATTACCGGACTCGTGGGAGACGTTCAGGACGTTTTTATCTAACTCAGCTCCAGATGGTGTTATCACCATGGATTTGGCTAAGGGGAGTGCTCTGAATGAAGAGATGAGGAGAAAGTCACAAGGTTCCTCTTCGCACTCAGAAGTCTTAGTGACAGAACAAAGAGGAAGGAGCAAGAGCAGAGGTCCAAAGGGTAGAGACAGAAGCAAGAGTAAGAACAAGTATACCAATGCAGAGTGCTATCACTGTGGTCTAAAGGGGCATATTAAAAAGTATTGCCGAAAGCTCAAGAGAGACAACCAACATGACAAAGAGAAAGAAAAGAAGGCAAGTCATGACGATGATGTTGCTACTATTACTGAAGAGTTTCTTCTCTTGTGTGATGAAGAAGATGTTAACTTGGCTTGTGATGAGACCAGTTGGGTAGTAGATAGCGGTGCCTCCATTCATGCTACAAGTCGAAAAGATCTCTTTTCATCTTATACATCTGGTGATTATGGTAATGTTAAGATGGGAAATCGAGGCATGTCAAAAGCTATTGGCATAGGAGACGTGCGTTTGGAGACGAAAAATGGTACAACTCTTATTCTGAAAAATGTTAAGCATATTCCTGACATTCGTTTGAATTTGATATCAGTAGGCAAGCTAGATGATGAAGGTTTTCATCATACCTTTGGTGGTGGTTCATGGAAGCTCACTAAAGGTGTTATGGTCGTGGCTAGAGGTGAAAAGTGTGCTTCGTTGTACGTGACACAAGCTAGAGTTTGTGGTGGCATTATTAATGCAGTCGAGAAAGAGAGTACAACTGAATTGTGGCACAAGAGACTTAGTCACATGAGCGAGAAGGGAATGATGGTTTTGGGAAAGAAGAATCTCCTACTGGGAATGAAAGGTGAACCGTTAGAGAAGTGTGAGCATTGCTTGGCCGACAAGCAAACTAGAGTATCTTTCAAATCATCCCCTCCCTCGAGAAAGCCAGAGATGCTTGATTTAGTATACTCTGATGTTTGTGGTCCTATGAAATCCAAGACGCTTGGAGGTGGTCTCTATTTTGTGACCTTTATAGATGATCATTCAAGGAAAGTGTGGGCCTATATCTTGAAGACTAAAGATCAAGTGTGTGGTGTCTTCAAGCAGTTTCATGCCCTAGTTGAGAGACAGACTGGGAAGAAGTTAAAGTGCATGCGAACCGATAATGGAGGTGAGTATTGTGGTTCTTTTGATGATTATTGCAAGGATCAAGGCATTCGACATCAAAGGACGCCTCCAAAGACGCCTCAGCTAAATGGGTTAGCTGAGAGGATGAATAGAACGCTTATTGAAAGGACGAGATGTTTACTTTCACAAGCAGGGTTACCAAGATGCTTTTGGGGTGAGGCTTTGAATACAGTGGTTCATGTGTTGAATCTCACACCGTTTGTGCCTCTTGAGTTTGATGTTCCAAATGGAGTTTGGACAGGTAAAGATGTCTCCTACAACAACTTAAAGGTATTTGGATGCAAGGCATTTGTGCATATTCCAAAGGATGAAAGATCTAAGCTTGACGTGAAGACTAGACCATGCATATTCATCGGTTATGGCGAGGATGAGTTTGGGTACAGATTTTATGATCCGGTGCAGAAGAAACTTATCAGAAGCCGCGATGTGGTGTTTATGGAGAATCATGACATCAAGGATATCGCGAAGTTTGAAGAAAGTGCTCCGCAATTTATAACTGACTTGATCGATTTTGATATAGTTTCTCCTACAGTTGTGCCAAGTCAAGTTGAAGATGAAGTTCGTGATGACCAACAGGGTGCAGGTGATGTTGATACTCCTACAGAGGTAGAGATGGATAATGACGTCCATGAGCAATTGCCAGTACCAGATGTCCCACCAGTTGTTCCACTCAGGAGATCTTCTAGAGATCGACAAGCGTCTACAAGGTACTCAGCTGATGAGTATGTGTTAGTATCTGACGGGGGAGAACCCGAAAGTTACAGCGAAGCCCTTGAAGATGAGAACAAGAAGGAGTGGGTTGAAACCATGCAAGATGAGATGAAATCATTGCATGAGAATCATACTTATGAGTTGGTGAAGTTGCCGAAAGGCAAAAGAGCTTTGAAGAACAAGTGGGTTTACAGAGTGAAGCAAGAAGAAAATACTTCACGTCCCCGATACAAAGCTAGATTGGTTGTCAAGGGTTTCAACCAGAGGAAAGGTATTGACTTTGATGAAATATTTTCCCCTGTTGTTAAGATGTCATCCATTCGGGTGCTTCTTAGTTTAGCAGCTAGTCTTGATTTGGAGGTTGAGCAGATGGACGTGAAGACTGCATTTCTCCATGGTGACTTAGATAAAGAGATTTATATGGAGCAGCCAGAGGATTTCAAAGTAAAGGGAAAAGAGGACTATGTGTGCAAGCTTCAGAAAAGCTTGTATGGTTTGAAGCAAGCACCAAGGCAGTGGTACAAGAAGTTTGAGTCAGTCATGGGTGAGCAAGGCTACCAAAAGACGAAATCTGACCACTGTGTTTTTGTGCAGAAATTCTCTGATGATGATTTTATCATACTATTGCTATATGTTGATGATATGCTGATTGTTGGCAAGAATGTCTCCAGAGTTGAGAGATTGAAGAAACAGTTGAGTTAGTTTTTTTCAATGAAGGACTTGGGTCTTGCGAAGACTATTCTTGGCATCCGAATTACTCGCGATAGAATTGCGAAGAAGTTGTATATGTCACAAGAGCGATATATTGAAAAGGTGTTGCAAAGGTTCAATATGGACAAGGCTAAAGTGGTGAGCTCTCCTCTTGCTACTCACTTTAAGCTAAACACACGACAGAGCCCTTCTACGGAGAAGGAGATGGACGACATGGATAGAGTTCCGTATGCCTCAGCAGTAGGAAGTTTGATGTACGCAATGGTGTGTACAAGGCCTGACATAGCTCATGCAGTTGGTGTTGTGAGCCGTTTTCTGTCAAATCCGGGTAGAGAGCATTGGGATGCAATCAAATGGATTATGAGATATCTCCAAGGTACCTCTAATTACAGACTTACTTTTGGAAGTGGAGAACCAGTGCTGGTTAACTACTCTGATTCAGATATGGCAGGAGATGTTGATAGCAGAAAATCCACCTCAGGCTATTTAATGACATTTGCAGGTGGAGCAGTTTCTTGGCAGTCAAGGCTACAAAAGTGTGTTGCACTTTCTTCTATAGAAGCTGAATATATTGCAACAACTGAAGCATGTAAAGAGTTGTTGTGGATGAAAAGATTCATAGGGGAGCTCGGTTTCAAGCAGCATCGCTATGTGGTTTATTGTGATAACCAAAGCGCGATTCACTTGAGTAAGAATTCTACGTTTCATGCAAAGTCGAAACATATTCATGTAAGATACCATTGGCTTAAAGATGCACTTGAGGACAAGTTGTTTGAGATTGAGAAAATCCACACAGATGATAATGGTTCCGATATGTTCACGAAGGCCTTACCAAAGGAGAAGCTTGATGTTTGTCGTAAGATCGCCGGGATGGCGATGCCCTCCACTTAGTTGAATAAGGGGGAGATTTGTTGAGCCTTTATTAAATAAGTGGAGGCCCAAAACCCATGTAGTTAGTATACTATATGGAAAAGGAAACCCTAATTGCTTGCTTATAAATAGGAGGCAATAGAGAGAAGGAAATAAGACCAAGACAAGAGAGAAATAGAGTGAATTTTTTCGTGCAGAATTTTCTGCTATTTTCTGGGCCGATCGGAGGTCGATCCACCGTTGGATCGTGCTGATATTTGGACAGGGTGTTCGGAAGACGTGGTACTACGTTCTGACCGTTGGAATTTGCGTTTGGAGTTCCGAGTGATTTGATACGATTTTCTGATCGCGCACCATCGATTCGGTGAAGTTTCTCTACTTTTTCTTGTAATTGTGGTTTAAGGCAAGATTGGTTAATCTTGAGATATTGTGATCCTCTAATTGTGTTTAGAGAGAACTTGTTATACCCATTATATTGATAGTGGAGATTAAGCGGCCTCGAGGGTCCCGTGGTTTTTCCTCTCTCGCCTTGAGGAGGTTTTCCACGCTAAAATTGTGCGTGCCTATTGTGTTCTTGTTTGCTATATTTGTTAGCTTGCTTGATTTGCTCTGCTTGATAGATTCCTACGAGATTTGCACAGGTGGGGAGAATTATTTAATTCCGCTGCATCTAATTATTCTATTAGATTCGTTTTTCTCCCAACATTCAACTCATGGGCGATGAGAATCTCGGGCTCTTCCATGACTTTTGAGGCAAATCTCTCGTAAATTGATGTCTCTTCTTCACTGTTTCTTTTTTTTGGACGTTTGTTGTTCTCTCTTTAAGATCTCGCCCACTTTTTTCTGATATATCCCACCGTCTATAAAAATCTACGCTCCTTTTTTATTCTTTCGAAAAATTATGAACTAATTATTTACATTCTAATTTAGTAAAAATAGACCCATACAGTGTTGCACTACTGACACTGTCATTTTTTTTCTTTAGTAACGGCGTATGAAAGTACGCCGTTACAGGCCAAAAATACGTCGTTACAATTTGTAACGGTGTATAAACAGCCGTTAGTCGATACGCCGTTACAAAGTCGTCGTTATACTTTGTAATAGCATACAAATGACGCTGCTACACCATCAGGTGGTAGACGACGTCGTTTCGGGCAGTCCGTCAACGGCGTAACGGTAGTAAACACCGTTAACAAAGATGACGGTGCCGTTTATACGGCTTGACACCGTCAATTTAGTAACGACGTACACTGTTACAAATATTATTTTATTAAAAAAATAAATATTATTATATTGTTAGATTTGTAACGGCGTATTCTATTGAATACGCTGTTACAAATATTATTTTTTGCATAATTAATTTAATTTTGAAATTAAAACTAATTAAAATTACAATTACAATTGTTTAAATAAAAGTTACATCAACTAAACTACGACAGTGGAGGTGGCTTGTCTCTATCTTTCTCGTATCATCGTGATCGCATTTCTATCTTACTCCCCCTTGCTGGCTCAAAAAGAGTCAAAATTTAAACAAATATTTGTAACAAACAAGGTAATAAGGAATAAACTCAAACTTAACTCACACATACTCCCGATCAGCAGTCGAGAGTAGGTATGAAACAGTTTTCAACAAAAATTACAAAATAAAGATGTTCAGTTGTTCGGTAATCAGAAAGTTCATAAAATCAAACAGAGCTGCTGCTGGAACTAGCATTCTTTTCTTCCGTAGCGTCAGTGGAGGCATAGATGGAACACGCTTTCTCCCCAGGAAGGCATTAATGATGTCAGAGGAAATGTTGAACCGAAGGCCTCTGACATATACCTTTTCATAATCCGGATCATCCGGAGTACCAAACCCAGTAGGCAAGTTAGCAATGAATTCCTTGACCAAGAGGCGATAGTGGTTACCAATGTTCGTGACCGTCTTCATCAGCTCTGCCTGTTCCAGAAGTTGGACGATGGCTTCTAGTCCCAGTAGCTCTGATGACAGAGTCTTCTCGGGATATGCCGTTCTCTGGAACACGAATTCCCATCGTTTAGCACCGTCCGCCGAGTGAAACGACACATTGTCGTAAGGAACACTCGAGGTGTTCTTGACCGTCTTCAGGCTTTTTCCCTTATTTGCCTCCTTTCCAGTAACCTTCTCTATATCGTCATCCGTTTCTTCATCCACTAGTCTCCTTTTAGAGACAACTTTCTTCTTTTTTCCCTTGACGGACATCTTCTTCTTCTTATTCGTGGGGCCTCCAGCATCTTTAACCTCCTTCCTTTTCTTGGTTTCTTTGAGTTTTTCAACCATCACTGCTAGACATTCATTTTCTTCCAGTACCTTCTTCTTCAGGGACGGCAACACTGTGTGTGTTGTCTCAGTTGCATCTTCTCTGACATCCCGAGGGACTTCTTCTGTGTTATTGGCGGCGACACTTTTTTCCTTTTCAGCTTCTTCCAGATCGGCATCCCCGTCTCTGGTTTCGTCTTTATCAACTTCTTCCTCGGCTTCTTCGCGGCTTCAGGAATGACATCTGTTGCACCTTCTTCCTCTCCTTCTCCTTCAACAATTCGTTCCAAACCATGACTGACTGGGGTCAAGTCTTCCTTTTCTCCTCCTAGATTTATCAGTTCCTCTACCACACCTTCTTGAGGTGGGTCTTGGTTTTCCTGTAGCGACTCCAACATGTCACTATTTCTAGAAGTATTGGTGTTTGAAATAATGGAGGAGTCGATACCTGGGACATTTGCTGATACTGGAACAGGAACAATCTGCATGGAAGCTTCTCGACTTCCTTAGCCAAGATCAGTCTCCCTCTCCGGCCCTGTTAAATCTGTCATGGAGAATGTAGCACTTCTGGTTCAAGACCGTTTGGGAACTCGAGAAAAGATTGGCATTGGTGCTTCCTCCGCAGGGGTTTCTTTGGGAGATTCCTCGGCTTTCTGCGTTTTTGGTCCTTTGATTCGGACTCCATGCTTGTTGGTTTTTGCTTTGCTGCTCTTGGAGCTTTTTGCTTCTGCCCTCTTTGGTTCAGATCGTTGACTACCAGTGGCCTTCTTTGGTACTAGAGTGCTTCGAGTTTTCACCATATCTGTGTAGGTAGTGAGATTTTTCGTTGCAGAGTGTGAGAGGTGAGGGAGATGAGAGTGAACACGAGAAGAGGCAGACTAGGTTTTGATTTTGAAAGCAGGTTGATTCAAATCAAATCTGTTGGAGACCGAGCGTATCTTGTGACCTTTCCTTTCTTTATATGGGCTTTTGGTATGCTTGGTCCAATGGCATGTGTTGGGATTTTGGACCGGTTCATGAAGAGGCACCAACTAACTCCTCTCAACCATTTCAGCAACTTCTATTATTCTTTGATGGTGCACAGACCGAGTGACGACCTGAGGAACTCAAATCTGCTCGCATCTAATGCCTTCGTGAAAATATCTGCAAGTTTCTTCTCTGTATGGATGTGCTCTAGGATAATCTTCTTATCTTCGACCAGCTCTCGAATGAAGTGGTGTCTAATGTCAATGTGTTTGGTCTTACTGTGTTGGACAGAATTTTTGGAGATGTTGATGGTACTGACATTATCACAATATAAAGTCATGGCTTCCTGTCTGACATTGTATTCGACTAACATATGCTTCATCCATAGTAGTTGTGTGCAGCTACTCCCATCAGCAATATACTCAGATTCAGCAGTGGACAGGGCAACACAGTTTTGCTTTTTACTAAACCATGATATGAGGTTGTTGCCAAGGAAGAAGCATCCTCCAGATGTGCTTTTCCTATCTGCTCTGTTTCCAGCCCAATCGGCATCACAATACCCCACCAGGGTAGAGGATGTGTCGAATGAGTATAATAAACCCAAGTCTGTAGTCCCAGAGATATATCTTATAATTCTCTTTGCTTGGGAGAGATGACTAACCTTAGGATTAGCTTGATATCGTGCACATACTCCTACAGAGTAGGCAATATCTGGTCGACTCGCAGTAAGGTAGAGAAGACTACCGATAATGCTTCTGTATAGGTATTGGTCGACGGCTTCTCCTGGATCATTTTTAGTTAGCTCGATATGTGTAGTTGCAGGTGTCCTTTTATGTGAGGCTTTCTCTAGCCCAAACTTCTTGACAATATTCTTCGCATATTTGCTCTGAGATATGAAGATGCTATCTTTTACCTGTTTGATTTGGAAGCTTAGGAAATAGGTAAGCTCTCCCACTATGCTCATCTCTAATTCTAATTGCATCTGTTGAATAAATTGCTCTACCATCCTTTTTGACATCCCTCCAAGGACAATGTCATCGACATATATTTGGGCTATCATTAAATTCCCGTCCTCATTCTTCACAAAAAGAGTCTTGTCGACTCCTCCTCTAGTATAGCCACTTAGGATCAAGAATTTTGTGAGCCTTTCATACCAAGCCCTTGGTGCTTGTTTCAACCCATAGAGAGCCTTCTTGAGTTTATACACATGATCAGGAAAGTGAGGGTCAACAAATCCTTTGGGTTGTGACACATATACTTCTTCATTGAGGTCCCCATTCAGGAATGCACTTTTGACATCCATCTGGTAGAGCTTAATCTGTAGATGGCATGATATCCCTAGTAGGAGACGGATTACTTCAAGTCTTGCTACAGGGGCAAAGGTCTCATCGAAGTCGACTCCCTCAATTTGAGTATACCCTTGAGCAACTAACCTGGCTTTGTTGCGAGTGATGTTGCCAAGCTCATCGGACTTGTTTTTGAAAATCCATTTTGTGCCAATGACATTTCCTTCACTTGGCTTGGGCACCAGTTCCCACACCTGATTCTTCTAAAATTGAATCAGTTCCTCTTGCATAGCATTGACCCAATACTCATCATTGATGGCTTCATTGATATTTTTGGGTTCAGTCTTTGAAACGAAGCATATGTTGCCTATCACCTCGTTGTAGTCTTCAAGAGTTTTTGACCGGGTCCGTATGCCTTCATTTAGGTCTCCAATTACTCCAGAGATAGAATGGTTAGCCTGGATTCTTCGCGAGGGATTCTTGTTGTTGGTTTAAGGAACTGTCTCATCATTATTGACATTTGGACTAGCATCGTTGTTTTCTGATTTCCTACTAGCATCTTCTCTGACATCCGTAATGGCATCCTTCCTACCATTGTTGGGATAGACTCCATCTTCGTCTGTCGCATCCTCTGAGGCATCTTCACAGTCATCATCGACAACAACATTGATTGATTCTATCATGGTCTTGGTTCGTTTGTTGAAGACCCGGTACGCACGACTATTCCTTGAGTAACCAAAGAAGATGTCTTCATCACTCTTTGGATCAAGCTTTCGACGAGGCTCTCTACCAGCCAGAATATAACAAGTGGATCCAAAGATATGGAAGTACTTAACATTGGGCTTTCTCCCCCTCAATATTTCATAATGAGTTACTGACATAACTGGTCGGAGAGTGACTCGATTGTGGATATGGCAAGCAGTGTTAAGTGCTTATGCCCAAAAGTGAGTTGGTATGTCCTTGGCCAGCATCAGAACTCTAGCCATCTCATGTAGAGTCCTGTTTTTGCGTTCAACAATGCCATTATGTTGGGGAGTGATTGGTGCTGAGAACTCGTGAGCTATCCCTTCTGAGTTTCAGAACTCTGCAAATTTGCTGTTTTCGAACTCTCGACCATGATCACTATGAAGGCGAATTATTTTTCCAATTGTCTCTCCTTTTTCTCGTTGGACCTGGATGCAAAGATTCTTGAAGATCGCGAAGGTATCTGATTTGTCATGAGGGAAGTCAACCCAAGTGTATCGTGAGTAATCATCTACACACAAAAAAACATAGCGTTTTCCTCCAAGACTTTCTACTTGCATTGGCCCCATGAGGTCAACATGTATCAGCTCAAGTACTCGAGAGGTGGTGATATGCTGTAGCTTCTTGTGTGACATCTTGGTTTGCTTTCCAATCTGACATTCTCCGAAGATCTTTCCTTCCACTATTTTCAGGTTCGGAATTCCTGTAATGGCCTGCTCGGAGATTGCCTTCTGCATACTTCGAAGATTTAGATGTCCAAGCTTTATGTGCCACAGTTTGGTTTCTTCTGCTTTGGAGACTAGACACTTTGTCGCTTCGATATGTGATTCAGGCGACCAAATGTAACAGTTATCAATCGAGCGAATTCCTTGTAGAATAGAGACTTCATCGAAGTCTTTCACTATACATGCTTCTTTAGTGAATTTCACCTCTGAACCCAGATCACAGATATGCCTGATGCTAATCATGTTTGCCTTAAGTCCTTCTACAATTAATGCTTCAGTTAGGCAAGTAGCTCCTGGATGCTTGAGTACTCCTTTTCCAATTATTCGAGCTCGAATGCCATCTCCAAAAGTAACATAACAGTTTGTATATAATTTGAGATTGGAAAGAAACTCTGGAGTACCTGTCATGTGTCGAGAACATCCACTATCGAGATACCAGTCTTTGTTTGTTGAAGCACTCAAGGATGTATATGCAACATTAGCACGATAGACCAGATTCTTAGGTCTCCATTCAAGGCGAGATAGTTTCTGAGGAGTTGAGAGATACCTTTGATGTCTCCTTTGTCTCTGTGATAGCTGAGCTTGCTTCTTCTTATAGAGTTGAAAACAAAATGGTCTGATGTGACCGCGTTGACCACAGTAGTGACATATCCACTGATATTGATAAGCTGGTATTCTATAGTATTGTTGTCTGCGTGGAGGATGTCTCTTGATCGTTGCTTGACAAGAACATGTTGTAGACGATGACATGACATTTGTTGTAGGTTGTCCAGTAGGATGTGTTGGGGCATCTAGTGGTTTCTTGTCAACCATGGCTTGTTGTGGGACAAACTTCGTCACTGCTGTCGAAGGGATATCGTGTGTGTACCCTAGTCCTGTTGTATCCTTGGAATGTTCTCTTACTGACAGGATTTTGTCAAGGCTTTCTATGCTAGGATTCATCATCTTTACCGACTTAGTCATGAGACTAATTTCTTCATTGAGTCTGGTGATTTCGCATTTTAGTTCCACGATTGTTTATAGAAATCTAGATTTGTCGTTGGTAAGACTGATGATCCGTTCCCCTTGTTAATCAAGGATCAGTGTTTCCTTGACCCATCTGGCATGCAAGCTTTTGTATGCCTCTACTAGTTGCTCTTTAGTCCAATTCTCATTTCGAGTTGTATGGAGGTGATCATCATTGATATTGGCAGAGTTATCAAGGTTACATGTAGGAATAGTAGTAGTGAATGCAACAAAGTTGCTTACCTCTTCAGATCCACTATCTTCATTATCATCTCGTTTTTGTTGTTTGAGGAAATTAGGACATTCTCTGCGAAGATGGCCGAATCCTTCACATTCATGGCATTGAAGTCCTTTGTTCTTGTTGTTTTCTTCTCTACTCTTGTTTGGTCTGTCAGGACCTCCTCCCGTTTGAGCTTTTTGTGGAGCTTTGTATATGGCATTTGTTGTGACATTTCGTCCACCCATTCGACTGAATCTTCTCATGACTTTGTTGTAATTTTTTGTGAGAAGGGCCATTGTAGCGTCGATATCTTCTTCGGAATCAGAATCCTCAGGTTCAGGTTGCTTGTGTGTTGAGCTTTTGAAAGCAACTTCTTTATTCCTTTTGTCGATATTGGGCAGAGATAACTCATAGGTCATTAGAGACCCCATTAGCTCATCGAATTTTAAGATCTTGAGGTCATGAACTTCCTTAATTGCAGTGATCTTCATCTTAAATCTAGGGCTAAGAGCACGCAGAGTTTTTCTAACAAGTTTTTCATCAGACATTGGTTCACCCAGAGAGTAGGATTCATTGGCTAGGTCACAAATACGAACATTGAATTCTGCAATTGATTCGTCCTCTTTCATGACGAGGGCTTCAAAGTTGGTTGTCAGGTATTGCAGTTTTTGTTCTCGAACCTTAGTTGTTCCTTCATATGAAACAGCCAGGATATCCCATGCAGATTTGGCAGTTGTGCATGTGTTGATCAGTCTGAACACGTTTTTGTCAACACCGTTGAAGATAGCATTCAAAGCTCGAGAATTTCCCAGTGATTCTTCGTCTTCATTATCAGTCCAGTCTTTTTATGGTTTTGGACCGATAGGGTTGCCATCATTGTCACTGAGTTGTGGAGTATTCCAACCATTGATTACAGCATTCCATGTTTTGTTGTCAAGTGACTTCATGAAGGCACACATTCGAGCCTTCCAATAGCCGTAGTTGCTTCCATCTAGAACAGGTGGTCGATTGATGGATCCTCCTTCTCTGGTATTGTCCATCTTGATCAAAATATTTGTTTTATGAACTCACCTGAAGCTGTAGGTGCCCCCTCTTATACCAATTGTAATTTTGATCAGCTAGTCGTGCAAGATGTCACACACAATGTTACGTATGAAGCTATAACACTGTGTATGACTTCTTGTGTAGATAACGTAGGACAGAAAATATAAAGCTATAAACAATGACACAGCAGATTGTTTACCCAGTTCGGTGCAACGTCACCTACGTCTGGGGGCTCTCAGTCTAGTGGAAAGGTTTCACTTATCAGTAATTCCTCAGAACATACAAGTACCTGTGATCAACCCTAGATCTATACTTTATGCTACGTTTTACAGTGCAACCTATCTCAGGGTCTTCCCCTGAATCCAAGACTCTGTCTTGATTCCACTCTTCGAGCAATCGCCTTGCTCTGTCGGTTCAAGTCTTCAATGAACTTGGTGGTTGCGTGCAGTCTTCACTCACGCGATCAGCAAACCCTCAATCACCTAACTCTCAATAGTTATGTGATGCACAATATCCTTAGCTCAATCTGCAATCTCTCAGTCCGCAAACGTTCACGTCTAAGAGCCTTGCAAATTATTGCTAGGAAACAAATAAAGAACCACACACGATTGCTAAGGGGGTAGCCTAAGATTTTATAGCAATCGAGGATGAGTACTAACCCTAATGGGTTTCCTCTTAATCACCGTCTTTCTTCTTTCTAGATTTAAAATCGTTTATGGAATTTCCTAATTGACTTCGAACTTTCTGCAGAAACTGCACTTTCCTGATTTCTGTCGATCAGGATGTTTGTCGACACGCCGTCAATCATGTTACACAAGATCTCGCAGAAGATGCTTCGACATTCTTTGTAACATGTTCTTCAGTTCCTTTAAAAATCAGTCAATCTCTAAAACCGTCGTAACTACACTTCATTTAATTGTTCTAGTAGGCAATTAAGTGAAGTATCTTCAAGATCATCCCCTTGGTGTGGACTTGCTTTAGAGAATAAGATCCGAAAGTTATTCTTTATCGATTCAACAAAGACTTAAAGGTAAACATCTTGTGGAATAGATTTTGCCTTGGGATTTAACGGTTTATGTTCTTGGACAAAGTTTGGAGTAGATTTTGTAAAACGCTTCCGCTATCTCGTTGATCTAGAACGCTCCAAAACCCTACACAAATCCCCGGATTTTGCGTTCTCTAGGGAATTAGGCATCTAATTGTCCCGCGGCAAGCTTCAGGTCGTGACAATGCTGATTCACTAATATCATCACCTTATTCTCCTCCGCTTCGGTCATCCTTTTTAAGTTTTCGTGCTGGTCCGTATTGGCCGGGTCCCGCTTCCAATCGAGCAATGCCTTCTTAAGGTATATCTGTAACAAAATAAAATATCAAATTAATGAAAAAATAATAAAGTAGAATAGAAGAATAAAATACTAATTTTTAATATAACCTATAAAAGAACTTACGCGTTTCGGCTTGTTGTCCTCCTCCTGTAACAGTTCCGCCTCATTAGCATCCTATCTCGGTTCCCGGTTAACAAAAAGTCAAGTCTCAATTTTCGAGGAGATGTTTGTCTTGCTTTTGTCTTCTCTCTCCGTCCAAAGAGTCCGATATGATTTCTGGTCGGAACGGTGGTTGATCTTGTTGTCGCTCAAGCGAATTTCCCTCATATGTTCTCTAAGACCACCTACACCCTACAAATTGAAATGAAGTTAGTTGAAATGACCACGGAATTATAATTAAATAAAGGACTAGAAACGGCGTATGAAAGTAAGAAAATACCTCGTTCTCGTCAAAGTGTTTAACGAGACACCGTCATTGTGCTTTTTTCCCTCTAAATATGTTGGGAATTCCTTTGCAGTTCAGATAGTCAGGCGAGACGTACAATTTGTACCATGCCTTCATATTTGATTTCTGCTCTTTATAAGCCGACCACGCCGTCTCGCGAATCCAATTCTTCAGGGGATCTGAATCCGTGGGCAATTCATAGTAGCGCTGGCATAAAAAGATTGCAATGTAAATATCCAAGTACGTTAAACTCGGGCGGTAAATTTAGAAAGTTTTGAAATTACCCGAATTTTCCTCCAAAATTTACGGTACTCAGACATAGGAAGACCGCAGAACAGCTGGTAGGAAGCGTCGCACTCGCGAGCAAACTTACCTACCATGTGTTTAATCTTGAGAATATTCAAGGCTTCGTTGATTCCAGGCGGAAAAATACTCCACGGACGCTGTAACTCCGCATCCCAACACAATCCTAAAGGTCCTCTGTTCTTGGATATTTCCTCTCCTTCCAAATCGAGGCACGCGTCTTGTTTTGGATCGACATCCTTCCCGTCCTTCCATCTCTTGGTATTCAAGCAATTCAGCTGCAGTTTGAAGTCGAAGTACAACTCTTTATTCGGCGTCTCGTCCCACTCGAGGGAAACAAAACCGTACTGGTTCAATGGCGGAGACTGGGTAGAGGATGCTCCGACAATTGAGGGTTCGCAACCCGTGAAACCAGGCGGCACAACTTGGAAGCCCCAACCGAAATCGGGGGTCGGCTGTGGAGGTAAGGAAGTGTAGCAATCCCTATGATCAGGTGACTCCCCTCCAATAGGCGGCGACGGAGGCGGTGTGTCGACTGCCGATTGCTCGTAAGGTAAGAAAAACTTGGGGTCCATTAACTCATGCCTCAGTGCCCGAGCATGAGGCTTCTTCGCCTTTTGGTTCAAATCGCTTGACGAGGAGGCCATTATATCCAAAGACGATTTCAAATTTATTTATCGTCAAAAAAATAAATTTAATTCCGAAAATACCTCTTAAGGGGTATTTGTTGTAAAATACCGAAAATGCCCCTTAGGGGCATTTCCTTACAAAATTCCGAAAATACCCCTATTGGGGTATTTATGTAAAATACCAAAAATGCCACTAAAGGATATTCAACTTCAATTAAAAACTAACATATTCAATATAATCTAACAACTTCAAACATATTCAATCTAACATATTCAATATATAATCTAACAATTTCAAACATATTCAATCTAACATATTCAAATTTCAATTAACAACAAACAAATTTCAATTAACAACTAACATATTCAACTTCAATTAACAACTAACATATTCAAAATAATCTAACAAAATATTAACAATTTGAAACAAATAAATTTTTACCTAACAAATTAAAATTTTACAAATAAATTCTAACAAATTAAATTTTACTATTTCATATTAACATATTCAACCTAACAAATATCTAACAATTTCATATGAACATATTCAATCTAACAATTTCAAATCTAACAAATATTCAATCTAATATATTCAAACTAATAAAATGAGAGAGCAAGGAAGACTTACCTGAACTGGCTGGCCGGAAGAGACGACGGCGACGGCGGAGCTGGCTGGCCGGAGGAAGAGAGGCAGAGGCACGGGGTGAGGAAGAAGAGAAGAGTTGCACCCTTTAATACTGCAAATTTGTAATGGCGTATTATAGGGAAATACGTCGTTACAAATTAGTAACAGCGTATGTCCCCTTAATACGCCGTTACAATCGCAACAGTAAAAAATACAACGGGCAAAAAATGACCGTTTGACAACGGGAAAAAACATTGTAACGGCGTATTGGTTGGATACGCCGTTACAACCAATTTTGTAACGGCGTATCTGACCAATACGTCGTTACAACCAATTTTCAAGCGGGTATCAAAAATTTTGGCATCAAAAATTTTGGCGTGAAATTGAAATTTTGGCATAAATTTCAATTAGCGCCCATTTAGTAACAGCGTATGGGGCATATAGGCCGTTACAATCCTAAACCCTAAATTAATTGAAATTCTGAATTGTAGCTGAGTCAGGAAGTCGAACACAAAGTCTTTAACTTGTGTATCGACTTCTTGTGGAAACAGTAAGTAAAGTAATAGACAGATAATAATCACGACACCAGAGATGATTACCCAGTTCGGTGACTCCGCACCTACGTCTGGGGGCACTTTGCCAGTGGAAAGGTTCTTCACTATAGGTAGTCAATAGTACAACTTCAAGCACCAACTAGCTATCACACAAGCTATTGTCCTAAGCTACTATAGATCTCACCGTGAATCACCTCGACCCGGAGCCTCTCCCCCTGTCTTTGAGATTCCCTCAATTCCACCCTTCGAGCAAGTCCATGCTTGGTGTCGTTGTCTTCTTGGACGGAGTTGTCAATCTTCAATCACAAACAAAAACCCTAACCGATCCAAACACTTAGTCTTCGCGACTCAAGGTTTGATCGGAGCAAAGGTCCGTTCTAGCGAATCTTAATCAGACTCTCAACACGCCGATGGTGCACGGTTAAGAGCTCTGAGAAATCTTGCAATTGTTAGAACAAGAACGGATAACTGCTAATGGGAAGCCAAGGGCTTTTTATAGCAGCTCACATTCCTAATCCTTCTCGGATCAGGAAAAGGAAAGTCAGGCAAGTTGTTGCCGCCTTCCATAACAGCTGGAAGTCGTCTTGCCTGTTCTGACTTCCTGATGAAATCAGGCAAGTCGAGTTCCCGCCTATTGCTGACGTGTAACTGCCAGCTAGAAGTCGCCTGACTTGTCGACGTCACTCTCTTGTGCTCCAAGTCTTCGTGGCGCCTTTCTTCTTTCGCTCCAAGCTTTGTCGAAATAGGAAAGCTTCAGACTTTCCTAATCTGCGGCTCGTAACAAGTCGCTCCACATGTTATGTAACATATTGCTCGACTTCTTTCTTTTGCGCTAAAAAATCATGCCAACCATTAAACGTAGCAACATTAATATTTTATTCGGTTCGAACCGATCGTTATTGATCGGGAGTGTTCCTGTGGTTTGATTTTTCTGAAATTTGGACTATACCACGTCAATGTCATTTCCAACATGTTGAACGGTTTGGATTATTATAAAAACATTAAATTAAATTGAACGTTCGATGAAGTTAGCGTTTATGGTATAGTTTATGGTTTACCATTCTAAACCCTAAACTCACGCTTTCACCGAAAGTAAATGGTGTCAAAAATTTTCTTTTAATCCAACCGTACGGATTGTAGCGTAATAGTGTTGTCGCTCATATGCCAAATTTCTAGTCAATTCCAAACATATATAAACCTCGATCTAAATCGATCACCCGTAAACACATCCGTAAGTAACGGTTAAACCTCCGTTACATACGTTTCCACCATGAAATTGTTACGCGATTTTCAATTTTGATTAACGTATATGATTTTTAGGTAGTGTACAATGATTTTTGTCAATTGGGTAGTCATTTAGTATATGAAACGGGAAATTAATACCGAATTCAAGCATGAAAGTCAACAATCTTGACTTTTCTGATGGTCAAGATTGTTGACCATTAGTAACGGCATATTGAATAGAATACGCCGTTACTAATCTTGACACTTAGAATAATTTTGGCGGATTCTGATTTTTTCTGGTAAACCTTGTTTTTTTCAAAACTGAGTAATTGATTTATTTAATTCCGAAAAATGATGAAATGATCAAATAATATATAGTAAAAATGTCTAAGAAATAATTTATTGATAGTCAATTAAAAAGATAAACAGATATTTTCCTAACTATTCGAGTTGGCCGAATCATAATCTTCATGCTCTTCCATATTATCTTCGTTCTCGTTGTCTCCGTCCCCGTTGTCTTCATCCTCATTATCAGCTGAAGGGACAAGCCGTGGATTTTGGTGTAAGTATCTCAGGTCAATCCTTACACCACCCGGTCTCACCATGTCAATTCGATCTTCTTGGTAAGGTTCATCTACTTCGAACTCTGGCTCTTCATCACATGCACAAGCTAAAGTGCTTGGTTTGTAGTGACCCCTATGAGAGAAAACGTTGACAACCTTCCACGAAGTCGGAAAGTGTACCACATCCTGGTCGTTGATGCAGTACACATGTTTCGCCAGTATAGCAAGGCAAAACGGGTTTTGTTTCGGACAATCCGTGGACGTGTTTACGGAAATGAACTGATTGTCGTCCTTCTTCATGGTTCATTCGTCATACCACCAACACTTGAACAAAACGACTGGCATGCTTTCGGAATAGGTAAGGACAACGACGTCCATAAGAACATCGTAGTAACATATTCTGTTTGTTTCAATCATGACCCCTGAATTTTGATTTCTCCGGCCTTGGTCGATTCACAGCGTTAAGAACTTCACACCATTCACAATACACTGTGAATAAATGGTCGACGAACGAGGACCTGCAGATAGTAGTACCAACTCTCGTTGTTCCCCTCGACCTACAATCTGCGCATTAAATTATAATATTAGTTCCAGTAATTAAATTGTATGAATTTACACATAAGTGATATATTGTACTTACAACTTTTCCCCACTCAAACCTGAATGACATAACTCTATCCTTTATAGATTTTCTAGGGAATCTTTGAATGAACCATGCTCGATGTGATTCTACGTACTTATCTGCTTCGGCACAATTATCAACAATTCGCCCAGAACATCTCGGATGTGCGCAATTTCTCGTTTCGCACGACACTCTTAACTTGTACATGTGGGGAAACAACTGATAAGTCGAAACCTAGAGCTGGACTAACAAATGTTTCGCTAGTTGAAGTGGCGCGATTTAGGTACATCTGAGTGAAGGTGACAGACTCGTGCATCAAGTACTGTTGGGCTATACAACCTTCTAGATATCGCGAGTTTTGCACATTTTTCTTGTACACGCCAAGTTGCCTACGGGGGAAATATGAATATTAATGTCATATTCGATTATACAGTTCAATGGTAATTGGAAATGATATTTGGCAGTCAAGGATCATACCGTTCAATTGGAAACATCCAAGTGAAATGGACTGGGCCAGTCCGCATAACTTGATCCGGTAGGTGCAGTAGCAGGTGAACCATAATGGTACACAATAATGGAGGGAAGATAGTTTCCAACTTACAAACTAAAACCACCATATCATCGTGCAATTTTTTAGTGCCTTCTTCGTCGGCTCCCTCGTGCACAACACCTGGAACACCCTGCCGAGGTCTGCTAATGCTTCCGCCACATGAGTCGGAACGTACTTCCATATAACAAGGGGGAAGATGCGTTTGATAAGCACGTGACAATCGTGGGTCTTAAGTCCGAGAAACTTTTTCTCATCAAGATTGACCTTGATCTTTAAACTTCCCGCATATCCGAAGTCGAAAAAATTCTATTTGTGAAGAATGAGGACAAAAATCTGATGATTGCACTAAAATATGTCGATGGCATTGTCTTTGGAGGGATGTCAAGAAAGATGGTAGAGCAATTTATCCAACAAATGCAATCAGAATTCGAGATGAGCATGGTTGGAGAACTTACCTACTTTCTAGGGTTTCAAATCAAACAACTAAAAGACAACATCTTCATCTCTCAAAGAAAATATGCAAAAAACATTGTCAAGAAATTTGGGCTAAAGAAAGCTTCACATAAACGTACACCTGCAGGTACACATATCAAGCTAACTAAAGGTGATCCAGGAGAAGCCATCGACCAACACCTGTATAGAAGCATTATTGGTAGTCTTCTCTACCTTACTGCCAGTTGACCTGATATTGCTTACTCTATGGGAGTATGTGCACGATATCAAGCTAATCCTATGGTTAGTCATCTATCCCAAGCTAAAAGAATTATAAGATATATCTCTGGGACTACAGACTTGGGTTTATTGTACTCATTCGACACATCCTCTACCCTGGTGGGGTATTGTGATGTTGATTGGGCTGGAAACACAGCAGATAGGAAGAGCACATCTGGAGGATGCTTCTTCCTTGGCAATAACCTCATATCATGGTTTAGTAAGAAGCAAAATTGTGTTGCCTTGTCCACTGCTGAATCAGAGTATATCGCTGCTGGGAGTAGCTGCACTCAATTACTATGGATGAAGTAAATGTTAGTCGAATATAATGTCAGACAAGATGCCATGACTTTGTATTGTGATAATGTCAGTGCAGTCAACATCTCAAAAAATCTGGTACAACATAGCAAAACTAAACATATTGACATTAGACATCACTTCATCCGCGAGTTGGTCGAAGACAAGAAAATCGTCTTAGAGCATATCCATTCTCTAGCTGAAATTTTCACCAAGCCATTAGATGCAATCAGATTCGAGTACCTCATGTCATCACTCGGACTCTACACCATCAGCAAATAAAAGAAGTTGTTGAACGGTTGAGAGGAGTTAGTTGGTACATCTTCATGAACCGGTCCAAAATCCCAACACATGATATTAGGTCAAGTATACCAAAAGCCCAATCCAACAATAAAAAGAGGAAAGGTTGCGAGATACGATTTGCCATCTACAGATTTGATTCTCTTTTCAAAAACCTCCTTGCGAATGAGTGGTTGAGGATATGATAAACACTGAAGGGGAAAAGGATGATTCGACTCTGGTCAGTCATGAGCTAGAGAGGATTTCAAAAGGAGAGGGTGGAGAAGAAGCTGCGAAAGATGTCGTGCCTATACCCACAGAAGAAGATGTGGTCGAAGAAGAAGTTGCTGACTCTGAAGAAGTTGGCGAAGAAACTAGTGACAAGAGTAATTTTTATAAGGAGGAGACCGGAGACGAAGATACCGGTCTAGAAGGAGTTGAGAAGGAGAACAACCCTGCAAATGATGCAGGAATTGCCAAAGGTACTGCTACTACTGATGGTGTAGCAGACGTTGTAACTGTTGCTTCCATTGAGTCTGTTCCTGAAGATGCCGCAACGAATGTCATGGAAGAAGCGCCTCTGGTTGTCAGAGGAGATACCATAGAGGATGTCACTGAAACAACACACAGTGCTCTCATCCCTGAAGAAGAAAGTATTAGAAGAACATGAAAGTCTTGTAGTAATGGTAGAAAACTGAAGGAAAACAAAAAGAGGAAGAATTTAAAGGATGCTGGAGGCCCCAGCAAGAAGAAGAAGGTGTCCGCAAAGGACAAAGGAAAGAAGTTTGTCTCCAAAATGAGTCTTGTTGATGAAGAAAGTAATGATGTATAGAGGCAGTAATCATAAAAGAAGCGAAGAAGGTAGTGAGCCAGAAGCAGGCCAAGAACACTCCAAGTGTTCCATTTGACAATGTGTCATTTCATTCGACTGCAAGGGCAACTCGATGGGAGTTTGTGTTCCTAAGGACAGCCTATCCTGAGAAAACTTTGTCCTCAGAGATCCTTGGACTAGAAGCCATCATCAAGCTTCTGCAAAAGGCGAAACTCATGAAGACTGTCACCGACATAGGCAATCACTATCCTATGTTGGTTAAAGAGTTTATTGCAAACTTGCCTGCTGGTTTTGGTTCTCCAGGTGATTCGGACTGTGAGAAGTTTTATGTTAGAGGCTTACGCTTCAACATCTCCTCCGACATTATAAATGCCTTCTTGGGGAGGAAGTGTGTCCGCTCTACACCACCACCTGATCTGACAAAGTTCTCAAAGAGATAACTGGTGATAAGAGCAGAGTGTGGCCTACAAAGGAAACCGTGGCGGCCTCAGATCTCACCTCAAAATACTCCATACTGTTCCGTATCGAAGTAGCAAATTGGGCATCTTCCACACATGCATCCTCCATCAAACCAGAGCTGGCAGTTCTCATTGTAGTTACGACGGTTTTGGTGATTGACTTATTTTTAAGAAACTAGAGAAAATGTCAAAAAGAATGTCGAAGCATCATATGCGTCATCTTGTGTGACATTTTTTACGGTATCTCGGCAAACATCCTGATCGACGGAAATTAGGAAAGTCCAGATTCTGCAGGAAGAACGAATACGTTTAGGAAATTTCAGAACGTCTCTGATTCTGAAAAGAAGAAAGACGGTGATTAAGAGAAAACCCATTAGGGTTAGTACTCATGCTCGATTTCTATAAAAGCTTAGGCTACCCCCTTAGCAATCGTGTGGTTCTTTATTTGTTTCCTGGCAATAATTTGCAAAGCTCTTAGACGTGAAGGTTTGCGGGCTGAGAGGTTGCAGATTATGCTAAGGATATTGTGTATCACCATAACTATTGAGAGTTAGGTGATTGAGGGTTAACTGATCGTGTGAGTGAAGACTGCACGCAACCACAACGTTCAACGACGACTTGAACCGACAGAGCAAGGCGATTGCTCGGAGAGTGAAATCAAGACGTAGTCTTGGATTCAGGGGGAGACCCTGAGATAGGTTACACTGTAATTAGTAGCATAAAGTATAGATCTAGGGATGATCATAGGTACTTGTATGTTCTAACGAATTACTGATAAGTGAAACCTTTCCACTAGGCTGAGAGCCATCAGACGTAGGTGACGTTCCACCGAACTGGGTAAACAATCTGATGTGTCATTGTTTATTTAGCTTTATATTTACTTTCCTGCATTATCTACACAAGAATTCATACACAATGTTATAGCTTCATACGTAACATTGTGTGTGGCATCTTGCACGACTAGCTGATCAAAATTTCAATTGGTATCAGGGGAGGCACCTACAGCTTTAGGTGAGTTCCTAAACAAATATTTTGATCAATATGGACAATACTAGAGAAGGAAGATCCATCAATCGACCACCTGTTCTAGATGGAAGTAACTACGGCTATTGGAAGGCTCGGATGTGTGCCTTCATGAAGTCCCTTGACAACAAAACATGGAAGGTTGTGATCAATGGTTGGAATGCCCCACAACTCAGTGACAATGATGGTATCCTTATCGGTCCAAAACCAGAAAAAGACTGGACTGATGACGAAGACGAGGAATCACTGGGAAACTTTCGAGCTCTGAATCCTATTTTCAACGGTGTTGACAAGAACGTATTCAGACTAATCAACACATGCACAACTGCCAAATTCGCATGGGATATCCTGGTTGTTGCATATGAAGGAACAACCAAGGTTCGAGAACAAAAACTACAATACTTGACAACCAACTTCGAAGCCCTTGTCATGAAAGAGGACGAATCAATTGCGGAATTCAATGTTCGTATTCGTGATCTAGCCAATGAATCTTATTCTCTGGGAGAGCCAATGTCTGATGAAAAACTGGTTAAAAAAACCCTGCGTGCTCTTAGCCCTAGATTTAAGATGAAGATCACCGCAATTGAGGAAGTTCATGACCTCAAGATCTTAAAATTCGATGAGCTGATGGGATCTCTGATGACCTATGAGTTATCTCTGCCCAATATCGACAAAAGGAATAAAGGATTTGCTTTCAAAAGCTCAACACACAAGCAACTTGAATCTGAGGATTCTGACTCTGAAGAAGACATCGAGGCTACAATGGCCCTTCCCACAAAAAGTTACAACAAAGTCATGAGAAGATTCAGTCGAATGGGCGGACAGAATGTCACAAAAAATGCCAGAAACAAAGCCCCACAAAAAGCTCAAACAGGAGGAAGCCTTGACAAACTCCTATCAGTAGGAAAGCAGTCCAAAGATATGACGGGACTAGGGTACACACACAATATCCCCTCATCAGCAGTCACGAAGTTTTTCCCACAACAAGCCATGGTTGACAAGAAACTACAGGATGCCACGGCTAATCCTACAGGACAACCTACAACAAATGTCATGACATCGTCTATAACATGTTCATGTCAAACAACTACCAAAAGACATCCTCCACGCAGACAGCAATACTACAGAAAACCAGCTTATACATATCAGTGGATATGCCATTATGTGGTCAACGAGGTCACATCAGACCATTTTGCTTTCAACTCCATGGGAAGAAGCAAGCTCAGCTACCACAGAAGCAAAGGAGATAGCAAAGGCATCTCCCAACCCCTCAGAAAACATCCCGCCTTGAATGGAGACCAAAGAATCTAGTCTATCGAGCTAATGTTGCATATACCTACTTGAGTGCTTCAACTAACAAGGATTGGTATCTCGATAGTGGATGTTCTCGACACATGACAGGTACTCCAGAGTTTCTGTCCAATCTCAAATTATATACAAACTGCTATGTTACTTTTGGAGATGGGATTCGAGCTCGAATCATTGGAAAATGAATACTCAAGCATCCAGGAGCTTTTTGCCTAACTGAAGCATTACTTGTAGAAGGATTTAAGGCAAACCTGATTAGCATTAGCCAGATCTGTGATTTGGGTTCAGAAGTGAAATTCACTAAAGAAGCATGTATAGCAAAAGATTTCGATCAAGTCACTATTGTACAAGGAATCCGCTCAATAGATAACTGTTACATCTGGTCGCCCGAATCACATATCGAAGCGGCAAAGTGTCTTGTCTCCAAAGCAGAAGAAACCAAACTGTGGCACAGAAAGCTTGGACATCTAAATTTTAGAAGTATTCAGAAGGCAATCTCAGGACAGGCCATTACTGGAATTCCAAACCTAAAAATCGTGGAAGAAAAGATCTGCGAAGAATGTCAGATTGGAAAGCAAACTAAGATGTCACACAAGAAGTTACAGCATATCACCACCTCTCGAGTGCTTGAGCTAATACACGTTGAACTCATGGGGCCAATGCAAGTTGAAAGTATTGGAGGAAAACGCTATGTCTTTATGTGTGTAGATGATTACTCACGATACACATGGGTTGATTTCCCTCGTGAAAAATCAGATACCTTTTAGATCTTCAAGAATCTATGCATCCGGGTCCAACGAGAAAAAGGGGAGACAATTGGCAAAATAATTCGTCTCCGCAATGATCATGGTCGAGAGTTTGAAAACAACAGATTTGCAGAATTCCCCAATAGAATGGCATTGTTGAGCACAAAAACAAGACTCTACAGGAGATGACTAGAGTTATGATGCTGGCCAAGGACATACCAACTCACTTCTGGCAGAAGCACTTAACACTGCTTGCCATATCCACAATCGAGTCACTCTCCGACCAGGTATGTCAGTAACTCATTATGAAATATGGATGGGGAGAAAGCCCAATGTTAAGTACGTCCAAATCTTTGGATCCGCTTGTTATATTTTGGCTGATAGAGAACCTCGTCGGAAACTTGATCCAAAGAGTGATGAAGGCATCTTCCTTGGCTACTCAAGGAATAGTCGCGCGTTCCGGGTCTTCAACAAACGGACCAAGACTATGATGGAATCAGTCAATGTTGTTGTTGATGATGACTATGAAGATGCCCCAGAAGATGCGACAGACGAAGAAAGAGTCTATCCAAACACTGTACGGAAGGATGCTATTGTTGATGCCAGTAAAGATGCTAGTACCAAGTCAGAAGACAATGATGCTAGTCCAAGTGTCAACAACAATGAGACAATTCCTGAAACCAGCAATAAGAACCCCTCACGAAGAATCCAGGCTAATCATCCTATCTCTGGAGTAATTGGAGACCTAAATGAAGGAATACGCACTCAGACAAAAACTCCGATGAACTACAACGAGATGATAGGTAATATATGCTTCGTTTCAAAGATTGAACCCAAAAATATCAATGAAACCATCAATGATGAGTATTGGGTCAATGCTATGCAAGAGGAACTGATTCAATTTGAGAAGAACTAGGTGTGGGAACTGGTGCCCAAGCCAAGAGAAGGAAATATCATTGGCACAAAATGGATCTTCAAAAACAAGTCCGATGAGCTTGGTAACATCACTCGCAACAAAGCAAGGTTAATTGCTCAAGGGTATACTTAAATTGAGGGAGTCGACTTCGATGAGACCTTTGCTCCTGTAGCAAGACTTGAAGCAATCAGACTCCTACTAGGAATATCTTGCCATCTACAGATTAAGTTTTACTAGATGGATGTCAAAAGTGCTTTCCTGAATGGAGATCTCAACGAAGAAGTGTACATGTCACAACCTAAAGGATTTGTTGATCCTCACTCCCCTGATCAAGTATATAAACTCAAGACGGCCTTCTACGGATTGAAACAAGCACCAAGGGCTTGTATGAAAGGCTCACAAAATTTCTGATTCAAAGCGGCTACACTAGAGGGGGAGTCGACAAGACTCTATTTGTGAAGAATGAGGACGGAAATTTGATGATAGCCCAAATATATGTCGATGACATTGTCTTTTGGGGGATGTCAAGAAAAATGGTAGAGCAATTTATCCAACAAATGCAATCAAGTTCGAGATGAGCATGGTGGGAGAGCTTACCTATTTCCTAGGCTTCCAAATCAAACAACTAAAAGATAGCATCTTCATCTCTCAAAGCAAATATGCGAAGAATATTGTCAAGAAATTTGAGCTAGAGAAAGCTTCACATAAATGGACACCAGCAGCTACACACATCAAGCTAACTAAAGATGATCCAGGAGAAGTCGTCGACCAACACCTGTATAGAAGCATTATTTGCAGTCTTCTCTACCTTACTGCCAGTCTACCTGAAATTGCCTACTCTGTGGGAGTATGTGCACGTTATCAAGCTAATCCTAAGGTTAGTCATCTATCCCAAGCTAAAAGAATTATTAGATATATCTCTAGTACTATAGACTTGGGTTTACTATACTCATTCGGCACATCCTCTACCCTGGTGGGGTATTGTGATGCGGATTGGGCTGGAAACACAGCAGATAGGAAGAGCACGTCTGGAGGATGCTTCTTCCTTGGAAATAACCTCATATCATGGTTTAGTAAAAAGAAAAATTGTGTTGCCTTGTCCACTGCTGAGTCTGAGTATATCGCTGCTGGGAGTAGCTGCACACAATTACTATGGATGAAGCAGATGTTAGTTGAATACAATGTCAGACAAGAAGCCATGACTTTGTATTGTGACAATGTCAGTGCAATCAACATCTCTAAAAAATCCAGTTCAACACAGAAAAACCAAGCATATTGACATTAGACACCACTTCATTCGCGAGCTGGTCGAAGACAAGAAGATCATCCTAGAGCACATCCATACAGAGAAGCAACTTGCTGACATTTTTACGAAGCCATTAGATGCAAGCAGATTCGAGTACCTCAGGGCGTCACTCAGTCTCTGCACCATCTACAAGTAATATAAGTTGCAAAACGGTTGAGAGGAGTTGGTTGGTACCTCTTCATGAACAGGTCCAAAATCCCAACACATGTCATTTGGCCAAGCATGCCAAAAGCCCATATAAAAAGAGGAAAGGTCGCGAGATACGCTCTGTTACCTACAGATTTGATTTGAATTGATTTTTCAAAAAACAATACCTAGTCTGCCTCATTTTACTTTCGCTCTCGTCTCCCACACCTCTCAAACCCTGTGACGATAACTTTGTTGGGATTTGTGCCCTAGCAGAATGTATTTTCAATCTAATCTTGTAATAAAGATTATTAGTTGAATAAAAATCGACATTCATATTACTAAGTGTTGTAGTAATATCTTAAGTATGATTTGATTTGTATCATTGATGTGTCAACACATAATAGTAGATCTACAAATCAGATAAAATCTAACTTAAGCAGTCCCCGATCAGAACAGCTTCATAAGAAGCGATCGGTATGAGGCTAACTCTAAATGAGTATGTCATAGTATCACCAGTCAGGGGTGATATAGGACGACCCGAATCATGAGTATGTCACATAGACACAGTCATGAACATATTCATATGTCGGATCATGAAATCACATCCTCAGACCGAAGGACCATTGAGGTCAATATGAAATGAGTGACGAGTTTGACTCAATCTAACGTCTCCTGTAAAAGGGTGACAATAACGGCTGTGATTAGCTCGATCACGAGTTACATAAGTTGACTAGATGGATCTCTGAAGGATTTATCCCTCATACGGACGTGTGAGCAGATATCAGTTTAGGCCACTTGAAGAGTACAACTGAAATACGATAGCATGGCCATGCAGACGATACTTAGTATCAGATATAATTCAGTTAACTAAGAATCAAGAAACAGGACAATAGAACGAGGATGACTTGTCTATGCCTCGTGGTTGTCAAAGATATCAAGAGGATAAAAGGATAGATTCATGAACGACAAGGTTAAGTCGAAATCTCGATAATCACAAGCGTTGGGTAATCATGATGTCTTGTTAGAGGCCACTCATGATGGAAAGGGTAAAATGGTAATTTTACCAGTCCGCCAACGTGTCGTGAGCCTAGAGGGTCACACACCTAAAGTTGAGTAAAACGGATGGAATCATATGGAGGAATCATGAGAGAGACAAAATCCGGTTTTGGATTCAACCGGATTAGACCGATTTCGGTTTAGGGTTAAACCGGAATCAAGAACGGTTTAGCAAGACTAATTAATTATAATCTAATTAAATAGATTTAATTAAATTAGCTAAACTGGGCCTAGCCAGAATGGGCTTCTCTACACAATTAATTAAAAGTTTTGGGCTTTAAGCCCATTAAGGCCTTTAATCCCGCAACAGTTCAGCAAGCCTTGGCCAGTCCCAACTCAAAAGAATGGAAGAATGCCATGAATGAGGAAATGAAGTCCATGAAAGACAATCAGGTCTGGAACTTAGTAGAAAGCACACCTGGGAACTTAGTAGACAGCACACCTCTTGGCTCTCTTATATAAAAGATGGAACAAGCTGTTAATATAACATATGTTTACGGAGGTCTTCAAATCTAAATTTAATCAGTTTTTCTTGTCAAATTAAATATATTTAAAGATGCTTGCACCTAAGTGTGATGCACATGGAAATCACTCCATGATGCTCTGTTTTTGCCATACAAAAACAGAGGCAGGAGGGGAATACTTTACAATGAACATCAAGTTTGATTTACAAACAAAACAAAACAAAAACTACAGAAAACAATTTATCAAACAAAATTACAAATGAAATAAAAGACAAAAGAGAAAATTATAGATTATTTCTTACCTGAGCCGCGACGACCGATGACGACCTCCGGCGACCAACGAATTGGTATGACCAGCGACCGACGGTGAAGAACGGCAAGAACAGAAAACGCCAAAAGGGAGAATTTCACTTGAAGCGTAAATGAAGATGGAGGGTTTGACTTTCTGATTCTAGTTTTGTTTATAAAATTAAAACCTAAATGTCAAACCAGTAATAAAATATGTTGGACCGGAATAAACCAAAGTAAACCATAAATAATTTTATTAAACCGGATTAAACCGAAATTTATTTAAAATTGTCGGATTTGACCGACGTTGACCGGTATTTGGGGTGATATCTGCCGTATCGTCGCGGACATGTAGATATTTCCGCGATTTCGCCGCGATATCGGCGATATATCCCGATATCCATAACACTGGTTTCAATAAATGAGTATTTCATTTTCATGTTATTATAGTGGAATATTTGATATTGTTTCGTTCAAGAAAAACTCTGAAAAATGGTAACTTGCACACAATAAACGAACTTATAAACTTTTCATTAGTTAAATTGGAAAAGATTTCCCCTATTGTTGCATACTAAATTTAATTGCCAAAACAACGGTAGATACAACAATTATTTCACATAAAGTGCATACGAATAAATCTACATACAAGACATTAATATATTTGTGCTCACCTCAATATTAATCTCACCAACAAAGTGAAATTTGGAGAATATGTCAACTACATACGTGAAATATATTTGCAGCATATATACTATATTTGATGAAGCCAATGTCATAACCATAACTCTAATTAAAAAATATTACGTAGGTGTGCATTTTGAATAAAATTTAGAATGGGTTGAACTTTTGATGAAAGAAGAGTGTAATTAATGAGATAATTATAGAAAGAATCAAATATATTCAATGTGCCGTAATTAAAGGAATGAATTTAATTTGTGATTTTCGATGATGCCATACAGAATTACGACGATGCCCTCCATATGATGCCAAATGACGAAAATAAATTGCCTACAATCTTTAATTACTTAAAAATGTCACAGAGAATTTCAGCTCTTTAGCATTAATCCGAGTCGTTTATTCAATGATCTAATGGTTAGCATGTGTTCTCAAGTTCTCGTCTAAGGCACTCGTTCTCACATGATTACAAGCATGTAATGACATGTAAAATATGGTCGGATGATTGGGGAGATGGACGGCTTGGGCCTTTACCTTCTCATTGGGCCCAATTTGTAGATATAAGGACATAATAAGAATGAGTTGTCAGAGAAGGACTCCGCTACAAACCCCTTTTATAGTACAAATGTTAGAACATATACCATCCATTGGATGGTTTAAATCAACGATTATAATAAATACCCCATTCTATAAATGAAATAATACTTAAAAGGGTAATATAGTAAAACACTACCCTAATTTATTATTAAAACCCTAATCCCCCTTCCTAGCCATTAGCCACCCAACATCTTTATACCCTCTCAGCATCGCAAAACGAAGCCACCTCTCTTCAGATCGCGGCAATCCGAGCTTGACGGCGGCGATTCCAGATCTCTCGATGCTGACCGTCTACCCGTCACGCTCCAATCGTCGGCTTCCGATTTGTACCATTTGGGGATGAAACCACCGCGAAATTGCAGCCACCGTCAAAACACGAGCCGTCGACTATACTCATACCTTCTCTGCCTGTTAGGTGAGTGCTTTATTGAATCATAATTACAATTATATATATATATATATATATATTTATTTATTTTTTGTCTTCTCTTTAAAAGTATTGAATTCATTTGATTTGTGTTAAAATCATAATTCAAGGTATATATACACGTCTTCTCTTCTATATTATTTAGGATTGCACTTATGCATTAGCTTATTGTTATTGTATTGGTCTGTTTTGGTATAAATTTTTTATTTGAGAAGGTTAATTGTTCATTTAAGCTACATGAGACAATAAGATTGGTACAGTTTGGGAATGTAATATCCAGTTATTTAGATAAGGTGCATAACTGGTGAAAGACCTAAGGTTTCATTTGAATTGTGCTATATATGACTACAAATCTCTGTTACATATTCATTTGGTGAACATGTGTTTTTTTGGTTAATTAGATTTTGTTTTATTTATTGTGTTTTCATAGTTTGGTTACTTTTGATATTGATTTGGATTTTTTTTGTTCACATGGAGTGGCCTTGGAGCTCCCCTACATCCCAATCAGTAATAAGGATGATATGATTACTCCGGTTCATAAAATGTATTTTATTTTGGCCCTAATTGCTCGCTGAGAATTGATGAAATTAGTTTATGATATGATTTTAAGAATTTTTACTACTCAACTTCAAATTTTATGAAACAATTAATAGAAAAATAAAATTACTATAATATAGTGAAAACATGTCATTTCAATGCTCAAAACATACCAAAAATGAACTTATGAAACGATGAAACATATCATCAAACTTATGAAACGATGAAACATATCATGAATTCATGAAATGAAGCATATCATGGACTCATGGTTTCATGAAACATATTATGAGCTTATGAAACGATGAAACATATCATAAACTCATGGTTTCATGAAACATATTATGAGCTCATGGAACGATAAAACATATCATAAACTCATGGTTTCATGAAACATATTATGAGCTCATGAAACGATAAAACATAAACTCATGGTTTCATGAAACATATTATGAACTCATGAAACGATGAAACATATCATGAACTCATGGTTTCATGGAACATATTATGAACTCATGAAACTAAATCATAGGTGAACTCATGAAACCAATTTCATGACTTGGCAAATTCGATCTCGATAAAGTATAAAACTAAAAAGTATTAATGACTAGAATAATTATTCATTAAAAAAAATTGAAAAAATTATTAAATAAGGAAATTAGATTGTTGTATAAAAATACTAAATTATCCCTTTGTTGATGTCAAATGACCAAAATAAATTAAGAATTAATTCATAATTACATTAATGAGCCATTGATGAGTCAGCATAAATTTCATCCATTAATTACACCATCCAACGATTGGTGTGTGTTCTAACATTTGTATGGTAAACATGGGTTTGTACTCGATTACAACCCGAGTTGTCACGTATTGAACCTGATTGGAAACAAGTGTGAAACTCCATTCAAATAGGCTCATAGTCAATAACACAAAATATTCTCACAACCAATCATGTATATTTTATGTGTGCCTGTGTCATAATTGTACGTTATGATGCCCATAAGTTATTAAAGTCTTTCATACCGTCGTTGGTGTTGGGCCTATATTAAATAAGTGGAGGCCCAAAACCCATGTAGTTAGTATCCTATATGGAAAAGGAAACCCTAATTGCTTGCCTATAAATAGGAGGCAATAGAGAGAAGGAAGTAAGACCAATTCAAGAGAGAAATAGAGTGAAATTCGTGCAGAATTTTCTGCTACTTTCTGGGCCAACCAGCAAGGTTCTTGAGTCCGATCGGAGGTTGATCCACCGTTGGATCGTGCTGATTTTTGGACAGGGTGTTCGGAAGACGTGGTACTACGTTCTGACCGTTGGAATTTGCGTTTGGAGGTCCGAGTGATTTAATACGATTTTTTGATCGTGCGCCATCGATTCGGTGAAGTTTCTCTACTCTTTCTTGTAATTGTGGTTTAAGTCAAGATTGGTTAATCTTGAGATATTGTGATCCTCTAATTGTATTTAGAGAGAACTCGTCGTACCCATTATATTGATAGTGGAGATTAAGCGGCCTCGAGGGTCCCGTGGTTTTTCCTCTCTCGCATTGAGGAGGTTTTCCACGCAAAAATTGTGCGTGCCTATTGTGTGTTCTTGTTTGCTATATTTGTTAGCTTGCTTGATTTGCTCTGCTTGGTAGATTCCTACGAGATTTGCACAGGTGGGGAGAATTATTTAATTCCGCTGCATCTAATTATTCTATTAGATTCGTTTTTCTCCCAACAGTTGGTTCTAAATAATACAGTCTCTTTCGTATCCTCCCCGTATTGATTATCGTTCTCGAATATAAATACTAAATCGCAAAACATACAGAATAGAATATAAACACACAATCAAAATCACGAATAATTTGGCTAACTGACATCAAGTTAAAACAAATTTGAATCAAATTTCACTTGCCCCACAAAATCCAGAACATCGACAAGTACCTTTTCTTCATTTGGCACCTCAACATGAGATAATGCGGGATTTTCCCATGATTATAATAATAATTTGTTCATGTGGGCTTTAATAATTGTACCATCGAAAGAGTGACTCGATTCTCGGGTCAGAATGCCCAAAAGGGTCCACGAGTCTTGAAATTGGAAGTTTGCCCAAATTGAGCCCATTAGTTATAAGCTCACTTTGTTGCATATTTCAAATCTTTTGTTGCTGTTGAATATGCATACGAGTTTAATTGGGTCCAATTAATCTCAAATAAAAAATCAGGCCCAAATGAATTAGTATATAACCCAATAGGGCATCTCCTTTTTCTTCAGAAGGTTGTGCCCACTGGAAACTGTCGTGTCCTCCATTGGAGCGGCTCCGACCGCATATACTGCTCTGACCGCCGACGTTACTCCCAATTCGAAGACATGCCTGATTCACGACGGCCGTGCCGGAATGAGGCCTGATCGGTGTACGCTCTGATACCATGTAAAAGTGTTTGAATCCTGACTTGGTGATATATTCATATGTTGAATGAGTATTTGGACAGTAAATGGTTTCTTTCTGTCAATATTATATGACATGCACACATGCACCTTATGCAAGTTGTTGCCGCATATATGCTTCATATAATATTGCAAGAATGTCTTGTTTATACTTACTCGTCTTCCCTTCACTTTAATTTTCTGTTGACTCTAAATTCAAGTTTCATGTAGTTACATATAAAATATATATATATATATATATATATATATATATAAAGGGGTTAGAAAGAAAAATAGAGAAGGCAGCAAAAGAAGTGAGAGAGGTGCTAAAATATTGGGGACAGCATGTTCTTTAATTTGGAGGAGATGGTATTAACATGCATGGTGGACATTGTACAAGGATGGTTGCATCATTGGTTTGAGAACATTGAGGAAATGGTTGGTGATCTCAAGTTCCTGTTGTCCGAGAAAATCCTCCGAATCACAACAAGTTATTAATTCCTTTCAAACGTTTGGGCAGCTCTGCTCGTCAAAGTTGGAGCACCCTTTAATTTGACAATTCTCTTACTTAAACATTTTCCTCCTTCTTCCGTCCAATTCTGTTAAATATAAAGATTAAAAAAACAAAAATACCCTTACTATTGTTTTCAATTTCCAAGTGTTACCCTTTTTCTTAACTCTTTAACTTCTCCACCTCCATCAACGGGGATCCAAGTCAAGATCTACTCAACAAATCAACACCAAAAAATGAGAATGAGCACAATGTTAAAATGTATATAATTCCTATTTAAGTATATTTCCTAATTGTGTAATAATGTAAACCCTACACCAGTAATATTTCTAATTCCTATTTGTGTATATACTGTAATATTTCATTTGGGATATATCATCAATTCAATAATACTTATCATACCCAGTTAGTCTCACATCGTTCACATCCCAATCTGTCCATCTCCGTCCAAATCAGAAGACTTAATCCGTCCTCAGTTCGTCAGTTTCCTCCGAGAATTGATTCGAATCGATTCAGACACAATCTGCCTCAGTTGGAGTCTGATTCTCATATCTGATCGAAGTCTCTGTCAGACTCTTTCCCGACGGATTTGTTCCTCACCGCCAGCAAGTGTAGCTTCCAGCCCTCGTGACCGGCCACTCTACACCGGTTTCATCGAGCTCCACCGCGCGAATCCCCCACGCGCTGTCATCTGGTTGTAGTTTTATGACCCTTTTTTTCTTCTGTTCTGTTCTGCTCTGTTTTTTCCTCTCTCTTGTTAGGTATCAAACCTATATCTCATTTCGTCTTGGTCTTTGTGGATGATTTTGTTGTGATTAAGTTCAAGTGTTTAAATCATCAATTAAGTGTGAATATGAAATTGAAAGCCTAATCTTGTCAAGCTAATTGTTATTTCAAAACAGAACAGTTTTTGGTCTTGGTTAATTGAGGAGTAGATTTTGATTTGGATCCCCATTAATGGAGGTGGAGAGATGAAAGAGTGTAAGGAAAAAAAAAGATGACTGGGAAAGAAGAGAGAAAGAGTGAAGGTGTGATAAAAAGGGTAGCATTTGAACATTGAAAAAAAAACAAGGGTACTTTTGTCTTTTTCACCTCTATTTTTAACAGAGTTGAACGGAAGAAGACGAAAACTGTTCAAGTGAGAGAATTGCCAAATTAAGAGGTGATAATAAGACAAATAATTTTAATGTGTGGTATGTGAGATTTTAGTTATTTTGAGGGATGCTTCAGGGAATTATCCCTAATATGTAATCTGCATAAGTGAATGAATAAAGTTATATTGTTTGTTTGGATTGGATTTTCTTGGTTTAAAACTATGGTTCCCCAAAAATAACCGAAAAAAATTGAATAGGTTTAGTTTAAAATTAAATATAACCGAAACTTCATTGATTTCGGTTTATAAAATGAGAATCAATAAAAAAACTGAAACAAATCAAAAACCGATCAGAACAAAAAATAAATCACATAATAAGTCAAGACCGATAAAAAATACGAGAATTTCATGATCCAACTGTAAACTTGTAAGTCAAATAATATGTAATAACGGTCTAAGACATGAGAAATTAAAAAAATTCAGTTCATAAAAATCAAACAAAAACAAGAGATGTTAAGTTCAAAATCAAATCGAACTAAATTTTATTAATTTTATTTTAATTTTAAATTTTCAGAACTTAAAAACCGGTTCCGTTCAAAACTAAACTAAACCAAACCATAAATGGCCCTACTTAAAACAAAGGATATATATTATAAGTGAGAATTACTTAAATTAATATATTAAATTGGTGAAATTAAAACATGAATAATTAAATTAAATTCACACTTATAACTAGGGCTGTTCATCGGGTCGGGTCGGATGGAACCGACCGGTTTTGGACCCGACTCGGCTCATGTCGGGTCCAGTTTGTCAGACCCGAGACTCGACTCGGCTTGGCTCTCGGGTGGTCGGGTGAGTCGGGTCCAATCCGACAGACCCGACATCACTGAAAATTGCATCCAAATTCACACAATTTGAAACCGTAATAAAAATTTAGAGTAACTTTAAACCCAAATTCCCAATAAAAGCTCTAACCCTAAAATTCAGAAGCCTAAAACTGAAAATTGAAGGTAAAATGACTACTGAAAATTGAAATAACAAAATTCAGAACCCCAAATTGAAACCCCATTTCCCAATTCTAAACCATAAACCCCCAAATTGAAGGTAAGATGAATACCCTAATCCTCAATTTCGAACCCCTAAATTGAATCTCAAATCCCCAATTGAAAACCCTAACCCCCAAACTGAATCTTAAATCCTCAATTGAAAACCCTAACCCCCAAATAAAAACCCTAATTTGAATAGAGAACCTCAAATTGAAAATTAAAATTCAAATCCCCAAATTAAAATCATGAACCCCCCAAATCGGAAAATGAAATCAAAATTAAAGTCATCTGATACCCGAACCCTAACCCCAAAAATGAAAAGGGAGAAGAAAAACCCTAAAACAGAAACTCATACTTACCTGATCTGGAGACATGTGGCCGGCGTTGTGTGCACTGTGAAATCTTCAATCTCCAGCTCCACTCGAGAATCGAGTGGTTGATGAGTCTCCTCTCCACCATTACTGGATTTACAGTGGTGAAGATGAAGCTCACCAACAGTCGATTTACAGTGGTTGATGCTTGATTGATTTACGCCGACCTGACTCAGGCCGCCTGAGATGACGAGAGAGGAGATGAGAGGACGAGATGGGAACTGTTAGGGCTTCAGAGAGAGAGAGAGAGAGAGAGAGAGAGAGAGGAGAGGTAAGGGTTGAATCAGAGAAATCGCTCAAATGCGATGTGAGAGAGGGAGAGGAGTCGGAGAGTTTAGTCGTCGAGTGCCACGTATAACAGAAATGGACGGCTGGGATTAAGATAATCGATCGAGATCGAGGGTATAGAAGTTGCCACGTCGCTTGTCACTCTACAATTCTAATATGCATATTGCACATCCCACATCGGAAACGGAAGAATGATTTGTGATCTTTATAAGCCTCAACTCTTCACATCTGGGTACAATCAAGTTTGTGATGGGCTGGAGCTGGACTTGTGTTGGGTTGGGCTTCTGCGAGATAAAAGGCTGGGTCATTTTACTACATGGGTGTCGGGTGAGTCGGGTTATTCGGTGGTTTTGGAAATCACATCCGAGACCCGACTCACTTGAAGTCGGGTTGAGTCGATCCAACCCGACTTCCCACACAGTTTTGTCGGGTCTCGGGTTAGTCGGGTTGGGTCGTCGGGTGAGTCGGGTCTCGGGTAAAAATGAACAGCCCTATTTATAACCATTCTCAATTATTATTTAAACAAGGACAATTCTCAAGACACCAGAATAAAACATTATCTACACTCAATTGTGTGGTGTATAGTGTTAAGAGTGCCAAGTGAGGCACAGTCTGATTTCGGTGTGTACTGTTGCAGCAAGCAAGCGCCATGGTTTCTGTGATAGCCAAGCTCTCCATCTCATGTTCCTCTTCTTCTTCTCCATCTCCCAAATTCAAAGGTGGCCCAAAACCCCTCCTCAACCCCTTTTCCACCTCTATTCATCATTTACTCACATCACATCTATGGGTTTCAATTCTTGCAGGTGGCAACTCTTCGAAGACAGTGAAGCTGAGAGAGGACTGGAGAGACCGCTCCAGAGCTATCCCTCCTGGAGGCACCTACCCTGCTAAAGATCACTGCAGGTCTCAATACCCTTCTTCTCAACCTCTCTCATTTCACTCTCTATGTATATTATTTGCTTAATTTGTTTCCCAATTTTCCCAGTCACTGCGGGTTGTGTGATTCCTATTACATTGCTCACGTGAAGGAGGCCTGTGCTTTCTTGGGTGATGGCATGTCTAGAATTGAAGTGAGTCCTTTTTAACTTTCTTTTCATTTCCTGTTACTGGGTCCTTGCAAATCCTCTGATGGGTCATTTCAGAATTACTCCTTGCTGATGATTAGTTACCTTAGCAGCTTCATATTAGTTTCAGACGCATTCATTTCATTTTATTGTCACGTAGTCTGCTTGTTAATGCATGTTCCATGAGAAAAGAATGCAACACAATAATCCTCATCAATGAAATTTTGTATTTTTACTTGCCATTTTTGTTGCATGCTGGTATCACCTGACAATGAGGCAAGTGTTCATTGACAAATTGCAATTTTTTTGCTATGCATGCCTGCTCTGCTTATTTTTTTATGTCTACCCCAAATGGGTACTTGATTATTTTCTTATTTAGGCCTTGGAGCCTGTAGTACATGGTAGAGGAAGGAAAGTTGGTTCCTTGGATGAAACATACATGGGAGTTCATGAGAAGCAATTGTATGCGCGCAAAATTATGCCCGTAGAAGGCAAGTCTTTCCTCTTTACTTATTTCATGAATGAAATTGAATATTCTGTACCTGTAGATGGTAAAGAGATGTATCTCATCGAAAGGATTTGTCGTGCTGCAACAGTATTACTAATTTGCTATCGTTTTCTTCTATTACCCCGTTTGTGTAGAGATAAGAAGTAATATGTAAAAAATGTCTTATTTATGTTCTTCGAATGTACTTTTGATATGTCTTGCAATTCAGCGATTGTCATGTTACTTTAAAGTATTCATTTTCTACCTTTCAATGAATACTTTTCTCATTGTGTATGCCATTTGTAACTCTCTTAAACATAGGAGCTCAATGGACAGGGATAGTAACAACAATTGCAATTGAAATGCTCAAAACAGGCATGGTAGAGGCTGTCATTTGTGTACAGAGGTAGTGACGATAGCATGTTAAATTAAACAATTAGACATGAAAGCTACCCATTGAAGTTATAGCTTTTTATTAATACGAACTTCCATGGTCTTTATATGTTCTTTTATCTCAGTGATCCCGAGGACAGGCTTGCTCCAAGGCCCATTTTAGCCAGGTTTGATATGATTTTATCATGTTATTTTTATATCTCGAATCTCGACCCTGACTCTTCTAACAGGACACCAGAAGAAGTTCTAGCCGCTAAAGGTGTTAAGCCAACATTGTCTCCTAATCTAAACACCCTTGCTTTAGTTGAGGTGCGTTTTCTTTTTATTTCACTGGCCATCTAAAACTGCCATACATATTATTTTCTTGCATAACTTAAGAGAAAAGATTCTGTACTATTAACCAAACAGAATATAGACATCAGTATTCATGTCTGTTGACATGCATGGTTGTCTGACTTTGCCTATTGCAACAGGCGGCGGGTGTGAAGCGTCTTCTTTTCTGTGGCGTGGGTTGTCAAGTTCAAGGTATGGCTTCTTTTATGATACAACATTTTTGTATTCCTTTTCTTTGTTGTGACTTGTATATTGTAATGCAGAGCAATTTCTTAAACTGCAGCGTTGAGATCAGTGGAGCACCATTTAAATTTGGAAAAGTTATATGTATTAGGCACTAATTGCGGTGAGTAAAAGCTTCATACTAAGTTCAAGTATTTCTGGTATAATTATTTTTCATGTGCTTTTGGTTAAAATAATTCGCCGTGTTAGGAAAAGATTATGTATTTATGATGCTATTGTGCAAGGTCGGACTTATCATGTAGTTCCCATAATTACTTGAATTGGATATGGATGTGACACTTATCTCACTTGCATATGTCATAGCTGCTAGTTTGGATATATTCTAACTCTCCTTTTACATAGTGGATAATGGAACTCGAGAAGGTCTAGATAAATTTCTAAATGCCGCTAGTAGTGAACCGGAGACAGTTCTTCACTACGAGTTCATGCAAGACTACAAGGTTTGTACCGAGTAATTTCTGTTATTTTGTAATCAGCAGATGTTAGTAACTAAATTCCAAGTTTGAGTATTTCTATACGAGTTTTTGTTCATGAAATGTCGGGAAGCATGATACTTATCTATATATTTTTATTATATAATATATAATTTACAATACTTTACTTCAACAGGTGCACCTAAAGCATTTAGATGGCCATATTGAAGAGGTAACAAAGTCCATGTTGTCCGACTTTCATTCTTTGCTTCACGGTATTTGATTTCCAATCTGAACTGAGGCAGGTTCCTTATTTCTGTCTACCAGCAAATGATTTAGTTGATGTTATTGCTCCATCTTGCTACAGGTAATTTGTTTTCTTGTTTTCTTTCCCGTACTATTTTGCTGTCAAATCATTGAAATAATAGTCATTCTTGATCTTGCTCTAATTGATACACATTTGAATGTGTCATGCAGCTGCTTCGACTACACAAATGCCTTAGCGGTGAGCTATTCTACTAATATTAACTTGTTAAGCATTTTCTTTTATTTATTTTTTTGAAAATGTTCCAAAGTATTCATGAGCTACCCATTCAAGAAATTAATCAGAACTATAAGTTTATCTGAGTTTTTTATTTAGAGTTTTCCTCACTATCGGAACTTCAGGACCTGGTGGTTGGATACATGGGCGTGCCAAAATATTCTGGAATCAGCATGACGCAGCACCCACAGTACATTACAGTCCGGTAACGCCTCTCTGGCGAAATGAATTCACGCATCATGCTAAATACCCGGGGCGATAACACTTTAGTAAATAACTGAAATATAGTTTTTGTTTCCATATTTGTCAAATGACAGGAACGAACGTGGAAAAGAAATGCTGAGTTTGATAGAAAACCTTTTGGAGATAACCCCTACAATTAGCAGTGTAAAATCCTTATATCCATCATCTGTATCGCTTTTAAGTTTATAATTGGTTATACAAATTAGCTGAAGAAATGATAAATTCATATCAGGGTAACCGACGGCCATTTGTCATGGAGACGGTCAAGGCCGATGATGATGCTAAGTTTGGTATGTGTTGGATTCTCTTTGACATGGCCCATGCAAGTGTATGCCGTTGTTTAGTTATATATGTGGCCCTCAATATATAGAACTTCATATCCAAAAAATTAAGTGTATACCACATATTTAGGAATGGAGGGAGTGTATGGTTCAGAAATTGTGTACTGTCTAATGTCTCGTGCTTCTCAGGAAAGGGTCCTGCTAAGCCAGCCCCGAAATTTGTAGGAAACTTGATAGCGTTTCTGCTAAACTTGGTAAGATACATTGCACCGTCCATCAAACAATAGAAGCAAACTGTACTGCCACTAAATTGTGTATTATGGTTCAGGTTGGGCCTAAGGGTCTGGAATTTGCTCGTTATTCGCTAGATTACCATACTATTCGGAACTATTTGTACACAAAGCGCGCTTGGGGCGCAGAGAGGTGTGTTTTGTGTTGTTGTAGATAATATCCATTCTGCTCGTATATTAGAGGTTGCTTGGTTTTGATAATTGAAGTTTTGATGCATGCAGAGCTGAGCGGCACATGCCATCGTATGCCAAGAAGATTGTGGATATGTACAATCAGAGTGGTGAGATCGATAAAATGATCCCAAGAAAGTGATGAATACACAAGCAAAATGGAGTGACTTGAATGCATATGAAGAGACCATGATTTTGTGCACCCAGCGACTACCACATATATATGCTTCAATGCATTGTCTTAAAACTGAATGGAAGTGCAGTGCAATGGAAAAGATCATGTTGTGGTCTTTCTGTTAAAACAGTTGTATGGTTTGTAAGAGTATTTTAATGTGCAGAACTTATACTTTTTACAAAGCGAATGGATGATGAAACTCCCCATCTCCAACGAGGGGAAGGAAGTGCAAGGAAAGTATCTTGCCTTTTTAATACTCTTGAAACAAGACTAACCGGATTAGTAAATATGCTTTGATTCAATTATGGATCTATTCAGATTGGCCAATATTAGTCGGTGAGTCCAGATGCTCAGAAGGAAATCTTGCAAAAGGGGCAAACGCAAGCTGCAATAGAGCCTCTGTCGGCGACCTGGGATCGCCGCAAGCCAAGAGAAGCTCTGAATCTTTGATGGAACATTAAATTTTCAAAGAGAACAAACCGAAAGACGTCTGTAGGCTTCACCAACCGGAAAACCAAAGTGTATTAAATTGTCTTGAGTTGTGTCGATTGGAGGAGCCCAGATACAGAGCATTAAATTATCTCTAATAGGGTTAATCTCAAAAAATTACAATGAAGTTGTCATTTTGCACTTAAATACACTTTTGTTTGAAAGTTGATTAAAAGACGGTGATGTTTCAGTTTGTATCAAGTTGAAAAATGGAGCTCCACATCCTCATTGTCATTCGAAGGGATAATTCTGTTGGGTATGTTTGGTTAAAAGGCTCATTTGATTAAATCCCACATTGAAAAAATTGAAAATGTTTTTTGGGTTTAAATTGTTTTGCTCCACTCTATGGTTTGTGTGGGCCAAATAACTTGAGGCTTGGGCCAAACCCACATGTGTGCCGCCCATTCAGCTCGGGCAAAACCAGATTTTATTTCTGGTTTTTAATACGTGAATTAATTGTGCCTGTTACATGTATTTATTGGTCTAATTCATTTCCCCTCAGATATTTCTATAAATACTGAGGGTGTAGCCTTTTGACACACAATACTTGCTGCCAAAATAATTCTCGAACAATTTTTCCCGTTCATCTTCCTTCGTAATTCCCCGATTGCGCAATCTGACTGTCGTCAGATGGTTGTTTGTTCAATCGCCGGAATTTCTTTGGTAAGATTTGGTTTTCTCCTGGACAAAGTCTGCATTGTTTCAGCCTCAGCTGTGCGAGTGGGCTCACATCTGAGGGACAACCGTGTTAACCTCGGAAGCAACCGGATTTGATCGCCACCACGGTCCACCCGGAATAATTGCTTTCAAGTCAGTGGCCTCCTTACCACGGCGCGGTTCTTATTTATTCATCTTCTTCTGCTCAGTATCAGATATCGACAACAAAACGATTTGGATACGGTGTTGCGTGCCACGTCATTTCTGGTATCTTATCTCAACAAATTCCAGCAAGCACCCCCTAAAATAGATCAAATCTCACTCAACACCCCCTAAAATTATTTGTCTCACTAGCACCCCCTTAAAATAAGCAAAAACTTCAGTTGAGTTTTTCCATTTGATTCCATCCATATCTATCAAAAGTTGAATTTAAAAAGACAAAAATACCCTTACCTTCATTTTAAATTTTCAAATATTACCCTCTCTCTCATTCTTTCCCAACCATCTCTTTATTTTCTCAATAACTCATCAGAATCAAAATGAGTATCCAACAAATTTCAATTCTACAATGGATTTACCTCTGTGTTTACTAATTTACATTGCTAATCCCATCTCAACCATGAGACTCACTCCTCTCCTCCACCGACCCATCTCTCAACCATCCTCCAAATTAGTAACATATACACACACATTTAAATCCATGTTTGTAGAGTTAGAATTTGTTGAATACCCATTTGGATTATGATGAGTTTGTGAGAAAATAAAGAGATGGTTGGAGAAGAAAGAAAGAGAGATGGAGGTAACATTTGAAAATTTAAAATGAAGGTAAGGGCATTTTTGTCTTTTTAAATTCAATTTTTGACAAATATGGATGGAATCAAATGGAAAAACCCAACTGAGATTTTTGCATATTTTAAGGGGGTGCTAGTGAGACAAATAATTTTAGTGGGTGTTGAGTGAGATTTGATCTATTTTAAGAGGAGTTTGGTGGAATTATCCCTCATTCAAATTACTAGTTTTAAAATACATTTTTGAAGAGGATGGTGTTCGCTTTTGTAAAAATGTCTTGAGGCGTATGAGCTGACCTCCTCCAAACGTTTTGTCATTTTTCATGTTTTAATTTTATTATAATTTCTCAGGTGATTTTATGCCCTTAATTGATTTGAATGTTTTGTTTATTTATGGTTTTAATTTTGGGTAATGTTTGTGAACTGGAGCGGGGATGCTCTCTTATAAACCATGTACTTAGTTTATGAATGAGAGCATAATTTTTTGGTTTCATCATCAGTTGTTGTCTGCTATTTAGTCAAGATGCACATTAACAATCACTATCAAATTTTGCATTAGTGACGGCACACGTTTGGAGAGTGCGCCGTTACTAATGTAGTTTGTAACGGCGCACGCCCAATGTGCGCCGTCACAAAAAACAGTGATGACGCACAGTAACCGTGCACCGTAAACAAAACAATAACGGTGTACAAAAAATTGTACGCCATTAGTAATTTCACTTTGTAACAGCGCACATTGGAATGTGTACCGTTACAAAAATCTTGACCGTTGACCAAAACTTTACCGTTAGGCATAAACGGTCGGAAATCTAGTCGTTGGTGTTACCGTTAGTTTGTAACAGCGCACATTGGGTTGTGCGCCGTTACAAAGTAGTTTTGTAACGACGCACTCGCAATGTGCGCCGTTAAAATAAAATCTATAAATGTTGGCAGCACCTCCCACAGAACCTCCACTTTTCCCTCCCACAGCTTCTCCCACACATTTTCCTCCCGACAAGGGTGTTTTCATAATTTTGGTGAAAGTTTCATGACTATTTTTAAATTTTTTGAGTACCCTATATTAAGTCCCTCTCACAAATACTAGCATTCATATAATATCTCTTTATATTAGCTGGTGAGTTCAGAATTGCGGGAATTAGTAGGTATGTAAATTTTGAAATAATGTATTTAAATTAAAATATTTTAGTTAATGTGATTTAATTTAAAGATATGATGTATGTTATTATTTTTGTTAGTAATTTATTAATATAATAATTTTTATATATTACATAGAATGGATCGGCGATGGATAAGATCCGTAAAAATGAGCGAGAAATGGATGCGCGGACTAAGTAGTTTTGTAAAATTTGCGAAGAAAAACGCTTCAAGAGATGGTGTGGGACATTTCAAGTGTCCGTGCACGAGGTGTTGTAATTCAGCTTGGCACGATATGGACACCATTTGCGATCATATACTTAAGAAAGGTTTTCTTAGATCGTATAATGTATGGTTCAATCATGACGAAATCGAAGAAGCTAGTTTGAGTCGCAATTGGGATATGAGTATGAGACCAACGTCGGGGAATCAGCGTTGTTCGACGTCGGACAATAATCCAATGTACGTTGATCATGTGCAGTAGTTCGTGGACGTTGATCCTGTGCAGCAGTTCGTGGATGATGTAGACCCAAGTAGAGATGTAAGGGTTGATGAGGACGAGGACGAGGAAGAAGAGAACATTAATATAATAACCGAAGTCGAGGAAGGAGTCGCTAAGGCAACCATGACGGCATACAACCGGTTGGTGACGGAGTCACAAAAGCCGTTGTACAAAAACGACGTGCGCCGTGACAAGTGAGTACACTTCTTTAGCGGTACTGTTAAGAATGTTGTCCATCAAGCAGAGCACCGGGATGTCTGACGCGACATTTACCAAGGTCGCCAAAGTTTACTGTCGTACGTTACCCCAACCTAATACGTATCCATCTAGCTACGCAGCGGTAAAGCAGAAGATGAAGGCTATTGAAATGCCACACGTGAAATATGATGCATGTCTGTACGGGTGCACTTTATACTACAGAACACAATCACAACTCCAGACATGTGGTATTTGCGGTGAAGCACGATACCCTAAAGTGGGGAAAAAATTGGTTCCGAAGAAGACGTTGTGTACCATTCGGGGCAGCGACAACAAATTAGACCACCATACCGGCCCAATATCATTCCGAATTGTTTGAGAGAGGATGGAAGAGGTCGGGGAAGTAGAGGTTTCCAAGAAGTTGGAAGCCTTGTTGAAGGCTAACCCGGGACCTCACCCTTGTGATGTTAATTACGAGGGGGAGCAGGAAGAAGAAGAGCCACACGTCGCACTGAAACGTGTAAGTTAATTTACACTCGTTCTTTTTTTTTTTTTTAATTTTAAAATTTTAATTTAAGGTAAATTCCACATGGCCCCCTTAACTATACGCGAGTCTCACATGCCCCCCTTAACTACAAAATTAATCTGTGAGGTGCCTTAACTATCCAAAAATCCCAATTTACATTTTCTGTTGTATTTTTTGTGAAATGACGAAAATACCCTTGTATCTGAAAATTTAAAATAAATAAATAAAAATGATTTTGAACTTTTTTTTTCTATTTTGTTTTACAAAAACAAAGAATAAAAAAAAATATTTTATTATTAATTTTTTATTTTAAAAAAATTATTTATAATAATTAATAAAAATAAAATCTGATGTTTAAAAATAAATTTTTATTTTAAAATTTTTTTACAAAAAAAAAATTTATTCTTTATTTTGTACAACGAGAAAATTAGAAAAAAAATTCAAAATTATTTTTATTTATTTATTTTAATTTTTCAGATACAAGGGTATTTTCGTCATTTCACAAAAAACTTAACAGAATTTTGAAAAAAGTCAACAAAAAAGGTAAAGTGGGATTTTTTGATAGTTAAGGCACCTCACAGATTGATTTTGTAGTTAGGGGGGGGCATGTGAGACTCGTGTATAGTTAAGGGGGGTCATGTGGAATTTACCATTTAATTTATTATATTAACTAATTTTCATTTACATGATTAGATTAAGAAGGCGCTTAGGGATTGGAAGAATGACCGGGCAAACTACAACGAGCATGTTCGCCAGGTCGAGGCTGTCAAAGGAATCATTATAGAACCCTCCCGAGGACGACACATCAGGGATTGCGGGAGTGATTATTAGGCACTAGCAAAACAGTGAAAACGTTCGACTTCTCCAGGGGCTGCTGCTATGGAGATTATGGAGCTTTAGACTCAGGTCACCCAACAAGCAGAAGTTATACCCACTCAAGTGGGGCAGATTATAGAGCTCCAGTCTCAAAACTCACAAAGCACGCAGATGATGCGATACTTCTACGACCAGTTGCGGGTTATTAATTCGAATATGCCTCCGCCTCCGTTTGACCCGAATATGTCTAGTGGTCTTGGCCCGTCTTCATAAAGTCCTGATGTATTTATTAATAAATTTTAATTTTAATTATTAATTAATAATTTGAATATTTATTTTTAAAAAAAATAATAATGAAAATAACTGAAAATAAAAAAAAAATATTTAATTTTCAGGTTTTTTTATTTTTTTAATATATACTTAGTAACTGCACACTATGAATATGCGCTGTTACCAAAGCAACGACGCTCCGTGACATAATGGATGGCTACGTCAGTGTTAATAACAACGCACACATGATTATGCGTCGTTACAATATTAACGCAGCACAAAGTGTGTGCGCCATCTGTGTTTTAACGGCGCACGAAGATTGTGCGCCGTCACTGTTACTAATAGTGCACAAGTGTGCCGTCACAATTTGTAACGGCGCACGGTTAAACGGCCGTTTGTACGCTGTCATTATTTGTAACGACACACAAAACAACATATGAAGGGCAAACACCACACGCCGTTACAAAATTCAAAAACTGTTAGTGTACGAAACTATTTCAATAAGTTGAGTTGGATGAAAACGTAGCAAAATAAATGTACAAAGCATGCCAAAATTTAGCTCATGAAACTATGAATTGATTCATAAAATCATGAAAAGATAAAAATAGCAAGTGTTATAACTTATGAAACTGAATTTATGAAACTTGATTTCGTAAAAAATTGATTTGAGTGATTTCATGACGAACTCATGAAATCTTTTCGACAAAAGTTAAACTTAATGAAATAACGAATGAGTAAAATACTTCGTAAAGAAGAAAATTAAATGATTGTATAAAAATGTAAATATATTCTTTTATTAGTGTTAAATGATTATCATAAACAGACCATTAATTCTTAATTACACGTGGTGTCATTGTATAAGTTTGTGTAAATCTCATCCATCCAATTATTCATGAAAGCAAAGGCAACAGTCAAATAAAAAACACCCTTAGATACTAACCAATTTAAGACATTATTTAATCGATCTCTCCCCTTATATTTAAAATCGGAAGTGGCTTAAAAAAGAAAATTGGAAAAAGTTAACTATTTTCTTAATAGCACGATGACCAAATTTACCATTTTAAATGAACATGAAAAAGCCCAATGGAATTGGTGAATGATGGAATATTGTGTTTCTAAATATTAGTATGTTCCTGTGAAGACTTGAAGTATAATCTTGAAAACATAACATCGATAATAAGCATGGTGTTGAGTTGTTGAAGTATATTTTCTAGACCATACATACACATGTATTTATGTATGTAACATGCAGAAAGAGGTATGAGATTCTGGTCGAAATATGCAGAACAGTAAAGGGAGTAATTGCCATGGAATCCAAAGGCAACAAGAAGGAATGGGGGGTTACAGAAAAGAGCAGGGGGAGGTGGCCACCCCATGTGTTTCTTCTTTCAATATATTGTAGGGCATTGTCCTTAATTGTAGGGCTTCAACTCCCCTGCACATTTCATTTTCTGTCAAATATTTGCCTCACTACTCCATGACACATTCAAGAAACCTGCAGGTTTATGCTCTTGAACAAGTCATGAGAGTCTCTCCAATTTGCATGCATTTATGATATACATTCTAGTTTCTGTGGTTGTGATTCCATGGCTTTTCAATTGGCATCTGTGTCTGCAAATTTGGATGATACTATGAATAAATCATATGGGTTGTCTTTATGTTTCAATATTAAATTTCTTTTGATTTGTATAAAAACCCAAGTTCTCTTCTTCTTCTCTGCAATAGATTGGATGGTTTAAGGACATGAAAATGACCATAATTTGTCAGTGTGAGTAGATTTTGCTGCATTGCTTCCTCCATATATATTGCTCTTTTCGTGCTCTAATATTATAAACACTAGCATCATGATTCACGACTAATACATATGGTTTGGAAATATTTTGGAGTGACAAACAATTGTATGTACTCATTTATTCTATAATATACTTACCCAAAATTGGATTAACATATGACTTTATCAAGTTATTATATCAAATAAATACGACTTAAGTAATACATACCAGATATAGTTTACTCACTAGGTTGATCTAGTTGAAAAGGACGAGTGATATCTCATGGTATGAGCATGTGTGAGGTCAAAAAAATTCTTTTACAGTAAAAGATAGAGGCACTGGGCTTGCTAAACACCTTTGAATCTGAACCAGATTGACACCCAGAGAAGCATAAATCGAAAAGAGGGGCTTAGAAACAATGAAAAGAAAATGTTTATGTAGCGTATGACTGAAAGATGTCTTTCGCGACATATGTTATATGCTGAATGAACAAGAAGATGGCTATCCAAAAACAGCAACATGAGAAGTAAAACATCCTTCGAGATGACTTTCGGTGAGTTTCCATTTTTAGAAGATCTCCAAAATAGATTGTGATTCGATATGATACAGTTGTGTAGGAGTTTAAGGAAACTTCAAGAAGAAGATGAGCAAGGGTTTAGGAAACCCTAAATATGAAACGATCAACTACTATAAAAGCCTGGTGTCGTCCCATTAGTAGTTGGCGCTTGTGGTTTTGTAAGTCGATCTTTAGACTAATCATTCAGAGTTCCTAAGCGTGTAGGACGAGCGTGTTGGGAAGCTGATAAAGACCGACATTTTGTGTTCAATCACTATTCAAGAAAGAATGAGTGCTTGACTGAACTGGGTTGTGTTAGTGCGATTAAAGTCTCGTGCATCCATTTGAAGAACAGAAACTGATCCGAGTAGAGATGATGCTCGAAGGGTGAAATTGAGAGAGGATCTCAGATTCAGGGGGAGACCCTGAGATAGGTTATCACTTGTAACAATAGCATAAAGTTAAATGACTTGTTCTATGATCATAGGAACTTGTATGTTTTGATTGGTTACTAAATAGCGAAACCTTTTCACTAGTAGAGTGCCCCCAGACGTAGGTGACGTTGCACCGAACTGGGTAACCATATCTCGTGTCATTTACTTTTCTGTTCTGTGTGTTATTTTGAACTGTGCATCAGCAAGTGTCTATTACTAAGTCTTGACATTATAAGAGACATCTTGCGACTAACCAAAATTTCAATTGGAATCAGAGGAGGCATCTAAATCTGTAGAAGATTTCCTGCAACACAAATTCTGAGATTATGAAAGGGATAGTTCAAGAGAAGGAGGCTCGGTCAATAGGCCCCCTATGCTTGATGGTACAAACTATGGATATTGGAAGGGTCGTATGAGTGCATTTCTAAAGTCTGTCGATAACAGAACATGGAAGGTTGTTATACATGAATGGGAGGCTCCTCAAACCATTGTCGCACATAACGTTGCACATTTCAAACCTGAAAGTGAGTGGAGCCCTACCGAAGACGAATCTGCCCTAGGTAATTCTCGTGCCCTAAATGCCATATTCAATGGAGTTGACCAAAATGTGTTTAGATTAATCAATACATGCACAAGTGCGAAAGTGGCATGGGAGATTTTAGCCACCGCTTATGAAGGGACGACCAAAGTTCGTGAGCAGAAACTTCAATACCTCACCACTAGTTTTGAAGCCTTATCTATTAAGGAAGATGAGACTATCAGCGTGTTCAACGTTCGAATTAGAGATTTAGCCAATGAATCCTATTCTCTAGGAAAACCTATGACGGATGAAGATTTGGCTCAGAAAACTTTAAGATCACCCAGTCCACGATTCAAGATGAAAACCACAGTCATAAAAGAAATGCATGATCTGAAGAAATTCAAATTCGATGAACTCATGGAATCACTGATGACCTTTAAACTTTCGCTTCCTAGTCTAGATAAGAAGCAAAAGGGAATTGCACTCAGAAGTTCCACAACCAGCTCTCACGAACAGGTAGTATTTGATTCAGACGATGAAACTATTGCTTCGATGGTAAAAATTTATAGCAGGATTATGAAAAGGTTCACCAAAATGACAAGGAAACATGTTCTCCATGATGTCAAAGACAACCAGATGCACAAACCTCAAAAGTTTGGAAACAATCCAAGAGCTGGAAAAGACGTATATCGCGGCAGAAAAGGAAAAGGGATCCAATGCCACGAATGTGAAGGGTTCAGGCATATTCAAAAGGTATGCCCTAACTTCCTGAGAAAGCAAGAGAAAGGTTTCAATGCAACCATGGCCGATGATGGAGAGGAAGATAGTGACACCGAACTAGATAAGCAACTTCGTTGCCTTTACAACGTCTACCACATCTAACAAAGTTCTAACTTTTGATGAAACGGAATTTCTCTCTGATGATGCCATGAACGATGCCTACAATCTGCTGTTTACCCAATGGGAAGAAGAGACAAAAATTATTGAGAAACAAAGGGAGACCATCCTATCTCTCATTGAAGACAAGACAAGGCTACTAGGAGAAGGAAATGAGCCGACTAAATAGAGAGAGTGACCGAATAACTAAATCAGTCAGAATGATGAACTCAAGCACTGAGGTCCTAAATACACTCTTGTCCATAGGCAAGCCAACCAAGAACATGCAGGGGCTAGGCTACACTCATGAGACCACTACATCTCAGACCATCTTTGTTCCTCATAAAGAGAAAAGCCCGATGCCAAGCCAAATGTCACAAACATTGGGTGACACACACATACATAGACATTGTGAGCCACATTCTTCTGGTGTCTCCAATACAGCACTATAGACATCCGATGAAAATCAGATCCAACGACATCATCAGCGACACCTTTCTGATGCCTTTAAAAGACCACGATGGGTCTGTCACTATCGTGAACAAAAGGGTCATATTCGACCTTATTGCTATCATCTCTATGGAAAGAAACGTACGCACCCCACATCATCCCTCACCCGTACCACCTCACGAAGAAGGACCACTTCACGGAAGGAGTGGAGAGTGAAGAAGGAAACTTATCGCGCCAACATAACTTACACTACACTGACTGTCTCTACTGGTAAGGACTAGTACTTTGATAGTGGATGCTCTTGTCATAGGAAAACAGATCGGAATCTGTTAATAAACATGAGGTCATGCTTTGTCGACCATGTCACGTTTGGAGATGGAGTCAAGGCCAGAGTGATCGGTAAAGGACAACTCAGCTTCCCGAATGTCGCTTGTTTGACCGAGGCGCTATTAATGGAAGGACTAACTGCCAATCTTAGTAGCATCAGCCAGTTATGTGATCTCAACTTACTTGTAAAATTTACCCGCAATCAGTGTTCTGTGATGACATAAAAATAGGTCGAGCTAGTGAAGGGATTCAGGTCTAGAGATAACTGATACTTGTGGTCTTCGACATCTTGTGATACAAGACAAACATGTCTCTTCTCCAAACCACATGAAGCTCAACTCTGGCATTAAAAGCTTTGGCACCTGAATCTCCGGATTGAGAAGAAAATAAAATCAAAGCAAGCCATAACCGGAGTCCCTACCCTCAAGATCCCTGAAGGTAGAATTTGTGGAGACTGCCAGATTGGAAAACAGGTCAAAATTTCTCACAAGATGTTGCAACATCATGCTACCTCAAGTGTTTTGGAATTGCTCTAGGTGGATCTAATGGGACCAATGCAAGTGTGTGGTTCCTACGAAGTATGACTATTTTATATAGTGGAAAGATATCCATCCATATGTCGCGACCTAAGATGCCAATGCTCAAATCAGAAGATGTCCATCCAGAAGTCTCGGACATCATGATCAGACATCCCAGTAGAAGGCTTTCGGGAAGTTTCCTTAATTAAGAAAATCTTTCAATCTTGGGAGGATTTTGTCCAGATCAACTTATAGCAGCAAAAGGAAACCTAGAAGAGACGTATTTGGCAAGAATGGTCAAGACGTGTACGAGATCTTTTAAGAAACCCTAAAGATAGCCTCGTCACATCTTCTACAAATAGATGATCGTTCCATCCCGTAGAAGGTGGTGTTGTGTAGTTATTTCTTAGTCGATAATATACAGAGTTCCTAAGTGTGTTGGACGAGCGTGTTAGGGAGCTGTATGTTGTAGCTAAGAATATAGCTTGTGTGTTCCAAACAAAGAATCGCATAAATATTGTTTGGATGTTTTCAACGAACCCACGCTAGTGAAGCTGTGCGCAAACTTTTGAAGACGACGACAAAGGAGGAGACAAAACTGTGGGATCAGTTCTAAGAGTGGACTCGAGTCGGAGGCTTTGAGACAGGGGGAGACCCTGGGTTAAGTTCACACTAGTAATAATACCATAAGGCTTAGATTTGTGTGATAATCGTAAAGCTTTGTATGTGTGATTGATTACATATAGTGGAACTTGTTCACTAGCATAGTGCCCCCAGACATAGGTGAGGTTGCACCGAACTGGGTAACCAACTCATGTGTCGTTTACTTTCTGTTCGTTATTTTTATTGTTGACTTTGCACCAGCAAGATGTCTCACAGTTAGTCTCAACATTGTGATTGACATCTTGCATCTATCCAGTTCAAAGTGGAAAGTCTTGGAGGGAAGAGATATGTCTTTGTCTGTGTCGACGACTTCTCTAGGTACACTTGTGTACAGTTTATTCATGAAAAATCTGACATATTCAATGTCTTTAAAGCCCTGTGCAACAGAGTACAACAAAAAAGGGAAATCACATTGAAAAAGTTGTCAGACTCAGAAGTGACCACATGAAGGAGTTTGAAAACATAAATTTTGCAGAATTTTGTGATGCTGAGGAGATAGCCCACGAGTTCTCAGCGCCTATCACGCCTCAACAATATGGAATTAATCGAACTCTCCAGGAAATGGCCAGAGTGATGATGCTCGCCAAAGATGTACCTACTCACTTCTGGGTTGAAACACTTAACACGACGTGCCATATTCACAATAGAGTGACTCTTCGTCTAGGCACAAATACTACTTCTTATGAAATATGGAGGGGGAGAAAGCCCAACCTCAAATATTTTCATATCTTTGGCTCGACTTGCTATATCTTAGCTGACAGGGATTCTCGTCGCAAGTTTGATCCTAAAAGTGATGAAGGAATATTTCTGGGATACTCCAGGAATAGTCGAGCCTTTAGAGTCTTCAATAAGCGCACTAAGATTATGATGAAGTCTATCAATGTGGTTATCAACGATACAAACCAAATTTATGACAACAACAATGATGAAGATGAAAGTGTTCCAAATGACGCAGATTTTTCTAGAACACCTGATGTCAAGACAGATGTTCCTGACAACAGATCCGACATGGTAAGTTACATTGGTTTAGACATCGAACCCACCCCTCTGCCAGAACAAAGAATCCCCTCGAAAAAAGTTCAAAAAGATCCTCCGGTGCAAGAAGTAATTGGAAACATTGAAGATGAGATTCATACCAGACCTAAAGCACCAGTAAACTATAGAGAGATGATAGGTAAAATTTGTTTTGTTTCTAACATTGATCCCAAGAATGTGCAGGAAGCAATTAATGATGAATACTGGATAAATGTCATGCAAGAAGAGCTCGGACAGTTTGAAAGAAATGTTGTATGTGAACTAGTGCCCAAGCCTGACATCATAAATATCATCGGGAGAAAGTGAATTTTTGAAAATAAAACTGATGAGCATGGGAACATCTCTCGAAACAAGGCAATTCCTGTAGCTTAAAGTTACACTCAAGTTGAGGGAGTTGATTTTGAAGAAATATTTGCTCTTGTAGCAAGGCTCGAAGCAATAAGGTTACTTCTGGGCATTACGTGTCATCTCCAGTTTAAGCTCTTTCAAATGGACGTGAAGAGTGTCTTCTTAAATGATTATCTGAATAAGGAAGTATATGTAGCTCAACCTACAGGTTTTGTTGATCCAAGCTCACCGTATCATGTGTATAAACTCAAGAAAGCACTATACGAACTCAAACAGGCTCATCGCGCATGATATGAAAGATTGACTCAATTTCTGATGTAGAATGGATACACAAGAGGAGGAGTGGATCGAACTTTATTCATAAAGAATGAACGACAAAACATCATGATAGCTCAAATATATGTGAATGATATCGTGTTTGGAGGAATGTCTACCAAGATGGTGCAACATTTTGTGACACAGATGTAGTCCGAGTTTGAGATGAGTATGATGGGAGAATTGAACTATTTTCTGGAGTTTCAGATCAAGCAGATGAAGGATGGGATATTCATATCTCAAACCAAGTATGCTAACAATATAGTGAAGAAATTTGGTTTAGAGAAGACATCTCACAAAAGAACTATGATTTCCATAACCACTAAACACACCAAAGACGAGCAAGGAGAATCAGTGGATCAAAGCTTTTGCAGAAGCATAATAGGAAGCTTGCTTCATCTGACTGCGAGTCAGACCGACATATCATTCTCGGTAAGAGCATGTGCCAGACATAAGTCCAAACCCAAGGTAAGTCACCTAACTCAAGCAAAACACATTTTAAAATACATTACAGGAATTGTCAATCTCGGTCTCTTGTATTCTTTCGACACATCATCAGCACTGTAGGATATTGTGATGTTGATTGGGCGGGGAACACCATTAACCGAAGAAGCACATCAGGTGCATGCTTTTACTTAGGGAATAATCTTATCTCCTGATTCAGCAAGAAGCAGAATTGTGTCGCATTGTCCACGACTGAATCAGAGTATATCGCTGCTGGAAGCAGTTGCACTCAACTTTTATGGATAGAACAAATGTTGTCAGAGTATAATGTTCATTAACATGTCACGACATGTGACAATGTAAGTGCTATTAACATCTCGAAAAACCATGTACAACACAGTAAGACCAAGCCACGAGATTTGGTGGAGAACAAAAAGGTCCAACTTGAATACATTCCTATGAAAAGACAATTGGTGGACATATTCACCAAGCCACTCGATCTACAAGATTTGAGAGTCTCCGATCCTCCTTGGGACTTTGCTCAATTGAGCTCCCCACAATATCCTAAATCCAAGGGGAGTTGGGTAGTGGGTAAGGGCGTCACTTACCCAATAAAGATATGGGCCAACTTGTGTTTTAAGCCCATTAAGCTTTTTACTTGGAAACGTGCCCAATGTCTCTAACATTAGGTCAATAAGGCAAAAACGGAAGGTTGAAGTTCAAAAGATTTGGCAAGATTCTCCTCTATTTTCACTCCCACAATCTAAAACCTTCCAACTACAAGAATATTTGTTCTTTGCCAAACCCTTGATCTCTCTCCCTATTCTCTGCCAAATCTCTCTCTTGCTCCAAAATCACAATACCATCTTCAACAATGGTTGGAACCAGAAGTGGCATGATTGCAACCAGCCTTGCAAAGAAGAAAGCTATCAGGATGGAATCAAAGTCCCCTCCGAAGCTTGATACAGAGAAATCCGTTGAGAACAACAAGTATGGCGTCAAAGTTCGTGGTCTTCTATCGGCTCGACACAAAAAGGGAGAGGTGATAACAGAACCATCGGCTCCGATCGTGACCGAGTCAACCAATGTCAGGGAAGAAGTCCCACTTGTAGTTACTCAAATCAACAACATGCAAGGTATTCTGTTCAACCCTCTTTTTTCTGAAAACCCTAGTGGTCAAGATTTATTAACCCTAATGGACAACATTATTTTTAGGTTTTTAATTCTTTTATTTGCATAATTGAAAAGTCAAATTTTCCTTCAAATCATTAGTTAAATTAGTTGTTCAAATAGGGGTAAATAGTCATTTCATAATCATATCAATAATTATCTAAAGTTGAACTAATCGGGCCGGTTTTAAACCGATCAAATTTTAAAACAGAACAATTGAGAGCATTTTAGACTTTTTAATATACCAAATCAGTTAGATTTAACATAAATTATGTTAAATGTCGCTTATGTAATCTTCGAGTACTCCAAATGAAATTTTTAAAGTTATGGTATGAATTTTGAAACATGACATAATTGGGTGTAATCAACGGTCATTATCCCTTTAATAAAATATACGAGTATAGGAGATTGCATTATCCATCAGTTCACAATATATACTATTGTGGGTTCTATCCATGTGCTCCCACTACATGCAAACACATTTCTTCGGGTTTGACCAATAAAACTAACAATTGAACAAGTGTTTATATTTTTCATTTTTTGTTCTATTTTGTCTTATTGTGTTTTTCAGCACATACAATACAAAACCATTGGCACCTATGATTACAATGCAATGGGCTTAGGCTCAGATGTCCATAGTTATCCTTCAAATTCAAACACAAGTGAGATCTTCAATCCCATGTATTTCATAAACAATAATTTTCTCAATCGAGTTTTGAATATCAATTAAGTCGAGATTTCTTAACTCTGAGCACAATTCATGTATTTACCTTTAATTTAAAATGTAAGATTCACAAACAACATTTTTATCCATTAAATACAAGATATGAATAATATTTTATACTATAAAATCATATCGAGTAAATTATATTTTTGTCTTGCATGTTCCGAACATCAACTTTTTTACTGTAAAAGTGTATTGTACATAAGAAAATCCAATCATATAATTTATTACAAGAGTATGCTTTATAAAAAAAATTCAAGTTCCCAAAAGTTTATAAAATACCATCACCTTTGAAGTAAAAATCCATAATCCAAATTGACATTACATATGATCAAGAAATGTCAATGATAATAACAGAAATACAAAATCCCTTTAAAACTAGGATCAGAAGAAAAAAAAAGAGCCTCATCTTCCTATGCTAATGGAGTGGGCTATTTAATTATACCACTACACATATTGTCTATATACTTAATATTTTGTTCAAAAATGTGAAATGCATCTCCTGTGACGAGCCGCCACCGACTTTTTTTGCTGCCTCGTCTCGTCCGTCCATCTCTGCGATATGTCATGAGCGACGGTCATCGCCTCCAGCGACGCGCCCGACAGTCCTCTTCTCGTGAACCCCACCGCATACAATCCGTCCCTCGCCTTCTCCTCCGCCCCTTCCTTTGTCAGCACGTCCTTTTCCTGTTTCCAAACACCCCAACTCTATTCAATAAAATCCCAACTTCCATAACTGTCAGTCACATCCTAACAAATCTCTGTTCTTGTTTATTTAATTAAGTAATAGTTAATTACCTTGAGCCATGAGGGGACGTTGCTGCGGTACCCAGTTGCGAGCACGACGGCGTCGATCTCCAGGATCTTGCCGTCGACGAGCTCGACTCCTCCGGATTTAAACCTCTTTATCCCCGGGACAACCTTAATGTCTCCGGATCGGATTTTGTGGAGAGCTCCGATGTCCAGCACCGGTGTCTTCCCCGCCGTGTTCTTGAGCGTCAACGGTCCCATCAGTGGTTTCTTGAGTCCGTGCTTCTCGAGATTCCCAAGAATCAGCCACGCGAGGATCAACAGGATCGTGTCCACGATCCACAGTGGCAGCCATTTCACCATCATCATCGCCAACTCGAACGTCGATTTCCCGAATACTTCCCTCGGCAACACGTGAACCTGATGAGATCAACCAAGAATAGTCAAAATTAGTATACTCTGTTTTCAGAAACAGAGTATACTCTGTTTTGTTTCACGAGAGGACTCACGGAGCTCCGAGCCACCATGGACGGAGAGGCATTGTGGTTGCATAGGTCGAGAGAGACCTCCATGCCGGAGTTTCCGCAGCCCACGACAAGCACTCGCTGGCCGGAATATTCCTCGCCGGACTTGTAGTCACAGGCGTGGACGACGCTGCCGGAGAAGTCCTCCAAGCCTTCGAATTCCGGGACGACCTTGTCGGAGTTCTCTCCGGTGGCCACGACGAGCCAGCGGCAGATGTACTCGACCTCATCGCCACGTGCGGAGACGGTCTTGACGCGCCAGAGGCCGAAAGTGTGGTCGTACTTGGCGCGCTGGACTGTCTGGTTGAAGTTGGGGGCGAGGTCGAAATGGGTAGCGTAGGAGTCAAGGTAAGTGATGAACTGAAATTTTGAGGGGTATTCTGGGAAATGGTCGGGGAAGGGGAGGTAGGGGAGCTGACAAAACTGCTTGGGGAGGTGGAGCTTGAGGCGGTCGTAGGTTCGATTCTGCCAGAGAGAGGCAATGCAGTTGGCTCGCTCAAGGATGATGAAGGGGACACCCCGCCGCTTCAGCCCGGCCCCCACGGCCAGGCCGGAGGGGCCCGCCCCGACGATGACAGGGCCGTTCACCCAAATGCAACGCCGGTTGAACAAGTTTTCTTGGTCCAAGGGTTGGAACATTGAGGCAGAGCTTGTGGGTTTACAACAAGACTTGTTCATGGTATAGTGTGGAGGTTTGTGTTGTTGATGGATGTGAGGAAGGGAAGGAGTATATATATAGGCATGTGATGTGATCTCATTCTCAGGTATTTGAGACTGTAGCTATTCATGGGTCACTGTCCAATGATAAGGTAATGGCCCTCTTGGGATTATATTGTTTTATTTTCTCTCAATATTATTTAACAATACAAGGAATTATATATTGATTATTCTGGCAGGTCATCTTAAATATGTAACATCTCAACAACAATGATACAAGAGATTCATAATCTATCTATTTATTTATTTACATTAGATGTCTTGAACTGAATTAATTTTATTAAAATTATTTAGTATTGTGCTTTTGTTTACCAGTTAGTGATGTAGGGTTTATGGTTGAAATGTTTGGTCTGGGATATAGGGCATGATGAGGTCTAACTCTGTGATATTCTCTGTATGTCACTGTTCGGCAAAGTTAGAGTTTACAATCCAGTGCGTTGACGGTAGACTAAGTTCATTTTTTCTTTTTTTATTAAGAAAATATAGCATAATATTATACTTAATGCAACTTGACATAATAACTTAATGACGGTATATTTCTACCTCTAGTAGACACACTATTAATGGATTTCATAGATTCTTGGTGTTTTTGTATACTCGTTTACTTTGATTGATTGATTGATTGTTTGTTTATGTTGTTACGTTTAGATTGACTATATTTTTAGTAGACAGAAAGATGTATGTTCACATGTTTGTTGGTTAACGAACGTGTTGCAATATCTTGGCAACACATCTTTCGAGACGATAATTTTGGTAAGTTTCAAGTTTTAAGAGAAATTTTATATTGAGCTTGATTCTGTACGATTCATATTTGTAGAAGGATATGGAAACTTCATATTCGTTGTGATTCGTCCTAAAGGGTGAAGACGTAAGAAGCTGTTATAAAAGCTGAAGAGCGTCCCCTTAGCAGTCGGTTCTTCTTTTGGATTGTAGTTCATTCTTTGTGCAAAAGGTTTAGAGCTCCTAAGCAAGTTGGACTAGCATATTGGGAGGCTGGATGTTTTGACAAGAACGACATACTTTTGATCAAACACTATTTGAGAAGAATGAGTGGTTGAGTGGTTCGGGTTGTGTTAGCGTGATTGAAGATTCATGTACTGTTTGAAAAATAGAAGACGAACCGAGTAAAGGCGATTGCTCGAAAAGGGGAATCGAGAGAAGATTTTGAATTCAGGGGAGACCCTGGTCTAGGTTGTCATTTGTAATAATAGCATAAAAAATTTATTTAAGTGATGATCATAGAGGCTTGTATGTTCTCATTGATTACGTTATAGTGAAACATTTTCACTGGAAAAGTCCCCCAAGACGTAGGTTACGTTGCACCGAACTGGATAACCATATTGCGTGTATTTCATTTTCTATACTTGTTCGTCTTACTATCCATAATCCGTGCTTCAGCAAGTTGTCAATCACAAAGTCTCAACATTGTGCACGACATCTTGCCACTACAACTAACCATAATTTCAGTTTCAATACTAGATATTTTTTGTTACAACAATCTGGCATTAATTTGTCAGGAATCCACATGTGATTTCTTGTCTCATATTGAACAATTATTGAGTAGAATGAGAGTTTATATAATGTAGTTACGACGTTTTTGATGATTGGCTTATTTTTAAGAAACTAGGAATGATGTCGACGCAATGAAGAAAAGTTAAGGAAAGTTTCTTTTTTCATGAAGTTCGACTACAACAAGGATTATGGGAAATCGCTAGCTGTATTCGACACGATTCTGGAAAGATAGTCGACGATGACAAAAAGGAAACCCAATAGGGTTAATGCACATGATCGATTGCTATAAAAGCTTAGGCTGCCCCCTTAGCAATCGTGGCCTTTTGTTTTTCTCCTAGCAATAATATACATAGCTCTTAGACATGAAGGTTTGCGGGTTGAGAGGTTGTGTATTATGTTATGGACATTGTGTATCACGTTAACTATTGAGAGTTAAGTGATTGAGGGTTTACTGATCGCGTGAGTGAAGAACTGCACGCAACTAAACGTTCAACGACAACTTGAACTGACAGAGCAAGTCGATTGCTCGAAGAGTGGAATCAAGACGGAGTCTTGGATTCAGGGAGAGACCCTGAGATAGGTTTGCACTTGTAATAGTAGCATAAAGTATAGATCTTGTGATGATCATAGGTACTTGTATGTTTTGACGTATTACCATATAGTGAAACATTTCCACTGACAGAGAGCCCCCAGACGTAGGTGATGTTGTACCAAACTTGGTACACAATCTTGTGTGTCGTGGTTTATTATTTAACGTGTGTCTTTGTCGATGCAAGTTTTCATACTCTTTGTTATAACATTATACGTAACATTGTGTGTGACATCTTGTGTGACTATCTGATCGAAATTTCAATTGGTATCAAAGGGGGCACCTACTGCTTTAGGTGAGTTCCTAGTCGAAAATTTTTGATCATCAAGATGGACAATAACAGAGAAAGAGGATCTATTAACCGACCACCGGTTCTAGATGGAAGCAACTACGACTATTGGAAGGCTCGCATGTGTGCCTTCATGAAGTCTCTTGACAATAAAATATTGAAGGCTGTGATCAATCGTTTGAATGCCTCACAACTTAGTGATAGTGATGGTAACCTCATCGGTCCAAAACCAGAAAAAGATTGGACTGATAACGAAGATGAAGAATCACTGGGAAATTCTCGAGCTCTGAATGATATCTTCAATGGTGTTGACAAAAACGTGTTCAGACTGATCCACACATGCACCACTGCCAAATCTGCATGGGATATCCTAGCCATTACATATGAATGAAAAACCAAGGTTCGAGAGCAGAAGCTTCAATACTTGACTACCAACTTCGAAGCTCTTGTCATGAGAGAAGATGAATCAATCGCTGAATTCAATGTTCGAATTCGAGATCTAGCCAATGAATCCTACTCTCTGGGCGAACCCATGTCTGATGAGAAATTGGTCAGAAAAACCATGCGTTCACTAAGCCTAAGGCTTAAAATGAAGATCACCGACATTGAGAAAGTTCATGACCTCAAGACTTTGAAATTTGATGAATTGATGGGATCTCTAATGACCTATGAGCTATCTCTACCTAATATCGACCAGAAAAATAAATGAATTGCTCTCAAAAACTCAATACACAAGCAACCAGAATCTGAGGATTCTGACTCTGATGAAGATATCGACACTACAATGGCCTTACTCACGAAGAACTATAACAAGATCATGAAGGGATTCAGTCGGATGGGTAGAAGAAATGGCACGACAGATGTCAGAAACAAAGCTCCATAAAAAGCTCAGACATGAGGAACTCTTGACAAACCAAACAAAAGCGGAGAAGGAAACAGTAAGAACAAAGGACCTTAGTGCCATGAATGTGAGGGATTCGGTCATCTTCGCAGAGAATAACCAAACTTCATCAAGAGGCAAAAACGAGGATATAATGCTACCATGTCAGACGAGGATAACGAGGACAGAGGGTCTGAGGAGGTGAGCAATTTTGTTGCATTTACTGCTGCCACTTCTTCGTGTAACATTGATAACTCCGTTGATATCAATGATGACCCTCATCATCTGTCTCCTAATAATAATTGGACTGAGGAGCAACTGAACGAGGCATATAGTAGCTTGTATGACAGATAGGTCGAGGAATCTCTGATTCTTGATCAACAAGCAGGTCGGATCATCACTCTTACCATTGACAAGGATAGACTACTGGATGACACATCCTACAGGGAAATCTACAACAAATATCTTGACATCTTCTATAACATGTTCTTGTCAACCAACGATCATAAGACATCCTCCACGAAGACATCGACCTTCCAGAACTTTAACCTACCACTATTACTGGATATGCCATTACTGTGGACAAAGAAGTCATATCAGGCCATTTTGCTATCAGCTCTATGGGAAGAAGCAATCTCAATTACCACAGACTCAAAGGAGATATCAAGGAAGCTCGATTCCTCATAAAACATTCTGCCTTGAATGGAGACCAAAGAATCTAGTCTATCGAGCTAATATCGTATACACCTCCTTGTGTGCCTCGACCAATAAGGACTGGTATCTTAATAGTGGATGTTCTCGACACATGACAAGTACTAGTGAGTTTTTATCCAACCTCAAGCTATATACAAACTGTTATGTTACTTTTGGAGATGAGATCCAAGCTCGAATCATTGGAAAAGGACTACTCAAGCATCCAAAAGCTTCTTGCTTAACTGAAGCATTACTTATAGAAGGACTCAAGCCAAATTTAATTAGCATCATCCATATTTGTGATCTGGACTTAGATGTCAACTTTACAAAAGAAGTCTCTATTGTGAAGAATCTCGATCAAGTTATCATCTTGCAAGGAGTCCGCTAAATGGGTAATTGCTACATCTGGTCACCCGATTCAAACCTCCTAGGGTCAAAGTGCATTGTCTCCAAAGCAAAGGAAACTAAATTATGGCATAGAAAGCTTGGACATCTAAACCTCAGGAGCATGCAGAAGGCAATCTCGGAGCAGGCCATTACTGGAATTCAAAATCTAAAGATTGTGGAAGGAAAGATCTGCGGAGAATGTCAAACCAAGATGTCTCACAAGAAGCTACAACACATCACTACCTCACGGGAACTTGAACTTATACATGTTGATCTCATGGGACCAATGCAAGTCGAAAGCCTTGGAGGAAAACGCTATGTTTACGTATGTATGGACGACTATTGAAGGTACACATGGGTTGATTTCCCGCGTGACAAATCTGACACTTTTCCAATCTTTAAGACTCTATGGATTCAGGTTCAAAGAGAAAAGGGGGAGACGATTGGAAAATTAATCTGTCTCCACAGTGATCATGGTCGAGAGTTTGAGAATAGTGAATTTGCAGACTTCTGCAACTCAAAAGGGATAGCACATGAGTTCTCAGCACCTATCACCCCCCAACAGAACGACATTGTTGAGCGCAAAAATCGAACTCTACAAGAAATGGCTAGAGTCATTATGCTAGCCAATGACATACCGACCTACTTCTGGGCAGAAGCAATTAACACTGCTTGCCATATCCACAATCGAGTCACTCTCCGTCCAGTTATGTCATTAACTCATTATGAAATATGGAGTGGGAGAAAGCCTAACGTTAAATACTTCCATATCTTCGGATCCACATGTTATATTCTGGCTGATAGAGAACCTCGTCGGAAACTTGATCCAAAGAGTGATGAAGGCATCTTCCTTGGCTACTGAAGGAATAGTCGCACGTTTCGGGTCCACAGCAAACAAACCAAGACTATGATGGAATCAATCAATGTTGTGGTTAATGATAATTGTGCAAATGCCCCAGTAGATGTTACTAAAGAAGAAGGAGTTCTACCTGAAGCTTATCCCAACAATATTAGGAAGGATGTTATCTCAGATGTTAGTAAGGATGTCAGTAGCAAGCCAGAAGACAATGATGTCATGCAAAATGTCAGTGCAGATGAGGCAGTTCCTGAAATCAGCAACAAGAACCCCTCTCGGAGAATTCAAGTTAATCATCTTGTCTGTGGAGTCATTGGAGATCTAAATGAAGGCATACAGACTCGGACAAAAGCTCATGTAAATTACAGAGAGATGATAGATAATATATGTTTTGTTTCTAAGATTGAACCCAAGAATGTCAATGAAGCCAGCAATGATGAATATTTGGTCAATATTATGCAAGAGGAATTGATTCAGTTTGAAAAGAATCAGGTATGGGAGTGTTGGGCCAAAGTGTGACGTGCAAACGTCGCACAATAGTTACCACGTGCAAGTGCACACGGTCCGCAAGTAATAAATTTATACCGGTAAGTAACTGGGTCGAATCCACAGGGACTAATGCGGGTTTTAGGTTAAGTGTGTTTTTGTGTTAAAGGAACTCGAGACTACTACTACTATTTTTGGTGTTTTTTTAGTTATCGAAACAAACAAGCAATTAAGTTGGTGCTTGACAATTAATAAGAAGCGCCTAGGGTGCTAGACATGCAAATCGTGACTTACTACAATGACTTCATAGTTAAATAGGCGATATGAGAGTGACCTATGTCTTAATTGACAACCCCGCCTCTCGGCATTGGGGTTGTCCTAATCTCGAGTCACTCCTTGCCCTCTCAGATTCGTAGTCACTCAAGATTGCAATTGTCCGACAATAATTAGTCAAGTGTTACTTCAGGGAGTCTCCGCTCGGCATCGAACCCCTAACACTCGGTGGTATCAAGATCCGGGACTATCCGTCTCTCTCGAGATCGACGTAGCCCCTAAACATGCTTACTAACTTTGGCTAAGTGTTACGTCGGGGTGTCGAAACACGGTTTCGAGCCCCTCACACTTAATGTTGACTAAGGCCAAGAACCCTAGCATACATTCTATTTGGCCTACCTAGAAAATATGAATTAAAACAAGAACACTCGCACACATCAAATATCATCCTAAAACTCATTCATCATATATCAATCATTCACAATTTACAAAGTCTAGCACCCATGGCTAAGGGGTTTAGCCCTCAACCATGGTGTTCAAATCCAATATCATCAAACACAATGAGAAACTACTAAAAACTTGGTATAAAACATAAAAAGAGGAAGTTTAGAAATGCTCTTGGTGTGAAATTGCCCAAAACTCCAATTCTTGTGGTTGGTGATGGATGGATGATGAGCTCCTTCCCAAAGTAGCTCATTCTAGGTGAAATGATGCTGAAAAATGTCTTCTCCAAAGGTTTCTTGCTTCCAATGGTGGACTTCTAGTGGAGACAATCAACTCTCCCTCTATCCAATGATGTATTAATGAAGAAGGAAGCACACAAAGAATGTCTCCCTTGAAGTGACTACTCTGAAATGTGGGCTGATGGAGGCTACAAGCTAGGATGGTCAAAAAGGCTCTTCAATCCCTAGGGCAAAAGCCCTTATATAGCTTCTGAAATCGTGCCTGGTCACGATCGTGAGTGTGGGGGGGGCATGATCGTGACTTAGAGACGGTCACGATCGTCCCTATGGGAGTCACGATCGTGACTTCTCTGGGGGGGCCAATTCTGCTTGAGTCAACGTCGCGGTCTTCTCTTCGTCGTCACGATCGTGCCTCGGTTTTGAATTGAGTCACGATCGTGCCTCTCTCTTGGTGACGATCGTGGCTCCTCCGTGACTGAGATCGGGATACCGTTCTGTAAGTTGGGAAAATAATCTTCGAAAATATTCATTGGGGCACGATCGTGCCTTGGAGAGTCACGATCATGCCCTTCACTAGTCACGATCGTACATCAGGGGGGGCACGATCGTGCCTAGTGAAATTCGGGCCCCTTCTTCTTTCTTGCTTTCCAAGTCTCGCTCTCCCGAATCTCATACCTTAGCCTTCTTCTTACCCTTTCCTGCATATGTTCTTGAAACACACCGAGAGCGTAAAATGATCCTATTTGGCTCTCTACGGCAACTACGAGGCAAATAAGTATCGAAATGGGGGGTTTATCGAGGTCAAAATGAGGTTGATTGACCCCTCAACAGGGAGGTAGTACCCAAACCAAACGAAGTAAATGTCATTGGCACAAAATGGATTTTCAAGAACAAATCCAATGAGCTTGGAAACATCACTCGAAATAAAGCAATATTAGTAGCTCAAGGATACACTCAAATTGAGGGAGTAGATTTCGATGAGACTTTTGCCCCTATAGCTAGGCTTCAAACAATCCGAATTCTACTATGGATATCATGTCATCTACAGATCAACCTTTATCAGATGGATGTCAAAAGTGCATTCCTATATATGTATCTCAACGAAGAAGTCTATATAGCGCAACCTAGAGGATTTTAAGATCCTTACTCCCCTGATCATGTGTATGAACTCAAGAAGGCCCTCTATGGATTAAAGCGAGCACCAAGGGCTTGGTATGAAACACTAACTAATTTTCTAATTCAAAGTGGCTACACTAGAGGGGGAGCCGACACGACTCTATTTGTGAAGAATGAGAACGACAATTTGAAGATTTCCCAAATATATGTCGATGACATTATCTTTGGAGGGATGTCTGGTAGAGCACTTTGTCCAAAAAATGCAATCATAATTCGAGATGAACATGGTGGGAGAGCTTACCTATTTCCTAGGATTTCAAATCAAACAGCTGAGAGACAGCATCTTCATCTCTCAAAACAAATATGCAAAAAATATTGTCAGGAAATTTGGGCTTCAAAAGGCTTCACACAAGCATACACCAGCAGCTTCACACATCAAGCTAACTAAAGATGATCAAGGAGAAGCCGTCGACCAACACCTATATAGAAGCATCATTGGTAATCTTCTCTACCTCACTGCCAGTCGACCTAACATCGCTTACTCTGTGGGAGTATGTGCATGGTATCAAGCTAATCCTAAGGTCAGTCATCTATCCCAAACTAAAAGAATTATAAGAAATATCTTAGAGACTACAGACTTGGGTCTCCCATACTCATTCGACACATCTTCTACCCTTGTGGGGTATTGTGATGCGGATTGGGCCGGAAGCACAACAGACAAGAAGAGCACATTTGGAGGATGCTTCTACCTTGGCAACAACCTCATATCATGGTTTAGTAAAAAGAAAAATTGTGTTTCTTTGTCCACCACTGAATTAGAGTATATAGCTGCTGGGAGTAGCTGCACACAATTGCTATGGACGAATCAAATGCTGGCCGAATATAATGTCAGACAAGAAGCCATGACTTTGTATTGTGATAATGTCAGTGCAATTAACATTTCAAAAAAATCTGGTTCAACATAGCAAAACCAAACATATTGACATCAGATGTCACTTCATCCGCGAGCTAGTCGAGGATAAGAAGATCATTTTAGAGCATATCCATCAGAGAAGCAGTTGGCTGACATCTTTACCAAGGCATTGGATGCAAACAGATTTGAGTACCTCAGATCAACACTCGGATTCTGTACCATCAACCAATAAGAGAAGTTGCTGGCGGTTAAGAGAAGTTAGTTGGTACCTCTTCATGAACCGGTCCAAAATCCTAACACATGCCATTGGGCCAAGCACACCAAAAGCCCATCCAAGTATAAAAACAGGAAAGGTCGCATGAATTGTATTGATACCTACAAATTGTTTTTCAAAAACCTACTATGCCCCGGTTTGTTTGTTTCGCTTCTACCTCTCAAAATCTCTCAACTCTCGTCCAAAATTGTGATTCTCGAAAACCATGGTGAAGACCAGGAGCAACCTCACAGCAAACAAGAAGGTCACCGACAAAGGACCGACGAAATCAAGGAAGATCGAGGAAAAAGTTCCCAAAACCAACAAACCTAGCACCAATCAGTATGGAGTACGATTCAAAAGGTTGAAGCCCAAGAAGAACGTCGAGGTTTTGACTAGAGATGTCCCAGCAGTTGAGTCTCCCACTCCCATCTTCTCCTGATTTCCAAGAAAAAATTGAAATAGAAGTGTTGTGTTTTCAATAACATACCTGACAGGCCTAGAACGAGGGACTGACATTGTCCAAGAAACTCCAGAAGCATCCATGCCAGTCACCTCTGCACCAGTGTCTCCAATCATCCCTCAAAACACTCAAGGTATCGATTTCTTTATTATTTCAAATACTGACACCTCGAGAAATAGTGACCTTTTAGAGTCATTGCTAGAAAATTAGGATCCTCCTCACGAATGAGTAGTTGAGGACCTGATGAACGCTGAAAAGGAATGGGAGAAGGATGACTCGACTCCAGTCATTCATGGGGTAAAAAGAATTGCTGAAGGAGATGTTAGAGAAGAAGTTGTTGAAGATGACCTATTAATGACCACAGAAAAAGTTGCGGTGGAAGAAGAATTTCCTGATTCTGAGGAAGCTGGCATAGAAACCAGAACCAAAAGTGTGTCTGATGAGGAAGAAGCAGAAGATGAAGATCCCGGTCAAGAAGAGATTGAAAGAGAAAAGGAGAACAAACCTGCAGATTTTGCAGAAGTTGTTAGAGGTAATGCTACTGCAGAAGATGTAGCAGATGTTGTGACTGAGTTTGTCTCAGAAGAAGCCGTAAATAATGTCATAAAAGAGGCAGCTCTGGTTGTCGAAGAAAAAACCGCAGTGAATACCACAGAAGATGCCATCGAAGCTGCTCACACCGTTCTCTCTTCCCTTAAGAAGAATGTATTGGACAAAAATGAATGTATTGCAGCTATGGTGGAAAAGGTGAAGGAAAACAAGAAGAGGAAGGAGAACAAAGACGCTGGGGGTCCCAGTAAAAGGAAAAAGTTGTCCGTAAAGGATAAAGGAAAGAAGGTTGTCTCCACCAAAAAGAGACTTGTCGATGAGGATAGTGATGATAATACAGAGGTTGTGGCTGTAAAGGAAACAAAATTGGTGATTAGCCAGAAGCAGAACAAGAACGCTTAGAATGTTCCATATGAAAACGTGTCATTCCACTCGGTTGCAAGTGCAACTATATGGGAATTTGTATTCCACGGGACGATTTATCCCGAGAAAGATCTGTCCTCGGAGATACTTGGACTAGAAGCCATCATCAAGCTTCTACATAAGGCAGAGCTCATGAAGACAGTCACCAATATAGGTAATCACTATCCGCTGTTGATTAAAGAGGTTATTGCAAATTTACCTACTGGGTTCGGCTCCCCAGATAATCCGGATTTTGAGAAGGTTTATGCCAGATGCTTGTGTTTCAAAATCTCTTCCGACGTTATCAATGTCTTTCTGGGAAGAAAGTGTGTTCGCTCTACTCTACCACCAGATCTGAACAATGTCCTCAAAGAAATAACCGGCGATAAGAGCAGAGTATAGCCTACCAAAGGGACAATGGTTGCCTCAGACCTTACTTCAAAGTACTCCATACTCTTCTGTATCAGAGTAGTAAATTGGGCACCACCTACTCATGCATCTTCCATTAAACCAGAGCTGACGGTTCTCATCTTCCAAACAGGTACTGGTTCTACACTCGATTTTGGCCAATTTGCTATTGACCATCTTGTTAGACATGTCAGATCACAAGCTGTGAAAATACCTATTGCTTTTCCCTCTCTTCTATCTGAGCTCCTGGTGCACCAACACCCCAATGTGTTGAAAACAACTTATAAGGCAGGGAAACGTGGAGGAATGATTATGGTGAGCCATAAATTGTTTAAAGGAAAACATGCTACTGATCTTGTTAGGAAGGAAGTCAAGACGGCTAAGGCATCGACCAGCCAGGCTACCAAAACTGCTCCTCCAACAAAGGCTACCAGCAGAGATGCAATAATGCTCAAAAGAGATATATATGTGCTTGACAAGGACATCACCAATCTGAAGATGGCGCTGAAGCATTTGTCCCAGCGTAGATCTCACTGTGTACTAACCTGCTGAAGACACTGCCTCTTCCAGACTCCGACAACAATGGTTTTTCCTCCTCCTCCTTACCAGAATCATCTGAAGCCGACGAAGAAGCCTCTCAAGATGCCTCTGCCACATCATTTGCAGATGATACTGCTAGTTCCAGTATTAGTTCTATTTATGGTTTTATTGCTTTATGGGTCCTCATAACTGAACAAGTTCACTCAAATTTCTCGACTGCTAATCAAAAATTTGTGTGTGCCAAGTTGAATTTTTTGCGTTACTCCCTGTTGTTCGAATTTTTCTTTTGGATCTTTGGCTCTTTTTGAGACAACAAGGGGGAGTAAGAACGCCTGTGGCACAACGAGACGATACACGAACAAGACTTGACGAATACCGTCGTATGATCAAGATCGCTGCAAGGAGTGTTGGCCTTAAAAATAGTCAAAGGGGGAGATTGTAGTTACGACGTTTTTTATGATTGGCTTATCTTTAAGGAACTAGGAATAATGTCATGAATAATGTCGAAACATCGTGTACGACATCTTGGAGGACATCTTTGTCGACATCTCGGCTGACATCCTGTTCGACGTAATTAAGAAAAGTTAAGGAAAGTTTCCGTTTTCATGAAGTTTAACTACAACAAGAATTATAGGAAATCTCCAGTTGTATTCGGCACGATTCTGGAAAGATAGTCGACGATGACAAAAAGAAAACCCAATAGGGTTATAAAAGCTTAGGCTGCCCCCTTAGCAATCGTGGCTTTTTTTTCTCCTAACAATAATATACAAAGCTCTTAGACGTGAAGGTTTGCGGGTTGAGAGGCTGCGTATTATGCTATGGACATTTTGTATCACTTTAACTATTGAGAGTTAAGTGATTGAGGGTTTACTAATCGCGTGAGTGAAGAACTGCACCCAACTAAACCTTCAACGACAACTTGAACTGAAAGAGCAAGGCGATTGCTCGAAGAGTGGAATAAAGACGAAGTCTTGGATTAGGGGGAGACCCTGAGATAGGTTTGCACTTGTAATAGTAGCATAAAGTATAGATGTTGTGATGATCATAGGTACTTGTATGTTTTGACGTATTACCATATAGTGAAACCTTTCCACTGGCAGAGAGCCCCCAGACGTAGGTGATGTTGCACCGAACTGGGTAAACAACCTTGTGTGTCGTGGTTTATTACGTTTATTATTTACTGTTTGTCTTTGTCTATGCAAGTTGTCATACTTTTTTGAAATTCTGATTCGTAGCCAAGTCAAGAAGTCGAACACAAAGTGGTAACTTTTGTGTCGACAACTTTCCTAAAACGTAAACCGTAGTTTAAACAATAAACAAGCAATAATAACGGCAACAGAGATGATTACCCAGTTCGGTGCAACGTCACCTACATCTGGGGGCACTTTGCCAATGGAAAGGTTTTCACTATATGGTAGTCAATAGTACAACTTCAAGCACCAACTAGCTATCACACAAGCTATTATCCTAAGCTACTATAGATCTGACCGTGAACAACCTCGACCAGGGTCCTCTCCCCCTGTATTTGAGATCCTCTCAATTCCACCCTTCGAGTAAGCGCCTATGCTCGGTGTCGTAGTCTTCTTTGACAGATTTGTGAATCTTCAATCACGAACACAAGAACCCTAATCGATCAAACACTCAATCTTCGCGAATTGATGTTTAATCGAAGCAAAGCCTTTCTAGCAAACTTAATCAGCCTCTCAACACGCCAATGGTGCACGGTTAAGAGCTCGAAAAATTTAGCAAATAAAGAACAAGAACGGACAGGCTGCTAATGGGGAAGCACAAGCTTTTTATAGCAGCCCCACATTCCTAATCTGGCTCGGATCATGAATAGGAAGTCTCGGACTTCCTAAACAACTTAGGAAAGCGGTTGCCGCCTTTGCTGACGTGTTAATGACAGCTGGAAGTCGCCTGGGCTTGTTGACGTCATACTCTTGCGTTCCAAGCGACTCTAAATAGGAAAGCTTCAGGCCTTTCCTAATCTGGAGCGTAATGAGTCGCTCCACATGTCTTGTAACATGTTGCACTAAAAAATTATGCCAACACTAAACGTAGCAACAATCTCCCCCTTTGGCAATTTTTTAGGCAAACACATTTTTAAGCACATCGTCATTTTGCGGCAGTTACGCACAGCAAGCGATGTCAGAGTAGAGGTTAAAAGCGTCATTTGCATACTACATCCTTGGTGCGTCTGGTGCGACTTCTGGCGTGGTTTCTGGTGCGACGACTTCTGGTGCAGCTTCTGTCGTGCGCAACTTCTGTTCGCGACTTCAGGCACATTTTCCGGCGGCGCGTAACGTTAGCTTATGTCTCCCCCTATTTGTCTAACAATATTTCCAAAGGTAATCATACAACGATATACTTATAAAAACAAGGTATAAACCAGCTCAAAACATGAGCAAATATCCATAACGTCACAAAGTGCAGAAATTTAACTCGGACAGTCCCCGAGGATTTAAGAAGTTTGTTTGAAAAAAGTTATCAGTCTAGAGGCGAGTAAATGAAATATTTTCTAAAACGAGGTGGATTCATCGACATCTTGGTCAGATGCAGTGTCTTCAGCAGGAGCGGTGCGTAGATCATGTAAGAGGTTTTCACAAGAAATCTTTCGGGTTGTCAGAGCAGCAATCGTCTTCTCCAAGTCATTGATCATGTCCATCAGCTCTTCCTCCATCCTGGTGCCGAGAGGTCCGGAAGGACGCGAGCTGGAACCAACTTCAGATGTTTTGGCCAAGGGAGGAGCAAGATCTCTCATATGCTTGCCCTCAAAGTTTTTGAGACTTATGGTGAGAGGCAGAGGCTTCTTTCCAGTTACATCAGAGTCTTGAACAATGTGAGGACATTGTTGGAGGAGAAGTCCAGTGATCAATGATGGAAAACCAATAGGTAATTTGACAGCACATGACTTGGCATGTTTGACAAGATGCTCAATAACATATGTACCAAAGTCAAGAGGAGATTGAGTACCTATTTGGTAGATGAGCTTTGCTAGCTCTGTTTTGATGCTAGACCCGTGAGTAGAGGGTGCCCAGTTTGCCAAACCAATTCGGTATAGAATGGAATACTTGGCCGTTAGTTCTGCAGCCGCAATGGTATCTTTGAAGGGCCAAACCTTTTTCCTTCCTCTAGTGATCTCAAACGCAACGTTGTTCAAGTGAGGGGCATCTGGAGTGACTTCTGGAGCCGCTCTGCCTAGATAAGCATTGATTGTGGTGGCAGATACATCAAAGCACTCTCCTCGAACAAACACCTTCATATACTCAGCGTCTTCTGGATCAGGGGTTGTTACTGAAGTGGATGACTTCTTTCTTAACTTCTTTACTTGTTTAGGAGCAGGTGCTCCTCCTTTCTCTGTAGCTTTTCTTTTCGGAGTTAGTCTTCTCTGCACTGGTGGTTCTTCTTCTTCATCAATCAGCTTTCTCTTTGGTTGTTTTCTTTTATTAAGCCCTTCGGACACAGACTTTTTCAGAGGCGTTATGTCCTCTCGTGTAGCTTTTTCTTCCACAGTTGTCTTGGCTGTATCTATCTCTTATGTGTTCTCAGGATCGGCTAAAGGTTGGGGGACTTCTGGTATGACTTCCGTATCTCCAATCAGCCCCGAACCACTGTCCGGAGCGACAAGAGGACAATCGACTTTCTGCATGGCTTCGTCTATTGGGGACTTCTCTGGTGCAGGCGTTGATTTTGGAGGGCTAGATCGATTTTCACAACTAGTACCAGGGATCTCAGGAACAGAGGTCCCTAGAGTTTCTTCAGACTGGTTCTTATCTATTGGATCCACTATAGGAGGGACAATAGGGTTACCTTGTAGAGGCGTCTGAGTGGAATGAGAGCCCTCCTCTTCAAGGTTAGCAGCCTCGGATAAGATGTTGTCCTTCTCAACAGTGGGGGTTGCCTCCATTGGTGTGATAGTTGGAGAAGAGGTTGTTGCTCCCTGAGGTCTTGCCAAACCCTTCTCTGAGGAATTTTCTCCACGAATCTTCACTCCATATTTGTTTGTTGACGATTTCGAAGCCGATAGCTTCCTGGCGATCATTTTCACCCTCATCTTGGCTCGCAGTTTCTTGGAGGTAGAAGGAACTCTTCGCTTCTGGTTCCGACAATTTGTGGGGGCTTGATCAAATTTTTTTTAGGGAAAGAAGAAACTGCTACAGGTGCAGATCGATTTTGTGGTGCCCTAGCGGTTTTGGGAAGGTGGAAGGGGCGTGCAGAACTTTTCTGCGCGGAAGTCGAAAGGGTTGAGTGGTGATTGGTTGATTGTCAGATTGTAATCATTCCGTTTTCCCCTTTTTGAAATTTAAAATAAAAACATATTTTAGCTGGGCTATGATAAAGGAATTGGGCCCGGTTTGATTTTGTGGACCCTTGTTGGTCCTGATAGAGAGAGTAAAATCAACTAAAAGCTCCCTCTCTTATTTCTTGACTTCTGGTTACTCAAGGCAGCAAAGTCCAAGGGATGACCTTAGACTTTCAAATCTGTTAGCATCTAACGCCTTTGTGAAGATGTCAGCGATTTGTTTCTCCGTAGGTAGGTATTCGAGTTTTATCTTCTTGTCTTCTACAAGCTCTCGAATAAAGTGATGCTTGATATCAATATGCTTGGTTTTGCTGTGTTGAACTGGATTCTTCGAGATATTAATTTCACTAATGTTGTCACAGAACAAAGTCATGACTTCTTGTTTGACCCCATACTCTGCCAACATCTTGTTTCATCCACAGAAGCTGAGTACAGCTACTTCCAGCTGCAAAATACTCGGACTCAGCTGTAGACAAAGCAATACAATTTTGCTTTTTGCTGAACCAAGACACAAGATTGTTCCCCAGATAGAAACAACCTCCAGAGGTACTTCTTCGATTTGGTGTGCTTCCCGCCCAGTCAGCATCACAGTATCCAACAAGAGTATAAGAGGTATCAAATGAGTATAGCAAACCCAATTCAGAGGTTCCCGAGATGTACCTTATTATCCTCTTGGCATGAGTTAAGTGACTAGCTTTTGGATTGGCTTGATATCGAGCACAGACTCCCACTGAGAAAGCAATGTCGGGTCGACTTGCAGTGAGATTGAGAAGACTTCCAATAATGATTCGATAGAGGCTTTGATCCACTAGTTCTCCAAGATCGTCCTTTGTGCATTTGACATGAGTGGCAATGGGGGTTCTTTTGTGTGAAGCTTTTTCCAACCTGAATTTCTTCACAATATTCTATGCATATTTGCTTTGGGAGATAAATATTCCATCTTTCATCTGTTTGATCTGAAAGCCTAGGAAGTATGTGAGCTCTCCAACCATACTCATCTCAAATTCAGACTGCATATGTTGTACGAAACGTTCCACCATCTTGTCTGACATCCCTCCAAATACGATATCATCGACATATATTTGGGTAATCATGATGTCACTTCCTTTCTTTTTCACAACAAGAGTTTTGTCTACTCCCCCTCGAATATAGCCATTCTGTACTATGAATTGGGTAAGACGTTCATACCATGCTCGTGGTGCTTGTTTGAGGCCATAGAGAGCTTTCTTTAGTTTGTAGACATGATAAGGAGACTCATGATCTTTAAATCCCTTTGGTTGAGCAACATAGACTTCTTCGTTGAGATTTCCATTGAGGAATGCACTCTTTACATCCATCTGATAGAGTTTGAAACGTAGATGGCATGCTATCTCGAGAAGAAGTCGGATGGCTGCCAAACTGGCTACTGGAGCAAAAGTTTCTTCGAAGTCAACTCCTTCTACTTGTGTGTACCCCTGTGCCACCAGTCTTGCTTTGTTTCGAGTGATATTTCCTTGCTCGTCAGTCTTGTTTTTAAATATCCACTTTATTCCAATAATATTGACATTGTCTGGCTTGGGTACTAGTTCCTAGACTTCATTCCTTGCAAATTGAACCAATTCTTCTTGCATGGCGCAGACCCAATATTCATCATTGATGGCTTCTTGTATATTTTTTTGGTTCAACTTTAGAAATAAAGAAATGTTACTTATCATCTCTTTGTAGTTTATAGGTGCCTTCTGTCGAGTCCGCACTTCTTCATTGATGTCTCCTATCACATCCTGGGATGGGTGATTCTTCTGGATTCTTCTGGACGAAGCTCTCTGTTCTATGATGGGGGGTTCTTCTTTGTCAGAGATGTTTTGGCTTTCGGCTTCAGATTCTTCGTTGCGATCGTTGGTGCTGACTTCTCCTGAAAGATTTAGAACATCTTCCTCATCGTCACTAGGTTGTTCATAACTGTCGTCAATCACGAAATTGATGGATTCCATGATAGACCGGGTGCGTTTGTTGAACACACGAAAGGCCCGACTATTTCTGGAATAGCCAAGGAAGATACCTTCATTGCTTTTAGGATCAAGTTTGCATCGAGGTTCCCTATCTGCAAGTATGTAGCATATCGATCCAAAGACATGGAAATATTTGACATTAGGCTTCCTCCCCCTCCATATTTCATAAATAGTGAGCGATGTTCCAGGGCGGAGGGTCACTCTATTATGAATATGACAAGCTGTATTCAGAGCCTCAGCCCAGAAGTGCTGCGGGATGACTTTGGCTAGCATCATGACTCTGGCGATTTCTTGAAGAGTACAATTTTTCCTTTCCACGATCCCATTCTGCTGCGGAGTGATGGGGGGAGAGAATTCATGAGCTTTTCCTTCAGTATCACAGAAGTTTGCGAAGCTGATGTTTTCAAACTCTTTTCCATGATCACTTCTGAGTCGGACGACTTTGCCAATGGCTTCTCCTTTTTCTCGTTGAACTCTCCGACATAGGGCTTCAAAGACTGAGAAAGTGTCTGACTTTTCTCTAATAAAGTCAACCCAGGTGTACCTTGAGAAGTCGTCGACACAGACAAATATGTACTTCTTACCTCCTAGACTTTCTACTTGCATAGGCCCCATAAGGTCAACATGTAGAAGTTCTAGAACACGAGAAGTAGTAAGATGTTGTACCTTCTTGTGTGACGTCTTAACTTGTTTGCCAATCTAGCATTTTCCACAGATTTTTCCTTCAACAATCTTGAGGTTGGGAACTCCAATGATCGCCTTTTCAGAGAGAATCTTCTACATGCTCCTCAAATTGATGTGACCAAGTTTTTGATGCCATAGGTTCGTCTCTTGTGCTTTGGATAAAAAGCACTTGGTTGGCAAGGTTGTGACTGTTGGAGACCATAGATAACAGTTATCAAGAGACTTGTGACCTGTCATGACTTCCTTCTGGTGTTCGTCTTTGACAGTGCACTTGTCACGAGTGAAGTTGACATCTAGATTCATATCGCATATTTGACTGATGCTGATGAGGTTGCTGTAAGACCTTCTACCAGTAGAGCCTCTTTCAAGCATGGTGAGTTATGAAGGTTGAGCTTTCCCTTTCCAAGTACTCTAGTTTTTACCCCGTCACCAAAAGTGACAAAGCTATTAGTGCAAGGTATTAAGGTGACCAAGAATGAGCTATTACCAGTCATATGTCGAGAGGATCCACTATCAAAGTACCAGTCATTGCTAGTTGAAGCTTTTAGAGCGGTGTAAGCGATATTTGCTCGATAGTTTACCTCCTTGACTCGCCATTCCTTACGTGGTTGGGCTTTCTTGATAGTGGTCCTTTGTTTGACGAAGCTTCTTCCATATAGACAATAGCAGAAAGGTCGAATGTGACCTCTTCGTCCACAGTGGTGACATACCCAGTTATGTCTCTTGTTCTTTGTCCCAAGAGCAACCAGGGTATGAGGCTTTATGGTCGCTTGTTCAGGTGAGATGGTCGGAGACATCTGACGGGGCTTGTGGGTGACAACCTTCTGAGGAACGAAGACGGTGTGTGATGATGAAGCTTCTTTCGAATATCCAAGGCCTTCCATATTTTTAGCTGGTTTTCCGATCGAGAGAATTTGATCTAGAGTGTCAGTTCTTGGATTCATCATCTTTACAGACTTGGTGACTTGGTCTAACTTTCTTTTTAATCGAGCCACTTCCTTTTTGAGATCAACAGTAGTTTCAATTACCTGAGAGTCTTCAAGCCACTTGACATACCATTCGTTGTATGCGTTGTTAAGAGTCTCATCGGATAGCTCATCATCAGAGTCATACTTCTTTGAAATCTCGGATGGTTGATCTGTTGTGGAAACAGTAAAGGCAACATAGTTACTTGTATGCTCAGAGGCACTGTCTTCTTCTTCTTCATCGTATGTTAGAGAGGCATTGAATCCCTTCTTCTGTTTCCTTAAGAAGTTAGGACATTCTTTCTGCATATGCCCATACCCCTCACATTCAAAGCACTAGACTCCTTTTTCTTTTCCTGGTCGTTCACCTCGTCTACCATCGTTATTCGTGCTCTCTAGCTTCTGGAACTTGTGTTGAGGCTTGTCTCTGACTTCTCGGGTGACATTCTTTCATGTCATCTGGTTAAATCTTCTCATGACTTTATCGTAGTTTTTGGCCAACATAGCGATAGTCTCATCAATTTCACTATCCGAATCAGAGAGCCAATTTTTTCTGCTTTTGGGTAGAACTTTTAAAAGCTACACCTTTATGCTTTTTCTCGATAAGCGGTAGGGAGAGCTCGAAGGTCATAAGGGATCCCACGAGCTCATCGAACTTCAGCGTCTTTAAGTCATGAACTTCTTATATGGCCATGATCTTCATCTTGAATCTGGGACTTAGGGCTCTCAGCGTTTTTCTAACTAAATCTTCATCGGTCATAGGCTTGCCAAGTGAATATGATTCATTGGCTAGATCCTTGATACGTACATTAAACTCAGCTATAGTTTCTTCTTCATTCATGGTAAGGGCTTCAAAGTTGTTCGTAAGGTACTGTAACTTTTGCTCTCTGACTTTGGATGTACCCTCATAAGCAACATCAAGATTGTCTCAAGCAATTTTGGAACTTGTGCAGGTGTTGATAAGTCGGAAGACATTCTTGTCTACTCCGTTAAATATGGCATTGACTGCACGAGAATTACCTAGGGCGGCTTCATCTTCTTCCGTGCTCCACTCTTTTTCTGGTTTAATGCTAGTTTGATTTCCTTGAGCATCAGCATAGTGCGGTTCCTCCCACCCATTGATGACAGCCTTCTAGGTTTTGCTGTCAAGAGACTTCAAAAAGGCACACATCCGTGCTTTCCAGTACCCATAGTTAGTTCCGTTGAGCACCGGTGTTCGATTGACAGATCCTCCTTCCTTTGATTCCATATTAGCTACTCGGAATCTTTGCAGGAAAAACACCTAAGAGATAAGGTGCCTCTTCTTATACCAATTGAAATTCTGATTCGTAGCCAAGTCAAGAAGTCGAACACAAAGTCGTAACTTTTGTGTCGACAACTTTCCTAAAACGTAAATCGTAGTTTAAACAATAAACAAGCAATAATAACGACACCAGAGATGATTACCCAGTTTGGTGCAACGTCACCTACATCTGGGGGAACTTTGCCAGTGGAAAGGTTTTCACTATATGGTAGTCAATAGTACAACTTCAAGCACCAACTAGCTATCACACAAGCTATTGTCCGAAGCTACTATAGATCTGACCGTGAACAACCTCGACCAGGGTCCTCTCCACGTTTCTTTGAGATCCTCTCAATTCCATCCTTCGAGCAAGCGCCTATGCTCGGTGTCGTAGTCTTCTTTGACAGATTTGTGAATCTTCAATCACGAACACAAGAACCCTAATCGATCAAACACTCAATCTTCGCGAATTGATGTTTAATCGAAGCAAAGCCGTTCTAGCAAACTTAATCAGCCTCTCAACACGCCAATGGTGCACGGTTAAGAGCTCGAGAAATTTAGCAAATAAAGAACAAGAACGGACAGGCTGCTAATGGGGAAGCACAAGCTTTTTATAGCAGCCCCACATTCCTAATTTGGCTCGGATTATGAATAGGAAGTCTCGGACTTCCTAAACAACTTAGGAAAGCGGTTGTCGCCTTTGCTGACGTGTTAATGACAGCTGCAAGTCGTCTGGGCTTGTTGACGTCATTCTCCTGCGTTCCAAGCGACTCTAAATAGGAAAGCTTCAGGCCTTTCCTAATCTGGAGGGTAATGAGTCGCTCCACATGTCTTGTAATATATTGCACTGACTTCTTACTTTTGCACTAAAATATTATGCCAACACTAAACGTATCTTACTTTCTAATTAACTACCCAATGTTAAATGAACAAATAAAAAAGTTAATCGTAAGAAGTTACGATGTATTATTTTCTTGTTAATACATTTTGTAATTGCGTCCTTTATTTTTTAATTAACGGTTTGCGGAAGGCGATGGCAACACCTATTTTTCCACCGGATTGCAAATTATAGACGAACAAAGAACAAAATAACGGGCATTCAAGATGATAATACTTGGTGCACAGACGTATCTCAAATGAGAAGTCACGCTTAATTTCGTCCACTTTAAGGCCAGATTTGAGGTCAGACGGTCTCTTCTGATCTTCACGGTGGTTGGCTGGTTCTTTCTTACCAGCTCTCTGTCTTTGGACCTTTTGGCTTTCTTGGGTTGGCACTTAGTTGTCTTTTTTTTCTTCTTGGGGTACCTTCTTTAAATTTTCGATAGCTTCATTTATTTCTAGGTAGCTTTTTATTAGTGCATCTCTACTTTTATCGTAATTCTCCTTCTTTGCAATAAATCTCCTTAGCTTATAAAAAAAACTAGAAATAAGTATACAATTATACTTGTTAAGTATATTAGTATTTTAAATTAGAAGTGAACTTTAATCAATATATATACCATAAATTTCGTTTTATGGTACTCCTCCTTAATTAAACTCGATTATCCTAACAATATTTGGTCTTCCAAATAAAAAGATGACAAACATATATCAATAATAATATTTATTACTTTGTTCAAAGGAAAATAAATTCAAATCTAAGCGTGAGAAAATTTCACTTTCTATAACAACAATCAATGAACACTTATTATGTGATGTCATACGTAAGCCTAGATTGGTTAACCAACAGCTGAAAACATTCTGTTTACAGGTGTTGTGAACCTGCAAATGGAGGTGTGTGAAATTAATTAACCATTGGCATGGAACTTTGTAAAAATATGAAAGCTCGAAATGAGTGTTGCATTTGCAACTTCAAGCCAAGTTTCCTGAGTTGGGCTCCAAACAACGGCTACACTTTCCAATCAATATCTACCCAAAAAAAGTCTAATAACAATATAATCTTTATGTGCGTAGTTTGTTAATATAAGTTTTTAGACTACGACGTGCTTTAAAAAAAATTTATATTACTGTTGATAACTTTAAACTATTATATAAAATTAAAATTCATAGATGTTATAAAAATAAATTCGTAGATGTTCGAGCGGATAAAACGACATGAAAACTTGTGCATTTAGATATACAGGAAATGAATGAATATGGGCATGCTTGGAAATTCAACAATAATATTGAAGATTGTGCACTTAACTTAAAATTAATCATCGAAGTAGACAATGGTGACGAGGACTAGCACAATGCACCAACGTGGATTCATCGCCATTGTTCATTCCAACTTGGAATTGGAAACCACATTTTAGTATTTTTAATGTTTAATTTGACATGCCAACATGCAAACGCCATAAATACCACACATTTATTCAACTCATGTCAAAACCAACAGCATATATAGATGTACATAGCCTCGCATAAATTATTAATTACATATAATAATTAATAATTTAGTGAAAACATTGTTTCACATGCATGATACCTAGGGTTCATCAAGTGTATCCTTTTCATGGAAATTAAGATTATGGGTGTTGTTTAATTGGTTCTTCTTATTTATAATTAATTAATATTAGGAGGCAATATATGTGGGTATCGGAGAATGAGTAGAAGAATCACCTTTCCCAATTTGTATACAGTCTCCAATCCATTAATTACTCGAAATTATTCTCTCCAAAAATAATCATATTATAAGTGATCGATGTGTGATTTGCTTTTCCCAAGCATGAAAGCTTGCTGTAAGGAGAAGATCGAACCGGCCTAGCTACATCCCCTAACCCCCACTCTCTTTCTTTATTCATAAAAGCATGGCCATTCGAGGCTAAGTTAACATACCAAGTGCAACTTTTATCTAATTATTAATTAGGGATCATTATATTTAAACTTAACTAAACATTACAGTCGAGTTGAAAAACATATCTAACTAGACTAAAATTTAAGTTGATATAAGTAGAAGTATAAAGTGATATTTGATATAGTGAATAAATTCACATATTCTAACGTGATATTGTAATAAAGAGATTTGTACATTAGTGAGTAGTACGTAACCAACGAAAAAAATATTTGGTTTTAAGATAATAAATTTTATTTAACATTATTAATAGGATATTTAAAAAATATTATAATTTGTTTTAATAATATTATTATATATAGAAATAGTTATCTGAACATTAATTATAACATTGTGTATTTGGAAGCATAAAATTGAAAAGTAAATAGATGAATATAAAAATAAGACGGTAGAATATTAACTACTTGATCAAGTTCTCATCCAATATAATCAAACTAAACCAAATAATATGTATGTCCTCTCTACCAATATGCATCATAATAATGTTCAAATTATAAGGTGAAATTCTTGATTACTACTTTATACTATGAAACTTTACTATTTTTTATTTTTTTCTAGCACGTCACCATTGTAAAGTTTCATTTAACTGTACCGTCTATCACATAGTTAAATTTGATATAAAATATCAATAATACCCTTGTATTAAAAAAATAAAAATATATAGATCTTTTGAATTTTTTTTAAAATATATATTTTTTCACATAAATAATAAAAAACTAATTTCAAAATTATTTTTTTAAATGATTTTTCAAAAAAAATACTAAAAATAAAAAACCACTTTTAACAACGTTCTTTATTTTTAATATTTTTTTCAAAAAAAATAATATTGAAGTCCATTTTTTATTATTTATTACATAAAAACATTTATAAAAAAAATTTATTTAACTATAAGGGTATTTTAGTTATTTAAATATTTCACTTTCAAATTTTATTAAATGACTAAAATAATCTCGTATTTAAAAAATGAAAAAAAATCACTTGTTTAATTTATTATTATTTTTTAATTTTCTTATAAAAATAATAATAAATTGATTTGAATATTATTATTTTTTAAATATTTTTTTTGAAAAAAATATATTAAAAATAAAAAACGTTGTTAAAAGTGATTTTTTATTTTTAATATTTTTCCTGAAAACCCCCATTTTTTTAAAATAATCACGAAATCAATATTTTATTATTTATGTGATAAAAATATTTTTTTATAAAAAAGTTCAAAAGATATTTATTTTTAATTTTTGAAATTTTTTAATATAGAAGTATTATGAACACTTTACATCAAATTTAACTCTATGATGACAAAAAAATTAGAGAATAGTGACATGCAAAAGTTGTATGATATAAGGTAGTGACCAAAAAAAATTCTCTATTTAATAAAAAGCCACACTCATGATTAATTAGCAGAGGGTCCCAAATTAAAGATTGTCATTAATTAGGGTCTCTCTAGCTCATGAATCTTAGATAATCTCCTTTTGTCCCATTATTTTACTGTTACCCCAAATGTTGTGTATATATACATGAAAGAGACCAAAAAGGTTCTCTTCCTAATGTATTAAATACCACATGGAATACGAAGTCGAGAACTAACATAACAAATAATAAAAAACTCCAAGCTGCTTCTATGTATTAGCATTTTTTTTGTGCAAACACATCCCCTAATTATAAGTATAACAGCTTAAAATATTTTCTCATGTCAAAGAACCTTTCTTGAATCTTTATTTTGAATTTGTGATCATTACTTGACTATCCTAAAAAACCTAATGCTCTCATTAATGATGTTTATATATTTAATTAGCTCAACAAATCCAAAGCATATATCATGATATGCATCTAATATTAATATACTATTTTGCTTTATTTTAAACTTCGAATCTTCATTTGGTACCTACTAATTACCTCTAACACTGTTTTACACCTCAATTGTTATGAAATGTTAAGCGTCATATAATATTTTTGTTGATTATAATATGCAAAATCTCACATAAAAAGACTTTAATTTGATTGGAGTTACACCAATATGTAGGTATATTAATCCAACCTCTACATTAGAAAAATATGTAATATTCTCACACTTATATATAATTTCTTGCGAATATATAATACTTTAAAAAAAAAGTCTTTGGGAAGAGAAATCAATCATTTGCGGGTTTTGGTACAAATATTTGGCCTTTTCAAATAGGAACTTAATCAATTTTTCTAATGTACTCTTTTATATTATATTGCATTATCATATAAGAATCATAACAAAGAAAAGACCGTTTAAAATTTAATTATATAAGTAATCATTGGATGAATAATTTTATTAAAAGAAAAATCATTTATTAGAAGTGAAATAATGGGTAAATCATATGGGTGGGCAAAATCTCTTATACATTCTCGATCTTATTTAATGAGAGGTCGGTTGCTATTTTTAATAGTAAGATTATTTTAATAATATGAGAAATTGCATATGCAGACATTTGCAAGATCTTTATTTTCTTGGCACCAAACTATTTTGTTTTACTTATTTGACTGTATAATGTATATGTGGTTCATTGGCTTGGTTGACCGTCTATTTTCCATATGTATAGAAGAAAGGTCATGTGCTATGGTCTTCATATTCAGATGCATTGATGTCATGTACCTTTTTCACAATATCTATCTTATTTTTACCTGTTTTTGAGTTTCTCATTTGCATTAGTTATTGTTGCTTCAACATGTTACATGAACATGCTGCTCCATAACTCACATGTGATTAGGTGCACCACAACAAACAAATGAAGGACTTATATTATGCATTTATTGGTAGTTTAATTTAATTATAAGGTTAGTGTTTTGGGTCAATGTATGTTATTATTCATTATATCATTAATTTTAATTAAAAATTTCAAATTCACGTAAAAGAAAACAATACATTTTATACTACACTATCGTATATTTTAAAAATACATATGTTACATAAGTCATCATTTATGATGGTTCAAGATCACCCAATATAAAATATTAAAAATATATTGTTGTGAATTTAATTTGCATTTAAAAAAATAAAATAGTAAAATCAATATACTCGTAGTTTCAGAAGTAGGCGACATAGAGAGTCATGTCTTAGGCAAAGTAGGGATGATTGGGTCGATTGGCAGATGTGTTGGCATAGAGGGTCATGTCTTAGGCAAGGCGGGGTTGAAGGGAGGCTTGTAGAGGAGGTTGGCGGGATCGGGGGCGAAAGGTTTTGCAAGGAACAGGGAATTCGGGTGACCCAAATAGCAGGGGCTCGGGGCACTGTTAGTTTCGGTGGTAAGGGGTGGTTTGGGATTGGTTGTCTCGCGTATGTGGTTTGAGCATCATCAACACCGGGATGGAGGAGATGTGTTTTATCCTTGGAAATAGGAAGGAGGTCACCAGAACAGTGGCTTGGTGGAGGTCGGAATATCATCGAGCCTTTTTCTCTGGAGGATGAGTGCTTGGTACTGGGAAGGATCAGACATCCTCTAGCATTGCTGGGGAAATTTGTGTAAGCACATTGAACTAGAGGCTCGGTTTCCTTAAACTCCAGTTTGCTTTCGCAATGATCCTTTGTGTCAATTGGGAGACTAGATGGATCAGGGCTTTTGATTCATGAAGAGGATTTGGCTTTATTTGCATAATTATTTGGGGTGCTGTGCTAGGTGTTCGTTGTAAGATCGTCACGAGATTTCTCCAGCCAAATGAGGCGGAGGTCGTGGGGCTTACAGAAACAACATGGTGTTGCGTGTGGGATAGTTTTTCGAGGTGATTCTTGTATGGGTTTGCCGGGAGTCTCAACCAGTTTGAGGTAGAGGTCGCGAGCTCTCAAGATGTCGTTCGGTGGGCAATCATTTTGATTTCGAATAATGTCTTTTTTGAGGCAGATAATCAATGTGACGTGCATGTGATTCAGTCTTGGTGGTTTCCGAGAGAAAGTACTATAGTCGTTTGACCTATTTTTCTTTACTTATTTTAATGTGCTTTGGTTAGTTGCGTTTATAGTGTTAATAGTCTCTCTTTTTTCGATTAGCTGAGAGTCAAGTATGAAGTTTTTCCAACTTATTCTAACTAACGATACCTAAGATCACGGTGAGAGGTATCTCCCGCTATCTATTTCTTCGATTGTCTACCAACGTAATGTTGAGTTAGTTGCTTAATAATATTTATCGTTTTATCTTTAAAAAAATACATTTAAGCTCTTAACATAATAATATTTATTTATTGTAGTAATATACAAACAACCACAAGAAACTAAAATGTTGTGAGTGAAGTGGAAGAAGAAAGTGTAAGACATGTGATCTCAATTGCAACACCAACAGTAGTTAATTAATTATTTCCAATAAAAAGAACACGTAACTAGGGTGAGGAAGTACAAGTGGCAATACAAATAAATAGTAAATAATTTAAGAAATGAATTGATGTGTTGGCTATGATATAGAAATGCATGAAAGGGAAGGGAAGGGAAGGCCTGGGGTTTTGGGCTAAATAAGCAGCCCAAATCAAATGAACTTGGAACAAGTGGATCTATAATTAATACATATTTTGCATTTACTCGTACTAATTTGTTTATATAAATCATCATTATCAATGCTACTCCATATGGTGTTGGTGCATGCACTTACCAAAAACAAGTCCTTTTTCTTCATTTCATATGTGAAAATTAATAATATAAATGCAACTAACTAACGGTAATAACCGAAATAGCAAAGGATATAAAATAGCGGTCAAGTGGAAGACATCATGTGATCACATGAATGTTTGGTCAGATTCTGTAATGATGAATTGGTCAATATATTTCTCCTTTTTCGTCTCTACCCTGTCATGTGCTATCATCTATTTATATACATATATAGCTTAATTTCAATTACATTTTTTATCTATTGACTTCCAGTTTATAATTTCCATATAGTCAAAGCTCTTTGCAGAGTATCTTGAGATTTAATAGAGAATTTAAAAAGGATTAATCAGATGATTCTTTGATAAGCCTAGCTAGCTAGTCATAAAAATGATTGCAAGTGAAATTAAGTATTTAAACAGTATCAAAATTGTTCCAAAGATTTTTTAGTTTGTTTTTTTAGTGTAGGAATATTTTATGATTCATATAATTAATTAAGTTCGCTTGTATATAATTCATATATTCTGGCAATGTTTTTCAGTGCATATAGAATCACACTGAAAATCAACTCATAGATTTAACTCCAAATAAAATATAATCAACCCAAAATAATAAAGCTCCAACAAAAAATAGTGAAGCTAAAAATCCCAATGATATGTGGCCCAAACTCAAAGAATGTAAAACACCAAAATTAATGAAAGGACAAAATTAACGAATAGTATAAACTCGAAATAATACAATAAACATAAAATAATTAATTAGTCCGGCCAAAAAATTAATGAAGTAAACCCCTTAATATAGGAGCAAGAACCCTAAAATAATGATTCTTGAAAAGACAAATTGTGATGTTGAAACTCAAAATAATGAAGCTAGAAACCCAAAAATGAACTCCAACAAAAAGAATTCTTGCTTTCCTCTTTTCTGGTCGATCATTCAGAAAATTAGTTATTGAATACATATTTTCGAAAGTTTCTTTCAACTTCAGTGTATTTTTATTTTTAAAATTATTTCATTTTGTGTTATAGAGTTGCAAGTCGTTGATGGTTGGCCGAATGAGAGGAAACCCGGCAATGTTGATTTAATATATATTTTTTGAATTTTTCAAATTTTAATCTTTTATAGACACATGCATTGTAAATTATAGTGGTATTTTTAATTATAGGATATGATGTAATTAAAAAATAAAGGACGCAATTACAAAATGTATTAACAAGAAAATAATACATTGTAACTTCTTACGATCAGTTTTTTTATTTATTCATTAAACATTGGGTAGTTAATTAGAAAGTAAGATACCAATCTTTGGAGTAATATAAGGCCTATACATGGGCCTTCATATGTGTTTCTGCTTCCGAATTGTTCAAAATTTACAGTTTTGGGCTTGACACTATGGGCCTCGACCGTTGAGCACCTATAAAGTTGAGATATCCTAAACATACCATTATTTAACTTAATTATTTTTTAAAAAAACTAATACTAATAATCCCCCTTTTATCAAAAGAACAATAGACCTCCAAGCATGCAAGTCCTCGACTAGAGAAAAGGGCTAAAACAAATTACAACAAGTGATCCATTTAAGTATATTATATTAAATCAGTAGCAATTAGCAAAGTACGTGATGAATATAGTTAACTTCCAATAAATTAGTTCCACAGGCATTTGATATACGAAGAAGGAAAATCAGTAATTAATTAGCTAATGACGGGTTATAACTTGTTTTAAGATTGTCCTAACAAAAATGGCTCTGCACATATGCCAAACAAATGATTGATCATCATGCCACACGTGAGGGAGATAATTTTGTTTATATTTTCAATTGAAGAAAAAAACACCATATATATTTGTGATATATAAACACATGCATGGATCATTTGGGAGAGGAAATTAAATGGAAAATGGAGTGACATGTGCAGTGTCTTTTCTGGTGAAAATAAGCCAAAATTGTCATGAAATAATAATAATAATAATGTAAAAACAACACTGCAAGTCCTTTTCTCCAAAGGAATCCAATGACACTGACAATAAGTGTGGTCTGTAATTTGTGAATAGCTACATATATATATATATATATATATATATATATATATCATCTTGTCTTGTACCATATCATGTAATACAAATCTAAATTCGCATTTCGGTTGATATTTTTTTGTTTCACACTCAAAAACTGTAGTGGACACTCTATACCTAGTTTGACAAAATTTCAAGCTACACAATAATGTCACTGTACCTTTGATATTGTATAGGTGTTTCATAGATGTAAAACAAAACTCCCATTTCTTTTTGTTTGGGTTAAACAAAAGGTTTCACCTTTATGATATTGAAGAAACAAATCACTCAATTGTAAAATAGGTGATATTTACCGTGCTAAACTGTATAACTAAAATGTTAAACTTACTAATTACATGTGACTCTTTCTTTAGTATATAACCATTTATTTTTAAATTCTTCAACCATTTACATATGGGCCATTACATGACTGAACAGTCTAAACTTATACATGTACGTCAGAGTGCACGTAAGAGTGTACGCATGATCAAAGAACACACAAACACGGACTCAAATTGGCATATTCTGATATTATGTAATTGAGTTGTACACATTGAGACAATAAGATCCAAAACTAATAATTTAAACTTATAAGTGGGATGTGATTCTCTTTGCATACGACCCTTTCTTTCCAAGAAAATAATAATAATATAACTTTAACTCACCGTCTTCGCGATTGTACACATTAAGTTTATTTCTAAGATTACATCCATGAGCATTCACTTCAACCATATCCCAAAAGATTGCAAATAAAGCAATAATGTTGTCAATGGAAATCTAAAATGGGAGGCAGGCAAGAGTCAATGTTTAATTTCAAATGAAAGTCATGGTAAAGAGTCCCATCAAAAGTATAGTTTAGACTTTAGACTGTGGATAGATTCTTCAAAGCTGGCAATATATGACATATACTTTCATGTGACAAACTTTTGAGGCAAAATTGTTGGTATTGATGTGAATGCTCTTAATAAGATTCAACTTGCATGTAAATTTCATAAAAATAATTATCTTATCCTCATTGATTATTCTTAATCTATTAATATTATGAGTAATGTGATGATTTGATATAGTCATTTATTTCAGGTATTTTGAATATTGTAGGTAGAAATTTAATTTTAAACAAAATCTCATTGGCCCATTTTGAAAGTTTTGTAAATTTAGCTCGTGAATGACATGATGACAATAATATCAACATCAATTAATCTAGAATCAATCTCTATCCCTTACAGTCACAAACATTTAAATCTAGACACGAGTTATGAACATTATTCAAGACAAGTGTGTTTGTGTGTCTCCACTGCCCTTACAAAATACAACATTATTATTGTTATGTGAAGACATAACCCTATTCACGAGTCCATTTGACTCTTCCATTCATGAATTCAGTGCCTAACAATATATAAATGCATAAAAAGGATAAAAGCTTGATATGGGTAATAACGGGCAAGGAGTAGCTAGGGAGGCTCTGCAAGGGAAGGAATTTATGTTATCCACTCGTCCATATATAGCCGCCTCACTTTTAGAAAACCATCCCATTCTGAATCCTTTAAAGTGGTGAAAGAGAATAAAAAAGAGATGGGTAGTTGTGGTTCAGCAGCAAGAAGGAGAGAGAGTGGTGTTGAAGCAAGGCCAAGCTTGGAGGATTTGAGAGTGGTGGAAGAGAAGATGAAGCTGTTGCAGAGGGAGATAAATGAGATGATGGAGGAGAGGGAGAGGGAGGGGAGTGAGTATGAGAAGGATGTGATGGTGTTTGCTTTCAAGGAGAGTGAGTGGAGGCATGAGAGGAGGAGGCTGAGGGAGGAGGTCAGGAGGCTGAGGAAGGCTGTGGAGGACAAGGATGAGAAGAAGAGAGTGGTGGAGCAAATAGAGGAGGAGAAGGCTTGGAGAGATGAGGCTGTTGACAAATGGAAGAAGCTCTACCTTGCCATCAAGAAGGAGCTTGATGATCTCATCCACAGGACCCATCAAGGTTCTTATCTCTTTCATCTCTTTATCTTCTTTACTATTACAACATGACTTCATTGTTCTAGAAATCTAGCCTCTGAAATATCCCTTTTCAATTAGTCTCCACAAACTCTTATACATCGTCTGACATTGGTGTCTCCGATTAGTCCTCAAACTCTATTTGCTCAACCAGGCAAACACTAGATGAAAGGGTGTTTGATTCATCAACATTTTCTTCATTCTACAGTGAAACCCAAAAGGGGGAATTATAGGAAAGGAAAATCCATTTGTGCTTTGGTGGTTGTGACTCTTAAATGGGGTCTATGGCCAAGTTGATGACAAGTTTACTTATCGCTACAACACACTTGAAATAGTAAAAGTGGGCACATTCATTCATCTATTAGTAAATAGTACCATGGAGGAGAGAGTGAATTTCTCAATACCAAGCACACTCATGATTCATCAATACACTGACACATACTAAACATTAAATCAACTTTAAATTATTTCTCTTTATCAACGACTTCTTTAATTGTGCACAAATTTGGTGCCGAACTAAACCAGAAACTTCAAAGCCTAGAAAAAGACTGATAATCAGTTTTTTTTATCAACGATACATTAAACAACAATATCGTTAGCCTGATAATTAAAAATAGATAAATATTTTACATATCACCCATAGGAAATGAAGTTAATGGGTGACCTCCATAGTTGGTGAAAAAGGGTTCTATTCTAAATAAAAGACCTATCAATAAGTCTTAGTCATGATCTGGACCCATCCACTTAGTACTAGAGCCAAAAAAGTCTAAGGACCAGTAAATGTGCACAAGAAAGAAACAATTTTACCCAAAACAATCAAGTGATGAATGATTATGAATGTGCAGGAGGAGTTTATTGGGGGTCAGAGGAGGAAGATATGGTGGAAGAGCTGAAGAGGGAGCTCCAACAAAAAGAAGAGACCATTAAAGTGCTGAAAGCGCAGTTGGCCTCTGCGGAGCGCGAAGGGTACAAGAGCAAGAGAGACGCTGACATTCTCAGGCAGAGCCTACGGATCATAAGCAGCAACAACAACAAACACCAAAAAATATTGCCAACAGGAAATAATAATTCCCAGCACAAGTAGTTCCTGAAACTGTAACTTTATGAAACTAACTGCTTCAAGGTATATATATGGCAGGTAACTTATCTGCAATATATAGTTCTCATAGATTCTGTTTCCAAGATCTGGGTTATATATGTAATAAAATCTTCCACCTATTGCATTCATCTTATGTCGTGTTACAGCAAAGAGGACTTGAAATGATTGTATATATTTCACAACTAGCTTGTTGTACGATTACTACTTAATTCTAAGTATTGCCTATATGATTCACTGCCAATCGCAAGTTAGCTTGAAATATTTGGGGAATATACAACATGCTTGGATATGAGGAATCATGAACATATAATAATAATAATAATAATAATAATAGCGTACTGACCCGGGGTCATTGTAGCTTTAGCCAGCCGATGAGGAATCTTGTCCATTTGATTGTGATTTGGCTAGAGTATCGTAATTGGATCTTACTTTCTGAAAGAAGAAAAGGGTTCATCGCAAATCAATCTCACTAGCGTATATTATGATGGATATACAGTTTGCACATATTATATATCTCATTCTATCGATGGCCATTTTAACCATTCCTCATAGGCGAGTGTTCTAAGATAGTGCCTAAAAAGATTTCCATTCCAATATAGTACCCTTGGTATTCATTTCGGCATAACAGAACCATTAAATCAGGCTAACGTGGAATCAGAACATTAGCATGGGCATTAATTGGAACATATATTTATTGAGGTACCTACTCAAAACAAAACAGATAGCATGCATAGTATTTTGTTTTAGAACATATTCCTTTCTCAAAAAACTACGCATAAGGTAGGAAGAGTAGATATTATTACCTCTAGCAGTGAGATGTAATAGAAGTCCTCCATATGCTGCATAAGTGCAGTTCCGTCTCTAATTGAGAGGAATATGTTTATTTCAGTTTGTAGTATTTTGTCGATAAGCTCTTTTTCACCTTTCATCTGTACAAGTACAATATGTTCCCAGTCAAAGACTCATGACAAGAAATCAAACTGGCAATCTTAAAGTATATGAGCAGATAGATTATGATTGAAGAGGACAAGTTGCAATGCTATAATTCTGAAAGCCAATTAACCAAAGAAGGAAGACATTTCATATTCAGTAGTATGATAAAGGACTTACAAATTCACTAACAAGAACATCTGGCGTCGCCTCTCCAATGACATCACCTTGGTAACCATCTTCTAAGAGCTCGATATTTGCCTAAATATTATTTGTTTTTGACTCATAAGTCATTACACTCACATGGTGATTCCAAAACAAAAATATAACTTGAAAACTGCAACCAGTAATGTATAGCATAGATTTATGTGCTCTGAAAGACATGATTCAGTTGAGGACCCAATGGAGTCTTGGGGTGTCAATTGACTCCAATAAGCGAAAGAATAGTATTTTATATATTTTGCTTAAAAAATCTTAATACCTTTTTGACACCCCAACAAATGTATGTTTAATCTTCATTGAAACAAATTTCAAAATCCCTCTGTCCTCACTGAAATGATTAATTTGAAATCCATAGTGAACTACTTACCAAGGCATCTCTTAAACCTCCGGCTGCTAAATAAACAGGTTGGGCAACATGGCAATAACCCATCAAACGTGGGACTGTTGGTATAATATCTCTGTGGTTTACAACTCTCCAGCTATCTTTAACTCTCTGCAGATAGATACAATGAGAGTTCCATAAATATTCACTACATGCAATAAAGTCCAAATCCAATAGGGACAAAAATCTATGAGAATTTTGAGTCAGAAGCAGAGAAGGATGATGTCACAAGGAGACATAACCATGGAAATTTATCACAATGTGGTTTAAGAATTTAGTCACCTCATTGTAAACTTCTGCAAATCTTTTATTGCCAACTCTAGGAGAACCAAAGTTATACATAGTCACAGAAATTGCTCCCCACCTGGCACATACAGAAATAACTAAAATCAGCAATTTATTATAAAAAATGTCAAACTTTGCTACCTATTAGTTTTCATTTTGATACTACACATACTGAGAAAACATTAAAATAATGAAGACTAAGAATTCTGGTTCTTCCACAGTCAAAACAACACAGATGAACACATCGTGGTAATCTGATGATATGTTTAACTGAAGCTTCTTCTAACCTGTCTAATATTATATTACCCCTCGCATCTTCTAACCATCTATTACCCCACATTTATTCTCCCTCCCAGCCTCTGTTGGGCCTCTCTTAAGGTGAGAGTCACGTGGAAAAATAAGAGCTCTCTTCTACATAAATAATCTCATATTTGACAGTCAGTTAATTCATGCAAAGTTTACCATTGTCATAATAAGAACTAAAGACAAATCAATGTGTTTTAAGAATAAGGAGAAATAGCTTACTTTGCTAATTGACCCGAGGAAAGTTCAAGAGCAAGAAGGGTAGCTAATGCACCCCCTAAACTATGACCAGTCACATAAACATGCCATCTGGGAGGTGGCTCAGCATGATCATCTCTGCCACAAAACATTCAACTTCTTTTTGTAAGCAATAAATACCATTCTGTCATGAATGGAAATTGTAAGGTAGAAAACTTAAAGGCAGAAATAATATGTAACCAAATATGTTGCTCCAGAATCAAAACCAGTAACGACTGGACTTTAAAAAAGAAATAATATGTAACTTAAGATGTTACATGAGCTTTTTGTTTCATCTTTTTACCAGGAAAAAAAGAGGGGCGCAAATGATATGAAAAGGTTGACAGCTAAAGAAATTACGAGTGATATAAAATGTAACTAAGTATCCAAAAACTTATATTCAATTTAAGGGTTTAGCACCAATGTGTTGGCTTCAATTGTAGAGAACAGGCAACGATGATGACAACAACCAAGGCATTTCTGGAGAAAGATACGTATAAGAAACTCACTAAGAAATAACTTACCTATAACAAATTGAAAGCTTGATGAGAGATATGATCCTTATCCTGACAGAATCATATGCACTAAGAAACCCACTGTGAACCTGAAATAAAAATATTACCATCATTGATCGATACAAAGCAAAGTAGATAGACGATTGTCATAATAAGTGGATCTCATAAAAAAAATCAAATAAAATAATTCACATTTCTATTTTTGCAACAAGTTCAAATTTGAGTACCTGAACCTCTTGCTTAAAATCTCCACCTATCCTCTCTGGGTTTAACCTGTCAAAAAGATATGACATAAGGAAAGAGCAAATAACATGTGTAGTTTAGTGAAGGTGCTTCATCAAGGAGATATAATTTGCACAAGGATCAGGACATTATTTGACAATAGAATAGAGTACATGTAATGACTCCAAGGCCTCAGATCTTGCTTCTATGCATATTAACTCAACGAAATATACACAAACAGAGCTCAAGATGCCATACTATTCACCCAGATAAGTACTAGTTAAACCATTTTTTGCTTTATTTCTTAATCTTCCGTGATTTTAATATGGCAAAGCATTGTACTGCATTTATTGGAAATATTGCAATTCACTATCTGCACAGGTGGGGAACCAATACTGAAATACAGTGACAGACAACAAACTAGATACTACTAATGCATGCAACTCGAAAGTGAAAAAAAATAAACAGTATACGGGCTATAACTAGAAATAGCAACACAATACCCAGCAGGAGCTAGCATTAAATCAGTTCGTAAGTCCTTCCATCTTACCTGGAAAAATGAAGAAAACATATAGCAATTATAAACTAAAATCCAAACCCAACTCCATTTAGGAGAAATAAGACAAAACTCACTTGTTCTGTTCCCCTGAAAGCAACTACTAATCTTTTTCGCACAGAATCACGCCAAATTGCCACCTGCAGCTTCCTTTGTCTGAGTTACCCTCAAAATAAAATTTTCCACAGCATATGGTTTGTAGAGTTCGAGACATTTACAATGATAATCAATTTAGAAACTAAGGCAAAATGGGTGTGTTGGGGTGTTCTTGAGGGTAGAAAAAGAGTACCTGTGTGTCTGTGGTAGCATTATCCAAGAAACATATTTTCTCAAATTCAGACTTAATAAAACTTGATTGTCCAAGTGAAGTGGCAAGCATAGCCCAGGCCTCCATAGCACTTTCTGCAGTTGAAAACAGAGCTTTCATCTCCTCAGCTTTCTTTTCATCCAACTCTGACTGAGATTCTGAGCTAACAAGCTTCCCAGTCTTGGAGTAAGCTGCATTGTTTTCTAATTTTGGAGAAGCCTTTTCCGTAGTTTCATTGTCTCCTTCAACTCGGGTTTCCTTGTTTAACTGAGAAACTGCTGCAGTAAGAACCATTATTGCTCCTAATACAGAATCTGTTTGCTTTAGTAAGTCCTTAGTTGCTCTTTCAATATCTGGAAGTGAAGACTGGATTGTACTAATGGCAGACGGGCTATTTGTTTTACTATTATCAACATCCTGACTTTCTGGAGTTGCAAGCCCCGATTCAATGTAACCTGCTTCTGCAATCTTACGTGACTGTAGTCCAATTCCATTTAATAAATCAAATCCATCCCACTTCAGTTTCTCTGGAAGAGGGAGACCAAGTTTTTTAACGACATTTTGATTGATGATATCAGCAAAGTTCTTCCAATAATATTTATCCGACTGCACTTTGTCATCATCTTGCACTCCTGGTTCAGAGGGGTGTGGCTGATCCATCCCGCCATTCGTTGTGCCAATCTCCTTTAAATTGCTCTCTTCACTGCTGACTGTGTCATTTAAAGAGGATTCTGGGCTGCTCTCCATCTGGGACAATGTTTCTGACATGACAACAGAATTGTTGGGTCTTTGAATCCCTTCAGCGTCATACTTATCGCTGCTTAATAACCTATCCTTCCAGGGGTTTACATCATTGAATGACTTCAATTGTCCAAAAGCATATTCTACAAATTGGCGTGCTTGCACTTTCTCAGAGCCAACAACCATTTTTAAAGCAGAATCAAAGCCATTCTTACGAAGAAACTCTGGAACAAAGGGAACCCTCCACCACGTTTTTTCTTCCTCAATTTGCTCAAAATTCTTATATTGGACCTGTAACCTCGCCGTCAAAAGTAAAAGTAATAAGAAAAGGTTAAAGGATTTTTTTTATCAATTTATGAATATATAAACATGACGCGTGTCTAATTCCCACTGTTACTGAATAAAGCCACGTTCCAGATGGCATTCCTGAAACCAGATGATGTATTCATGCCTGATTGGAATGAAAATCATAGTATTCAATCTTATGAAAATAGGAGACACGAGATACTTTGTCATCCAATGGTGTAATCCTTAAAAGGCCACATTATATTTGCTGAAAAGTGGTACCATATGCACTTACCTCTAGTTGTATCTTTCCACCACCTCCCATCCCTTCCAACTCCACCAGAACTTCATGCGATTTTCCTAGCAAAACACATGCTAGTTATATTACCATAACAAAACTTTGCAGCTCTTGCCTACAAACTTAATCTATTCAAATAATTTGGCATATTACATGTGAAACCATGATAACATGACTTAATTGCTGCAGACTGCGACTATCCCATAAAAAATAATCCATGATTGTTAACTTCTAATGCCGAGGGATTACAACACTGTAGGTACAATTGTTCCACCAACTATATGAGGATACCACCTGACCCTCTAAATTATAGAGGAAACAACGATTTACCAACTTCATGAATACCAAAATAAAACAAGTGATCATTGAGCTATCTTACCATTGCTGAAGTGTTCCAAATTTATGTCTGCATTTCCCATGCGCTTATGTGGAGTAACAAGGTTTGCATCCCAAGCTGCAATCTATAGTGCAATACTACTTCATTAATAGCTTTCAAGAAATAATGTTAGGATCCCAGACTTCCCAGCAGATTTAGATATGAAGGGAATATATATTATTGTTATTTGATTTTTATTAGATTTGAGTTTTTAAATTAATAGTTATCAGGCGGTTGTATCTAGAGATCTTTAGGATTAGTGTGAATTTCTTTAGGCTGCTATAAGTACCTGAAGTTGAGAGCAATAAGATATGAATTGGATTAAGAATATCAAATAGTTTATTAGTTAGCTTATTAGCTAGAGATCTTGAGTTCTCTCTTAACGAATTCTTAAGACTGAGAGCTCTCTCGTTAATCGAGCTCTCATCCTATCCAAATTCGAGCCATAACTCGATCCAAAGTCGGGGACCATATCATAATTTAAAGATGAAGTATATCTTTTACTACCCCTTTAAAAAGCAAACTTAGGAATTTAGTCAGTTCCTTATTCCTAGTCTGTTTCACATTCCTAGTTTGTCTCCTAAATAGTTTATGTTAATATAAAGGGGTATCTCATTGTACACACTCTTCAACTATCAGTTAAGCAAATATGTCATCAACAAAATCAGTTGAGCAGACACGAGGGAGTAGAAATCCAATAACAGAAAGTATCACACTGACCTGGAGATTTTTGGTCGGTGGCTGCTTTATATTAAATGTAAATTCTTCATTCCATGTTGGCTCTTTTGTCCTGCCACCATATACTACTTGTACATAAAGTGAATATAAGGCAAACGATTATTTGCACAATTTATTTGAGAAAACACATATGTACTCAACTATGATGCTAATGCTATTACAATAATGGTAAATGTGAACAGCATATTTTGGCTCCAATGTTTTACATGCAGTTCAGGTTGTTCCAAACCAATGCAAGAACATTGCACAGTATTGTTATCTTTCTATCAATATGTGAAGTGCGGCAAAGAGTGATTATACATTGGCAATAGTTCAACATTGCAAAATGAGTGTTACTAGTTTGTAGTTCCAAAAGTTGAAAAGACCTAACCTACCCCCATTTAATCCTGCTTTTAACAACCTGGCCATCCAACTGCATTACAACGTACGGATCACTTGTTCCCTGGTCAAAAAATAGGATTAGAATAACATTTAAAGAAACCAAGTTTAAACAAAATCACCACGCAGATAAATTGATATTCTACCCATGGGTCCATGGCAGGTAAATCCAAGCCCTTGTTCAACTTTACAAATAACTGGCCATCATAAATTTCCCGAACAAACGACCTGCGCAGACAGTCCATTTGTGAGCACAATTCAACTACAACCAACTATGCATAATCGTAAAACTAATCATCAACTTGTATAAAGAGAGAAATGATTGAACATACTCTGAAAGATACACTGTCTGACAATCAGCACCATCAACCTCGCGCCTACCCACATTTTCCTGCACAAAAAGGAGATGATTGAGCAACTAAACCCCCAATCAACCCAACCTCCCAAGTCATCAAACCCAACCAGCGATGCTCGGGTCAAAATAGAATTACCGGCGGGGTGGTATAGGCTTCGAAAGCAAAACCAGCAAGAATGACGGCGAGATTGATGTCGAACGGAGGCCTCTCATCCGCCGGAGAAATCTCGATTCCCGTAGTGTTCTTGCTGAGACACCTGCGTATGGAGATTTCCCGAGCACCGGAGAGGCAGATTCTGCCGGAAAACGAACGGCGGGGAGATATGGGGCTCCTGAAACGGCGAGAGAGGAGAGAGGGCGTGCGGTGGAATCGGAGGCAGTTCGGGTGAGCTTGAAGAGAAGCCATGGAATTGCACTTAGTGGTAGTGGCAATAGTGTAAATAAATGGGGTTTTGGTTTTGGTATTGTATTGGGTTGGTAGTGGTACACGTCACGTTGTTTCGGATTGGAGAAGTTTTGAGAATCTCGTGGACCCAATTGGGTCAACCCGTTTACCGTAAATCGAAATGTAATTTTAGTAAGGTACAGACTGCAGTAACACCTGATGATCAGAGAGCAAGCAATAGTATATTAAAGTATACTGAGTGACCATACATCATGGATGGGTAAAGTCTAAAATAAGCAAATTCGAATTAAATTAGGCCTAGTGTCAATAAACAAGAATATACAAGATTACTAATTACGACGGTTTAGTCGTGAGCATCGTAAGTCCATCTAGGCACCAGTGGAGATCGTAGGGGAGAACAACATCCTTCGAACAAGTAACAAAACTAACATTAACATGACATAATTGTAAACAACTAGCTAGGATGGAAAGAATAAATTAGAAGTAACAAGTAAATTTTATTAATTTATGAAACATAACGAAAACGCAACATAATATATATATATATATATATATATATATATATATATATATATATATATATATATATATATATATATATATGAGGTTGATGAAGAAGATAAAACGATGAGCTAGCTAGTGTTCCCAATCATAAATTTTCTTATCGTACTCGGGAATGCAAACCAAGTTGTGCAAGTAGAGTCCCTTGTCTTTTGCAGTCCAAAGGCAATATCGATTGTCGCAATAGTCCCTCGTAAATCGTGGATTCCCAAATACATCAAACTCTACATGCAACCTGCTTCCCCAATTCATTTGACACCAAAACCTCGTCCCTCCCAAGATTTTCTCACTGAAAGACCAATCCACGCTTTGGTTTACCGCCAGTGTATGCTCGCCTAGGTCGTCTTGGTCGGAGTGGCAATGCATGTGTAATGGAACATTATTGTCCAATCCATTCTTGATCTCCAGTGTCATTGCTTCGGCATAACCACAATCCAACACTAATATCATCACTAACCTAATCCCAATCCCAATATATGATCTCATCATTGTCCTAATAACTTTATGTTGTTGGTGATGCTATTTATTGAAATTTTGATCAGCTAGTCGTGCAAGATGTCACACACAATGTTACGTATGAAGCTATAACACCGTGTATGACTTCTTGTATAGATAACGCAGGATAGTAATTATAAAGCTATAAACAATGACACAACAGATTGTTTACCCAGTTCGATGCAACGTCACCTACGTCTGGGGGATCTCAGCCTAGTGGAAAGGTTTCACTTATCAGTAATTCGTCAGAACATACAAGTATCTGTGATCATCCCTAGATCTATACTTTATGCTACTTATTACAGTGCAACCTATCTCAGGGTCTCCCCCTGAATCCAAGACTCCGTCTTGATTCCACTCTTCGAGCAATCGCCTTGCTCTGTCGGTTCAAGTCTTCGTTGAACTTGGTGGTTGCGTGCAGTCTTCACTCACGCGATCAGCAAACCCTCAATCACCTAACTCTCAATAGTTATGGTGATGCACAATATCCTTCGCACAATTTTGCAACCTCTCAGCCCGCAAACCTTCACGTCTAAGAGCTTTGCAAATTATTGCTAGGAAACAAATAAAGAACCACCCAATTGCTAAGGGGGTAGCCTAAGCTTTTATAGTAATCGAGGATGAGTATTAACCCTAATGGGTTTCCTCTTAATCGACGTCTTTCTTCTTTCCAGAATCGGAGTCGTTTCTGGAATTTCCTAATCGTCTTCGTACTTTCTGCAGAAACTGTACTTTCCTGATTTTTGTCGATCAGGATGTTTGCCGAGACGCCGTCAACAATGTCACACAAGATGTCGCATAGGATGCTTCGACATTCTTTGTGACATGTTCTCTTGTTCCTTTAAAAATCAGTCAATCTCTAAAACTGTCGTAACTACATTTATAATGTCAGGTCGTATCATAAAAATATCAAATGGAAATAAATTATTTGCAATAAAAGTGTGGGGTTGGAGTAGAGCTGGCAGGTTCAATCCATTCCGCCAACAATATTGTGCCAAATTCAAAGTATTCATCTTTATTAAGACAAATATCATATCTCATGATATTTTATTGGTATAGAGATTTGGGAAACAAAATCTTCCAAACCTAGTAACCATTAAAAGAGGTGATGGGAGTTGATGAAAAACACAACATTCAAAACATCTTGTTGGTCGTAAAGCAAAAACTAATGAATTGAGTATATGAATTAATAGATGATAATATATTAATCTTATATAATAATTACTAAGTATCACTAGTAATTTTCAAAAAGAAAAGTAGATAACACAATCATATTCAGCTTAATTGTTTAGGTATGAGATTTGGGAAACAAAATCCTCTTGATGTGACCGCATTACGTTTACATTTTGGCTGATATTTTTCTTATTAGTTGATGATTTTACATTTGGGATTGTATGATTATTGATCTTTTATACACTTTTAGACCTAAGAATTAATAGGTTAGCGTTTCGGTTAAAAGTACGTTTTAATGTGTTTACGAGTTTCTTTTTGGTGTGATTCTCTTTGATAAGGTTTGGACTCTCCCCAATAATTGATATCAAAAGCTAGGTCATGTGAATTTTTTGGTCAGGGCCAAACAATCATATCTCACCTTATTTCGATACGAGATTTGGGAAACAAAATCCTCAAAACCTAGTAAGATCGTAACGGCCTAGTTGATGAAAACGCAAAATTCAGAGCATCTTTGTCTTAAGCAAAAACTAAAGAATTTGGTAGGATGACCAAGAATATTTGTCAACCCGTTCCAAACCCACCTGCTATGAGACTCCATCTGGTGCAATCCGAACGGGTAACAGGTAAAAAAATACAACCCGCTAATATTTGGGTCGTTTGACAAGTTGGAGATGTATAACCCTTTCAAACTCGCATGCGTCTATTGAAATAGAGAAACCCAACCCTACCAACGGTCTAAACTCAACCTTCATAATGTATAGTGTTTTAACGTCAAGGTTATTGTATTTGTTAGTATTTTTGTTCGATTGATGTTCTGGTTACTTGTTTTGTAGCATAATTACTTTAATGGTTTTGTATCATATTGTTTGAGAATATGTTGTTGCATTTTATTTAGGTATAGAAGTAACAAGTAAGTTTTATTAATTTATGAAACATAACGAAAATGCAACATAATAGAATAGCCATATACTTATGCAATAGCTGTAGGTAGCTAGCTAGTGTTCCCAATCATAAATTTTCTTATCGTACTCGGGAATGCGAACCAAGTTGTGTAAGTAGAGTCATCGTCTTTTGCAGTCCAAAGGCAATAGCGATTGTCGCAATAGTTCCTCGTAAATCGTGGATTCCCAAATACATCGAACTCTCCATGCGCACTGCTTCCCCAATTCATTTGGCACCAAAACCTCGTCCCTCCCAAGAATTTCTCACCGAAAGACCAATCCACGCTTTGGCTTACCGCCAGTGTATGCTCGCCTAGGTCGTCTTGGTCGGAGTGGCAATGCATGTGTAATGGAACGTTATTGTCCAACCCATTCTTAATCTCCAGTGTCATTGCTTCGGCATAACCAAAACCCAACACTAAGATCATCACTAACCCAATCTCAATCCCAATATATGATCTCATCATTGTCTTAATAATATTATGTTGTTGGTGATGCTATTTATAATGTCAGTTCGTATCATAAAAATATCAAATGGAAATAAATTATTTGCAATAAAAGTGTGGGGCCGGAGTAGAGCTGGCAGGTTCAATCTATTCCGCCCACAATATTGTTTCAAATTAAAAGTATTCATCTTTATTAAGACAAATATCATATCTCATGATATTGTATTAGTATAGAGATTTGAGAAACAAAATCCTCCAAACTTAGTAACCATTATAACATGTCGATGGAGTTGATGAAAAACACAAAATTCACATCATCTTAGTGGTCGTAAAGCAAAAACTAATGAATCGGGTATATGAATTAACACATGATAATATATTAATATTATACAATAATTACTAAGTATCACTAGTATATAAGTTTCGAAAAAAAAAAGTTGATAAGACAATCATCTCAACTTAATTATTTTAGTATGAGATTTGGGAAACAAAATCTTTTAGATGTGACCGCATTGCGTTTAAATTTCGGCTAATATAGTAACCCCATCTATTTTCTATGCGAGCTTGCGCACTTTATATTACTATAAAATTCATTCCTTCATAATACACATCTCTCTCTACTTTATAATTGAAATTAACTCTGAAGTAAACCTCATTTGGTTATTGAGGATTGAAACTGGTCTTATCAGTATTACTTGTGATGACCGCGTGCGCTTGCGCGTTATTAGGTGCCCTTGGACTACTGTTTACGAACCCAACACCTCTAAACCTAATGAAATCATATTCTGCGTAAACTAAAAACTAATATGTGTTAAATCACATACAAACTAGGAAAAAGAAATTTTCAATTTATACTAAATTCACCTTCATTCTAACTACAATTGAACCTTAGAAATGTAAACTATTTCAAATTCCCTTACAAGATCTAGAGTTTTGCTTCAAGTTCTAACTTACAAATATTGTTTTAATTTTGTTTCTTCATGGTTATTTATTTCTCTTATCTATGGCAATAAGGTCGGAGACCCTATAGTTTCAGACCATGCCTTTTTTAATTTATCGTACTATACTTAGACATCTTCTCTTTCTTTTTGGAGCATCGCATATCCATATCTCTATCGATATCGTGGTATGTACAACCTCGTGTCGTAATTCTTTGCATAACAAATTGACCATCCATGATTTTATCAAGGCGTTACATTAGATCCATAATTGCAATTTTGGATCGCTCTCATCCAACGTAGGTAGGAAACCATTTATAAGCAAATTTTTAGTTTGCATTCGAGTGCATTAATTACTTGGTGTTTTCTAAGTGTAATATTTGGACATGGATGTTAGAGTTATGCTCCAGTCTAATATAAAAGTGATCTACAGATGTAATGTTTTATCATCTTTCCGAATAAATAAATCGGCATATATTACTAATGTGTTGTAGTAATATATCGAATGTAATTTGATTTATGTTATAATGTGTGTAATCACTTATAGTAGAACTATAGATCAGAAAGAATTGCATTTTTGATCAGCTAAGCTTCTTCTGAAGCGATCAGTATGAGACTAATTCCTTGTGATCACGCTCTACTGACCATGGCAAAGTTTGTGCCGGAGTTATATAATAGATATCATCAGGTCGATGATATCGGACAACCCGATTGTGAGTATGCTGCATAGATCCAGTCATGAGATACTCACATATCGTAACTTGTCATTATATCTTAAGACCAAGGAGTCTTTGTGTACACTATGTAACAAATACCTAAGTTTGACCTAGTCTAACGTTATCTGTAATTTGATCTATGTCATTATGTGTGTAACCACTAATAGTAGAACTATAGATCAGAAAGAATTACATTTGATGAGTCCCTGATCAGCTAAGCTTCTTTATGAAGCGATCAGTATGAGACTAACTCCTTGTGATCATGCTCTACTGATCATGGCAAAGTGCGTGCCGGAGTTATATCATAGATACCATCAGGTCGATGATATCGGACAACCCGATTGTGAGTATGCTGCATAGATCCAGTCATGAGATACTCACATATCGTAACTTGTCATTATATCCTAAGACCAAGGAGTCTTTGTGTACACTATGTAACAAATACCTAAGTTTGACCTAGTCTAACGTTATCTGTAAAAGGGTAACTATAACGGCTTCGATTGGCTTTGGCATTTATTACACTAGTGAACTCGAAAGGCGTCTGAGGGATTTATCACTCATACTTCGGTATGAGAAAGATATCCGTTTAGGCCACTTGATGAGTATGACTGAAGAAATAGCATGGCCATGCAGGCGATACCTTAGTATCAGTTTTCAGTCATCTCATGTATCAAGAAACAGTGATTGATAAATTAGGATGACCGTTCTATGCCTATTGATCAATCTGGATATCGGTTTGATAAAAGGACAGTGACATGTACAATAACAGGTTAAGTCGAATAATCGATAATCACGAATATTGGATAATCATAATGTCTTGCTAGAGGCCACTTATGATGGAAAGGGTAAAATGGTAATTTTACCAGTCTGCCAATTATTCGTGAGCCTAGAGGGTCACACGCATTAAGCACAATACATGACAATAATTATGGATGAGATTTGAGAACGATTCGGTAGTTTTCTGGCCTAAGGTTTTAACCAGACGGTTGAAGAAATCAATTCGAGGAAATTGAGCCGTTTTGACTAAGCCGAAATTAGAACTCAAGTTAATGGGTTTAATTTGGGTTTTAGTTAAATGGGCTTAAAGCCCATTTAGGGTTTAAGATAAGAGAGGGGTTAAATGCAAATAAGAAGGATTAAAAGGATGGATAATGCAATTTTTATTTTGAAATTCAATTTAATTTCAAATTAAAAATCACATAATCTATAATTAACTTATCCTTTTGATTTTTTCAGCAACTAACACCCACTCTCTCTCCCTCACCTTGCCGAAATCTCTCCTCTCTCTACCTCCATTATTGCTCAAGTTTTCTTTGGAATTTTCTAGCAAAAATTAGAGAGAAAAACCATTTCGGTTGTGTGCTTGTGTGGACTTGATAGAGAGGACACTACGCTTGTGTTCTTGTCGATTTCAAGAGGTAAATATCATATTTTAATTATGTTTATAACATGTTCAAATAGCATTAAGATCAAGTTTTAATCGATCACCACGGTTACATATTGTCCGCTGCATGATTTTCAATCTTTGGAACCCGTGGTGATCTCTTTCAATGGAATCATCATTCAATGATTCCGAGCAAAGAAATAGACATGGATGGTCAAATGGGTGTAAAAGATAAGATGACGACAGTTGAACAGTTGTCCTAACACCGATGGATACATAGATATAAATTTTTTTTTTCAATTTAAAAATAACATTTAATCCACAAAGTAAACAGAATGTCTAAATTTATTTATAAGTTGGGTAAAAGAGGAGAAGATCCCAAAAATAGAACGAAAATAACCCCATAACCGGTGTTAAATCCTAGGTATATAAATAACCAAAGTGTAGTGTCTTCTTGAGAACCAAAGAAAGGCTAATCATATCACTCACATCCACTCGCTCTTTCCCATTTCGCCGATTCGGCGTCTTATCAATTTTCCACCGACCGTTTTACTATTAATTATAATGGCTTACTTTTATAAGCCTCTCATCCAGCCTGACCGACTTACTTGTCCATTCAGTCCTTGTCTCCTCCAAATCAGTCATCACCACCAAAGGCCCCATTAACCTATAAATTTGTGACTCATTCCTTCTGACGAACTACCTCTGAATCTGCTCATGGTAATGGTCTATACCTTTTCTCTTCCTTGTTAAACGTCATTCAAGTTTCCTTGTATAATTGTATTGAGAATTATGGTATTCTTGGATTCCATATTGATTTGATTTAATTTTTCACGTGCAAATGTCATTAAATAACCTGAGATGGATTTTATACTATCAACATTTTTTGTCATATCAGAATCAGAGTAGCTAACCAATACTGGTTCTCTACTTCCAAAAGTGAGTCTGTAATTAGAGGTACCTTGGAGATATCTCATTATACATTTGACTACATCTCAATGCTCTCTACCCGGATTTGACAGAAAACGGCTCACAACACCAACTGCATGAGCTATGTCAAGCCTTGTACACACCATTGCGTACATCAAACTTCCTACTTCTGAGGCATACGGAACTCTATCCATGTCGTCCATCTCCTTCTCCGTATAAGGGCTCTGTCGTGTGCTTAACTTAAGGCAAGTAGCAAGAGGAGAGCTCACCACTTTAGCCTTGTCCATATTGAACATTTTCAACACCTTTTCAATATATCGCTCTTGTAACATATGTAACTTCTTCGCAACTCTATCACGAGTAATTCGGATGCCAAGAATAGTCTTCGCAGGACCCAAACCCTTCATTGAAAAAATCTGACTCAATTTTTTCTTCAATCTCTCAACTCTGGAGACATTCTTGCCAACAATCAGCATATCATCAACATATATCAATAGTATGATAAAATTATCATCAGAGAATTTATGCACAAAAATACAGCGGTCAGATTTCGTCTTCTGGTAGCCTTGCTCACCCATAACTGACTCAAACTTCTTGTACAACTGCCTTGGTGCTTGCTTCAAACCATACCGGCTTTTCTGAAGCTTGCACACATAGTTCTCTTTTCCCTTTACTTTGAAACCCTCTGACTGCTCCATATAAATCTCCTTATCTAAGTGAAATTCTGATCAGCTAGTCGTGCAAGATGCCACACACAATGTTACACAGAATGCTATAACGTTGTGTCTGACTTCTTGCGTAGATAATGCAAGACAGTAAATATAAAGCTATAAGTAATGACACAGCATATTGTTTACCCAGTTAGGTGCAACGTCACCTACGTTTGGGGGCTCTCAGCCTAGTGGAAAGATTTCACTTATCAGTAATCCGTCAGAACATACAAGTACCTGTGATCACTCCTAGATCTATACTTTATGCTACGTCTTACAGTGCAATCTATCTCAGGGTCTCCCCTGAATCCAATAACGTCTTGATTCCACTCTTCGAGCAATCGCCTTGCTCTGTCTTCTTCAAGCTTGGTGGTTGCGTGCAGTCTTCAACTCACGACTTTCAGTAAACCCTCAATCACCCAACTCTCTATAGTTATGTGATACACAATGTCCTAAGCTCAATCTGCAATTTCTCAGCCCGCAAACCTTCACGTCTAAGAACCTTGCAAATTGTTGCTAGGAAACAAATAAAGGACCACACAATTGCTAAGGGGGTAGCCTAAGCTTTTATAGCAATCGTGGATGAGTACTAACCCTAAAGGGTTTCCTCTTAATCGTCGTCTTTCTCCTTTTCAGATTAGGAGTCGTTCTGCACTTTCCTAATCGTCTTCTTGATTTTCTGCCGAATTTGCACTTTCCTGATTTCTGTCGATCAGGATGCTTGCCGAGACGCCGTCAACAATGTCACACAAGATGTCGTAGAAGGTGCTTCGACATTCTTTGTAACATGTTTCTTCGGTTCCTTTAAAAATCAGCCAATCTCTAAAAACGTCGTAACTACAATCTCCCCCTTTGGCTATTTTTAAGGACAACATTCTTCATCGTATTCTGCGTCGCATTCTGCATCGCACTAGTCGTCTCGTCGATCGGCAGCGTCGCGCGTATCATCGCGTCTTGCGTCTTCGCGTCGTCTCTATCTTCTTTTCTTGTATCGTCGTGATCGCGCGCGTTATCTAACTTAAACTTACTCCCCCTTGCTGGCTCAAAAAGAGCCAAACTATAAACAAATATTGTAACAAGTCCGGGGAATAAGCAAAATAAACCAAACATAACTCACACTTGCTCTCAATCAGCTGTCGAGAGGAAGCGTAATACATTGTTCACAAAATATTACAGACATAAAAGTTGTTCAGTAGTTCAAGAGTCAGAGAATTTCATAGAAAATTTTAAATAGAGTTGCTATTGGAGCTTGCAGTCTCTGTTGCTTATGTGGAGGCTTCTTGGGTAGCATCTTCTGGATCATTGGCGTTATCATCTTCAGAGCCTGGAGGAGACATGGATTGCAGCAGGTTGGCGCAGTGAGTTCGGCGCTGCGAGAGGTGCTTCAGAGCAGTCTTTAAGTTTGCAATGTCCTCATCAAGCACAACAATTTCTCGTTCGAGCATGACGGCATCCCTGCTGGTGGTCCTGGTGAGAGGGACGACACTTGTGGCTCTACTGGTCTTTGCCTTGGCTTCCGGCCTGACAAGATCTGGAGCATGCTTCCCTTCAAACAACTTGTGGCTCACCACAATCAGTCCTCCTCTTTTGCCCACCTTATCCGATGGTTTAAACACTCCAGGGTGTTGATGTACAAGTAATTCAGAGATAAGGGATGGAAAGGCTATGGGAATTTTCACAGCAAGAGATCTAGCATGGCGAACAAGATGATCAATCACAAATTGTCCAAAGTCAAGTTTAGATCCAGTACCTATTTGGTAGATCAGTATTGCCAGCTCAGGTTTGATAGATGATGCGTGGGTTGAGGGCGCCCAATTTGCCACTCCAATCCGGAAGAGAATGGAGTACTTAGAAGTAAGATCTGATGCTGTCACGGTGCCTTTGGATAGCAATGTTCTGCTTTTATCTCCAGTGATCTCACAGAGGACTTTGCTTAGGTCGGGTGGTGGCACAGATCGAACCTTCTTCCTTCCTAGGAAGTCATTGATAATGTCAGAGGAGATGTCAAAGCGAATGCCTCTGACATATACCTTATCAAACTCTGGAGCATCCTGGGTACCAAACGTGGTAGGAAAATTTGCAATGAATTCCTTAACGAGAAGGGGATAGTGATTACCAATGTTGGAGACGGTTTTCATTAATTCTGCCTTCTCCAGGAGCTGTATAATGGCCTCTAGCCCAAGCAGCTCCGACGACAGTGTTTTCTCTGGGTACGCCGTTCTCTGAAACACAAACTCCCACCTCTTTGCACCTTCTGCTGAGTGAAACGACACATTGTCGTAAGTTACACTCACGGTGTTCTTGGCCGTCTTCAGGGCCTTCTTCTTCTTTCCTTCCTCAGCAGGGACCTCTTCTACGTCATCATCAGTTGTTTTATCCATCAAACTCCTTGTCGTGATCACTTTCTTCCCCTTTTCTTTGACATGCGACTTTTTCCTTTTGTTGCTGGGACCTCCAGCCTCCTTAACCTCCTTTCTTTTCCTTGTTTATTTTAGTTTTCCAACCATAACGGCCAAACTTTGAGTTTCTTCTAGAACCTTTTTCTTCAGGGACGATAGGACTGTGTGTGCCGTCTCAGCGGCTTCTTCCATGACATCTTCTCTGGCATCCAGAGGGTTTTCTTCTGTGTTGTTGGTGGTGGCATCCTTGTTCTTCTCAACTTCTTCCAGATTGGTTTCTCCGTTTCTGGTTTCTTCTTTCTCTTCTTCTTCCTCGGCTTCTTTCGAGTCAGCTATTTCTTCCTCTTCTACAACTTTTTCAATGGCTTTCGGTATGACATCTGTTCCTTCTTCTTCTCCTCCTTCTCCTTCCGCAATGCGTTCCAACCCATGACTGACCGGAGTCAGATCCTCCTTTTCTCCTTCCGGACGTATCAGTTCTTTGACCACACCTTCTTGAGGTGGGTCCTGGTTTTCCAGCAGTGATTCTAACAAATCACTGTTTCTAGAGGTATCGGCAGAGAAATCGTTACCTGTTGGTGTTGGAACTGCAACAATTTGCATGGAGGCTTCTCGATTTTCCTGGCCAAGATCATTCTCTCTTTCTGGCCCAGTTAGGTCAGACATTGAGAAAGCAGCGCTTCCGGTCCAGGATTTTTTGGGAACTCGAGTAAAAGCTGGCATTGGGGCTTTCTCTGGTGAAGCACCCTTGAGAATTTCTTCTGACTTCTTCAGGGTTTTTGGCCCTTTAATTCGCACACCATGCTTGTTTGTTTTCGCTCTACTGCTTCTGGAGCCTTTAGATTCAGCTTTCTTTGAATCGGTGGCTTCCTTTGGGGCTACTGTGATTCGAGTTTTCACCATTGTTGTTTGAGAGATTAGCAGAGAGTGAATGGCGAAGGAGATGAGAGCAAACACAGAAGAGAGAGGCAGACTAGGTTTTGAAAAAAAATGATTCAAATCTTTCTAGCGTCTGAGCGTATCTTCCTTTTCTTTTATATGGGCTTTTAATATGCTTGGCCCAATGACATTTGTTGGATTTTCGACCGGTTCATGAAGAGGCACCAACTAACTCCTCTCAACCGTTTCTGCAACTTCTTATTGTTCACTGATGGTGCACAGACCGAGTGATGATCTTAGATCCTCGAATCTGCTTGCATCTAATGCTTTTGTGAAAATAACAGCAAGTTGCTTCTCTGTGGGAATGTGCTCTAGGATGAACTTCTTGTCTTCGACCAATTCTCGAATAAAGTGATGTCTAATATCAATGTGTTTGGTCTTGCTGTGTTGGACAGGGTTTTTGGAGATGTTGATAGCACTGACATTATCACAATATAAAGTCATGGCATCCTGTCTGACATTGTATTCGACTAACATCTGCTTCATCCAAAGTAGTTGTGTACAGCTACTCCCAGCAGCAATGTACTCTGATTCGGCAGTGGAAAGAACAACACAGTTTTGCTTCTTACTAAACCATGATATGAGGTTGTTGCCAAGGAAGAAGCATCCTCCAGATGTGCTCTTCCTATCCGATGTGTTTCCAGCCCAATCGGCATCACAATAACCCACCAAGGTAGAGGATGTGTCGAATGAGTATAATAAACTCAAGTTTGTATTCCCAGAGATATATCTAATAATTCTTTTGGCTTGGGATAGATGACTAACCTTAGGATTAGCTTGATATCTTGCACATACTCCTACAGAATAGGCAATATCTGGTCGACTTGCAGTGAGGTAGGGAAGACTACCGATGATGCTTCTGTATAGGTGTTGGTCGACAACTTCTCCTGGATCATCTTTAGTTAGCTTGACATGTGTAGCTGCTGGTGTCCTTTTATGTGAGGCTTTCTCTAGCCCAAACTTCTTGACAATATTCTTCGCATATTTGCTCTGAGATACGAAGATGCTATCCTTTTGTTGTTTAATTTGGAAGCCTAAAAAATAAGTAAGCTCTCCCACCATGCTCATCTCGAATTCTGATTGCATCTGTTGAATAAATATCTCTACCATCTTGCTTGACATCCCTCCAAAAACAATGTCATCGACATAGATTTGAGCTATCATTAGGTTCCCGTCTTCATTCTTCACAAATAGGGTTTTGTCGACTCCCCCTCTAGTGTAGCCGCTTTGGATGAGGAATTTTGTGAGCCTTTCATACCAAGCCCTTGGTGCTTGTTTCAACCCATAAAGAGCTTTCTTGAGTTTATACACATGATTAGGATAGTGAGGGTCAACAAATCCTTTGGGTTGTGACACATATACTTCTTCATTGAGATCCCCATTCAAAAACGCATTTTTGACATCTATCTGGTAGAGCTTTATCTGTAGATGGCATGATATCCCTAGCAAGAGACGGATTGCTTCAAGTCTTGCCACAGGAGCAAATGTCACATCGAAGTCGACACCCTCAATTTAAGTATACCCTTGAGCAACTAACCTTGCTTTGTTGCGAGTGATGTTGCCAAGCTCATCGGATTTGTTCTTGAAGATCCATTTGGTGCCTATAATGTTTCCTTCACTTGGTTTGGGCACCAGTTCCCATACCTGATTTTTCTCAAATTGAATCAGCTCTTCTTGCATAGCATTGACCCAATATTCATCATTGATGGCTTCATTGATGTTTTTGGGTTCTGTCTTTGAAACGAAGCAAATATTTCCTATCATCTCGTTATAATCTTCAGGGGCTTTTGACCGAGTCCGTACGCCTTCATTCAAGTTTCCAATAACTCCAGAGATAGGATGGTTAGTCTGGACTCTTCGTGAGGGATTCTTGTTGCTGGTTTCATGAACTACTTCGTCATTGGCGACATCATCTTCTGTTTTGCTGCTAGCATCTTCTGAGACATTAGGACCATCATTCTTCCTGACATTATTGGGCGGATAGGCTCCGTCTTCGTCCGTCGCATCTTCTGAGGCATCTTCGCAGGCATCATCAACAACTACATTGATTGATTCCATCATGGTCTTGGTTCGTTTGTTGAAGACTCGGTATGCGCGACTATTCCTTGAATAGCCAAGGAAGATACCTTCATCGCTTTTTGGGTCAAGCTTTCGACGAGGCTCTCTATCAGCCAGTATATAACAAGTGGAGCCAAAGATATGGAAGTACTTAACATTGGGCTTTCTCCCCCTCCATATTTCATAATGAGTTACTGACATACCTGGTCAGAGAGTGACTCGATTGTGGATATGGCAAGCAGTGTTAAGTGCTTCTGCCCAAAAGTGAGTTGGTATGTCTTTAGCCAGCATCATAACTCTCACCATCTCGTGTAGAGTCCTGTTCTTGCACTCAACAATGCCATTCTGTTGAGGAGTGATTGGCGCTGAGAATTCATGTGCTATCCCTTCTGAGTTGCAGAAATCTGCAAACTTGCTGTTTTCGAACTCTCGACCATGATCACTATGAAGGCGGATGATTTTGCCAATTGTCTCTCCTTTTTCTCGTTGGACTTTGATGCATAGATTCTTGAAGATCGAGAAGGTGTCTGATTTTTCACGAGGGAAGTCAACCCAAGTGTATCGCGAGTAATCATCTACACACACAAAGACGTATCGTTTTCCTCCAAGGCTTTCAACTTGCATTGGTCCCATGAGGTCAACATGTATCAGCTTAAGTACCCGAGAGGTGGTGATATGTTGTAGCTTCTTGTGTGACATCTTGGTTTGCTTACCAATCTGACATTCTCCGCATATCTTTCCTTCTATTATTTTCAGGTTTGGAATACCTGTGATTGCCTGCTCTGAGATTACTTTTTGCATGCTTCTAAGATTTAGATGTCCAAGCTTTCTGTGCCATATTTTGGTTTCTTCTGCTTTGGAGACAAGGCACTTGGTTGCTTCGATATGTGTCTCGGGAGACCAGATATAGCAATTGTCCGTTGAGCGAACTCCTTGTAGAATAGTGACTTGATTAAAGTCTTTAACTATACAGGCTTCTTTTGTGAATTTCACTTCTGAATCCTGATCACAAATTTGACTGATGATAATCAAGTTAGCTTTAAGTCCTTCTACAAGTAATGCTTCAGTCAGGCAGGTGGCTCCTGGATGCTTAAGTACTCCTTTTCCGATAATTCTAGCTCGAATGCCATCTCCAAACGTAACAAAGCAGTTTGTATATAGTTTAAGATCAGAGAGAAATTCTGGAGTACCTGTCATGTGTCGAGAGCATCCACTGTCGAGATACCAGTCCTTGTTTGTTGAAGCACTCAAGGATGTATATGCAACATTAGCTCTATATGCCAGGTTCTTAGGTCTCCATTCAAGGCGGGATGTCTTCGGAGGAGATGAGAGATGCCTTTGATATTTCTTTTGTTGTAGCTGAGCTTGCTTCCTCTCAAGAAGTTGAAAACAAAAAGGTCTGATGTGACCAGGTTGACCACAGTAATGGCATATCCATTGATATTGATAAGCTGGTCTTCTGTAGCTTTGTTGACTGCGTGGATGATGTCTTCTGGCAGTTACTTGACAAGAACAGGTTGTAGACGATGTTATGGCTTTTGTTGTAGGTCGTCCTGTAGGATGTGTTGGGGCATCCAGTAGTTTCTTGTCAGCCATGGCTTGTTGTGGGATAAACTTTGTCCCTGCCGTTGAGGGGACAACATGTGTGTACCCTAGTCCCGTCGTATCTTTGGACTGTTTTCCCACCGATAAAATCTTGTCAAGGCTTTCTGTGCTCGGATTCATCATCTTTACCGATTTAGTCATGAGACTAATTTCTCCATTAAGTCTGGTGATCTCTCGTTTCAGCTCCACGATCGTCTCTAGAAATCTTGACTTGACGTTGGTAAGACTAATGATCCTTTCGCCTTGTTGATCAAGTATCATAGTTTCCTTGATCCATCTGGTATGCAAGCCTTTGTATGCCTCGACTAGTTGCTCTTTAGTCCAATTCTTATTTGGAGTTGGATCATTATTGATGTCGACAGCATTATCAACATTACATGTAGGAGTAGTAGTAGTGAATGCAACAAAGTTGCTTACCTCTTCAGATCCACTATCTTCATTGTCATCATCTGATAGGGTGGCATTGTATCCTCGTTTTTGTTGTTTGAGGAAATTTGGACATTCTCTACGGAGGTGGCCGAATCCTTCACATTCATGACATTGAAGTCCTTTGTTTTTGTTTTCTTCCCCACTCCTGTTTGGTCTGTCAAGACTACCTCCAACTTGAGCTTTTTGTGGAGTTTTGTTTCTGGCATTTGATGTGACATTCCGTCCACCCATTCGACTAAATCTTCTCATGGCTTTGTTGTAATTTTTGTGAGAAGGGCCATTGTAGCCTCGATGTCTTCATCAGAATCCGAATCCTCAGGATCTGGTTGCTTGTGTGTTGAGCTTTTGAAAGCAACTCCTTTGTTCCTTTTGTCGATGTTGGGTAGAGACAACTCATAGGTAATTAGAGACCCCATCAGCTCATCAAATTTCAAGACCTTGAGGTCATGAACTTCTTCAATTGCTGTGATCTTCATCTTGAACCTAGGGCTAAGAGCACGTAGGGTTTTTCTTACCAATTTTTCATCAGACATTGGTTCTCCCAGAGAATAGGATTCATTGGCTAGATCACGAATGCGAACATTGAAATCTGCAATTGATTCATCTTCCTTCATGATGAGGGCTTCGAAGTTGGTAGTCAGGTATTGCAGTTTTTGTTCTCGAACCTTAGTTGTTCCTTCATATGCTACGGTCAGGATGTCCCATGCTGATTTGGCAGTTGTGCATGTGTTGATTAGTCTGAACACGTTCTTGTCAACACCATTGAAGATAGCATTCTGAGCTCGAGAATTTCCCAGTGATTCTTCATCTTCATCATCGGTCCAGTCCTTTTCTGGTTTTGGGCCGATAGGATTGCCATCACTGTCACTGAGTTGTGGTGCATTCCAACCATTGAGTACAACCTTCCATGTCTTGTTGTCTAGTGACTTCATGAAGGCACACATTCGAGCCTTCCAATAGCCATAGTTGCTTCCATCTAGAACAGGTGGTCGATTTATGGATCCTTCTTCTCTGGTATTGTCCATCTTTGATCAAAATATTTGTTTAGGAACTCACCTAAAGCTATAGGTGCCCCCTCTGATACCAAATGAAATTCTGATCAGCTAGTCGTGTAAGATGCCACACACAATGTTACACAGAATGCTATAACGTTGTGTCTGACTTCTTGCGTAGATAATGTAGGACAATAAATATAAAGCTATAAGTAATGACACAGCAAATTGTTTACCCAGTTCGGTGCAACGTCACCTACGTCTGGGGGCTCTCAGCCTAGTGGAAAGATTTCACTTATCAGTAATCCGTCAGAACATACAACTACCTGTGATCACTCCTAGATATATACTTTATGCTACGTCTTACAGTGCAATCTATCTCAGGGTCTCCCCCTGAATCCAAGAACGTCTTGATTCCACTCTTCGAGCAATCGCCTTGCTCTGTCGTCTTCAAGTCTTCTTCAAGCTTGGTGGTTGCGTCCAGTCTTCAACTCACGACTTTCAGTAAACCCTCAATCACCTAACTCTCTATAGTTATGTGATACACAATGTCCTAAGCTCAATTTGCAATTTCTCGGCCAGCAAACCTTCACGTCTAAGAACCTTGCAAATTGTTGCTAGGAAACAAATAAAGAACCACACAATTGCTAAGGGGGTAGCCTAAGCTTTTTTAGCAATCGTGGATGAGTACTAACCCTAAAGGGTTTCCTCTTAATCGCCGTCTTTCTCCTTTTCAGATTAGAAGTCGTTCTGCACTTTCCTAATCGTCTTCTTGATTTTCTGTCGATCAGGATGCTTGCCGAGACGCCGTCAACAATGTCACACAAGATGTCGTAGAAGGTGCTTCGACATTCTTTGTAACATGTTTCTTCGGTTCCTTTAAAAATCAGCCAATCTCTAAAAACGTCGTAACTACACTAAGTCACCATGGAGAAATGCAGTCTTCACATCCATCTGCTCAACCTCCAAATCAAGACTAGCTGCTAAACCAAGAACCACCCAAATGGATGACATCTTAACAACAGGAGAAAATATTTCATCAAATCCAATACCTTTCCTCTAGCTGAAACTCTTGACGACCAATCTAGCTTTGTATCGTAAACATGAAGTATTTATTCTTTCTTAACTCTATAAAACCACTTGTTCTTCAAAGCTTTTTTGCCTTTCGGCAACTTCACCAACTCATAAGTATGATTCTCATGCAATGATTTCATCTCATATTGCATGGCTTCAACCCACTCCTTCTTGTTCTCATCTTCAAGGGCTTCACAGTAACTTTCGGGTTCTCCCCCGTCAGATACTAACACATACTCATCAGCTGAGTACCTTGTAGACGGTTGTCGATCTCTAGAAATTCTCTTGAGTGGAACTACTGGTGGAACATCTAGTATTGGCAACTGCTCATGGACTTCATTATCCATCTCTACCTCTATAGAAGCGTCAATATCACCCGCACCCTGCTAGTCATCACAAACTTCATCTTCAACTTGACTTGGCACAACTGTAGGAGGAACTAGATCAAAATCAATCAAGTCAGTTATAAATTGCGGAACACTTTCTTCAAAATTCGCAATATGTTTGATGTCCTGATTCTCCATAAATACTACATCGCGACTTCTGATAAGTTTCTTCTGCACCGAATCATAAAATTTGTACCCAAACTCATCCTCGCCATAACCGATGAAAATGCACGGTTTAGTCTTCATATCAAGTTTAGATATTTCATCCTTTGAAACATGCACAAATGCCTTGCATCCAAATACTTTCAAGTGATTATTAGAGACATGTTGACCAGTCCAAACTCCATTTGGAACATCAAACTCAAGAGGCGTACACGATGTGAGATTCAATACATGAACCATAGTATTTAACGCCTCACCCATAAAGTATCTTAGTAACCCTGCTTGTGAAAGTAAGCATCTCGTCCTTTCAATAAGCGTTCTATTCATCCTCTCAGCTAACCCTTTTAGCTGAGGCGTCTTTGGAGGCATCCTTTGATGTCGAATGCCTTGATCCTTGCAATAATCATAAAAAAAACCACAATACTCACCTCCATTATTGGTTCACATGCACTTTAACTTCTTCCTAGTTTGTCTCTCAACTAGGGCATGAAACTGCTTGAAGACACCACACACTTGATCTTTAGTCTTCAACATATATGCCCACACTTTCCTTGAATGATTATCTATAAAAGTCATAAAATATAGACCACCACAAAGCGTCTTGGATTTCATAGGACCACAAACATCAGAGTATACTAAATCAAGCATATCTGGCTTTCTCGAGGGAGGAGATGATTTGAAAGATACTCTAGTTTACTTGCCAGCCAAGCAATGCTCACACTTCTCTAACGATTCACCTTTCATTCCCGGTAGGAGATTCATCTTTCCCAAAACCATCATTCCATTCTCGCTCATGTGACCAAGTCTCTTGTGCCACAATTCAGTTGTACTCTCTTTCTCAATTGCATTAATAATGCCACCACAAACTCTAACTTGTGTCACGTACAACGAAGCATACTTTTCACCTTTAGCCACGACCATAACACCTTTAGTGAGCTTCCATGAACCACCACCAAAGGTATGATGAAAACCTTCATCATCTAGCTTTCATACTGATATCAAATTCAAACGAATGTCAGGAATATGCTTAACATTTTTCAGAATAAGAATTGTACCATTTTCCGTCTCCAATTGCACGTCTCATATGCCAATAACTTTTGACATGCCTCAATTTCCCATCTTAACATTTTCATAATCAACAGATGTATAAGATGAAAAGAGATCATTTCGACTTGTAGCATGAATGGAGGCACCACTATCTACTACCCAACTAGTCTCATCACAAGCCAAGTTAACATATTCATCATCACACAAGAGAAGAAACTCTTTAGTGATAGCAGCAACATCATCGTCATGACTTGCCTTCTTTTTTTTCTCTTTGTCATGTTGGTTGTCTCTCTTGAGCTTTCGGCAATACTTTTTAACATGCCCCTTTAGACCATAGTGATAGCACTTTGCATTGGTATACTTTTTCTTACTCTTGCTTTTGTCTCTACCCTTTGAACCTCTGCTATTACTCCTTTCTCTTTGTTCTATCACTAAGACTTCTGAGTGCAAAGAAGAACCTTGTGACTTTCTCCTCATCTCTTCAGGCAGATCACTCCCATTAGCCAAATCCATGGTGATAATACCATCTGGAGCTGAGTTAGATAAGGACGTCCTGAACGTCTCCCACGAGTCCGTTAATGTACTTAGAAGCCACAAACCTTGCACCTCATCATCGAACTTGATACCCATTTGAAATTTTGATCAGCTAGTCGTGAAAGATGCCACACACAATGTTACGTAAGAAGCTATAACATTGTGTCTGACTTTTTGTGTAGATAATGCAGGACAGTAAATATATAGCTATAAACAATGACACAGCAGATTGTTTACCCAGTTCGGTGCAACGTCACCTACGTCTGGGGGCTCTCAGCCTAGTGGAAAGATTTCACTTATCAGTAATTTGTCAGAACATACAAGTACCTGTGATCATCCCTAGACCTATACTTTATGCTACGTCTTACAGTGCAATCTATCTCAGGGTCTCCCCCTGAATCCAAGACTCCGTCTTGATTCCACTCTTCGAGCAATCGCCTTGCTCTGTCGGTTCAAGTCTTCAATGAACTTGGTGGTTGCGTGCAGTCTTCACTCACGCGATCAGTAAACCCTCAATCACCTAACTCTCAATAGTTATGTGATGCACAATATCCTTAGCTCAATCTGCAATCTCTCAGCCCGCAAACCTTCACATCTAATAGCCTTGCAAATTATTGCTAGGAAAAAAATAATGAAACACACGATTGCTAAGGGGTAGCCTAAGCTTTTATAGCAATCGAGGATGAGTACTAATCCTAATGGGTTTCCTCTTAAGCATCGTCTTTCTTCTTTCCAGAATCGGAGTCGTTCCTGGAATTTCCTAATCGTCTTCGACCTTTTCTGCCGAAACTGCACTTTCCTGATTTATGTCGATCAGGATGTTTGCCGAGACGCCGTCAACAATGTCACACAAGATGTCGCAAATGATGCTTCGACATTCTTTGTAACATGTTCTTCAGTTCCTTTAAAAATCAGCCAATCTCTAAAACCGTCGTAACTACAATCTCCCCCTTTGGCTATTTTTAAGGACAGCATTCTTCGTCGCATTCTGCGTTGCATTTGTCGTCAATGCACACGATCGGCAGTCATCAAGTCTATTTGTGTTTTGCGTCTCGTAACGTCTTTTGCGCATTATGTGTATTCGCGTCGTCTCTATCTTTCTCGTATCATCGTGATTCGCGGTATCTATCTTACTCCCCCTTGCTGGCTCAAAAAGAGGCAAAACTTAAACAAATATTTCTAACAAAACAGGGTAATAAGAAAAAAACTCAAACTTAACTCACACGTACTCTCGATCAGCAGTCGAGAGTAAGTGTGAAACAGTGTTCAACAAAAATTACAAAATAAAGTTGTTCAGTTGTTCGGAAATCAGAAAGTTTATAAAATTAAACAGAGGTGCTGCTGGAGCTGGCAGTCTCTTCTTCAGTAACGTCAGTGGAGGCATCTTGAGTAGATTCTTCTAGAGCATTTGGTAGAGAGGTAGTGTCATCATCTTCGGAGCCAGGAGGGGACATGGACTTTAGCAGGTTGGCACAATGTGTTCGTCGCTGGAAGAGATGCTTCAGGGCTGTCTTCAGATTGACGATGTCCTCGTCAAGCACGGCTATCTCTCTTTCAAGCATAACTGCATCCCTACTGGTGGTCTTGGTTGGAGGGGCGGCACTTGTGGCTCGACTGTTCGTTGCCTTGGCTTCTGGCCTGACAAGATCAGGAGCATGCTTGCCCTAAACAGCTTGTGGCTTACCACAATTAGTCCTCCTCGTTTGCCAACCTTATCCGTTGTCTTCAACACTCTGGGGTGTTGATGTACAAGCAGCTCAGAGATAAGGGAGGGAAAAGCAATATGTATTTTTACAGCAAGTGACCTGGCATGTCGGATAAGATGATCAATAACAAATTGCCCAAAATCAAGTGTAGATCCAGTACCTATTTGGAAGATGAGTATCGCCAGCTCTTGTTTTATAGAGGATGCGTGTGTGGAGGGAGCCCAATTTGCTACTCCGATGCAAAAGAGAATGGAGTACTTGGATGTAAGGTCCGATGCTGCCACAATGACTTTGGTAGGCCACTTTCTGCTTTTGTCTCCGGTAATCTCACGGAGTACCTTGTTCAGGTCAGGTGGAGGCACAGATCGAACACGCTTTCTCCCCAGGAAGTCATTTATGATGTCAGAGGAGATGTTGAAGCGAATGCCTTTGACATACACCTTCTCAAAATCCGGATCATCCGGAGACCCAAACCCAGTAGGCAAATTGGCGATGAATTCCTTGACCAAGAGGAGATAGTGGTTACCAATGTTAGTGACTGTCTTCATAAGCTCTACCTGCTCCAGAAGTTGGACAATGGCTTCTAGTCCCAGCAGTTCTGATGACAGGGTCTTCTCGGGGTACGCCGTTCTCTTGAACACGAATTCCCACCGTTTGGCACCGTCTGCAGAGTGAAATGATACGTTGTCGTAAGGAACACTTAATGTGTTCTTGACCGTCTTCTGGCATTCTTTCTTCCTTGCTTCCCTTGCAGTAACCTCCTCTTCATCGTCATCAGTTGTTTCATCCACTAATCTCCTTTTGGAGACACTTTTCTTCCCTTTTTCCTTGACGGACATCTTCTTCTTTTTGTTGATGGGGCCTCCATCATCTTTCACCTCATTCATCTTCTTGGTTTATTTAAGTTTTTCAACCATCACAGCTAGACTTTCATTTTCTTCTAGTACCTTCTTCTTCAGGGATGACAACACCGTGTGTGCTGCCTCAGTATCATCTTCTGTCGCATCTGCTCTGGCATCCAGAGGAACTTCTTCTGTGTTATTTGTGGCGACACTGTTGTCCTTCTCAGCTTCTTCCTCGGTTTCTTCCGAGTCAGCGACTTCTTCTTCTACTACAGCCTCCTTTGTGACTTCAGGAATGACATCTGTTACTCCTTCTTCTTCCCCTTCTCCTTCAGCAATACGCTCCAACCCATGACTGACCGGGGTCAAGTTTTTCTTTTCTCCTTCAGGGTTTATCAGTTCCTCCACCACACCTTCTTGAGGTGGGTCTTGGTTTTCCAGTAGTGATTCCAAAAAATCACTATTTCTAAAGGTATCGGTGTTTGAAATATTGGAGAAATTGATACCTGGGATATTTGTTGATACTGGAATGGGAACAATCTGCATGGAAGCTTCTCGGCTTTTTTGCCCAAGATCAGTCTCTCTTTCTGGCCCCGTTAGGTCTGTCATGGAGAATGCAGAGCTTCGGGTTCGAGATCGTTTAGGAACTCGAGAAAAGGTGGGCATTGGGGCTTCCTCCGGTGAGGTTTCTTTGGGGATTCTTCAGTTTTCTTCAGCGTCTTTGGTCCTTTGATTCAGACTGCATGCTTGTTGGTTTTTGGATTGCTGCTCTTGTAGCTTTTTGCTCCTGCTTTCTTGGGTTCGGATCGTTTACTCCCAGTGGCCTTCTTTGGTGCTAAAGTGCTCCGAGTCTTCATCATATCTGTGGTTTTTCGTTGTTGAGTGTGAAGGTGAGGGAGACGAGAGCGAAAGCGAGAAGAGGCAGACTAGGTTTTGATTTTGAAAACAGGTAGATTCAAATCAAATCTGTTGAAGTTCGAGCATATTTTTTGTGACCTTTCCTTCCTTTATATGGGCTTTTGGTATGCTTGGCCCAATGACATGTGTTGGGATTTTGGACCGGTGCATGAAGAGGCACCAACTAACTCCTCTCAACCGTTTCTGCAACTTCTATTGCTCGTTGATGGTGCACAGACCGAGTGATGATCTGAGGTACTCAAATCTGCTCGCATCTAATGCCTTTGTGAAAATATCAGCAAGTTGCTTCTCTGTATGGATATGCTCTAGGATGATCTTCTTATCTTCGACCAGCTCTCGAATGAAGTGGTGTCTAATGTCAATGTGTTTGGTCTTACTGTGTTGGACAGGATTTTTGGAGATGTTTATGGCACTGACATTATCACAATATAAAGTCATGGCTTCCTGTCTGACATTGTATTCGACTAACATCTGCTTCATCCATAGTAGTTATGTGCAGCTACTCCCAGCAGCAATATACTCTGATTCGGCAGTGGAAAGGGCAACACAGTTTTGCTTTTTACTAAACCATGATATGAGGTTGTTGCCAAGGAAGAAGCATCCTCCAGATGTGCTTTTCCTATCCGCTGTGTTTCCAGCCCAATCGGCATCACAATACCCCACCAGGGTAGAGGATGTGTCGAATGAGTATAATAAACCCAAGTCTGTAGTCCCAGAGATATATCTTATAATTCTTTTAGCTTGGGAGAGATGACTAACCTTGGGATTAGCTTGATATCATGCACATACTCCTACAGAGTAGGCAATATCTGGTCGACTCGCAGTAAGGTAGAGAAGACTACCGATAATGCTTCTGTATAGGTGTTGGTCGACGGCTTCTCCCGGATCATCTTTAGTTAGCTTGATATGTGTAGCTGCAAGTGTCCTTTTATGTGAGGCTTTCTCTAGGCCAAACTTCTTGACAATATTCTTCGCATATTTGCTCTGAGATATGAAGATGCTATCTTTTAGTTGTTTGATTTGGAAGCCTAGAAAATAGGTAAGCTCTCCCACCATGCTCATCTCGAATTCTGATTGCATCTGTTGAATAAATTGTTCTACCATCCTTTTTGACATCCCTCCAAAGACAATGTCATCGACATAAATTTGAGCTATCATCAAATTCCCGTCCTCATTCTTCACAAATAGAGTCTGGTCGACTCCCCCTCTAGTGTAGCCGCTTTGAATCAAGAATTTTGTGAGCCTTTCATACCAAGCCCTTGGTGCTTGTTTCAACCCATAGAGAGCCTTCTTGAGTTTATACACATGGTCAGGGGAGTATGGATCAATAAAACCTTTAGGTTGTGATACATATACTTCTTCGTTGAGATCTCCATTCAGGAAAGCACTTTTGACATCCATCTGGTAAAGCTTTATCTGTAGATGACATGATATCCCTAGTAGGAGTCTGATTGCTTCAAGTCTTGCTACTGGAGCAAAAGTCTCATCAAAGTCAACTCCCTCAATTTGAGTGTACCCTTGAGCAACTAACTTGGCTTTATTGCGAGTGATGTTACCAAGCTCATCGGACTTGTTTTTGAAGACCCATTTTGTGCCAATGATATTTCCTTCACTTGGTTTGGGCACTAGTTCCCACACCTTGTTTTTCTCAAATTGAATCAGCTCTTCTTGCATAGCATTGACCCAATACTCATCATTGATGACTTCATTGATATTTTTGGGTTCTGTCTTTGAAACGAAGCAAATATTGCCTATCATCTAAAAGTAGTCTTCAGGAGTTTTTGACCGAGTCTGTATGCCTTCATTCAGGTCTCCAATTACTCCAGAGATAGGATGATTAGTCTGGATTCTTCGCAAGGGATTCTTGATGCTGGTTTCAGAAACTGTTTCGTCGTTATTGACATTTGGACTAGCATCATTGTTTTCTGATTTGCTGTTAGCATCTTCTCTGACATCAGTAATAGCATCCTTCCTAACATTGTTGGGAGGATAGACTCTGTCTTCGTCTGTCGCGTCTTCTGAGGTATTGTCACAGTCATCATCAACAAAAACATTGATTGATTCCATCATGGTTTTAGTTCGTTTGTTGAAGACTCGGTACGCGCTGTTAGAGTTATGCCCCAGTCCAATATATAAGTGATCTACAGATGTAATGTTTTATCATCTTTCCGAATAAATAAATCGGCATATATTACTAATGTGTTGTAGTAATATATCGAATGTAATTTGATCTATGTCATAATGTGTGTAATCACTTATAGTAGAACTATAGATCAGAAAGAATTGCATTCGATGAAGTCCCTGATCAGCTAAGCTTCTTCTGAAGCGATCAGTATAAGACTAACTCCTTGTGATCACGCTCTACTGACCATGGCAAAGTTTGTGCCGGAGTTATATCATAGATATCATCAGGTCGATGATATCGGATAACCCGATTGTGAGTATGCTGCATAGATCCAGTCATGAGATACTCACATATCGTAACTTGTCATTATATCCTAAGACCAAGGAGTCTTTGTGTACACTATGTAACAAATACCTAAGTTTGACCTAGTCTAACGTTATCTGTAAAAGGGTAGCTATAACGGCTTCGATTGGCTTTGGCATTTATTGCACTAGTGAACTCGAAAGGCGTCTGAGGGATTTATCACTCATACTTCGGTATGAAAAACATATTCGTTTAGGCCACTTGATGAGTATGACTGAAGAAATAGCATGGCCATGCAGGCGACCACGGTCTGCCCATGCGGGCGACCATGGCAGCCCGTGAGGGACACCATGGTTGCCTCGCGGGCGACCAGGGTCTGCCCTAGGGGCGACCATGGCTACCCTCGCGGGCTACCATGGTCGTTCCCGTGGCCGACCACGGTCAGCCCCGCGGGGGACCTCGACAGCCCTCACGGGCCACCGTGGTTGCCTCCGCAGGCGAATTTCGGTTGAGCCGGTTCGGCTCGACCAGATTCGAGCTGAACCGGTTGGTTCGCGAGGATATTTGGAAACCCTAAAAATTTAATTTTCAGATTTTGTTCGGTTTCGATAAACCAGCGAGAACCGGTCCAAAATTCAATTAATCTATTAAACCGTCTGGTTTCGATAACCCAGAATTTTTTCCAAACTTAAGAAAGATAAAATTTGGAAAAATTATTTGTCTGATCAGCATGTTGATTGATAACATGATGTTTTCCACATGATGCTAGCTAAGCCCATTAGATTTGCATTTTAGTTTCGGTTTTGCAACCTGCGTGTTGCTTAATTTTAGGTTGTAGTAAATACGGCCTGCGTGTCGTGATTTGTATTTTATTTAATTTATTTTAATATGTAATCACGAAGACCGACACAAGAATCAAGCCAAGATGGAGACTCGAATTGGAGGAGGCTCGAAGCCAGTGGGAGTTCACAAGAATGGAGCAAGTTTGGATCTTGAAGACCATGTCTTTAGGATCGGTTTTGCTAGATTCTTAGGAACTTAAGATGGGCTTAGCTATGCATATTTTATCGTTACATTTATATGTTTGAATGTATGAATGTATGATAGTTTAAATATACAAGTTTATGTATGATTTGCTATCACCCACATGCAAAGATTAAAAATCAGAATTTAATCAGACTCGCATGTAACCTGCTAAGGGATCATCTTTGCATGAAATTGCAATTGATGATTCCAGATTCAGATTGTATCGATATACAATCAGACTTTTATAATTCACTTAAACGCAAATAATTACAAGTCAAGCGTGATACCATCCAAGTTTGGGCACTCAAAAGGGCTTTGACCCTATGGATGTCGGTACGCCTCCACGTAACATTCATAGAGAAAAGGTCTGGATAAGATGGGTAGTTCTGTGTCGGTGTGTGCGCCTCCGCGTGGTAGTCACATTAGTTCTATCCATTGTTCAAGCTTGGTAGACTTGTCTACGATTGTCAGCTAGGGCTGACCTAGGGTATCAGTATAGGGTATGCCGTGTACTTTTAGTACAGACCCTAGCCAGGAACTACATAGTCTTGTAGATGGATGTATTCCTACCTTGATGCTCTCAATTGGAGCAGTGAGCCTCCGTTCACTTCAATTGAGGGTATGAGAGGATCATGGTTCAGATTCTAATGTTAGAATCAGACAAGTGTCTTATAATTAAATCTCCAACTTGAATTTTAATTAATTATACCATGTAGAACTAAAAGGCAAACACAACACAAAGGAGTAATAGCGCACTGAGAGTCCAGATTGAGGACAGACTCAAGAGCGTGAATTACTCAGATTGGAATAGAAACTTGAGGCTTGTACTCAAGCATGAATGCAAGTAATATATCCTTACCAAGGAACCTCCTGTTGACCCACCGTTGAACGCCGGTAGGACACTAAGGATACTTATCAAAGTTCCTTAGTAACCAAATCGACGTGTCATGCATTATGGTGGGCAGTAGGATGCCAGAGTTGCAGAAGCAGTTCAGGAACGTTTCAGATGACCCTCATACCCGTAAGGTAGAGGTCAAGGAAATGTTCAAGGAGAAAGCTCGTGTCAAAAGATATGATACTTTCATAGAACTTAACTCCTGCAAACTTAAGGCTGGAGCCCTGTTAGTCCCCATGTCACGAAGATTTAATGTCTTCAATAACATCTAACCAGACTCGGTTTTGATGATCAGGTTGAAATGGCTGCAGATCTTATGTTGCAGTCACTTCCAGATACATATAGTGATTTCATAGTAAATTACAATATGCATGACATGGACAAGTCCTTAACAGAGCTTCATGGGATACTTGTGACCACTGAAAAGAACCTCAAGGGCAAGACCAAGGAGGTCCTTATGGTCAACAAGAAGGTCAGCTTCAAGAAAGCTGATCTGGGTAAGGGTAAGGCTCTTGGGCACCTTGCAGGGCAGATCAGACACCCCAAGCGTCCAAAGGTTTAAGCAGCTCCCAAAACTGCTGTGAATTCTAAGGACAAATTGGAGGAGATATGCTATCACTACAAGGAGCCAGGACACGGGAATAAGGGATTGTAAGCAATACAAGGATCATGTGAAGAAGAGTGGGTATCCACGTCTTCAGGATCATATATTTACGTTGGTAAGCTTAATCGCTATAACGTAAATAAGAAAAGACTTAAATCTAATGATTTAAACCAAGTTGTAATCTGGCATTGTCATTTAAGGCACATAGGCGAGAAACGCATTTGAACACTTCACAAGTGTGGACTTTAAGTCCGTTTGAATTCACTCCAATTGAAAGATTCAAGTCTTGCCTAATGAGCGAGAAACGCATTTCAACACTTCACAAGTGTGTACTTTTTAAGTCCGTTTGAATTCACTCAAACTGAAAGATGCAAGTCTTGCCTAATGAGCGAGAAACGCATTTCAACACTTCACAAGTGTGGACTTTTTAAGTCCGTTTGAATTCACTCAAACTGAAAGATGCAAGTCTTGCCTAATGAGCGAGAAACGCATTTCAACACTTCACAAGTGTGGACTTTTTAAGTCCGTTTGAATTCACTCAAACTGAAAGATGCAAGTCTCGCCTAATGGGCAAAATGACAAAGCACCTTTCACAAGTTTATGTGAAAGGCGAGTGACTTATTAAGTCTAATACATTCCGACGTATGTGGACCTATGAGTACTCAGGCCAGAAGAGAGTTGAACTAATACTTGACTCTGGAAACGGCCGCATTCATTTTGAATCGGGCTCCGATGAAGACAACGATAGTACACCTTGTGACAGACATTCTGTCTCCCATTACTGTGGATGTGTGCGCCTCCGCGTAGTATTCATTAGGATGCGAGCTGAATAAGGTAATCAGTTCTATTTGGATGCGTGCGCCTCCGCGTAGTAGCCAAATAAGAGCTGGACCAGAGCCACACAAGGTACACCATATGACACTCATTACGTCTCCCGTTACTGTGGATGCGTGCGCCTCCGCGTAGTATTCATTGGGATGGGAGCGGGATGAGATGGTCAGTTCTATTTGGATGCGTGCGCCTTCGCGTAGTAGCCAAATAAGAAATGGACCATAGTTATATATGGTGTGGGAAACATCCTAGTATGTTTTTCCTAAAAAGATTTGAGTAGCAGAGATGCAGGCATCCAAATCAGACAAAATGTGTCTTCGTAAGGTATCCTTAAGAAACTAAGAGATACAACTTCTATATACCCAGCAAGTACAAAGTCTTTGTTGCTCGAGGAGGGGTATTTTTGGAGAAATATTTTTCCAAAATAGCTAGTGGGAGTCCCGTGCATCTCGAAGAAATTTGTGAGGATACGGAATAGCCTGAAGCAATTCAGGAGCCTGCTATGCAAGATGTAGAAGTACTGGAGCCTCATATGGCCTCATATAGTCCAAGGAGGTCTGAAAAATCTCGTCATGTTCCAGACAGATATGGCTTCACAGCCACTGAAGGAAATGACTTGATGTTGGTGGATCAGGATGATCCAGAAACCTACAGACAAGCTTTGACCAGTCCACACTCCGAAAAATGGCAGAACGCCATGAGTGAGGAAATGAAATCCATGTATGACAACCAAGTCTGGTGCTTGGTGGATCAAACCCCTGGGATAAAACCCATCGGTTCTGAGTGGGTCTATAGGATCAAGACCGACATGGATGAAAGTCCTCAGACCAATATGGCTAGGATGGTTGTAAAAGGTTATCGTCAGATTCAATAAATGGATTATGATGACACCTCTTCACCAGTAGCAATGTCAGTTTAATCCAGATTCTTTTTAGCCATAGTTATGGCAGATGGATGTCAAAACCCCTTCCTTAGCAGGAACTTAAAAGAGGATGTGTATATGACACAGCCCGAGGGTTTTGTTGATCCAGAGAATCTCGGAAAGATTTGTAAGCTGCTTAGATCCATTTATGGATTAAAGCAAGCTTCACGGAGTTGGAACATTCGTTTTGATGAAGCTGTAAGGGAACTCGACTTCATCAAAAACAAAAGTGAGCCTTACGTACATAAGAAAGCGAGTATGAGTAATATTGTATTCTTGATATTTATTCATCGGGAATGACATCCCGACCTTGCAACCAAAGCTTGGTTAAGGAAGTACTTATCGATGAAGGACTTAGGTGATGCTCCATTTAATGTAGGCATCAGGATCTCTACAGATCATTCCAAAAGGATTTTGAGCCTAAGTCAGAACATGTTGCTAAGTCAGAACATGTACATAGATAAAGTGTTGAGAAGATCTCAATGCTTGATTCTAAGAAAGGATACATACCCATGCATCATGACATTAAGCTCAGGAAGCTACAGAGTCCTAGTACTCCTGATAAACTGAGTAGGATGAGTAAGATCCCTTATGCTTCGGTTGTCGGATCCATCATGTATGCCAGGATGTGCACGAGACTAGAAGTCTCGTTTGCACTAAGCTCTACCAGCAGATTCCAATCTAACCCCGACCAATTACACTGGATTGCTGTCAAAAGCCATCCTCAAATATTTGAGGAGGATCGAGGATGCATTTTTGTGTATGGGGATGAAGATAGAGAACTAGCAGTCAAAGGACAAGTCAATGCTAGTTTTCAGACATATCCAGATGACTTCAAAATTCAATCAGGATATATTTTGTGTTGAGTGGTGGCGGTTTCAGCTGGATAAGCTTTAAGCAAACCAAAATTGCCAACTCTACAATGGAGGCTGAGTATATAGCTGCAACAAAAGTAGCTAAAGAGGTCGTATGGATTAGAAGCTTTCTGATCGGATTAGATGCAACGCCGCGAGCGTCTGATCCGATAAGATTGTTGTGGGACAACATAGGTGCCGTAGCTATTGCTCAAAAGCCCAGATTCCACAACAGATCCAAACATATACTCTGCAGGAATCACCTCGTGAGAGTTATCACATATAGAGGTGATATGGAGATTAAACACTATTCAACTAATGATAATATGGCCGATCCCTTGACAGAGGCTCAGCCGTAGCCTAGGCATGAAGAACATGCAGGGTCTATGGGAGTAGATCAGAACTTAAAATTGGAATCAGGGGCAAGTGGGAGATTGTTAGAGTTATGCCCCAGTCCAATATATAAGTGATCTACAGATGTAATGTTTTATCATCTTTCCGAATAAATAAATCGGCATATATTACTAATGTTTTGTAGTAATATATCGAATGTAATTTGATCTATGTCATAATGTGTGTAATCACTTATAGTAGAACTATAGATCAGAAAGAATTGCATTCGATGAAGTCCCTGATCAGCTAAGCTTCTTCTGAAGCGATCAGTATGAGACTAACTTCTTGTGATCACGCTCTACTGACCATGGCAAAGTTTGTGCCGGAGTTATATCATAGATATCATCAGGTCGATGATATCGGATAACCCGATTGTGAGTATGCTGCATAGATCCAGTCATGAGATACTCACATATCGTAACTTGTCATTATATCCTAAGACCAAGGAGTCTTTGTGTACACTATGTAACAAATACCTAAGTTTGACCTAGTCTAACGTTATCTGTAAAAGGGTAGCTATAACGGCTTCGATTGGCTTTGGCATTTATTGCACTAGTGAACTCGAAAGGCGTCTGAGGGATTTATCACTCATACTTCGGTATGAAAAACATATTCGTTTAGGCCACTTGATGAGTATGACTGAAGAAATAGCATGGCCATGCAGGCGATACCTTAGTATCAGTTTTCAGTCATCTCAAGTATCAAGAAACAGTGATTGATAAATTAGGATGACCGTTCTATGCCTATTGATCAATCTGGATATCGGTTTGATAAAAGGACAGTGACATGTACGATAACAGGTTAAGTCAAATAATCGATAATCAGGAATATTGGATAATCATAATGTCTTGCTAGAGGCCACTTATGATGGAAAGGGTAAAATAGTAATTTTACCAGTCTGCCAATTATTCGTGAGCCTAGAGGGTCACACGCATTAAGCACAATACATGACAACAATTATGGATAAGAATTGAGAACAATTCAGTAGTTTTCTGGCCTAAGGTTTTAACCAGACGGTTGAAGAAATCAATTCGAGGAAATTGAGCTGTTTTGACTAAACCGAAATTACAACTCAAGTTAATGGGTTTAATTTGGGTTTTAGTTAAACGGGCTTAAAGCCCATTTAGGGATTTAAGATAAGAGAGGAATCAAATGCAAATAAGAAAGAATAAAGGGATAGATAATGCAATTTTAATTTTGAAATTCAATTTAATTTCAAATTAAAATAACATAATATCTATTCAATTATCTCTTGAATTTTTCAGCAACTTCTCCCTTCATCCTCTCCCTTCAATGGCTGAAAATCCTCTCCCTCTCTTCCTCCATTGTTGCTCTTGTTTTCTCTCAAAATTTCTAGCAAAATATTGAGTGAAAAATCATTTCGGTTGTGGTGCTTGTGTGGACTTGATAGAGAGAACACTACACTTGTGTTTTTGTCGATTACAAGAGGTAAATATCATATTTATATTTAGTTTATAACATGTTCAAATGGCATTAAGATCTTAGCATTTTTACGATCACCACGGTTACATAAAGTCCGCTGCATGATATTTATCGTTTGGAACCCGTGGTGATCTCTTTCACGCGCGACTATTCCTTGAGTAACCAAGGAAGATGCCTTCATCACTCTTTGGATCAAGCTTTCGACGAGGCTCTCTATCAGCCAGAATATAACAAGTGGATCCAAAGATATGGAAGTACTTAACATTTGGCTTTCTCCCCCTCCATATTTCATCATGAGTTACTGACATACCTGGTCGGAGAGTGACTCGATTGTGGATATGGCAAGCAGTGTTAAGTGCTTCTGCCCAAAAGTGAGTTGGTATGTCTTTTGCTAGCATCATAGCTCTAGCCATCTCTTGTAGAGTCCTGTTTTTGCGCTCAACAATGCCATTTTGTTGGAGAGTGATTGGTGCTGAGAACTCATGAGCTATCCCTTCTAAGTTGCAGAATTCCGCAAACTTGCTGTTTTCGAACTCTCGACCATGATCACTACAAAGGCGGATTATTTTGCCAATTGTCTCCCCTTTTTCTCGTTGGACCTGGATGCACAAATTCTTGAAGATCGAGAAGGTATCTGATTTTTCACGAGGGAAGTCAACCCAAGTGTATCGTGAGTAATTATCTACACATACAAAGATATATCGTTTTCCTCCAAGACTTTCAACTTGCATTGGCCCCATGAGGTCAACATGTATCAGCTCAAGTACTCGAGAGGTGGTGATATGTTGTAGCTTCTTGTGTGACATCTTGGTTTGCTTTCCAATCTGACATTCTCTGCATATCTTTCCTTCTACTATTTTCAGGTTCGGAATTCCTGTAATGGCCTGCTCGGAGATTGCCTTCTGCATACTTCGAAGATTTAGATGTCCAAGCTTTCTGTGCCATAGTTTGGTTGCTTCTGCTTTGGAGACCAAACACTTTGCCGCTTCGATATGTGAGTCGGGCGACCAGATGTAACAGCTATCCATCGAGCAGATTCCTTGTAGAATAGTGACTTCATTGAAGTCTTTCACTACACAGGCTTCTTTAGTGAATTTCACTTCTGAACCCAGATCACAGATCTGGCTGATGATGATCAGGTTTGCCTTAAGTCCTTCTACAAGTAATGCTTCAGTTAGGCATGTGGCTCCTGGATGCTTGAGTACTCCTTTTCCAATGATTCGAGCTCGAATCCCATCTCCAAAAGTAACATAGCAGTTTATATATAATTTGAGATTGGAAAGAAACTCTGGAGTACCTGTCACGTGTCGAGAACATCCACTATCGAGATACCAGTCTTTGTTTGTTGAAGCACTCAAGGATGTATATGCAACATTAGCTCGATAGACTAGATTCTTAGGTCTCCATTCAAGGCGAGATATTTTCTGAGGAGTTGAGAGATCCCTTTCATGTCTCTTTTGTTTCTGTGGTAGCTGAGCCTGCTTCCTCCCATGGAGTTGAAAACAAAATGGCCTGATGTGACCTCGTTGACCACAATAATGACATATCTACTAATATTGATAGGCTGGTTTTCTGTAGTATTGTTGTCTGCGTGGAGGATGTCTTCTGACAGTTGCTTGACAGGAACATGTTGTAGATGATGTCATGGCATTTGTTGTAGGTCGTCCTGTAGGATGTGTTGGGGGCATCCAGTGGTTTCTTGTCAACCATGGCTTGTTGTGGGACAAACTTCGTCACTGCTGTTGAGGGGATATTGTGTGAGTACCCTAGTCCCGTTGTATTCTTGGACTACTTTCCTACTAATAGGATCTTGTCAAGGCTTTCCGTGCTAGGATTCATCATCTTTACCGATTTAGTCATAAGACTAATTTCTCCATTAAGTCTGGTGATTTCGCATTTTAGCTCCACGATCGTCTCTAGAAATCTAGATTTGTCGTTGGTAAGACTGATAATCCGTTCACCTTGTTAATCAAGTATCAGAGTTTCCTTGATCCATCTGGTATGTAAGTCTTTGTATGCCTCGACTAGTTGCTCTTTAGTCCAATTCTCATTTGGAGTTGGATGGTGGTGATCATCATTGATATTGGCAGAATTATCAATGTTATATACAAGAGTAGTAGTAGTGAATGCAACAAAGTTGCTTACCTCTTCAGATCCGCTATCTTCATTGTCATCATCTGATAGGGTGGCATTATATCCTCGTTTTTGTTGTTTGAGGAAATTTGGACATTCTCTGCGAAGATGGCCGAATCCTTCACATTCATGGCATTGAAGTCCTTTGTTCTTGTTGTTTTCTTCTCCGCTCCTGTTTGGTCTGTCAAGACTTCCTCCTGGTTGAGCTTTTTGTGGAGCTTTGTTTCTGGCATTTGTCTCGACATTTCTTCCACCCATTCGACTGAATCTTCTCATGGCTTTGTTGTAATTTTTTGTGAGAAGGGCCATTGTAGCATCGATGTCTCCGTAAGAATCAGATTCGTCAAGGAATGGCCCCAGAAAGATACTGGAAGGTCGGCGTGACTCATCATGGAACGAACCATGTCTAGCAGGGTTCTGTTCCTCCGTTCGGAAACACCATTCATCTGAGGGGTTTCTGGCGGGGTTAATTCTGAGAGTATACCGTTATCCTTTAGGTGACTGAGAAACTCTTGATCCAAGTACTCGCCACCTCGATCGGAACGAAGTGCCTTTATACTTTTACCAAGCTGGTTCTGTACTTCATTCTGGAATTCTTTGAATTTATCAAAGGACTCCGACTTATGTCTCATTAAATAGACATACCCAAACCTACTGAAATCGTCGGTAAAGGTTATGAAGTATCTGAAACCTCTCCTGGCTTGTGTACTCATGGGCCCACATACGTCTGAATGTATTAGGCCCAAGAGATCACTTGCCCTTTCACCTAAGCCGCCAAAAGGCGCTTTTGTCATCTTGCCCATAATGCAAGATTCGCATCTCTCGATTGGTGTGAATTCAAACGGGCTCAAGAGCCCACACTTATGAAGTGTCGAGACGTGTTTCTCGCCTATGTGGCCTAGACGACAGTGCCACATCACTGTCTGGTTTGAGTCATCCGACTTTAACCTCTTATTTACGTTATAGTTTGTACTGTAGTTAGTGTTATCAATATTTAAAATATATAATCCACCAACCATAGATGCAGTGCCGTAAACGATATTATTTCTTGATAAAGTAAACAAGCCATTGTCTATGGCAAATACAAAACCAAGTTTGTCCAAACTGGACACTGAAATAATATTTCTACAAAATGTAGGTACACATAAGAAATCGTCCAAAACTAATACTAGCCCTGTGGGCATCCTAAGACTAACAGAACCGACAGCCGTCGTTGACACCGAACTGTTGTCTCCGACTCTCAGATCCCGCTCGCCTTTCCCAAGGAGCTTTCTACTTTCCAGAACCTGCAGATTAACACAAATGTGAGATTCTGCTCCGGTATCAACTACCCATGTATCTGAGAAAGTAGCATTGAGATTATACTCAACAACCTAAATGCCTGATCTAGGTCCTGAAGGGTGTCCTCCCTTCGGCAAGCTCTTCACATAATCCTTGTGCTGCCTGCAATCCTTCTTCCAATGACCTGGCTGCTGGCAGTAGTAACAGATCACCTCTGAGGCCGAAGAGCTCCCTTTGGCTCTATGAACCGCTTGGATTCTCGGACCTCTAGGTGCCCTTATTTGCCAGCTAGGTGCATTGGCGCCTTACCGTTACCTGACACTACTGGTGCCTTGCCCTTGTTGGGTTGTCCTGGTGACTTGGTATTAGGCTTGCCAGCTCTTTTGAAGCTTACAGCCTTATTGACCATCAGGACCTCAGGGGTTTTGCCCTTGAGGTCTTTCTCTGCTGTCACCAACATTCCATGAAGTTCCTTGATGGTCTTTTCCATATTATGGAGATTGTAATTTGTGATCACATCTCCATAAGCCTTTGGAAGCGACATCAGGACTATGTTTGATTTCAGCTGCTCCGTGAACTTATGACCTAGACTGGCCAAGCGATCAAAGAGCCGCTTCATCTTTAGGACGTGTGGGCTAACTGCCTCACCAACGTTGAGTCTGCAATAGAATACTTCCCTAAGAGTGTCGTATCTTTCGACACGGGCATTCTTTTGGTAGTATATCTTGATTACCTCCATCATCTCCTGGGGTTCTCCCATGAGATGCGTGATCTGGTCCTGGGTCTCATTTTCCATGGACCCGACCATGAGGATGCCAACGTCTTGTCGATCGCTTTTGTATTTCTCAAAAGCACTCTTATCGGCATCGCTGGCATCATCAGCAGGCTCAACTAAAGGCTTGTCTGTAAGGATATACTCCTGTCTGTCATACTGAAGTGCAAGCTTTAGGTTCCTCTCCCATTGTAGGAAGTTGGTCCCGGTCAGCCTGTTATTCGACAGAAGAGACTTTAAGGCTTCACTGCCAGAACGTGTTGCTTTGGGTAGCGAGGTTGCCATCTAATCTATACATGAAAACAAACTCGATCAGATTCTTAATTAAGTTGAAGTAAGGGACACTTGATTATGAACATTACTGATTCTTGTGTCTGAATCTTAACCAAGATCTCCGCATACCCAAAACTAGAGTGAGTTAATCTCATCGCCCCAGTTTTGGACATTGGAGTAGGACAGTCCAGTCCTTTCACAATTCCATGTGATTCTTGGCTAGGGCTTATACATTGTGTGTATACGGCATTGCCCTATATCTGATACCCTGGCTCAGATCATCTGAGAATCGCAGACAAGTCAACCAATTTTCAACGCATGGTCCAATCTGCATGACTACTACGCTAATGCGCACGCACCCATGCAAACTGGTCCATCTTCTATTAGAACCCTTTCTCATGGATCCACGTTAATCGTGTCTACCCATGAGTCCGAGAGCTAATCGAAGTGATGAAAAGTGGGCGGTATCTAGCTTGACTTGAAATTATTTGCCTTTTAAATGTTCATTATCACTTATCATTATTTGATCTTAATATGAACTTACCATCTACAAATCCATGTAGAGATAATTTCAATTCCGGTTTACATGTGCGTGATTGACTGATTATTATTAATCTTTACACATGTGGGTGATGATCTAATTAATCATGGACTTATGAAAATTAAATCACACATTCATCCATGCATTCATGAACATAAATGTAAATTTGCTTTAGCTAGCCCGCTAACCCTACTGGAATAAACTAGAACCTATACTAGGTCTCGTCTTTCCTCATTCTCCTGGACTCCCACTGGCTCCACGCCTCCTCGGGATTACCGTCCTTCTCTTCGGTTCTTCTCATCTTGGGTCTTCGTAATTACATTTAATTTTAAATAAAATAAATGATGTGACACGCAGGTCACTAATAAATTACAACCCAAAAGCAACTCGCAGGTTGCAAACCGAAATTAAATCCTAAATTCGGGCTAACTTAGCAATCATGTTGCAAACATCGTGTTATCAAACAATCATGTTATCAAACAAGCATGTTATCAAGCAAGCATATTATTTTAATTTTATCTTGATTTGAATCATAAAATACGGTTTATTTAAAACATTTCTTAAACCGGTTAATTTCTGAATTAAATCGGTTCACGCGCTGGTTTATCGAAACCGAACCGGTCTGAAATTTTAATTAATATTTGCTGAAAAATTCTGGATTTTCTGGGTCGGGTCTTGACCCAAATCCACCGGGTTTGGACGAACCAAAATTGACCCGAGGGCCAATTAGGGTTCGGCCGAAACCCTAGCCGACCGGGCTGGCCGCGCCGTGGCCGACCAGCCCGTGAGGGCTGGCCGAGGCGGGCCGCCTGGCCTGGTCTGGTCGGGCCGAGGCCCTTCCCTGGCCGGAGCCGAGGGGCTCGGCCAGATCTGCCATGGGCAGATCTGGTCGGTCCTTCCCGGCTGGCCGATCGGCCCGTGGTTCGGCCGGGGTTGGCCTTTCGGCTAGCCTCGGCTCTCCACGGGTCTCGATCCCGATCTCGTTTGATCAAAATAATTTTTCAGCAACATTAAATAAAATTCCAGCAATTAATTCATCAACCAAAATCATAAAGTTTGCAATTTTTAAATTCACAATACCGAATTAAATTGCAAAAATTAAATCTAGCCTATCATGCTCGAATACAAAATCATGCATAACCAGCCTCTGATACCACTGAAGGAATTATTTGAGGGTTCCAGACAATTAATTTCATGCCCATACAAGAAATTTAACCTCAAAGTTCCATGATTTATACGGATCTTGCATGATCATGAATTGATCATGAGATCTAGACTAGATTAAAATAAATTGTTACCTTGAATCAAAAATCTCCTTGTTACTAAATTGGATTTAGTAACCTCTAAAGATCGTCCACACAGGAAGAGCAATCCAAAGGATACTTGCAACGAACCTTGCTAGAAGATCGAAGCAAGCAAAACGGACGGAGCACGGGGAGGGGAGGGGCCGGCCGAAACTAGGCAGGGAGAGAGAGAGAAGACGGCTAGGGTTTCTCAAAATTATTGTTTAATTTTCAGATCTGAAAATTTCCCTTTTATAGACCTTAATCGGGCTTTTAATTAATTAAAGGCCTTAATGGGCTTAAAGCCCAAAGCTTTTAATTAACTGTGTAGAGAAGCCCATTCTGGCTAGGCCCAGTTTAGCTAATTTAGTTAAATCTATTTAATTAGATTATAATTAATTAGTCTTGCTAAACCGTTCTTGATTCCGGTTTAATCCTAAACCGAAATCGGTCTAAACTGGTTTAATCCAAAACCGGATTTTGTCTCTCTCATGATTCCTCCATATGATTCCATCTGTTTTACTCAACCTAAAGTGTGTGACCCTCTAGGCTCACGACACGTCGGTGGACTGGTAAAATTACCATTTTACCCTTTCCATCATGAGTGACCTCTAGCAAGACATCATGATTACCCAACGCTTGTGATTATCGAGATTTCGACTTAACCTTGTCGTTCATGAATCTATCCTTTTATCCTCTTGATATCTTTGACAACCACGAGGCATAGACAAGTCATCCTCGTTCTATTGTCCTGTTTCTTGATTCTGAGTTAGCTGAATTATAACTGATACCACGTATCGTCTGCATGGCCATGCTATTGTATTTCAGTTGTACTCATCAAGTGGCCTAAACTGATATCTGCTCACACGTCCGTATGAGGGATAAATCCTTCAGCGATCCATCTAGTCAACTTATGTAAATTGTGATCGAGCCAATCACAACCGTTATTGTAACCCTTTTACAGGAGACGTTAGACTGAGTCAAACTCGTCACTCATTACATATTGACCTCAATGGTCCTTCGGTCTGAGGATGTGATTTCATGATCCGACATATGAGTATGTTCATGACTGTGTCTATGTAACATACTCATGATTCGGGTCGTCCTATATCACCCCTGACTGGTGATACTATGACCTAACTCTAGCCCCCTTTTGGCCATGATCAGTAGAGCGTGATCATTTAGAGTTAGCCTCATACCGATCGCTTCTTATGAAGCTATTCTGATCGGGGACTGCTTAAGTAAGATTTTATCTGATCTGTAGATCTACTATTATGTGTTGCACATCAATGATACAAATCAAATCATACTTAAGATATTACTACAACACTTAGTAATATGAATGCCGATTTTTATTCAACGAATAATCTTTATTACAAGATTAGATTGAAAATACATTATGCTAGGGCACAAATCCCAACAAAGACTTCCTCCTGGTTGAGCTTTTTGTGGAGCTTTGTTTCTGGCATTTGTCTCGACATTTCTTCCACCCATTCGACTGAATCTTCTCATGACTTTGTTGTAATTTTTTGTGAGAAGGGCCATTGTAGCATCGATGTCTCCGTCAGAATCAGATTCGTCAGGATCTGGTTGCTTGTGTGTTGAGCTTTTGAAAGCAACTCCTTTGTTCCTTTTGTCGATGTTAGGCAGATACAACTCATAGGTCATTAGAGACCCTATCAGTTCATCAAATTTCAAGATCTTGAGGTCATGAACTTCCTCAATTGCAGTGATCTTCATCTTAAACCTAGGGCTAAGAGCACGCATGGTTTTTCTTACTAATTTTTCATCAGACATTGGTTCTCCCAGAGAATAGGATTCATTGGCTAGATCACGAATACGAACATTGAATTCTGCAATTGATTCGTCCTCTTTCATGACAAGGGCTTCGAAGTTGGTTGTTAAGTATTGCAGTTTTTGAGCTCTAACCTTGGTTGTTCCTTCATATGCAACTGCAAGGATGTCCCATGCGGATTTGGCAGTTGTGCATGTGTTGATTAGTCTGAATACGTTCTTGTCAACGCCGTTGAAGATAGCATTCAAAGCTCGTGAGTTTCCCAGTGATTCCTCGTCTTCATCATCATTCCAATCTTTTTCTGGTTTTGGACCGATAGGATTACCATCGTTGTCACTGAGTTGTGGGGCATTCCAACTATTGATCACAACTTTCCATGTTTTGTTGTCAAGTGACTTCATGAAGGCACACATTCGAGCCTTTCAATAGCCGTAGTTGCTTCCATCTAGAACATGTGGCCGATTTATGGATCCTCCTTCTCTGGTATTGTCCATCTTGATCAAAATATTTGTTCTTAGGAACTCAACTAAAGCTGTAGGTGCCTCCTCTGATACCAATTGAAATTTTGATCAGCTAGTCGTGCAAGATGCCACACACAATGTTACGTAAAAAGCTATAACATTGTATCTGACTTCTTGTGTAGATAATGCAGGATAGTAAATATAAAGCTATAAACAATGACACAGCAGATTGTTTACCCAGTTCGGTGCAACGTCACCTACGTCTGGGGGCTCTCAGCCTAGTGGAAAGATTTCACTTATCAGTAATTCGTCAGAACATACAAGTACATGTGATCATCCCTAGATCTATACTTTATGCTACGTCTTACAGTGCAATCTATCTCAGGGTCTCCCCCTAAATCCAAGACTCCGTCTTGATTCCACTCTTCGAGCAATCACTTTGCTCTGTCGGTTCAAGTCTTCAATGAACTTGGTGGTTGCGTGCAGTCTTCACTCACGCGATCAGTAAACCCTCAATCACCTAACTCTCAATAGTTATGTGATTCACAATATCCTTAGCTCAATCTGCAATCTCTCAGCCCGCAAACCTTCACGTCTAAGAGCCTTGCAAATTATTGCTAGGAAACGAATAAAGAAACACACGATTGCTAAGGGGGTAGCCTAAGCTTTTATAGCAATCGAGGATGAGTACTAACCCTAATGGGTTTCCTCTTAAGCATCGTCTTTCTTCTTTCCAGAATCAGAGTCGTTCCTAGAATTTCCTAATCGTTTTCGACCTTTTATGCCAAAACTGCACTTTCCTGATTTCTGTCGATCAGGATGTTTGCCGAGACGCCGTCAACAATGTCACACAAGATGTCGCAGAAGATGCTTCGACATTCTTTGTAACATGTTCTTCAGTTCTCTTAAAAATCAGCCAATCTCTAAAACCGTCGTAACTACACCATTCCTGCAAGCTGATTAATAATTTCTTGAAAAGCATTAAGATGATCTGTCAACGGAGCCCCAGCATGATAGTTCAAACTCATCATCTGCTTTATCAAGAACAACTTATTATTACCAGTCTTTCGAGCATATAAATGCTTAAGCTTGCTCCATAAACTGTGTGCATGTGTCTCTCCACTAACATGATTCAAAACATTATCATCCACCGACTGTCTAATATATCCACATACTTGACGATGCAATAAATTTCATTCACTATCAGATTTGTTTTCAAGCTTGGCTTCACTGAAAACCAGCTGATAATAATCTTTCACATAAAGAAGATCTTCCATCTTCCCTTTCTAGTCATGATAATTTGAACCATTCGGACTAATCATTCTACTTGTTTTAGTTTCCATTATTTAACACAGGATACCGATTAAATAACCTTCCCTCTAATAACACTTTGTTGGGAGAAAAACGAATCTAATAGAGTAATTAGATGCAACAGAATTAAATAATTCTCCCCACCTGTGCAAATATCGTAGGAATCTATCAAGCAGAGCAAATCAAGTAATCTAATAAAATATAGCAAACAAGAACACAATAAGCACGCACAATTTTAGCGTGGAAAACCTCCTCAATGCGAGAGAGGAAAAACCACGGGAACGTCGACACCGCTTAATCTCCACTATCAATATAATGGGTACAACGAGTTCTCTCTAAATACAATTAGAGAATCACAATTTCTCAAGATTAACCAATCTTGGCTCAAGCCACAATTACAAGAAAGAGTAGAGATACTTCACCTTATTGGTGGCACACGATCATAAAATCGTATCAAATCACTCGGACCTCCAAACAAAAATTCTAACGGTCAGAATGTAGTACCACGTCTTCCGAACATCCTGTCCAAAAATCAGTACGATCCAACGACGGATCAACCTCCGATCGGACTCGTGAACCTTGTTGGTCGGCCCTGAAAGTAGCAAAAAATTCTACACGAATTTCACTCTATTTCTCTCTTGAATTGTCTTATTTTCTTCTCTCTATTGCCTCCTATTTATAAGCAAGCAATTAGGGTTTCCTTCTCTATGTAAGATACTAACCACATGGGCTTTGAGTCTCCACTTATTTAATAAAAGCCCAACATATATTGAAGTACGAAGAACTCTGTATTTCGATTGCAAGAAACTAGTGTATTTTTGTAAACTTTCATTTAGAAAAGTTGGAGTTTTTTCATCATTTCCAAAGGATAAATTGAGTTTTACTCTTTATTCTTTGGCAATGGTTTTTCCTCTAAAAGTATTTTTGAAAATATTAAAATTTGTTTGGTTTTGGGGTTTATTTTGCTAAGGAACAGGTTTCCATTTGAGCGGTTTAATTTGGGCCAAAAATTGGCCCAAAATAGGAGATCCGAGATCTCGTTTTGCACGGTCGGTTGGGTAAAACTAACTGCCAAAATTGACCCGTTTTGGTAATTGTTTAGCATTTTCCTTAACCGATTACTTTTAGTTTGGTTCCATTTAAGAGGGTTGGTTTCAGGAACTGAATCATAAACGCTCTATTTTGACCTTATTATGAAAAATACGTTCTTCACCCTGTTTCCTGAGAAAGTCCAAATCGATCGCAGCTAAAACAGAAGAAGTATGTACTTCTTTACTTGCTTATTTTGATTACAATTGAACCATGAAAAAGCAAAGTAAACTATTTTCAAGATTCTATAAGTTTTGCTTCATTTTATGTTATAAATTATAATATGTTTTCAGTTTAATTTAGGATAATCTTTCAATTTAGATGTCATTTATGTTTAAATTGTTTTTGTAATCAACAATAAAAATTAATTTATGCGTGATTAATTTAATTTAGAGGTGATGGCTCCAGATCATTTGATATATCATCAAACAACCTAAATTAGTTTAACTCCAACAATTTAGATGAAAAAACTTATGAGTTTGTTTGTAATGTAGTGCGACCCTCTTGTTAAGGTCCGAATGCCCCCAATAATTAATGTAATGTGACTCTCTTGGCAAGCGGATGGTTTATTCTCATAGGGCCGATAACATCTGGAACCATAAATCAAACAAATCCAATAGTAAGTATTTGATTCAGTTGACGAATTAGAGAAGCTGAGTTCAGTCCAACCCGCCCCAACTTAACTTTACCTCTCTGGCTAGTAGCCATATCGGCCACCAAGAAAACTCCTGACAAGGTGAAAGTTGGAATGAATAAAATATGATGAGAAATGAAGGAGCAAGGTAATGATAGTGTAAGTATAGATAATAAAGGCCATGTTTCAAAAAACAAGTGGAACCAAGAACCAAGATGGAGAGGGAACCTGATGTGCGTAAGACCCGGTATGATAGTTTGGTTTGTGTCCAAAATTTGGGCAAGGAGGAGTCAAAGAATAATGAGATTTCATATACATATTAGACTAAAAACATAATGAGTTAGTCTCTTGAATATGTGACATTTATAAGCAGTCTCTACTCATTCATCTTTTTCAAACAAGCTCGTGAGACGGAGGCACTTAATTAATTACAAAAATAACTACAATTATTAAATTTTGTTTGATAAAAAATTGCCCTTCAAGTGAGACTATATGTCAAGTGGATAAATGTTTATATTTTCATACAAAATGTTTATTATGTACACATATAACTGTATTTGCTTTTTAAAGAAGTTATTCATTTTACCAGTGCATAATAATTTTGTAGAGCCCGGTTTATTACATTACATCTTTATATGAAACTGGTATATAACAAACAATTTCTCAATCCCATAATTATATGATAAGTGAAGGAAATTGACACTTAAAAAATGATGACATTTGTTGGTTTCCTCCATAAGTAAGACCACGCGCAGGCGGCGTGAAGAGCAATGCACAAGAAGCGCGTGCTCCAATCTCCACCGTCTCACTCACTACCGACCTTAAAGTCCCCAACCAGCGAACAAGATGACATCTCAATCCTCTTTCCTCGTATCGGACACCGCCTCCAACGTGGGGCGCGTGGAGATGTTCTGTCTCTGCGGTCCCTCAGAATCCCCCAGAATTGATACCAACGGTTCATTGTCATTCCTCTTCTCTTCAGCTCTCCTATTTCAATTTTGTGGGTACTACATTCTTCTAGATCTCTCCATTTTTGCTTCTTTCTCTAGCTGCTTTTTTATTGGTAGGTTCTTATCTTCTTCAAATCCTATACTGGAGAGAACAAAATGCTTTCACTATGCTCTGAAACTCAATTGAAAATAACCCCTAATTTCCCAAAACCCCCAACAAAGCACACACCTTTGTCTTGCTTAAGACCCATCTCCTGTTCTTCCTCCTCCCACCAAAACCCCGAAACCCATCTCATCAAGGCCATAGCTGTGAACCCAAACGGAGATTTCATCTCAAGAAGAAGTGGAATCAGGAAAAATGAGGAAAAGCCTGGTTTTTGTGAAGTGGGTCAGAAGCAGATGTCTGTTTTGTGTGGGACTGGGTACTGGGTGCAAGGGTTCAGGTGCTTCCCATGGCTGGCCCTCAACTTCCACATGGCTCACAACCTCAACTTGCACCCATCTATGTTGCAGCTGGTTCAGAACTGTGGCAACCTCCCCATGGTGGCCAAGCCTCTCTATGGAATCTTGTCTGATGCTGTTTACATTGGGAGTGCCCATAGAATCCCTTATGTCTCCTTTGGAGGTGAGCTTCACATTTCCTCATCTTTTTTCCATAAAAATGCAATATTTATGCTTGTTTGCTTTGTTAACTTGTCTGTTTCATTGTTGTCGATGAAATGAGTTGTGGTGATAGGTTTGTAGTGGTGCTCTTTTGTATGTGTCCTTTTCAAAGCCCAAATTTGGTATTTTTTTAAGGTTGCTATGTTTTACCATAAAAATGCAATCTCATATGTCTTGTTCATTGTTGTCAATGAAATGCGTTGTGATGATAGGTTTATAGTGATGCTCTCTTATTTGGGTACTTTTCAAAACCCAAATTTGGGCCTTGGTTGCTATCTTATAGATTACCCCCCCCCCCAATATTTGTGCTCCATGCTTACTTATGGATTTATAATTGTTTTAAGTTGATATATGCAAGTATAATAATCCCTCCTACAACTTCAATAGTTGTATGACTTAAATTGCATATAATTTCATTGCGATTGTGATGAATGTGTGTTAGCATGGTGAAATGTGCTGATAGGAACCATACATGTCAGTGCTCTTGCAGGTTTTATCTTGGGGAGGGTTAGCATTGGCCCCAATTGTAGGCCAATCTCTTCCCACTCTCATGTGCTGTGTACTTCTGAGTAATCTTGGAGCATCTGTTGCAGAAGTTGCAAATGATGCTCTAATTGCAGAATACGGCCAAAAACACAATATCAATGGCCTCCAATCTTATGCATTCATGGCCTCAGCTGTTGGTGGATTGTTGGGGAACTTAGTAGGCGGGTATTTCTTGCTAAAGGCACAACCAAGAACCATGTTCCTCGTTTTTACAGTTCTGCTTTCCTCCCAACTCGCAATCACCTCAGCAATCAGAGAGACTTCCCTCAGCTTACCTCAACGATTGGATATTTTTGATGGTGCAAGAAACACGATCTTGGAAGGTATCAGAAAACAGTTTTGCGATCTTGTGACAGCTATAAGCGAAAATACCATATCTCGCCCTCTCGCTTGGATAGTTGCATCAATCTCCATGGTCCCTGTCCTCTCTAGCTCCATGTTCTGCTATCAAACACAGTGTTTAAATCTTGACCCTTCGATTATAGGCATGTCCAGAGTGATAGGGCAGTTGGTGCTTCTTTCAACAACTGTGTTCTACGATCGTTGCTTGAAACAACTCCCAATGAGGAAGCTCATTGGAGGCGTGCAAGTCTTGTATGCATCATCCCTCCTTCTCGACTTCCTCTTAGTGAAACAGATAAACCTCAAGCTTGGAATCTCCAATCAGCTGTTCACCCTTCTCTTCTCAGGTTTAGCAGAAACCATAGCGCAGTTCAAGCTTTTACCTTTCACGGTGCTGTTTGCAAGTTTATGTCCTCGGGGCTGCGAAGGGTCTCTCACTTCATTCCTAGCATCAGCATTATGTTTATCATCTATCATCAGCGGGTTTCTAGGGATTGGATTGGGATCTATTCTTGGAATCACGTCCAGTGATTACTCAGGTCTGTCTGTGGGAATTGTGGTGCAGTTTGTTGCAGCTCTGGTGCCTTTGTTATGGATCCATCATGTGCCAATGTTTCAGCCTTTCACTGAGAAGGAAAGGAGAGGCATGAGTAAAAGAAGCAGGAAAAAATAGAAGGGTTGGAAGGTGAAGAAGCTCTTCTACCATAATCTTGGCAAGTTCTTGAATATGTGCAATGGTGAGAGACACAATTGCTGCATTTAAGCTTCACATGCAATTGTTAAGACCAGACTAAGAGTTTTCGGCTGGAAAGATCAGTCTCATTAATTAGAGTAGGTGAAGTTTATTTTGTTAAAGAGGTTTATTGTTTCATCATTTTTGATGCCTTGTATTGTAAGTTATGTTAGTTGAGGCAGTTCTCTTTGTAGATAGTCTTTTGTAATTTGAGCAAATGATCAGATCGATCTGCAAGTTTTTCAAGAAAGGTGCAATCTAACAGAATAATACAACACCGTTAATCATAAATTTATTAAATTCGGTTTATCAAAATTACATATTTAATTTAAATGGTGGTTTAATTTTAGGATTTTATTTTGTTAATTTAAAGATTTTGGAATAAGTTTTGATTTTATATATTATAAGAATAGTATTATTATATGAGTACTCTTTATGCTATATATATGTAGTCAATGTTATTGGTAAAAATCAAGAATCGAAGAATAAACAGGTAATGATAATAATGTTTTAAAATGTTTTGCTTTTTATCGTAAGAAAATTAGAACAAAGGTGCTTGGCTTTTTTCTTGAATATCAAACACAAGTTTTGGGACGATAAACATCCTTCAAGAATCTAAGGAAGTTAGTATTAATTAATAAATGAACTTCAATATTCTTTCACATAAATGTTTTGCTCACTTTCCTTTTTATATGTTTCCAAAGATTCTATGATATCATATGAATTCTTTAATGATAGAACCATTTATAAATTTTGTTTACAAAAGAGATAAAATAATGATAAACATAAGAGATCAGTCTCAAGATAACATATAAATTAGAGAATCTAATCCTGATAAACCAAGATGGCAAGATATCGTTAAAAATTGAAAAAAAATATTTATCACAAGTACACATTCAAGCAAAAGTACCACAAGAATTGGAATTGTTTTCACTTGTTTGTTCCTTCGTTGGTAGAAAATCATATTATTGTAATATTAAATTGTCTTATATATACTCAAACACATGCATTCCTGTATGACGTATGATGTGCATATTTTGTATTTGTTTGTTTCAAATTGTCTTATAATAAGTGAATCTGAATGTAGTTATTGCTTCTTAAAATTTCTGATTATTATTTTGAATGTGTAGATAAAGTAATAATCATTGGAAACAAAAAGTCACTTATATAAATATGAACAATTTCCAAGAAAAACATATATTAATTAAAGAAGAAAGAGTACTGAGTGAAACCATTTATTTAACAAGTAGAAGCTCTCCTTTTGGAGACTTTTATCTAATGCACTTAAACTGAAAATTCAATTCTAAATGGAAAAATTAGCAGAAAGGAGTTGCTAATTAATTGTGCAGACCAGCTCTATTTGCTGCATTGAAGTTATTGGCATTGGCATGATCATCCAAGTTCCAGAAGCCATCCCACATGATCATGTTCATGTCCTCATTCAAAGAAGAAGACACATTGCTGCTGCTGCTGCTGTTGATCATGGAGTTGAAGTAGCTCAGCTGCTCTTCTTGATCATGGCTTGATGCTGAGAAACTATGCACAGTTCTGCTTGTGGACATCTCTGAGGCATGCCTCATCATTTGAGGCATGGTGGCAGTATTATTAGTATTGTAACTTTTGTTTTCCTCCATCATGGACATGAACATCTTCACGTCCAATTCATAACTAAGCTCCTTTTCTTGTTGCATCACCTGAAGTTGCTGCTGCTGCTGCTGAAACTGTTGCCTCTTGAGAAGGCGAATTTTCGCCCTCTCTGAGTTGTCTGAGGCAGCTTTGGCCTTTTTCTTGAAATGAGTCCTCCAGTAATTCTTTATCTCGTTGTCAGTTCTTCCCGGTAAACTCCGAGCAATAGTTGACCATCTGAGTAGTTGACATTACAGAATTATCAGTATTTTTTAAGTATCTTTGTATCCAAGCTAAATAGGAACTAAGAATAATGATAAGAACTCATTAATTATGATTTTACGATAAAAAACGAAATAATGAATGACCTGTTTCCCCATCTAGCATGGAGCTCTAGGATGATGCTCTCTTCAAGGGAAGTGATTTGACCTCTCTTGAGGTCTGGCCTCAAATAGTTCACCCACCTCAGTCTACAACTCTTCCCATTCCTCTTCAAGCCTGCAATATACACAAACCAACCAGTTAATAGCAAAAAGTTGGACCATGCATGTTGCTGATGAAAATAAAAATGTTAAGAACCTGAAAGCCTAGCAACAGAGTTCCATCTGCCTTCACCATGGAGCCTGACATAGTCAATGAGGAGCCTATCTTCTTCACAAGTCCAAGGACCTTTCCTCCAACCCTCCAAGTCCATCACTCCCCAACCTCCCATCACTCCCCAAGACATGTTTATGTCACTCTATGATATGCTTAGATTTGGTAGTTGAGAATTGAGACTCAACTTATTTGTCTTCTCAATGAATGATCTTGTTTGGTTGTGATGAGATGTGTTGTTTGTGCCAATATGCTTACATATTTATATCTGCACCCAATCCTACTTTTTCATGCCATTAGTCATCATCAAATCATCCATATCCTTTCTACTGTGCCATCTACTAGCTCACCTCCAATATACAATTACCATTGCAACCAAACTACCATATTGCCCTTCCCTCAAATTTATTCCAAATTAACTTTAGTTTTCCTATATAAAAAAACAATATATTAGAGGGCATGAACGTGATTCAGAAGAGGGAGTAACAACCACATGTACAACTTAAAAGGGTGATAAAAAGAAAGCCCGAAAATGAAAAAAAGAGATACATTCAAGAATATCAAAGATAAAAAAATAATAGAGAACAAAAGCACTCACACTGAAAAAATGTAAATAAGATCGTCACTCAATAAATACTGAAAATTTTAGTAAATGTAAATAAGATCGTCACTCAATAAATACTGAAAGTTTTTACTTATTCGTTTGTTCAGAACTTCACCTGGTATTAAAATTTGATATCTTTTGATATCTTTAAGAGACAAATAATTAGATTGCATGTGAGACAAAATATTTTTATTCTTTATATAAAAAGTGTTAGGGGTAATTACAGATCAGTACACCCGGTGAAACTTCATTTTAGAATTGGTACTCCAAGTTTTAAATTTTTTTTATCGGTACCTCAAGTTTCATTTAGTTACACTTTAGTTAAGTTCTGTTAGATTTAACTGACGTAAGTTGTAAAATGTCTAAAATGCCCTCATTGTATAGTTGAGGTATAGTGTAATTTTTTTATGAATATGAAGTGACAATTTTACCCTCAGTTGTATAACACTTACTATTGTAATGAAAGGGTATATTAGTCTTTTCAATAACAAATATAAAAATTCAAAGAAATTTCTTTTTAGTAAAATAACTATATTATCACTATCTTCAACCTCCTCTTCTCTCAAGAACAAAATCAATGATTCAACAAATTAATACCAGATTCAACAAAAATTAAGAACAAAATTGTTTTCAAACATTTATGTGATTTTAGGTCCAACAATAATCATATCACAAGGCAAGCTGAAGAAAAAACCCAGAAATATAAAGTAAGTATCAAGCATGAACAAAGGCAACAACCTAAAACCCCAACTCTAATCGTTAGTGGAGTCCATGCCTTCGTGTCGCTGCTGGAGGAGTTTGTCGTCGTCGGTACCGAAACAATGGCGCTGAAGGAGATGGTTGTCGTCGAGAAGGTGTACGACATCGCAAGGTCTGGTCGATTCGTGGATAAACTCCGAATCTGCCACAAAATCGCCGCCGTCGGGGCTAAGATGGAGGAGAAGGAGCCGCTGATCTCCGCCGTCGCGAGGTTTAGGGATTTTTGGAGCCGCCGCCGCTTCGGATTCGCCGACGATCAGAGCAAATATGGGTTGTTGGAGACATCACCGACCCAGACGGAATGCATTTTGGGTCGCGAGCTCCGGCGGCTTCATCTCCCCCGATGTCCGCATCAAATTCGCCGACGACATCAGAGATTCCGTCAACTCGATCTCCAAAAATGCGAGCTCCGTCGCCGACCCTCGTCGACTCCTCTTTTGGGTTCTCAATCTCCCACTTCGACCTCGACCCACTGGTCTGATTTGCTGCCTCCGGCCTCCACCACCCCAGGCCTCTCCTACCGCCTCTGATTAGGCCTCTCCCAAAATGATTTCTAGGGTCTCAGTGCAGAACAGTGTGGAAGAAACAATTATGAAAGGGAAAGAAAGGAAAAGGGCAAGGAAGAAGACAGTAATTTTGCGGGGTATCAGTCATTTCACCTTTATTTTAAAAATTTTTTATTTTTAAATTGTGTTGATTTAAAAAGACTAATATGTCCTTCAACTCTAAAGTTAACATATTATTCAAGTAGGATAAAAATGTCATTTCATAATTATCCCAATAATTATATAAATTGAAAATAAATATATTCAGGGGCATTTTGAGTATTAGAAAAATTATTAACAGTATTGTTGTTAGATTTAACAAAATTTATACTTAAGTGTTAATGTTTTAAACTTGAGGGTTTGAGAACAAAAAAATCAAACTTGAGGTATCAATATTAAAATGAGATTTCGACGAGTGTACTGATACCCTAAAGTATTATTAGTGCATGACTAATATGTTAAGCTTTTATTTATGTGACTAAATTTTAAAGAGAGCAGACATTATGATGTGGTGGATATTCCAAGTACATGAAGAGGAGGGGCAAAATGGGAAGAAAAGAATCTGCCATGGCATTGGGTAACATGTTCTTACAAGGATCAAATCAACTAAGATTATATCTGTTGATGCTAAAGTGAGTGAGTTCATGGCAAGAGGCCACGTATGAACTAGCCCTCATGGATCTGGTCTACAATTAAAGCATAATAATCTCTAAGTAACTAAAATATTAATATGCAACTGAGTGGTGGAAATTTTTTTAATCTAATGTTTTTTTGTTGCTGTCCAGCTTTAGGAGGAGCCAATGGATTCGGACCAGCTGTGCGTCGCTTACTTATTGAGGAGATGGACACATGTAATGAACATTAAAACATGATTAAATTAATTAAACACGATTAGTTGGATACCAGTTTTGGTATAAGGGGTCATTAAATTACATGTTTTTGGTACGTCAGATTGGGGACAGCTGGCCCTTTTTGCTGATCATAATCTTTAGATTTTGGATCAAGAGAAGTAGCTTACTAGTGTTTTGTTTTATGTGGAATTATATGCATGACATACTTTAGTGTGAAATCTCTTTTGTTCAACGGATCAAAACTGGAATGTTGTCTCATTGAATTGGGTGAAACCTATGATATTTATATTTTCACTTAACTTATATTATTTTTATAAGTAACATTTTACTTTTGAACGGTTTTAGACATTTACATATTTTACATTTGAGCGTAATTTATTATATATATATATGGGCCAAGTACTTGGAGAAACTACCGCCTACAAAAGTATAGAATACAAATGCACAACATAAAATGAGTTGAATTTACATAGGGTCATGCTACAAAATATATAAGTGGCATAAAACTTGAAAATGTTGATGATGGAAGAAATTGAAGCTGATGAGCAGTAGAATATTAACATATTGTCAAGATAGATATAAGTGGTCCGACGGCTCCAAGTTTCCATTGCATAGAATCAAATCAAAATTAAACAAAACAAAGATAATCAAGACGATGAAGAATATAGGACAATTGCTAAGCAATTGACCCTCGTCGACGGGTCATTAACATTTATTTAATTAATTTTATCGTGTGTCAATGACAAGCTATAAAGCTAGCTCTACGGCGAGACCGAAAGTACGTGCACTCACGAGTGAGGGTATCATGATTAAGAGTACTAATCCGTGCTAAATACGGATATAAAGTGGAGATTATTTATGATAAACAAGATACTTTGTTTTTAACACCTAAGAATGTTGTGATCTTTCAACCTTTATAATTTGCTTTCTTTTCTTTTCTTTAATTAATTAATCGATTACTTATTATTTCCTTGTACCAAAATAAGCCACACATTACAAAGTTGAATGCTCTATGTTTGTTAGTAAGTGATCAATTCATTGTATAGATATAATATCTTTGTATAAGTTACTTATTGAACATGATTGTTATATATGGATAGATGTACGTGGAAACTTATAACAGCAACAACTTAATTTTTCTAATTAATTGAAGTATATATATTTTATAAACTGAAAACATATAACATTGAATTATTTAAATAAATACTTTTTATTCTCCCATCATTTATCAAATTCTAGAAAGTACCATTTCTTTCCAAATCTGTATCTCACGTCTTGTTTCTTTATCATCTTTAATTTGCCCCTCCCAAACAATTTTAAGTCGATACTCTCTTTTCTTTGCATTGGTTTTTGATATATGGACTTATAATTTACATGACCTACTTATTATAATCAATATTTTTGTATCTTCGTTTTTATTAACGCAACGTCTATTTTAGTGTGAACATTTTCTTTTTGATTTATGTTTATTCTTCGGATATATTACTTTTGAACAGAATAGTGGGGGACTTCATCCTTACTTGAGCTCTTCATCTTCAGAATAGACATAGTCTGTGAGCAGTCAACGAATCAAAAAGAGTCGTTGATTGTTGAGGACTTTCAATGCTCTATATACAAAATATGTCATTCTAATCTTTGTATACCCACACATTCAGAAAACATGCACTTCTTAATCATTCTCGATTGTCGATATAACCTTTCACGCAACCCAACATTTTGTCTCATAAAATAATGTCAGTCGAACATAAGTTTTAAGAAAAAAATTCTTATAAATTTGGAGGAAAATTCTTATCAAATATAGTAATAGACATGCTTGGCCTTTTCAACCGACCAACATGAATTATGAGGTTAATATCATTATTCCCCGACCTTAAGGATAGGTAATGAATACTTAAATTGATTGTTATTTGGTGTATCTTGACCATCAAATGTTATTATATTTACATTATAAATTTGATGTTCTTACAATTTATGTACTCTCTTTTTAACCAACCGAAGGATTTATTTTAATTTTCAAGGAAAAACTCAGTATAGTAATTAATCACTAATTTTGAAGAAAGCACGACATGTATTTTAGTATATGAAAATATGTTTTATGTTTTTTGAAACAAATTTATATCAAGTTCAACATATGTATTGAGGAGTGTTTGTGGACCTCATTTTGTGCATTAAATAACTAATGCTCATTCCTTCTGTCTCTATTGGAAGAAGAGTGTTGTGTTATGTCACGTCCACCAAGTTTTCTAGAAACTCAAAAAACTTTGCTTAATTCGTCTAAAATTGGATGATAAATCCACTTACTGTTTGAATCAATTCAACAATTCTCAATGTGATTTAAATAATGGGTTGATTAATTGATGGTCTACGCTTTAAAAGAGCAAGTATAGAAAATGAGGCATAGTAACTGTATATGAATTAGATCAATTAAAAAAAGTAACCGTATATAATAATAAGGCAGGTAATTGGGACCCATAAACCGTCCAAATATCTATTAGTCGAGCTAACATTTTTTTTCTCTATTGGATTTGTATCTTTCTTGTGTTGATGTGGTGATTTAAATCTTGATCACGAGTATAAATTAGATCATCATCCTATCGTTTTCATGACTTTCACGAAAACTTGACCGGTTTTGCATAAAAATTAATGGAGAAATTAGGTATGAGTGGAATTGGAGTGTGTTTGCCATGGTAATGGTACTACGTACTTCAAACCATCGACATTTTGAACTGCTATAATTTGACGATTGACGCACGGTACATGGGCCGTTGACCGTTACCATCAAGGTAGGTTAAAAGTGCCTGAATATATAAAATATAAAATATCTTGAATCTAATCAATATTAGTTAAAATTAGATACTGTAATAAATGATTAATAAGTCAGGTTTCATTAACGAAGTGTCAGGTTTAGGAGCACGAGATGCCCCGACCAAACAATAGTATATTTGTCGAATGACTAGTTACAACAATTTCATTTACCATCAAGAATCTCAAGAGACACTTTAACTGTTTAGGACAAAATATTTTTGAAGGCACGTTCTCAAATTATTCAATTACGTTTTTTCTTACTTGTTAGAAGTCTGCTTAATTAACTTGTGATATTCAAGGTGCTCTAATAAATGTCTTGGCTCCTTGCTTCGAAGCGGCAAGTAGAGAATTCTGGTCCTAGATCTCAACATCATGACTAAATATCTCACTTTACCTAGCAGCTTCATTGCATTTTAGTGTTCAGATCAAGCGTTTGAGCAATCAGTCAGTTCTTTCTCAAAATCACGATCCAAAGCTTTGAATGTGGCCAGCTCTCAAAGAATGTCACCCATAAGATTATTTCATTAGCTAAGCACATCATGAAGTCCCATCCTTACCATCTATATTTAGTTTTCATTTCACCTATATTCATCTAGCTTCTCTTTCCCTAGTTAGGAATCAATTGCTAGCCTTTTATTTTTTATAAAACTCCCTTTTTGTTGATATAAATGAACGAAAAATTGCAAAAACTCACTATATATCTATGTTCTTTTGCACAAACTCCTCATTCGCTGTATTTTTGCAAAAATTCTCCTTCACTTATGTTTATTTTTGCAAAAACTCTCCATTATTCATGTTTATTTTTCCATTGTCTATGCAAATTCGTGAAAATTTATTAAAGTATCACTCAAGTGTTAACTCAACCGTGCTTAAGGGTGGACACTTTGGTAACTAAACCGAAATTGGGACTGGGGAACCAGGATCCGTAGGTAACGGTTCCGGTTCTGGTTCTTAAAATTGAGACCCGGGGAGTTCGGTCTGGTCCGATTCTAGACCCGTGCCCACCCCTAAACATGGTAACTCAAATTCCAACACTTATGTAAAATTTTCGTTAATTTTCACGGATTTGTACATACGGTGCAAATTTGAACATGAGTGAAAGAGAATTTTTGCAAAAATACAGTGAATGAAGAGTTTGTGAAAAAAAAATTATAAAGAGACTTTTCGTAATAAATTAGTGTTTTGTTATTACTTTACTAGAACTATTTGCTTGTTTCTCACGCTCAATATTTCTTGTTATAACAAGTATCATTCCCCATCAAATTGTATGTACATAAAATCCATATATTTAAGGTTGATTAATCTGAACATACAATATGTATAACTGAAGTCATTTGTATATTTACGGAACCATATGAAATAGTTGAATACTCACAAGTTCGAATCAATAGACTGATATTATGCAGAAATTCAATTAAAGTTTAATATATCACATATAAAAATTATATTAAACATCATCAAGGTCACATATATGTTATGCTCAGCTAAACTCAAAGCCTAAGTATTTCTCCTCATCAACATCAAAAACTTTAGGAAGAAAACAAATAACAAAAGTACAAAGAAAAAGTAGTGTTCATATATAAGCTTTTTAAAATCTAAGTAGCTTAGGCTGCATAGCACTCACTAAATGACCAACCATTTATACTTCATCAGGTCTCCTCTTGTTTTGCTACTACTAATCCTTCCAAAACTACTCCTTTTCATATGAACTGTCTAATTATTAGTCTAAGTCTTGCTTTTCTCCTAATTAATCTCACTAAGATCAATTCGGAACCTTTTTTGACCCTCCACTATTAGTGTTAACATTCAATCAATAATTAACGCCCCCATTATAAAATGTAATAGTTTTCACTCAACTGATCTAATTTCAGAATGTTTATCTAAACTGTCTTCCAAACATACTTCGGGGTAGGCAAACATTAGCATCAAACGTACCTTAACCCAACAAATTAGTGCTTTATTGAAAATATTGATCATAAAGAAATGTTATGAAGATGACAGCTTTAGGATAGGAATAACCATCCTATTGATGTTAATCCCAAAAACAAGCCTAAATAATAGTTTGTTCACAAGGCTGCAATGCACTTTTCAACTACTAGGAAATGAAATTAAGGTAATTGATTAACATTCTGTCTATGCATTTTAATAAAAAAAACATTTCACGTGGAATGGTGTTGGGTTTTTGTGCTTGAAATAAAATCGACACTCATATTACTAAGTGTTGTAGTAATATTTTAAATATGATATGATTTATATCATTGATGTGTCAACACATAATAGTAGATCTACAGATCAGATAAAATCTTACTTAAACAGTCCCCGATCAGAATAGCTTCATAAGAAGCGATCGGTATGTGGTTAACGCTAAATGATCACGCTCTACTGATCATGGCCAGAAGGGGGCCAGAGTTAGGTCATAGTATCACCAGACAGGGGTGATATAGGACGACCCGATCATGAGTATGTTACATAGACACAGCCATGAACATACTCATATGTCGGCACATGAAATCACATCCTTAGACGGAAGGATCATTTAGGTCACTATGTAATGAGTGACGAGTTTGACTCAGTCTAACGTCTCCTGTAAAAGGGTTACAATAACGACTGTGATTGACTTGATCACGAGATACATGAGTTGACTCAATAGATCGCTGAAGGATTTATCCCTCATACAGACGTGTGAGCAAATATCTGTTCAGGCCACTTGATGAGTACAACTGAAATACAATAGCATGGCCATGCAGTCGATACGAAGTATCAGTTACAATTCAGTTAACTCATATCAAAAAACAGGACAATTGAACGAGGATGACTTGTCTATGCCTCGTGGTTGTCAAAGATATCAAGAGGATAAAAGGATAGATTTATGTACGACAAGGTTAAGTCGAAATCTCGATAATCATAAGCGTTGGGTAATCATGATGTCTTGCTAGAGGTCATTCATGATGGAAAGGGTAAAATGATAATTTTACTAGTCCGCCAACGTGTCGTGAGCCTAGAGGGTCACACACTAAAGGTTGAGTAAAACAGATGGAATCATATAGAGGAATCATGAGAGAGACAAAATTCGGTTTTGGATTAAACCGAATTAGACCGATTTCGGTTTAGGATTAAACCGGATTAGACCGATTTCGGTTTAGGATTAAACCGGAAATCAAGAACGGTTTAGCTGGACCAATTAATTATAATCTAATTAAATATATTTAATTAATTTAACTAAACAGAGCTTAGCCGGATTGGGCTAAGCTAGAATGAGCTTCTCTACATTAATTAATTAATTAAAAGCTTTGGGCTTTAAGCCCATTAAGGACTTTAATTAATTATTGCCTAAAAGGAGCTATAAAAGAGAAATTTTCAGATCTAAAAATTAAGGAAAAATATTTCCAAAACCCTAGCCACCCTCACTCTCTCTCTCTCCGGCCGAATTCGGCCCCCTCTCCCTCTCCTTCCGTTTTGCTTTCTTCGATCTTCTAGTAAGGATCGTTATGAGTATCCCCGGATTGCTCTTCCTGTGTGGACGTCCTTTAGAGGCCACTGAATCTTATTTAGTGACAAAGAGATTTTGAATCAAGGTAATATATAAATTTTAGGGATAATTAAACTTTGCCCCTGATAAAATGATCACTTTTACGTTTTACTACAACTAAAAAAAAGTTTACATTTTACTATCGCTAATTGCGTTTTTTTACACTTTACCCTAACGGTGTTAGATTTTGGATGAAAAATTTCATTTTATAACAAAAATACCAAAATACCTTTAGGGTTTTTTTTTTCCTAACTAAGATCAACCTCCACTCAAATCCGGTCAGACCCGGTTTAATTATTAATAATTAAAATAATATTAATTAATAATTAAAATAATAGTATTTATTAATAATATATTGAAACTTTCGAATTACATGACTCTCTCATACGACTCCATTTCAGGCTCATAGTGTATCAAATCGAAGAGATCCGAAAGATCAACAACTTTAATGAAAGATTTATTTATTAATACTTAATATTATTTTGATATTTAATAATTAAAAAATATTAATTATTAATAATATGGTGAAACTTTCGAATGACATAACTCACTCATACGAGCTTTGTTTCGGGCTCATAATATATCAAATCAAATAGAATCATAAGTTCAAAAATTTCGAAGAAATGAGTTTTTGTCTAAAATTCCATCCAACGACAACAAGTTTTTTAATCTTTAAAAAAAATTCGTCCAACATTTACCAGTGTTAGAGCAAATGTTAAAAAAGTTATTAATAATTAATTATTTATACTTTTGGTAATAATTATTTATCACGTAAAATTAAATCAATTATTAATAATATATAGGCAAATAATTCTTTCTTCAAAGTTGTTGACTTCCAATTTTCTTTGATTTGATATAATATATGAGCCCGAAACAAAACTCGTACGAGAGAGTTATGTTATTTTGAAAGTTTCAATATATTATTAATTATTATTATTATTATTATTATTATTTATAATTAGCATTATTATTACTATTAATTGATATTATTTTAATTATTAATAATTAATTTACTTTTAATTTTAATTATTGATAATTTATGATTGGAAAAATGATTTACTTTTATTTTTATTAAATAATTATAATTAATAATAATAATAAATTATTTTTTATTAATAAATATAAATTATATATTATTATTAAATATTATAATTTGATGAATAATGGCATCAATTTGAAATTTTGATGAATAATTGAGGGCAATTTCGACTTTTCATACAACATGAAAATTTTCCATCCAAAATCTAACACCGTTAGTGTAAAGTGTAAAAAATACGCAATTAACTGTTGTAAAATGTAAACTTTTTTTTTAGCCGTAGTAAAATGTAAAATTGGTCATTTTAGCATGGGCAAAGTGTAATTATCCCTAAATTTTATTCTAGCCTAGATCTCATGATCAATCCATGATCATGTAAAATCTTTATTAAATATGAAACTTTGAGGTTAATATCTTGTATGTGCATGAAATTAATTGATTGGAACTCTCAAATAATTTCTACAAATGAAACATCTCTCCTCACGTGTAAGTTAAGTAATCTCTACACAGTGTCCTCTAGTTTGAACAGATGTCAAGGATGATCCATCACTAACTAGCATTTAATGCAATATATTTAAAGTCCAATCCACCTAAAATACCAAGTTAATAAGTAAATGTTCATATTTATGATTTCAACTAGTAAATTGATCTACAACTTATCAACCTGAAATTTAACACCCTTCTTAATATTATGGCAAGCATATTAAACTCACATATATGTGTTTGGCAGTTGATCATGTTTATAAGTTCTTTTAGCTAGAATATATGACAAAAAAGATCCAATACCAAATTATTATTAATATTATTTTGTTTTGAAATATTTGTTATGAATTTTATCAGTAAAATCTCATTCCAGTATTGTTAGAGTAGTTATAGAAAACCTTATGAAATGAATTTTTTTAAATTTACTAAGTGTAAACTCATATTAACGGTCTAAATCAAAAGAATCAAGGATCTACTTGTTACAAGCATATATATGAGATGACATTTTTGTAAATAATTGTGTGTTTTAATTACACAATAGACCCTTATTTTAATGGACATAGTAAAAATTGATAGAGTAAAAATTGAAAATAAATAAATTAAACCTTCATAAATACCACCAAACCCGAACCAAAATTCGTAATTATCTTAAAATTAAATGTCTAACAAATCTAAATACTCCTCTAAGTAACTACACACTATAGTGGGTGGGTGTAACAATAATTGAAAGGGTAAATTCCACATGACCCCCCTAATTATACTCGTGTCTCACATGCCTCCTTAACTACAAAATCAATATGTGAGGTGCCTTAACTATCCAAAAATCTCACTTTACCTTTTTTTGTTGACTTTTTTCAAAATTCTGTTAAGTTTTTGTGAAATGACGAAAATACCCTTCTATTTGAAAAATTAAAATAAATAAATAAAAATGATTTTGAACTTTTTTTTTTCTAGTTTTCTCGTTGTACAAAATTAAAAATAAAATTTTTTTAAAAGTAAAAATAAATTTTAAAAAGTTTTTTTTACAAAAAAAATTTAAAAATAAAAAATTACTTTTAAACATCGTTTTTTATTTTTATTAATTTTTTTAAATAAAAAATTAATACAAAAATATTATTTTTATTCTTTATTTTGTACAACGAGAAAATAGAAAAAAAATTTCAAAATCATTTTTGTTTATTTATTTTCATTTTTCAGATATAAGGGTATTTTCGTTATTTCACAAAAAACTTAACAGAATTTTGAAAAAAGTCAACAAAAAAGGTAAAGTGAAATTTCTGGATAGTTAAGGCACCTCACAGATTGATTTTGTAATTAAGGGATGACATGTGAGACACACGTATAGTTAAGGGGGTCACGTGGAATTTACCCTAATTAAAACTACAGGAGACTTAATTATTATTTTACGAGAAGTTATGACTTTTATAGGTGTAGGGCTTCACTCCGTGGCCTAACCTTTGGGCCTTCTTATGTCATTAGGCTTCGCAAATTAGGCTTGGGCCTGCCTGAATCGCCACAACTGCACTTCGGCCCACCTCTGCAGCACAATTGAAACAGTAAAGTACATGCATGATTCTAAAATCTCACGTGGCGTGATTTCATTGAATACAAATCCTTTCATCACCAACTGATTTTTTTTTGAGAAAAAAAGCTTTTAAATAGATGCTCATATCCGGAAGGTCCCGAGAAAGATATGGGGCCTTATTTCCAAATCGTTTAACAAAAACAATTGTGGCATGAGAGTATTGTTGCAACATTAACATGCAAACTGAGATTATAGTTGTTGGTAAGATTCACTGAATGAGGCCTTGAAGCCCTCATGTGACATGATCCTGCACTTACGAATTCGAATATCCATGAAGACATATAAGTGCTTAAAGGATTAATCAATAGATAAAATTGAGAACCAGAAAGCTTATAAATACGGGTAAAACTAACCGAAATGTATATGTGATGCAACCGCATCACCGCGTATGCTTGTGGCCTTCTGTGTTGTATCTAAGGTTTCCCAAAAGTCGCGTTGGTGCCCGCATCTTCCATATTGCTCATCCCGCACAATCACGACTCGTCCTGCCAAGTTGTCCGAATTCGTCTTTAAATCCACAAATGGGCCCAAGGTCGTCCAAATTCGTCTTGATGGCATATGTGGCGATGAAAACGTGTACAGATCTTGGTCCAGTCTTTCAATGTGATATTATGTCTCACATTTGTTCATTAAGGTTTATACCTCACATTATTGTGGCGCCACTAACACTTACACCTCCTCGTGATAGAAATAATGAGAGATATATTATTAACGTGTATTATGATTTACAAGAGACCTTTTATTTATATAGGGAATAGGGAAACTCTAATACATATGAGAAAAGAAAACTCTAATATAGATGGGCTAACCCAAATGGACCTTAAGCCTAATGTGAATATAATTTAACAATCCCCCTCAAACTCAATGCGGTAAAACAAGAACTAAGTTTGAACATTGATAATATTGAGTTATGGCGAGGGTTGCGGCTGTCGAGGTGATGCGACGAGAATTGAGGATGTCGGATGCGCGTTGCTCACGGCTAATGGCAGATGCCTGATGCCCGTATGTGCTAGATGATGCATGATGCCTGCTGATGGTGGATGTCGGATGCTCAGATGTTGATGTTTGATGCCAGATTATGCCTGATGCCAGATGTCAGATGATGCCTGATGCCCGATGATGCCAGATGGCAGATGGCGATGGAAAATGTCAATGATGTCTGCTGGCTGGTGGCTGATGGCAGAGGGCTGATTACGTTGATGCTCTACACTACTCTCACGTGCGGGATGTGTCTGGATTTCTAGATTACGGGTGTCCGAAATACAGGATTCTGGCACATAGATAGGCCTTGAAATATCTGATTTTTCCATCCTAACAGTTTAAAAAATTTCACGAAAAATTAAAAACTGTGATCTGGAAAATTTTGGATGTGGCGCGTGACCAAAAGGCGGCGGCGCGCGTGGAGGTGGCGCGTGCGAAGGTGGATCGGAGCGGCGGTTTCACAGAACCGCTAGAAATTCTTCACCCAGGATAGATGCGCTAGCGGTGAGGTCAGAAACTAGATGGTTTAAGCCGACGTGAAGATCCGATATGTGTATGATTGTGGAGGCACGTGTGATGAGCTCCAAGCGGCGGCGACAATGCAGATCGACCCGTCTTGACGAGAGAAGACGATCTGTGCTGGCGGTGAGTGGTCTTGGTCGGAGTTGTGTGCCGAGGGTTTGTTCCGGTGAGAGGCGACGGTGCCTAGGGTTCGTTGATTGGATTTTTGTTGTTGCGATTTGATTTTGTTGTAGATGATTGATACCGAGCTCCTTTTTTGTCGATTGATGCTGGTTGACTGAATGTACGATGGTTGTCGATTGAAGGTGGTGGTTTAATGGGAGACGTTGTTGTTTGTTGGTGGCGTGATGGATGATGGCTAAAACCAGCGTGGAGGGTGGTGTGGTGATATTACGTGATTGAGAGTGTAAAGAGAGGTGGCTATAACGTTAAATTGTTACCTTGATATAGACTTTTGTGACCGTTGGTGAAGTCTAGTTGGACTAGGACACATATCTAAAAAAACATCTATCTATCTATTTATACTGCATACTGCGTAATCTTGATATTCAATTCAATTTTAAGAGACTTTTGCTATTTTATTATTTATTTGTCTATTCGACTAACGTTTTTACTCCTTTTTTATTGATCTTAAAAAACAGATTTTTCCTTTGTACCGATTATGAATGAACGAGAAATAGAGCTGCTTTGAGTTAAGGTCGATGGTAAGGAGTTAAATTTGCCGTATGTGAAAAAGCTATCAGGAGGTTGAGTTTCTTTGCATTCAATCAAAATTTGTAACTAATTGTATTAATAGTGATTAGTATTAAGATTCAATCAATTCGTCATGTTCATAATTGATATTCTATTGGGTATTTGGTGTGGGTTTGAAGAATTACAGATTTTGGAATTAATTCCAAAATTTGTATTTTTTTTATTTATATACGAAGTTTATGGCAGCACATCTATAAAGTGTGCTGCCAAGATAATTGCAGCACTTCTACTAAGTGTGCTGCCATATGTGCGCTGCTTGCTAACAATCGCTCTCTTAAGGCAGCAAGGAATGTGCTGCTTTAGCTTATAGCAGTGCACTTAGTGGCCTTTGGCAGTATATTAAGTACGCTACCTTTATTGCAAAAAATTGGTAGTATTGTTTTATGTGAATGGCATATTGTAACGTACTTAAGTGGTTGCAGCTAACTCGTGTGAGTGACAATATTAGTAAGCAATGGCTCATAAATGAAAACGGTAGTTGAATGTGGGGAAGGATACAAAAATTTCTACTTTGGGCTCTTAAATGTCTTGGATGCATATATATGGCCTCTCACATTTACATGCCTTTTGAAGACTAGAAATTGTGGCGTGAACATGTTTTAAAACATTTTACCTTTCAAAAAGAACATATTAAGAAGGCAATAATAAATCAGCTTTAGACAAGAATAAACATATGTAGAGGTTTTCGATTTTATTGAATGAGTTGAAGAAGCTGATAAAATAATAACAAAATCCACAGCATTGAAATAGAGTGATACTTATTAGTCAAGATAATGGAGAAGACTCAAATTTGAATGAATGTTCATTCTTTAATTTAAGCCTAGCTAGTGTTTGCTTGATCATTCTCACAATCACATAATGGTGCACAAATTGCTGCCCACGTCAATTGCTGCCCCAACAATCTGGAGTGCAACCCTCCAGTTGTTCTGAAATCATCATCAATTGAAGATATATATTGATTAATTTTGGAAACAAATTAAAAAGCTAATAATTAATTACTCACCATTCTTCTAAGCTTGGGATCCACAAGCACAAGTGCCTGAGATGTGGAGCTATTGTCCACCCCATCAGTATCTTCAATCTCTACCAATTTTGCACCGTTGGGCTGCATAAAAATTAATCACATGTTTTGTGAATTAACGTCAAATCTGGAGAATTAATTATGCAATTATGTTTGTTAAAAAGGTATGATTTGATGAACCTTGGGAGGAGCAGTGATGTTGAGCCTGAGAAGAGCGAAGTTGTCCAAGAACTGTCCGTGGGTGGTGTCGTGTTGATAAAGGCCATGGGCATAACAATGGGGACAGACGTCGAAGGAGCTAGAGTGGAAGCACTTGACGCAGGTGAAGTAGAGGCCTTTGATGAGGTCGCCGCAGCCATCACAAACAGGCCTCCCGCTGCTGAGGATGTAGAAGAGAGTCAAGACTTGGGAGAAGCCTAGAGTCTCTGTCTTCTCATGCTTGTTGATGGTGCATAGCTGAGAGAAGAAGTCGCGGTTGCACATGTAAGTCATGCCTTCACGCCTCATGAATCCTAAGTACTCATGGAGCCCGATCTGCTTGTCGCTGTTGAAGTCCATGGCCTCGTAGAACGCTTTTGCTGCTTTCTTCAGATCATCACTTCCTGCTTTGTAATAAATCTGTGCTGTATTATGCAACTCCTCCATTTCCTTAATTATACTATTTCCTCATTCTTACTAACTATATATACACATGGACATGCACATCCACACTTGGACTGCTATTTTCTTTTTAGAATATTAATTAATAATAATCATATATTGGATACTCTCTTCGGGTTCTAATTCAAATGACTTACCACCTCATATATCCCTTGTGTCATCAATCCCAACAATTTCCTACATACATCGTCTCTTGTTTTATTAGATGACTTTACTTCGTATCAATTCAAGAAAATAACATTCTGAGTTTTTTCCACAACCCAATTTCTTAGATCCTTACCTTAAAAAAAAAATTCGTACAAAATGCATAATATAATAATATGAATTTTGAATCCTTCAACAAACACCACTGAAAATGGTCTTCAAGCCGGCGAGACTTACTTCCCGCCGGGTAAAAAGTCCAGTCTCGCCGGCTTGGTCAAGCCGACGAGATATATATTCGCCCGAAACTCATCGGCTTGGTTCTCGCCGAGCATGTCTCGTCGGGAATAGTCATAGCCAGCGAGATATTACATCAATATATCGCCGGGTTGGAGGTGACCAATATCTCGCCGTCTTGAAGAAATTTTTCCAGCGAGATTTTCAAATTCTTGACGCTAAAATAGCAGGCGAGATATTGGTATTTTCTTTTTAGAATATTAATAATAATCATATTGGACACTTTCTTCGGGGATCTTGAAAATACTTAGTTTGGGCTACACCTAAAGGACAACCATATGCCTACCAACATTGACTTCATTGACTTCAATTTCCTACGTACATCATCCCTTATTTTATTAGATGACTTCATTTCGTGTAAATTCAAGACGATAACATTTTGAGTCTTTTCCCACCTCAATTTCTTAGATCCTTATCTTAAAAAATTTTGTGCAGAACGCGTAATATAATAATATAAATTTTGAATCCTTTAACAGAGGAGCTATTCACTGGACAAGATTTTTGGGGCGAGTTGATTTTTCATTTTTGTACTTTTTATTAAATAATTAATATATTTATTTAATAAAAATATATATCATGTTATATAAAAAATAAGGGTATAAATTTACCAAGAATATAAGTACTAAAATAATAATAAAGCCACCAAATATCCAAGACTAAATACATAGTGTACCTATCAAATTCTGAAATTCATAATGAATTAATAAATAATAATAAGTTATTCAGAATTCATAATATCAAATTCTGAAATTCATAATAAATTAATTAATAGATTAGTTTTGCTTGTGTGCTGTTCATATGGTTATTTTCTTTATGAAACGGCGTGGTGGAAGTCATTTTTTTTTTCAATTTTAATATTAAACTTTGTAGAGAGTCGAGGTACGGACATGTGTTGCCTCAAACGGAAAATTTCACTTAACCACCTTGTAGTTTACCACTTTTTTATTTACCCATCTTAACTTTTTATTTTAGCTTCTAAACCTCTTGAAATTTACAAAATTGGCACTTCAGGCTACAGCGTTAGAATTGTAGAGGAAAATGAGTCACATATTGATCACAAGCGGGCTATATTTACAAAAAAAACTCATGATTGACCTTATGGTAATTGAATAAATGTATGGTTCGTTGAGGATTCGGTGAGTAGAGAAGACGACCCTAAATGTTGAGTACAGCCCCAGCGAACGTCGTCTTCTCTCCTCACCGAACTCTCAACGAATCGCACACGTTTAATTGATTATCATAAGAGCAATCATAGGATTTTTTTTTTGTAAATATAGCCCGCTTGTGATCAACGCGTGACCCATCTTCCTCTATAATTTTGATGTCGTAGCCTGAAATGTCAATTTTGTGAACTTTAGAGGGCTTAGAACCTAAAATGAAAAGCTGAGGTGGGTAAGTGAAAAAGTGGTAAACTACATGGTGGTTAAGTGAAATTTTCCCTACGTTTAATGTATCAGATATAAGAACAAGTATGAGTCATCATGTCCCTGCAAAAATATCTGTTACCTTTTTGTAACTCTCGTAAAATTTTAGTTGCCTTGTTTCAGTTGGGCAGTGACATCAGATCCTCGTCGAATTAAAACTTTTTGTCATTCGTATATAACATGTTGTGCTTTTTTATTGTATGGATTTGTTTTCTTGTTGAACATATATTTAAAAGTATTAAGAACACAATAATAAACATAGTGTCAGTTGACTTGAAGAAGCTGATGAAATAGTAACAAAATACATGCATCCACATTAATACTGAAATAAAGTGATACTCATCGATCAAGAGATAACACAAATGTGATTTTTTTTAAAGCAGGTCGAAGTTTATTAATCTTACGAGACGGAAAAAACTACGCACTCGAAGATTGAGCATTAGCCGAGTACATACAGTTTACAAGTAAACAATAAAAGACACCTTTAAGACACTCTACCTCTTTGGACACCTCCAGACAACCACGCTGGACAAACTGACAACCGAAACAAAAACCACTAAACTAACTAAACATGTTGAATACTACGATGACCGCTAAACAAACTAAAAATAAAACACGAAACAGTTCATACAAACTAACAACACATCCACTACAACACAAACAGGCTCGAGTTAGTTCCTAACCTAAGAGGGAACAAGGGGCGACTCGAGATTAGGCCAATCTCTAGGCCGAGAGGCGAGGTTGGTATTCAAGGCATAGGTTCGACACCAAAAGACCATAGGACGAATATCTCGTGTTATGTCGAAATTGAATTACACTTGTTTAGCACCCTATACACTTACTTAAACTGTTATACAAACCGTTACTTGTTTGTTTGTCTTAATCTCAATCCCCAAAAGAGTAGTTTTCTAGATTCCCAAACACAAACACGAATTCGATCGAAAAACCCTCATTAGTCCCTGCGGATTGACCCGGTACTTACCGGATTACAAATACTATTACTTGTCCGCGTACTCTTGCGTGGGGATCTCGGGAAGTGGCGCTCGCGCGACACTTCTCGGTCCAACAATGAGAAGCTCGAGAAGGTACAAAAAAATTTCTGTCCCTACCCTTTTGTTTTAAGGAAAATTCATGTTTGCCCATTATTGCATATTAAGATAGAAGCTTAGTTCCTGATGTGAATTTGGGTTTTTTTTATTTCTAATCCATGCACTGTATTTGTTGGAATTTATCTGGCAATTTTATGTTCTGTGACTGATTTGTATGTTTTGAGCATCATTCATGGGCATGGTTATGTTTTAAGCATATATGTGTTTTTCAATTTGAGATTTGGTTGTTTTTGATGTTTTCATGCATCATTGCATTACTCCATGATCAAATGACGTGTTCTACTATTATATCTGAACTTCATTCCATCACTCCATTTTGTGATTCTATTGTTCCAAATGTTCCATTGTTCCATTTTGGAATAGCTACTTAATTCCAAAATATGATTCTATTGTATCCAAAACATGATTTCATTCCAGATGACATGTACAATTTGTCTGTTGTATGATAGTCGTAGTGTACAAATGAAATAATAAAATTATGTGATTTTGTTCAAAATGGAATCAAAAAATCATTTGAATCGATTTATGAATGAAATGAAATCATGGAATTACCATTTGAACATGAGATTATGTGCAAATTCCATGGTTCCATTTGCACATAATCCCATTGTAAGGACCGCTCCCGGTCAATTTGGGTCAATTTTGTGAAAAATGGATAAAATTTTAAAAATTCGCGATTTGACCAAATTTTGACCCGAGAGTCACCGAGGACTACTATTTGAGCCATTTTAAGTTGAAATTGTAATAATATGGATATTAGGTTCATATGGAAGCTAAAATTTAGTGAAACATCACGGTTCCGACGGTTTCGAAAAACGTGTCCGTTTCGGACGATTTCGGGTCCGAAATGACAAAAGTGGCTTGTGGGACCCCCCTACTTTACACTTGGCATGATTCTAGAGGGGGGGGGGGAGACTTTTTGAGTGGTTAAAAATTAAATGGGTTAATTTAGATTTAAAAGAAAATGATAAATATGTATATTTAATTAGTTTAGTGTTTAAATATTATAGTTTAGGTGATAAAAGAGGGGGAGGGGGAGCCATACTCGGCAGAACCCAAGAGAAGGAGAGAGAGAAAGGAGGGCTGACCAAGAGGAGAAGAAGGAAGAAGATGAGAAGGGATTTTGGCGATTTCCCGACGATCCGACCGCGTGATCGACCATTTTCTTGCGTATTCGGGTTCCTCACATCATTGGCTACGGTAAGCAACTCATTTTTTTCTCATCGTGATGAGTTTGAGTTGTGGGTTGATGAGAAATGAGTGAAATGATGATGGAGTGGAGTTGTAGGGGTGTTTTGGAGCATTTGGGGACGTTTTTGGAATTTTCCGGCGGCCGGAGGGTTCGCCGGAGCTCCGGCCAGTGCGGTGGCGCGCCGGAGGTGGCCCGACAGTGGCCAGCGCCCTGCCATGGCTGGCCGTGGCGGCCTATGGACGACCGTGGGCCGTTTGGGCCTCTCGGGCCGTGAGTGGCCCGGGTGGTCCCACGAGCCCGGAATTCGGGTTTGTGAGTTTCGGGAGGTCTCGGGTAACCCTCGAATCAATATTTGACACCCTTGGTGATTTTTGGATTTAAATTACGAAAATTGGAAAATGTGTGTCGAAACTTTAAATTGCGCGATTAAATCGCTCGGGTGTCGGAATTCGATTCCGTCAATTGCGTTGGTCCTCTCGAATATAATTAGGAATTTAGACACAAATTTGGGAATTTTCGGAGGCCCGAGGGACAATTTCACACAAGCGGGCAGATTCGACTTCTCGGGCAAAATGGGCCGTTCCGGGCCCATTTTGACAACTTAGGTTAATTAAGAAGTGTTGGAGTGAGCGATACTTGTCGGGGTGGCACTTGGGTTTAATTTCGTGAAAATCCGGATTTCGGTTAGTTATTAAAACTTGTGATTTTGTCACTTTTAGATTCCTTTGACGACCGCGGGAAAGGAAAGGCATAGCTTGGCGTCGCGAGAATCTTAGGAGCTTACGTTGGAAATTTGAGGTAGGGGGACATAGCTTACCTAGACCCATACTCTTGATGCATTGATTGAATTTATTTGAGTATTTAGTTGAGATAAAATGAAATGTTTGAACACCTTTTGCTCGATGTTGTGAATTAAGTAGCATGTTGATGTGTTGATATAGATGCCTCGCTGTGAATTAGTTGAGTACCAAACTTGAATTGCTTGTGAGCACCTAGTTGTGCATGGTTATATTATTGCTTTTCAGACGATGACTTATTCCGTCTTGCACTTGTCTTGTTTGTGTGGATGTAAATGCCTCTCTGTGAACTAGTTTCTTGCACTTGGTTTGTTTTCTGTGAATGTATCGAAGGGTGTTGGGATGTGGTTGGTAAGGGTGTTGTGATGTGGAAGGGTGGAAAGGTGATGGGAGGCTGTGTGGTTGGATGGATAATCGAGTCAGGAGCGGTGCCCCTCCTGGCCGTGATCGATTTCCATTCGGAGGTTGAACCGAGTCAAGGGTGGTACCCCTTGGCCGTGATCGGTTACCTCAATTGTTTGGCGGTGTGGTTGGATGGATAATCGAGTCAGGGGCGGTACCCCTCCTGGCCGTGATCGATTTCCATTCGGGGGTTGAACCGAGTCAAGGGTGGTACCCCTTGGCCGTGATCGGTTACCTCAATTGTGTGGTTGTGTTTGGATGGGCAATCGAGGCAGGAGCGGTACCCCTCCTGGCCATAATCGATTCCCGTTCGGAGGTTGAACCGACCAAGGGTGGTACCCCTCGCCGGTCGTAATCGGTTACCTCGGGAGTTGTGACGTGGTTGGTGGATGAGTAGTGGAAGTGTTGTGATTCGTACTTTACTGACTTCTTTATGCTTACATGTATGTTTTTCTCATCCTTGCTGTTTGTTTTAGTCTCTGGGTAGCGTGTTCACCCCTACTTGTAGTTGTGCAGGTTGGTGATCCTGAGTACACTTTTGGTGGGAGCTTTTGGGGGCGTGTCGTGTCGACGCACTGTGTATTTTTGTTGTTGTTGGCTTTTGTAGACTCTGGTCTGAGTTATTCGCCATGTATATTTCTGTATCGCAACTTGTATAAAATATTTTGATGTAAATATTTGATTGACTGGCCATGTCGTGCCTCACTTTTGTACGCGTCACTTGTTGGTTTAATACAGATTTTAAAAGGAGAAATGGTATTGATGTATTTTTGTAAACAGGTTTATTTATTTGACTCGTGCAATCCCATTTTGAACTAGGGACGCCTAAATCAAAATGTGATGGCCTCGTGCGAGAATAGTTATGTTGTAATTTCAGGACGCTCGAGTTATTTCATAACTATATCGCATCGTGTTATTTCAAAGGTTTTAATTCTTCGGGTAACGACTTTAATTCGGGAAACCGGATTTTGGGGCGTTACAAACGCCTAAATCAAAATGGGATGGCCTCGTGCGAGAATAGTTATGTTGTAATTTCAGGACGCTCGAGTTATTTCATAACTATATCGCATCGTGTTATTTCAAAGGTTTTAATTCTTCGGGTAACGACTTTAATTCGGGAAACCGGATTTTGGGGTGTTACACCCATTATTCCATTTCATTTATAAGTCGATTCAAATTATTCCTTCATTCCATTTTTCACAGAATCACATAATTCCATTACTCGATTTTGTACTTATTTCTATGTCTCATTAAGTAGTAGAGTTTTTTAATTTTTGGTAATAATTTTCTGAGTATTTTTTTTCAAATTCAAATTCCTAGAATCGTGCTAATTTATTTCTCAATTTTTTATTTTAATGCATTTCATTGATTATCATAATCAAATGCAATGACCATCATACCTTTTTTTTTTTATTGATTTAGTGAATTTTTAATTAATGAAATTATAGTAGAATCTGAACCTTTAATTGATTACATCCAATAAATATAATTTATTCTTGTATTTGTATTTAATCAAACCATTTGTAGTGAACAACATCCCCAGTTAAGAGCTAAATACTCACCTTTCTTCTTCTAATTAGCTTGGGATCCAAGTACAAGGGCCTGAGAAGTGGAGCTGGGCTTCTCACTGTCATTGTCCAGCCCATGGTCTTCAATCTCTACCAATGATCCACTCAAACAACTGTTGGGCTGCATCAAAATCAAATGTTTAGTGAAATAATATGACAAATTGGCGAATTAATTAAGCTTGAGTTTTTCCTGTTTCCTTATCTTATTAGGAAAGAGTATTTTCTTATCAAATATTTTTTTGAAGTAAAATTGAATTTTATTAAAGAAATAACAACTAACCCGGCATCAAGCCAGACAGTTAAAACTACAGTTGGTGGGACAGACCCCTCACCATAATCTCAGCTACTGTTAGTTAAAGCATGTTTGGCCAATTCGTGAGCCACTTTATTACAAGATCGACGAACAAACTGTAATGAACAATCTATCCCTGGACTAGAGAGAATGCGCATAAAGTTGTAGATAATGCCCCCGAAAATATTCCTCGTGTGCTTTGATATATAGACATCAAATTCTTCACGTACGTCAAATTCTTCACGTTCTCTTTTATTGATTTACTTCTATTCATCCGTTCCAATTATTAACTATGTTTATTTTAGACTATTTAAAACTGGTTTCAGATCGGGAACCGAGTTGAGCCATACTCTGTTTCAGTTTTAGCTATGATTTTAGAACTATTTTATTGCGGCTTAAATTTGATTCTTACAAATCAAAACCTCGATTAGTTTAAGTGGAAAATGGCAAAAACATTTTCAGAATTATTTGTTTAGAAATTAATTTTTAACTTAAGAATAATTTAACCAAAATTTAAATTACAAATTTTTTTAGGGAATTTAAATTACAAGTTTTGATTATACCAATTTTAGTTAAACGATATTTTCAAAAAATTAATTAATTTTTATTTAAAAGTAGTTCTTATAGTAAATGTAATTTCGTCATTTATACACATTTTGTACAAACAATCAAAATTCATATGATTAACAAAGTTCATTAAATGTTCTTGCAAAATGTGATAGTATAGGATATGCTTTTGCTATTTTCCTTAATTTAAAAAACCCAGCATGAAAGCTAATTAAAGCATAAAGTTAGATTATTTTTTTAAAGAAATAAGTGCAACTTTATTACAAACTATGCAGAGAGATAACATTATATAATATTTACCACACCTGTTGGGTTATATGATTTTTCAATTTTGAATGTATATATATTTAGTTTATAATCTAGTATCACATGGAATAAAATTGGGTAATAAATTATATTGGCCTGATTCGGCCAGTAAGAAAGATTCAAAATGAAGGTCAAAAGTTAAATGGTTCGGTCAAGTTATAGCCGAAGAATCTTTCGTGATCATGATGCACGGTTATAAATAACCTGTCACATACCTTCAATTCCATATATGTTTTTCTTTAAATTCAGAAACTCTAGAGACCGGTTTGGTTTGGTTCCAAAACCATAAACAACCCTACCAATTATATATTTATAGGGATGAAAACATAAACAAAAAAAGGTTTGATTTGATAAACCTTGGGAGGGTCAGGAGAGGCAGTCCTCTTGAGCCTAAGAAGAGCAAAGTTATCCAAGAACTGTCTCTGGTGGTGTCGTGTTCATAATAGGCATGACCATTGAAATTCTGATTAGTAGCAGTGACAAGATGTCGAATACAATGTTGTAACAATTGGTTCGACAACTTGGTTGTTCACATATAATGAACAATAAGTAAATAAATAGTAAACAAAAGACACACGATATGTCTACCTATTTCGGTACAACATCACCTACATCTGGGGGCACTCTGCCAGTGGAAAGGTTTTCACTATACGGTAGTCAATAGTACAACTCAAGCATCAACTGGTTATCATACAAACCATTGTCCTAGCTACAACTACTACTTCAAATGAAACACCTAGACCAGGGTCTCCCCCTGAATTTGAGAACACCTCAATTCCACTCTTCGAGCAAACGTCTATACTCGGTTTATCGTTGTCTTCAATCGGCTCGTGAATCTTCAATCACGCAAAGCACAATACCCTAATCGATCAAACACTCAAATCTCCTCGAATGATGTTTGTCGAAGCACACGTTTTTAACAAATCATACAGCCTCTTAACACGTTAGTTCAACACGCTTAAGAGCTCTATATATTTTGCACAGAAGAACGACCAACTGCTAAGGGGGAAGCCTCGGCTTTTATAGCAGCTACTCAAATTTTAAGGGTTTTCGTAACCCTACAAAGAGATCGACTCTAAATAGGAAAGGGTTCATTTGCCGCCACACATTCTTGGAAAGAAAGTATTTCCGCCCTAAAAAAAATCTTGTTGATGCGTTTTCTACACAGCTGGAAGTTTCCTTAATCCATATATACTTGAATTCTTCTCAGACACGTTTCTGAGAAACAGATAGGAAAGATCAAAACTTTCCTAAACACTGAGCGCACGACGTCATTCCAAAAGTCTGCAACATGTTGTCTAACATATTTTCTTGCACTAAAAAATAACGCCAACATTGAACGTAACAACCATAACAATCGGGGCGGACCTTTAACATTTGGACCCGAGGACAAAATAGTGGAGCAACGTACGTTAATATCAAAGTGAAACGTTAAAAGCCATTTCGATACGTATTTTGTTGAGAGAATGGAGAACAAGTCCTTACATAAAACAATCGGGAGAGAGGAAGACGAGAACAACCCAAAATGACATTCCTTTGCAAGATTGTTAGATTATATTCTAGTTTTCCTATATTTAGTTTCCTTATATTTATGTTTTCTTTTCTTTCTTGTATTAGGGTTTCCCATTCTATTTCAATTACATCTATAAATAGATGTCTATTGTAATTCACAATATAATCAATTCAACAATACTTCTTATTGTTAACATGGTATCAGAGGCATATTGATCCTAGGCAAAATCTCTACAAATTTTTCGCTTTACCCACTCGTCAATGATTTGTGATTCTGACGGGTGGGCGAGGCAATTCAATCTCAATTGATTATGCTTTTTTCGCTTTGCCCACTCGTCGGTGATTTGTAATAGCGATAGGTGGGCGAGGCTACGAAATCGCTTCCGCAAATATTCGTGAGGCTCCATCACCGGACACTGTCCGAGGCCGCTTCGGTAATTTGGGTTACGAGGTTGAAGATAGTTGGTCAAGAATGATGATGGAGTTGTTGATGCTTCAAATTGCTTGATTGGTCCTTCTCTCTTATGCTTTCTTCTAATAAATAGAAAGTACCCCCCGACCATTTGTCGCTATCTCGATGTGTTCTCCTTGTCTTGCATCTTAACTAGCTTCGGTTGAAATATTATTTTTTTTGGATTGCTCGTTTCTTATTTGGATCTGTTTTCGTCCGCTATGACATTTGTTTTGGCCAGCGGCCATAGTCCATGTGTACAATCCCGTAATTCAGAAAAGCTACCCCGTAATTCGGAAATCCCGTAATCCGGAATAGCTTTTCCGAATTACGGGATTGTACACATGGCTGATGATATTATTGAAAGTACTGTGATTACACATGGCTGATGCTTACACGAATGAATATTTGATAGAAATAATTCAATGTGCTTACCTCTATAAAAAGTTTGATAGTATTGAGTTGTGGCGAGGGTTGCGGCTGTCGAGAATGTTGTCGAAGTGATGTGGCGAGAATTGAGGATGAAGGATGCGCGCCGCTCACGGCCGATGGCTGATGCTTGATGCCCGTATGTGCTGAATGATGTCCGATGATGCCTGATGCTTGATGCCTGATGGCAGATGACGAGATAGCAGCTGCCCGATGATGCCAGATGGCTGGTGGCGAGATAGCAGATGCCCTATGATTGTCATATGCCTGATGGCTAATGGCGAGATAGCAACTGCCCAATGATTGCCAAATGCCTGATGGCTGATGACGAGATAACAAATGCCTGATGGCGAGATAGCAGCTGCCCAATGATTGCTAGATGCTTGATCAAGTGTGGGTTGATTCGAGCAAGAGGGTAGAGAAAGAGTAGAGATTGAGGGATTGAAATTGATTGAGTTACGGGATCGAAGTGGTGGAATCAAGATCAATTGATGACGAAGAAACGAGATTGTGCGAGGAAAATTAATAAGGTAAAGAGTAAAAGAAGAACCGATTGGTTTGAGAAAGAAAATAACAGAATAAGGGAAAAGACAAAAAAAGGAATAGAGACGGTGTTTGAACTTGGTAGAGGAGATTCGAGATTGTCGAGTTGATTGTTTGCGGAAACGAGAGGCCAGAGATTGAGATTTGAATTGTCTTGCCCACCCGTCAGAATCACGAATCATCGACGAGTGGTCAAAGCGAAATACACATAGAGATTTGACTAAAGATCGAATATAGCTGTGATACCGTAATAGAAATAGAATAGGAAACCCTAATACAAGAAAGAAAAGGAAACATAAATGTAGGAAAACTAGAATATAATCTAACAGTCCTCCTCAAACTCAATGCGGTGAAACAAGAATTGAGTTTGAAGCTTGATAGTATTGAGTTGTGGCGAGGGTTGCGGCTGCCAAGAATGTTTTCGAAGTGATTTGGCGAGAATTGAAGATGGAGGATGCGCTGCTCACGGCCAATGGTAGATGCCTGATGTATGATGCCAGATGCGCTGAACGGACGCCGTACTGGACTAATCATAATATGTTCCGGTATTTTTCCCTCCTTGCGAGTTGGAATCTTCAAAAGGATTTCGTTGATGCTCATCAATCCTCTCACGTGCGATTTCTGAATTACGGGATGTATTTTCTGGATTATAAGATTTCCGAATTACAGGGTAGTTTTTTCGAATTACGGGATTTCTTATTGTTAACAAAGATGATAACATCATAACTTAAATCCTAGGTAACATATTAGGGGGAAAGCAAAAACATATCATATAGGGGTAAAAAAGAATTTGGTGTTTGAAATATAATAATAATCTTGTATCGTGCAAGTTCGATTTGGGTATGGTCATTAGAGACCACTCGGGTCCGGTGATAGCAGCAAAGTCCATTAGACATCTCGAATGTTCAAGTTTTCATTCACGATCGAGGCGTTGGGGATTAAGGAGACGTTCTAGTGGATTAGAGGATCAGATTGGAACGGAAATGTTATGGCCTTATGGGCATAGAATCGAATTGTCAAACTATCGTCCATCTTAAAAACTCGGGCGCTATCTTGTCTTGGAACCATCTTACTTTTGTTACTTATCAACAAATGAGGTGGCTCACTTACTAGCTAGAGCTTCTTTATGTGTTGTTGCTCTTGATAATCCTTAATGCATATGATTTTTGTCTCAAAAAACATAATAATAAAAAGGGATAATTCCTGATCAGCATGGTAAATTATGACACATTTTCATGTCAGTACGGTGAATTTTTTTAAGAGTCAATTCAATACGGGCAACTATTTTTATGTGTCATCGTTATCTAAATTCTGTTAAAACTAACGGAATAAGATACTTTTTTTTTAAAATATCTAATTTCCCTTATATTAAAAATTAAAAAATTAAAAAGATGAAGAAATTTGAAAGAAGAAAGAAGAACATTGGTTTTGGGTCTTGCTCCCCTTCTTCCCTCTCTCCCTCTTCGTCCCAATCGTCACCCCACCATCTCAAGAATCACTGCCATCCTCAAACGCTCACCGCTTTTCCCGCCGCCATTGTCGACGACTTCGGCCGCCGCCAAGCCCTTCCTCCACCGCTACTCAGTCGGAGCCCATTTCCGTCGCACATGCTCCTAACACCGATTCAGGGAGACCAAATCGAGAGAACCCAAATGGAGGGAACCCCCTGTTGGGAGAAAAACAAATCTAATCGAATAATTAGATGCAACGGAATTAAATAATTCTCCCCACCTGTGCAAATCTCGTAGGAATATATCAAGCAGAGCAAATAGAGCAATCTAATAAAATATAGCAAACAAGAACACACAATAGGCACGCACGATTTTAGCGTGGAAAACCTCCTCAAGGCGAGAGAAGAAAAACCACGGGACCCTCGAGGCCACTTAATCTCCACTATCAATATAATGGGTATAACGAGTTCTCTCTAAATACAATTAGAGGATCACAATATCTCAAGATTAATCAATCTTGACTCAAACCACAATTACAAGAAAGAGTAAAGAAACTTCACCGAATCGATAGCGCACGATCGAAAAATCGTATCAAATCACTTGAACCTTCAAACGCAAATTCCAAGGGTCAGAACGTAGTACCACGTCTTCCGAACACCCTGTACAAAAATCAGCATGATCCAACTGTGGATCAACCTCCGATCGGACTCGAGAACCTTGCTAGTCGGCCTAGAAAGTAGCAGAAAATTCTGCACGAATTTCACTCTATTTCTCTCTTGAATTGATCTTATTTCCTTCTCTCTATTGCCTCCTATTTAAAGGCAAGCAATTAGAGTTTCCTTCTTCATGTAGGATACTAACTACATGGGCTTTGGGCCTCCACTTATTTAATAAAGGCCCAACACCCCTAAATCGACTAAACGACTTTGGCCGCCGCCAGGCCCTCCCTCCACCGCCACTTAGAGCATCTCCAACCCTATTTGCATATCCCCATTATTTATTACCCAATAATTAGCAAAAAGCAAGTCTCCATCCCCATTCATTCCCAACACAGTCTCCAAAAATATTCCTATTTGTCAAATCAAATATTACTTTTCATTATTTTAATAATAAAATAATAATATATTTTATTTAATGCATTTTTATTTTTATAATTACCAATATATTATTACAACAAATAATATATTCAACTAATTTATTAGAAAAAATATTTACATAATTAATTACGATATGTAATTATTTTTTTCCGATCGATTTTTTATATGGAATTAAAAATTCGCTAAAATGACACATGAAATTAAAATTCACTAAAATAATTTATTGATTAAAGATGAATTTACTGAAAATGATAAGTTTATAATTTTTTGTTAAAGTGTTATTATTTATATTTACTGAAATGACAATGATTTATTTTATTTTCACTCATATGACAAAAAATTCACATAATTATTATACATTAGGATATATTTTTTATTACTATAATACAATTAATTTTTTTTTGAAGGTTTATAATAGAGTTCATTTTTATTGAAGAATTTATAATAGAGTTAATTGGTTTTTATAAACATTACATAATACAAATATAAAAATTTATGTTTACTGAAAATTAAAATTGTGGGCCAAAATGACCCAAAAAGAAATATTAAACTTGGCCAAAATCTTCATTTATATATGAAACCATTTAACCCTAATTCTTTTGTCTCTACTTATCTCACTACACAATCCGGCTCTACTCTTCGCCACAAGGCCGCCTCCGCGCCTCCGACCACGTCCGCGCTCCGGCCTCCGCGCTCGGCTCCGTGCTCCGGGTTTGATTTTCTTTTTGCAAAAAAGAATTTAATGAATAAAATATTAATCTTTAATGTTTGAGAACTGCTACAGTGAGTTTTCAAATTTGAAGACTTATTGTAGCATATCTGCAAATTTGGGGATGGGGATTTGCCTCTTCATTGGAGAAAAAAGTTTACAAATATTTGCAAATTTACAGACTGTATTGGAGATGTCCTTAGTCGGAGCCCATGCACCGATTAAGGGAGACCAAATCGAGAGAAACCAAATCGATTCAGGGAGACCAAAACGAGAGAACCCAAATGGAGGGAAACCCCAAATCGACTAAATCGAGAGACCCAAGGTCTGGATCCACAACAACAAGCAGATCTCTGGCGTTTGGGGATGGATTCTGAATGAACCTTGGTACGGATTTGCAGATCTGCCAGTTCCAACCATGTTTCTGTATGGATTGGTGTCTTTATTTACGATTGTTCTTTAACAGTGGAGGAGTGGAATCGGAGCCTACTGGGGAGAAATAAGTGTTGATTTCGATTCTCTCTCAAATTATGCATTCGTATTGTCTCCAATGGAACGAATCGGAATGGATCGGCAACTGGGTCGGGGTCGTCTTTCATGGTGGTGGCGGAGGTGGTGCCGGCGAGGGTGGTGGTATTGCGGTTGAGAAATGAGGAGGAGAATCAAAATCGGCTTCTCGAACATCTTCCCCTTGTGTTGTTTCTTCGTGCCTCTCTTTCTTTGTTTGTACAATGAAGCCCAAATCATCAGAACACATAGTAAATATGGTTTCAAACATTTGATTGCAATTATTTACTAGAATTTTCTTTTAATCCAAGTGTTGTTCGATCTTAAATTTGAGAACTCAAACGTGTGGCTTTTTGTGTTCTTGTTGCCATTGTTGTTGGTTGGTTGCAGATAAAAAAAATGAACTTAGTTTCTTTGGATTCTTGAAGTTTGTAACTTGGTTTAATCCCTTCAAGAACAAATGCAAGATCTGGAGAATGAGTTCAATGACACATGTTTGAAAATTTAAATCATATTAAAATGTATTTTGGTCATTTTATGTTAAATTTAACAGAATTATATACGGTGACACATAAAAATAGTTGCCTGTACTGAACTGACTCTTAAAAAACTTTATCATACTGATATGAAAATGTGTTATAGTTGACCGTACTGATCATGAATTATCCCTAATAAAAATATTGTAGACAGGAAATAAACATTTTTATTTTATTAAATAACCAGGGTATAGCTATGCGGGATACGCGGTGCTATTTGTAAAATTAAATCAAATAAATATAATCATTTAATACACTCAAATTTAAATAACGGATAATTTATTTCATAAGATGAATTGAAATATAGTAGCCAAAATAATCTAAAATATTATTTGTAACATATTTTGAAGCTGAATTTGTTTCGGCTAATTAGTTAGTTGTCATAGAGTACACATTTATAACATAATGTATTATCTTTGATGACATAACCTTTTGTTGTAGTGGAGAAGACTTCTTTTGGGAAGCATCATATTTGGCTGGAGGCATCCAACATAACTATATAAAATAAGAGAAGCAATATTGTAAGTAAATGCTCACTCGATTGAGTGTTAATTTATTGGAGTGATATTTCTGACCACTTCAAAATAGACAATTTTTTGAATCGTATGATTGTCCTGTAAATCTTCGTTAACAAAACAACAACGTATAGTTGGTCATGCGTAAAAACCTAACTTATAAAAATACGCATTAATCATTAGAGCATCTCCAACGGAGCATGCAAAACTGCAAATATTTTCAGTTTTCACTACTTCTTCCCTTAATGCAGTAGACAAATCTCCATCTACATCCTCAAATTTGCCAACTTGCTACAAGAACTGCAGCAGTCCCCAAAAAATAAAAGTGAGTATTTTATTCATTTCCTTTCCATTTTCCTATTTACAAAATCAAACCTAAAAATCAAACCACAAGAAATATAGCATATATCAGAAACTGGCATTGACTTTCAAACAAGATTCAAATTGAAAAATAACAAACCAGATTCGCAAATATTACAAAAAAATGTACAAATAAAAAAAAAATACACCGGCCGGAACAAATCGGAGGTAGAGACGCGGAGGCATGAGGCGGATCTTCCTTTTTTGGTCTGATGGAGCCGGATCTGACATTTGGTATGCTATTTATGTAGAAGAGATAGAGGGGGCGGGCGGTGGCGAACGCCATGGTTGGAGAGGACGAAGAACCCGATCATTTGCTTCGAAATCCATGAGGTAGAGGCGAGATCTAGCTTTTCCGGTGCAACGTGAAGGTCGGAGGTGCCGTGAGGAGCCATGATCGGTCTTGGTCTCTGTTGAGTAGAGAGGAGATATTGAGAGACAGAAGAGAAAGAAAGGGGATGGTGGATAAGAATTGGAATGGGAAAAGTGAGGCGTAGAAGACAATTAGGAATTTAGGGTTATGGCAAATGCCAATTTGGGGCAAGTTTAATCATAATTCATTTTGGGCCAAACTTAATCTAATTTATTTTGAGCCAATTTTGTATATATCATAATTTAAAAAAATTATATATCATAATGCTAAATTTATATTTATGTATGGTCTAAATTGAATGACAAAAGATTCTTTTTATGTATTTTTTTTAAATTTTAAAGTATGCATTAATTATATTTTTAAAGAAATCAATTTAATTTCTTTATATCATCATTTTTAAAGTTTATTTCAGCATTATAATTTCATTTGCGATTTTTATTTCAGGTAGATGATACAAAAATATATAAACGAACATGTCGTGTTGCGCGTTTTTGGGCGACCAACACTCAGAGAATTAATAGTGTTTAATTTTTTTTATTCGATGTGTTATTTTTAATATTTTAGTAAACAAAGTTTTGAATATAATATGATACTGATTTTTTAGTAAATTAAATAAGTTATTTAATCATGTTATGTATATATATAACATTTAAGAAGAATTTATTAGAATTACAATTTTAAGAATTGAAAAAAAAAAAAAAATATGTAAATTTATTTTATTATTAAAATAATGAAAAGTAGTATTTGATGTGACAAGTAAGCATATTTTTGAAGACTTAACGGGGATATGCAAATATGGCCGGAGATGCTCTTACATGCTATATTAGATTGAAGTATTAACAATGGAATAGGTAAACTCCAAAATCCTTGAGCGTAGCTTGAAAGGCGAACGTGCAGATCTGCCACAAGAAAGCAATATTTTATAACAGTTAACAAGAGTATAGAGCAAGGCAAAGAAACTGATAAAAGTTAACCTCTATACATTCCACTTTCCTGTATGAGCAATTTCTCTGAAAGTATAACACTATATACTTGATCTGCTAAGAATTAGACAAGCAATCACAATATTATATTATTGCATGTACATATAGTCAGGAACAAGTTACCACTGAATCAGAGACTTATTGACTACTTGTTGGCCATGTTTTTGGCATTATGCCTTACAATTACATGCCATTCACGCAACTTATTCCTCATCAACTAAACAAATATATTTTAGGAGAACATGCCCTATCAAATATCAGCAAAACCCAATGAAACTCATCCTTCATACACATAGTCCAATATCATCTTCTGCAACTAATCATTAAGGGTTTCTCAATATGGATTCTTGGGAAGATCCAATCAAATTTCGAATACACACATATAATAGATGTTGAAACATGTACCGGATACGAACTCCCCGGCAATAGGATTTGAGTGGAGCTGTTCAGAAGAACCGGAAGAGGTCGCGAGATGGCCTATGGATGGGCAACAATGACTAAATAGAAAGGATATAACTTCATAATTGACATAGAATTGTGGGCATGTAATCGGCTACAAATACTATTATCAGGTACAAATATACGAATAAATAAGAATTATTGGATTGAAAAACATACGGTTCAGATTAGTGACAATTAGAGTTGCACGCAATGTAATTATTTCTATTTTTAAACTCTTTCATTTCTTTGGTCAATGATAATGGGGGTAGTTTAGTATTTTGTACATGGGTTGGGAATTTCAATCACGCTCAATCCCGAATTCTTTGTGGCTTCCGGAAAAATCTAACCTTTCCTTTTTCAAACTCTATCAATCCTTTGTTGTCGAATCACCAAACCCTACCACTATTCATCTCTCATGTAGTCTACGAGTGCTCAGCCTGTGATGAGACCCACCGATGTCCGTACGCCGTTGTTGTGCAGCTTTCACTTTCAGCTTTTGCCCCGATCTCGTTTGTTTGTCTCTCGGCTTGGACTCGGAGGTATGGGTTGAGGACATTTTTGTTTCTGGATAAGCTTTGCGATGTGAGTGAGAAGGTTCGGGTATGAGTTTTATTTTGTTGGGGGAGGGGGGAGGGGGTTGGTGGGTTTGATCGGTCTGTTGTTGATGTGGATTGTTTTTGAATTATGGGGTTTTTGTATTTGGTGTGGTTTCGCACGGTGAAGTGAAATTTTGAATCGACCATTATTGATTAGCTTGGTTTTAAATACTCGATTTCGTGAAGTTGATGTGAATTTGTATATTGCTAAAAAAATTCTCGTGAATTTGATTTAGTAGTTGATTGGATTTTGTTGATTGTTTGAACATTTTCTCTTGTTTTGCTGATTGATAAAATTTTGCTGATTGTGTGAACATTTTCTCTTGTTATTTTGGATTTTCTTGAGTCGCCATTCAATAATGGCGATTTCTCTCTGAACAATGTTAGGGCACCGAAGTTCTCATCTTCATCTATATTTGTTTGATTTGCACGCCTTGTCCGTTTTTCTTTCTTTTTATTATCTGCATGTGTCGATTGAATATCCATCGAACAGATTGAAGACTTTCTGAACTATATTAGGGCACCTTAGGTCGGATCTTGCATGTCTTGATTTGTGATTTTTATCAATATGTACTATCATATTTCTATCAATTTTGTATGCCCACTTAATTAGTGATTCAATATGTAATTGCAGATCTTTAACATGATGATGGGTTAGGTACAATTATGGGTTCACTAAACACTGAAATCAATTGTTATTGTCAATGCTTACATTTTTCCCATGTTTCCATGATATTCCAACATGATTCCATGCTTCCATTACAACATTATTCCATATTTTAATTGTCAGTTGTTCCATTAATCTTTTATTTCATATTTTCATTTCGCCAAATTTTCATTTTGCAATTCAAATAATATACCATCCTATAATATCACATGCACTGCTTCGTGGTTGCGGTCTGTATTTTTTCCATGACTTCATCCTTTCATATTTTGTATGGGATAAATTTCTTTCTCGCATTCGAACCACTTTGCATACTAGTATTGTTCCATTTTCCATATTAGAATTACATGATTCCATTTCATATTTACTCCATTATTTCATTCTGCCCATGACCCAATGTATTGCAATGGTCACATTCCGTTCCCCCCTTACTGCATTTCAGTTTGGTTAACATGGTGCCCCATATGTGATGGACTCCATTGGTACTTTTTATACATTTTTCTTTCATATGTACACTATAATAATATGCTTGTGAGCCCTACTTTTTATGGGAATCAAATATTTATATTCTTCCAATCTTCCCATTGCAGTTATTGACTCTGCGCCCCACTTGGTTGAAAGTGGACAAACCAATCATATTGGGAGGCAATCGAGGATGTTAATAAGGCCGCTGATTACAATTGGTGTGCTGCCATGTGCTCACAAATCTGCACGCAAGAAAATGTGATTGGGAACTCAGGCGAAACCAAAAAAACCCCAATTTTATGGTACTCTGACCTTCTTACTGATACTCAAAATTTACTTTCATTTTTGCACAATATTTTCTCCTTAATCATTTTTTAATTATTATTAATTTTGTTTTTTGTTCCAGTTACTTTATGTAGATCGCGTGGAGTTTGGGAAGGTAAGGATAGATCGGGTGTGGCCAACACTCGTAGGATGGACGGATAAAGTTGTTGATGAGTGCATAAGCACAGAATTGACAAAAAAATCCGTCAGGAAAGGCCATGTAGTTGCTGAGAGGATGCGTAGGTCAACACTATCCGGTGAAAATGACCACGCAGATGAATGGTCACCTGCGAAGGTACTTTGTTTAACATATATTTCACCCTAACATGCTTCCAAGTTAAATTATTGTATTGTACTATTATGATTTCATTAAATTATTCCAGTTGTTCTACCTTAAAACTTTTCATGTCTATTATGTTCACATATTCCATTATTCCATTACAATACAATCACATTATTCCATCTCCTAACATTTATGTGATTTTACTACAAATGGGATAATGGAATTATGTGATTTTGTTCAAAATGGATTTAAGAAATCATTTTACTCGATTTATGAATAAAATGGAATCATGGAATTATCATTTACACATGAGATTATGTGCAAATTCCATGATTCCATTTGCACATAATTCTATAATTCCATTTCATTCATAAGTCGATTCAAATGATTTTTTCATTTCCCTTTTCACAAAATCACATAATTCCATCACTCGATTTTGTACTTATTTTCATGTCTCATTAAGTAGTAGAGTTTCTTAATTTTTGATAATAATTTTCTGAATATTTTTTTCAAATTTAAATTCTTAAAATCGTGCTAATTTATTTCTCAATTTCCTAATTTAATGCATTTCATTGATTATCAGAATCAAACACAATGACCATCATACCATTTTTATTGATTTAATGCATGTTTAATTAATTAAATTATAGTAAAATCTGGACCTTTAATTTATTACATCCAATGGATGTAATTTATTTTTATATTTGTATTTAATCAACCATTTGTAGGGGAGTGCATCCCAAAATTGTGATCAATGTAGAATTAGATTGAATTAACGCTCCCTTAAAAAAGAATTATAATTAATGTGAAATTAGAAGAAAAAAAGTATTATACTTTATACACGACAACACAGCGGTCCCTATGAGATTAGGATTTTCGCTCTTTGTGGCGAAGTTTGTGGCAAGGTCTGCAAGTTTGTGGCTCGCGCTTGGATTGCGACGACAGAGCATGGAGGGGCGGGGTTGGGTAGGGACATGGAGGAGCTGGGGTCGGGGACTAGGGCTGGGCAGGGACAGAGAGGCGGTGAGCAGGAGGGGAGGGAGGGACGGAGGAGCAAGGGAGGGAGTGACGGTGGCCGAGAAAGGACTCGGGCTGAGGATAGGGGAGGAGGGGGACGGAGGAGGGGACGGGATTCGATCTGGGACGAGCAGAGATGGAAACTATTGGTTTTGGTTGGTTGGTAGGCAGGTACTGGGAGGGAACCGGAGTTATCTGGCGTCGGTGGGCAGACTCATGTAAGCATACCGAATTAGAGTGCGATGCCCATATTCATCGTAGAGTTGATCGAGAAAGCTGGTTTAAGGCGGTCTGCAGCAAGATCACGGGGTTTCTCCATCCGTATGAGTTAGAGGCCGTGGCTCTGCATGATGCTAACTGGTTCGAGTTGATCGGTCTTCAGGGTTATCATGGAGGCCTAAGCAAACCATTCTGCAACAAGATCACGGGGCTTCTCCATCCGTATGAGTTGGAGGCCGTGGCTCTGCAAGATGTTAAACGGGTCAAGATGAATAACTTTGGGGGAATTTGCGAACGGGGTTGCGAACTACCCACAACCGTAACGTACAATCAAATGGCTCACGAATTGGCTAGTTTTGTCTTAACTAACTGTAGTTGGGTTTATGGTGAGGGGGATGTCCCATCAACTGTAACTTCAGCTGTCCGACTTAATGCCGGGTTAGTTGCTATTTCTTAAATAAAATTCGATTTTACTTAAAAAAAGAAGAAAAAAAGTATTTTTTGAATATTTGTAATAGAAAATTCAAAAAAATTAGAAAAACACAAACAATAAAAATTCTCTCAAAATGAATGACACGTGGCAACTTGAGGATTTTTTCCACATATATATATATAGATTCCTGAGGCTGAAATAACGAAATAGACGCATACACAATTTACCCAACTTACAATTAAAAGAAAAGATAAGCGAGAAACATTTAAATAAAACACACAATATATGGTGTTGTTGGTGATGACACACACGACACAACACAACCTTAATCACAAGATGGTACATGATCCAGCAGCGATTGCGAATTCGAGAACTTTGTCGGTGACCTCAATTCCTAACTCCACCTTCTCCAGTGTATGCGTCCACTTCTCCTGAAATCATCAATCAAAACATAGGTATATATATATATATATATATATATATATATATATATATATATATATATATATATATATATATATATATATATATATATATATATGTAGCTTTTTTATATTTGAGAAAAGAAAAAAGCAAAAACGAATCACCGTACCCAATCTATACTGCGTGCAACTATAGGTGCCTTGGAAGTAGAAAGGCAATCGTATGTCCTTGGATTGCTAGCAGGCTGCAACAATATCACAAGAAGATGAACAAATACACGAAAGAATTAATAGTTAATTTATAATATCGATATAGACATACCTTATAAATGTTAGGTGTGGTGGAGGTGGAGTTGAAGAGAATCTTGTTGAGCTTAAGAAGAGCAAAGTTGTCCAACAAGTGTCCGTGGGCGGAGTTGTGTTGATAGTTTCCGTTGTTATAGCAATCGGTGCAGACGTCGAAGGAACTGCAAGATTCGTGACATGTAACGCAGGTGAAGAAGAGGCCTTTCACGGGTTTGCTGCAGCCATCACAAGTAGGCCTCCCGCTGGTGTTGATGATGTAGAAGATGGTCAACACTTGCCAGAAGTTGAGAACTTGTGATTTCTCATACTTGTTGATGGTGCACAGCTGCGAGAACACTTTGGGGCTGCTGAGGTGAATGTAGCCTTTCTGTGTCATAAAGGCAACGTACTCATCGGCGCCGATATGGTAGTCGCTGTTGGAGTCCATGGCCGAGTACAACTCTCTTGCCGCTTGCTTCGTAGCTTCGCTTCCATTTTTGTAATACGCTACTGCTGCACTGTGCAACTCCTCCATTTTCTTAGCCTATAGGTATAATCATACATTTGAAATTGAAAATTATGTAAGTTGCTCACACACTTCATAAAATACAACCAAAATATGCATTGTGATTCAATTTTTCTTGATCCGATTGTTTATCTTTTTATTGTTGATAACTCGACTACATATGGATAAAGAAAAAGTGTTTGTGTTTCACTAATGGTAACTATTATATTTTTGGGAAAATAGCCATTGACGAAAACATTCGTTCATTAGATATCTTGAAATATTGTTTTATCTTTATTGGTGGAAACAAAATTATTTTAAGCAAGTGAAGTATTCTACATAATCATCTAGAAAGCTAATTTTCCTTAATGCATTTGAACAGAAAATTCTCAACATAGATGTTGTAGGGCCTATTTTTTCCTAATTTCTTTTATATCTCAAAATTTATCCATTCTCCATAAAGGAACTGAATGAAACTAAAGTTTCATGTTTAGTTTTAGATTAGAGACGTTAAAAGTGATGAATTAACGTTAACTATAACCTTTAGCCTTCTAAGCTATTGATGCATATTCGATTCCCGCTACTTACTCTATCTATATATTTTCATATGCTAATTTTATTTGAATGTTTCTATATATTCTTATATTTTGAAAATTTCATTTTGTTTTTGAAAATTACAAAATGGTTTAGTGGATTGAATATACAATCCGTAAAATTTTCTTCTTTTTTTTTCAATAAGAAAGGGGTGAGGCAAAAATGCTAACGAAATTGAAATGAGAACATCCATTGTCTAATACATAGGACAAAGGTATTTTAAGAGAGGGAATTCCCTAGAAGGAGAGGAGTTGGAGTTAGAGGAAGAGGAGGGCTCAACATTCCACTGTTACTTGAGTTATGATTTTAGGATTTTGAGGCCCTTGAATTAAAGATCTTCTAAATGGTCGGCTTCATCTAAGTAGGGCCCTTGTTCCCTTATCCATTTCTATCATGTGTTTTGTTTAGAGTGAAGAGCTAACACTGCCTAGCTATAAGCAAGCTAAACTGAACAGTTTTGGATTCGGAGTACAAAACAAACACCTCTAATTCCAATAAATACACAGAAGAATAATTATTTAATTTAATAACTATGTATACAGATGTAGATATAGATATTACCGTATGAATGTTGTTGACCCTGAGAAGAGCAAAGTTGTCCAACAAGTGTCCGTGGGCGGGGCTGTGCTGATATTTGCCGGCGTGATAGCAGCCGGGACAGACGTCGAAGGAGGTGCAAGATTGGTAACACGTAAAGCAGGTGAAGAAGAGGCCTTTGACGAGGTCGCCGCAGCCGTCACAAATAGGCCTCCCGCTGTTGATGATGTAGAAGATGGTCAAGACTTGCCAGAAGCTGAGAACCTCTGACTTGTCATGCTTGTTGATGGTGCACAGCTGAGAGAACACTTTGTGGCTGCACAGGTAACTGTAGCCATGCTTTATCATAAAGGCAATGTACTCGTCAAAGCCGATATGGTAGTCACTGTTGGAGTCCATCGCCCAGTAGAACTCTCTTGCCGCTTGCTTCATTGCTTCGCTTCCATTTTTGTAATAACTTAGTGCTGTGCGATGCAACTCCTCCATTTTCTTACTTCTCTCCATCCATCTGGACATACAATTATATACACACACAACAGTCCCTTTTAGAGTGATAATAATAATAATAATAGTAATAATCATTGAGCACCTTCTTGGGAGATTCTTTAAGAGACTAGTTTTTGAATTACGTACTACCACAATATTGCCTACCAATACTGACTAAAAATAAGGACTTTCTCTGTGCATGGTGACATGATGACATGTAGGGGTCACCGCACACTGATATAGACCATCCCACGGTTTCAATGGATGGGCAATCTGCAACTTGATATTTCCAATTTTATAATCACGTTCGGAGCCGACTGCACCATACCCATGATTTGAGTAGACGGCTTTTGGGTTTGGATTGGCCCGCTTTATTACCATCAATCTTAACTCTTCTGCTTTAATTTGGATACCTAGTTGTTCATGGAAAAATTTATTTTGATAATGAAGATAAGTACTAGTACAACATCTTAACAAGCGAAATATAACTAAAATTATATAAGACAAACAAACTATCAGAGAATACATAATAATGATAAAAATAATGAACATTGAAATGGAAAAATTAGTTTGACCCCATTAAAACCTCAAACAACTCCAATGAGATCACTTGCAATTGGTTTGAGGTTCAGATGCTTCTTGGTAAATAGGAGATTCTTAGTGTGTTTTCGATATTTTGTAGGAGATGTAGCCAAACTGGAGCATTTTTTGAGCATGGGAAAGTGACACGTTGATAACGCTGGCAGATCTTGCAAGAGCAATAACATCTTTATCCAGAGTTCAAATGGAGCAAAATTATATATCAAGATGAAGATAAAACTCTATGAGTTTGAAGAAGGAAGCGAGGTCATCGGAGTTATAGATTGCAAGATATTAGCCGGTCAAACATGCTGACCATCGACACATCACTCAATTCCAGAACGACCGAGTCATCTTGTAAGGACCATATCTTTCGCATCCGACCTCCAAATGAAGATTTTCTTGAGCTTAAATTCAAGAAAAAACAAGATATACAACTCTTATGAAGAAAGTTTTTCCATTTGAGAGCCGGAAGATGGTAAAAATGGCTCCTGACACCCATTTTTTTCAAAAACAGATCGACTGTCACGATTGCTCAGACGATCGTGAAAAATCAACGTCGCAAGGGAATAAATGGGATGCAACGATGGTGTCATGATCGTGGCATGATCGTGACAAGAAGAAACAAAGAAGACTTTCGTCATGGTGACACCCATCGTCAAGATCGTGACACTCGCAACAAATTTCAGCAGCAGTGAGCCTTCTTGCAAGGGCCATATCTTTCGCATTCGACCTCCAAATGAAGATTTTCTTGAGCCTAAATTCAAGAGGAAGAAAATATCTACAACTCTCTTAAAGAAAGTGTTTCCATTTGAGGAACGGAAGATGTCCAAAACGGAGCCGGAACATAAACTGGTCGCCAAAACAGCAGCTGACTCGGAAGGGCATTTTCGTCAATTGAGAAATCCGATTTTCACCATTATTTACCACCACACATTTTTTCAGCAAGACACATCACCTATTCCCACTCTCTCACCTTCTTCCATCTTCTCCCTAGCTTCCATCCTTCATTTTTCCTCCATTAAAGGCCGGCCAACCAAGAGCTTGATTATGCAAGGAGGAGGAGGATTCCATCACCACACCTTGAAAGGTTTTCAAGTAGCCAAGATTCATCAAGAGAGTACAAGATTGGAGGATTTTTGAGCTCCCAACCCATTTTGGGTTCTTGGGTTTGTTTAATTTCTCTTCATTTCATGAATCTTGTATTTTTCTTGTGGAATTTTGTATGAGCACCATGGTTTTGGGCTAAAAACCCAAGACCATGGGTGCTAGACTTTGTAGGAAAATATGACTTTCTGAAGCTTGATATCTATACATTTTTGAATTTATGCATGTGAGTTTGCTTGATTGTAATGCTTGATGAAGACTTATATTGTTGTTTGTGAGAGCATGTAATGATATATGTTGGATTGTTGATGCTTGAGCATGATTTGAATATACACTTGTGAGAGTTTGTGTGTGTTTGTAGTTGTATTAGAGTAGTAGCTCTCAACTTGTCCGAGAGGAAGAGTTGACAACGATTTTAAGTAGATTCAAAGAGTTAGAAGCAAAACTTCAACTTTTGGTTCGAAATTGGTCGCGTCTAATGCTTCCTAACGTTGAATGTAACTTCTCGAGAGGGTATTTTAACGTTAGGAAAGTCTTAGTCCGAGAGGATAAGCATCTAAGACTTAAGCCGCTTGCATTGCTTGAATGTGATTAGTTGATAGCTTGGATTGTCATTTCGCCGTTGGTCTAGCACCTGTGGTTGCTAGTTGCTTGATTTTCATTCCCCCGCTTTAATATTTTGCATCTAACTTAGTGTTCATTTAGTGTAGTTTGCTTAACTTAGTTGTTTGTTATTAATTAGTTTCTTAATCAAAAACCCCTAAAAATTGTGTATTTACTTTTTCTTCCCCGTCAAACCTAAGAGAGAGCGCAAATTGACTAAGTAATCGACCCACAAGTTGATCCCCTAGTGTTCGACCCGGCAAAGCCGAAATATAAATGTACTTGGACGATTAAAGGGCCTCTTTTGCGAGTGAGCTTTTTGGCCTTTCAAGTTGGCGCCGTTGCCGGGGATCAACGTTTCTTACTTAGTTGAGTTGTGTGATTTTTTAGATTTGATTGTACATTTGCATATAATTTTTACATTGTTTTTTTATGATAATTCTTGTGATATCTTGATTGCATGCGAAATTTTGCATTTGTGCTCTAACTCTCCATCTCTAGTGTTGTCTTCTTTTTCAATTCTATACCGATTTAAGAAGACATCGGAGGAGAGCAAATCCAAATGGAGCGAGATTGAAGATATTTTGAGCATCATCAAGAAGGCTTTGAAAATCCGGGCTATTATGAGCAAGATGACTACTTTGATCAATACGAGAACTACAATTCTCATGAAAGGTCTTATAGCCCGGATTACCACTATCATCAACTGGAATATCGGACAAGTCAATCGGAGAACGAGTGTACTCCTCATGAGCAATCCACTTCGTATGGAAATCAAGGTGGTTACGAAAATAATCGAGAGAGCTATTTTGAGCAAGGTAGTGGCCACTACCTCAATCGACATGAGCCTCACAATGACCACGCATACCAAGAGCCACCACCAAATTTTCAACCTCGATATGACCCACCACCGTCTTACCATGAAGAACCACCACCCCAATATTACCGAAATGATGAAGTCCCCTACCAAGACGATTATTCCTCCCATGAGTATAATGGAATGCATGAGAATCAATATAATTCCCAAGACCATTCTCTTCAAGAGGAGTTGTGGGAATTAAGAGATGCTCTTATGGCATTCATGCGAAGTCAAGAGGGCACAAACAAGGAAAATGCGGCGATGCTCTGTACATGTGCTCAAGATTTGGAAAGAGTGGGAATGTTGATCCGCGACCAAGTTGGTCGTCTTGCGCAAGGAGACAATACGAGGGAAGCGATGGGGGATGGTGGCATGGAAGAAAAAGGTATGGTAAATGATGAGCCGCACAAAGCCAAAGAGCTTGAATTCATGCAACTTAGTACAGTGTAGGAAGAGTCCGACGAAGAGCCAAAAAGTGCCGAAGTGCACGACTGGGCTAAAGGGACCGATGATGTGATGAGTGGGCTCGAAGCCCATCTAGGTCATGAATCTCCACAAGAGATCAAGGATGAAGTGGCCAAAGTGCTACCACTAGCTCAAGAGGCCGAAAAAGAGTCACAATTGCCTCAAGGAGTGATTGAAGTTCAGTCTCCTTCTTCTATACCTCTAAAGACTCCAATTTTAAAGACAAATTAGGAGAACAAGAGGAGTAGAAGATTGAGAAAGAACGATCTTGATCCGGGAGAAGCGAAAGAGCCTAATGTTCAAGAGATCAAGATCCACAATTGCTCGAGTAGCAATTGTATCTGGAGTGGAGTGGTCTGCACTCACTCGGCCCGAGAGGCGGCCGAGTTGAGTGGAGCGGTGTAGACCGTCGATCAGTCGAGCTAACGACGTTAAACAAATGCACTATTGGGAGGCACCCCAAATTTCTATCATTTTCCTTTGTAAATTCATCATTTTTAGATTAGAATTTTTTATACCATGGAATCTCTAACTTATAGATAGCATGGTGGCATTAGGTGAGAAGTTTGATCACGGCACCAACATTGATGATGGAGCTACAAGACAAGTGTGTGGACTTCTCGCCCATCCTTAGAGCTATCGCGGACGACAACCTGGAGCTACAGGCTAGATCCCTGATACGTATGTTGAACTCAGCTATAGTTTCATTTTCATTCATGACAAGAGCTTCAAAGTTGGTGGTGAGGCACTGAAGCTTTTGTTCTCGGACTTTGGAGGTTCCTTCATAAGCAACAACAAGAGTGTCCCAAGCGATTTTGGCACTTGTGCATGTGTTGATGAGCCGAAAGACATTCTTGTCTACTCCATTAAATATGACATTGAGTGCTCGAGAATTACCTAGGGCGGCTTCGTCTTCATCCGCGCTCCAATCCTTTTCCGGTTTAATGCTAGTTCGATTTCCTTGAGCATCAGCATAATGAGGTTCCTCCCACCCATTGATAACAACCTTCCAGGTTTTGCTGTCGAGAGACTTCATGAAGGCACACATCCGTGCTTTCCAGTACCCATAGTTAGTTCCGTCGAGCACTGGTGGTCGATTGACAGATCCTCCTTCATTTGAATCCATATTAGCTACTCAGAATCTTTGCAAGAAATAACCTAAGAAATAAGGTGTCTCCTCTAATACTAATTGAAACTCTGATATGTAGCAGAGCCAAGAAGTCGGACACAAAGTCGGACACAAAGTCGTATATATATATAACATGTATATATATATATATATATATACGCATTTCATATATATATATATATACATGTTAATATTATATATATACGCATTTCATATATATATACGCATTTCATATATATATATATATACATGTTAATGCGTATATATATATGAAATGCGTATATATATATAATATTATATGTATTAATTGTGTGTAAATGTGTGTAAAAACATGTAAATGTGTATATATATGAAATTTTTATAAAATTTGTGTAAATGTTAAAATGTATATATGTGTGTAACTGTGTAAATGTGTATATATATATATATATATATATATATGAAATTTTTATAAAATTGTGTGTAAATGTTAAAATGTATATATGTTGAATATGCAAGTGTGTAATGCATTTCATTATGTTAATTGTATATACGATTGAAAGGTAGATGTTAATATGTATATATGTTGAATATGCACATTGTATATGTTAATATGTATATATGTTAATATGTTGAATATGTATATATGTTAATACGTTGAATATGTATACATGTTAATATTAATTGAATATTTAAGTTATTGTGTTAATATGTATATATGTTGAATATGCACAAAGGCAATGTTAATATTAATTAATTGAATGTGTTAATATGTTCATATGTAATTGAAATATGTATAGGAATTGAATGAATATATAATTGAATTATATATATATTCAATTTATATTAATATTAATTGAATATGTTAACATGTTTTATATATGTTTTAAACGAAGACTTTTATAATATGTACATTGTTAATTTATAGAAATTGTTAGCTTTATATGTTTTTCGCAATATGTACATGTTTTCAGAAGATGGGAAAAAAAGATAAAGGAAAGGGTAAGGAAAAAAAGAAAGAGCCGGTCAAGAAGAAGAGATTTGTAGGATTCTCGCAGCTGTATAAGAGAACTCCTCGTGTCGAAGGGCCGTCCTCTCGTGCATCGTCTGTTCGAGATGATGGTTTCGATCACACTGTCGAGCTCGACCCAGCCAACGCATCGTGCTCCCGGGTCTGCTGCCGACTCTGGTCACGAGTCGATCCATTCCTACCCTCCTGTGGGTCCTCCACAAGATCCCGGCCCGTCAAGATGGCAGCGTCTAGACGAGCCGGAAGTATTTGACCGGGAGCTGTATTTTGATATAAACACACCAGCGTCGGCTGTCGTGGACGGGTGGACACTTCAGAAGAAAAGGAGGGGTGATGTTTCCATTGACTGGGAACGGGACGCGGCTGATAGTTTGAGAAGGAAGAATTTAAAACTTCGATGGTCGAAGACACTCCAACTTCCTATTGTGAAGGACAGGAAGTCACAGAGAAATACTTATGAGCGACTCGTGAATGTCACGGGGTTCATTTTTCGGTCCACTGTCCCGATTGGGTATCGACAGTGGTGTGATGTGCCAGAGGAGTTGAGGATGGAGTTCATGGAGAAATTGTAGGTATTTTTTTATAATTTTTTATTATTCACAATTTCTTATTAATTTTCAAATATATTGACTTTTTGTTTTTTATCTAATGTAGAGCACATACGATGTAGACTTTCGCTCACCGTCACTGCTGCAATGGATAGATGGGCGAGCACGGGCCGCAAATAAGCAGCGGAAAAATGATTATAAGAGGTTCTACAATGTCTACCGTGACCGACTCCAGCGCAAGGTATCCCGTACAAGCTGGTAGGGAAGAAAGACCAGTGGAGGTGGCTCGTGGAGCATTATGACTCCAAATTGATGCAGGTATATTTCTCTTTAACTTGTATTCAAATATGTACTTATTATGTTTAACGAAATCTATTCTCTCGGTATTTGCCTAGGACTTGGGGAAGGAAATGGCTGACCTCCGAAAGAAAAAGCCAGATCACAACTCCGGTCCAATATCATTCAGAAGCTCGTCCGCGGAGTTGTCGAGAGTGAGGGAGAAACAAGGTGTCGTAGCTGTTTTGGCGAATATAGAGAACCACCTTGAACGGTACAAAAACGTCACAAACGAAGACTTGAAGAAGCACCGGGTAATTTTAATAATGTATTTTATTTTAGATCATCGCTGCTTGAAATCATATTAATGTTTCATTATTTTCAGGAAAACGTTGATAAATTGTTCAAAGAGTGGTGTGACACCCACACTGACCCGATGACGCTGGAAGAGGAGGAAGACTTGATGAACCGAGCCCATATACTAACATACGGCCGTCCGCTTAGGGGCCGGTATATCAGAGGGTTCGGTAGAGCTACTTTGAGGCCACCTAAGGCTAGACAACCGGGAGAGGGGAGTTCGCAAACTGCAGCGTTTGTACAAAGGACAGATGAAGAAATTCAACGACTCACACAACAAAATGAAACGCTAGCTACACAACTCACCCAAACCCGAGAGGAAATGACCCAATTAGTTTCCCAACAAGTGGCCCAAGCACTTGCAAAGGCACGGGAGAAGGAGAAGAAGCGTAAAGCTTTTGGAAGAAAATTGCGCCAACACATGCGTGATCCGACCAAATTCCCAATGCCCGACTCACTGACCGACTCGGAGGATGAAGATGAAGATGCTTAGGTTATTTTTATACTCTCGTACTCAAACTTTCTTTATAATAGGATTTCGAGATAACTTTTAACATTGCAAACGTATGGATTTCGTTTTAGTATAGATTTCGTTTTGGTTTCGTTTTGATTGGTAATGATTGTTTGGTATGAATTTCGTTGCTCATGGATGTTTGATATAGATTATTTGATATAGTGGAAAAATATTATGGCAGGGAATTAGTATCGGGATGGATACCGGGATGCCAATTTCCTGCCAAATTTTTTTTTTCTTATCTGCCCTTAAGGCCTGCGCACATCCATAAGTGCGCAATCCTTAGCTTAGGACTGCGCACGTTGTTATGTGCGCCGTCCTTAGCTAAAGACTGCGCACATATAAACGTGCGCATGCCTTAGCTAAAACTACGCGCATAACAACGTGCGCAGTCAGTACGAAGGACTGCGCACGTTGTTTTGTGCGCCGTCCTTAGCTAAAGACTGCGCACTTTTATATGTGCGCAGTTATAAGCTAAGGACGGCGCTATCTGTGCGCAGTCCTTAGCTTATAACCGCGGCTTACCAACCGCGCGCTAAGGACTGCGCACCGTGCGCCGTCCTTAGCTTATACTTGCGTTTTTTTCACTCCCAACAACGCTTTGGGTGCGCCGTCCCAACCACAAAACTCTTGTAGTGTATATTGTTGTTTTTGTAACTTAACCCAAGAAAATCTAGAAATATAGTTGATATCAATTACATTATTTATTTATTTAAAGTTTAAAACTAACCCCCCTGCATGTGTCTAGAATTTTCTACATCAGTCTGTTCTTTGCTTAGCTTCATGATATCATCATAGAATATAATTTTTGCTCTAAACCCTCAAAGGTATATGACACAGTATCATCCTCGTATCTTGTTCACGAGGTTGAGATTTGGGATCATTAGAAAAATAACTTATAATCAACATGCATTTCCATAAGGAAATATGAACCTTCTCACCTCAAATCAACATGCATTGCCACCACCACCGTCGTTCTGTTCACCATCACCATGTCAAGCACATCCTTAGATTAGAGGCATCGATAGAGAGAATTGGGAACACTGCGATTTCTGTTTCGAAGTTCCAGCTGACCTGTTGCTGGTGTTTAAGGTGTCTGCATATCGATTAAGATTAATTTGATTTGCGTGTATTACAAAAATGGTTTGCGGCACCTGTCAAACATATTGAATTATTAAAAAAAACACCTATTTTCCTTCCCTTTTTCTCAGCACCCGATATGAATAGAAGGCAGCACCAGATGTCACCGTTCCCTATTGCGGTTGTATAAAGAAAAGCATATACGAGAAGAAAAAGAAAATGTATATAAATTGCCAAACGAAAATAAGCACATATAGTTGAAACAATTTGTTTTATAGGTAATCATATATAGTAGATGTAATCAACTAGCTTGTGTTTAACAAGGTTCATTACTCCAAAAAGCAAACTGGAAGCAACTTTTCCTTCAGAAACCAAACTAAACTTGAATTATAAGTCAAAAACTATCTTCACCCGCTATTAATGTTGCAAGCATAAACATCCACTGTCTTCATTCCAGCTAGAAATTTAGATGACAAAGATTATAAGTTGATTAAAAACCATTCCTGACAACTAATATAAGATTAAGTTTTTGCAAGGCAAGTCGAGCAATACTCTAACCCTTGATCAATCTTAACCTCTATAATCCGAAATGAACATCCCCATAGGTAAAACCTCAACTTTTATTCAACCAACCATAGCAAAAGAAACAATTAATGACCACCATGGGAACGGAAATTCAGAAGGAAAACACCCAACCCTCTTCCACGAGTTCAATTTTAGGCTATAAAGCATAACTTCACCATCCAAAGTAGAAAGAAACTGGATAATCCTCACCAGCATGAAGTCATTTTGGATTGAATCGTGACCGAACCTATTGCTACGTTTAGTGTTGACATAATTTTTCAGCGCAAAAGTAAAAAGTCATTGCAACATGTTGCACGACATTTGGTGATATTGCATATACTCCAGATTAGGAAAGGTATGGAAGCTTTCCTATTTTGAGTCGCTGAAACATGGAGTGCAAGAAGAATGACGTCACGACAAGATCAAACAACTGAAACTTGCAGCGCAAGAAGAATGACGTCACGACGAGTTTAGACAACTTCCAGCTGTCAACAACACGTCAGCAAAGGCGGCAACGCCAACTGTCAGCTTGCCTAAATTGTTAGGAAGTCTCATACTTCCTATTCCTAATCCGAGACAGATTAGGAATGTGAGGTTGCTATAAAAAGCTTGTGCTTCCCCATTAGAAATCTGGCCGTTCTTTTATTTGTCCTGAAATTTCTCAGAGCTCTTAACCGTGCAACATAGGCGTGTTGAGAGTCTGATTGGTTTGCTAGAACGGTGTGCTTCGATTAAACATCAATCCACAAAAATTGAGTGTTTGATCGATTAGGGTTCTTGTGTTTGTGATTAAAGATTCACAAATCTGTCAAAGACGACTACAACACTGAGCATAAGCTTGCTCAAAGGGTGGACTCGAGGAGGACTCGAAGACAGGGGGAGTAGGACCCTGGTCTAGGTACGAGAGCTAGTAGTGAAAGTAGCTTAGATCAATAGCTTGTGTGATAGCTAGTTGGTACTTGAAGTTGTAATCTTAACTAAATTATAGTGAAATATCTTTCCACTGGCCGAGGTCCCCCAGATGTAGTTGACGTTGCACCGAACTGGGTAATCATCGCTGGTGTCATTATTATTGCTTGTTTATGGTTTAAACTGTTGTCTGTGTTTAGGCAAATTGTCGACATAATAGTTACGACTTTGTGTCCGACTTCTTGGCTCTGCTACATATCAGAGTTTCAATTAGTATTAGAGGAGACACCTTATTTCTTAGGTTATTTCTTGCAAAGATTCTGAGTAGCTAATATGGATTCAAATGAAGGAGGATCTGTCAATCGACCACCAGTGCTCGACGGAACTAACTATGGGTACTGGAAAGCACGGATGTGTGCCTTCATGAAGTCTCTCGACAGCAAAACCTGGAAGGTTGTTATCAATGGGTGGGAGGAACCTCATTATGCTGATGCTCAAGGAAATCGAACTAGCATTAAACCGGAAAAGGATTGGAGCGCGGATGAAGACGAAGCCGCCCTAGGTAATTCTCGAGCACTCAATGTCATATTTAATGGAGTAGACAAGAATGTCTTTCGGCTCATCAACACATGCACAAGTGCCAAAATCGCTTGGGACACTCTTGTTGTTGCTTATGAAGGAACCTCCAAAGTCCGAGAACAAAAGCTTCAGTGCCTCACCACCAACTTTGAAGCTCTTGTCATGAATGAAAATGAAACTATAGCTGAGTTCAACATACGTATCAGGGATCTAGCCTGTAGCTCCAGGTTGTCGTCCGCGATAGCTCTAAGGATGGGCGAGAAGTCCACACACTTGTCTTGTAGCTCCATCATCAATGTTGGTGCCGTGATCAAACTTCTCACCTAATGCCACCATGCTATCTATAAGTTAGAGATTCCATGGTATAAAAAATTCTAATCTAAAAATGATGAATTTACAAAGGAAAATGATAGAAATTTGGGGTGCCTCCCAATAGTGCATTTGTTTAACGTCGTTAGCTCGACTGATCGACGGTCTACACCGCTCCACTCAACTCGGCCGCCTCTCGGGCCGAGTGAGTGCAGACCACTCCACTCCAGATACAATTGCTACTCGAGCAATTGTGGATCTTGATCTCTTGAACATTAGGCTCTTTCGCTTCTCCCGGATCAAGATCGTTCTTTCTCAATCTTCTACTCCTCTTGTTCTCCTAATTTGTCTTTAAAATTGGAGTCTTTAGAGGTATAGAAGAAGGAGACTGAACTTCAATCACTCCTTGAGGCAATTGTGACTCTTTTTCGGCCTCTTGAGCTAGTGGTAGCACTTTGGCCACTTCATCCTTGATCTCTTGTGGAGATTCATGACCTAGATGGGCTTCGAGCCCACTCATCACATCATCGGTCCCTTTAGCCCAGTCGTGCACTTCGGCACTTTTTGGCTCTTCGTCGGACTCTTCCTACACTGTACTAAGTTGCATGAATTCAAGCTCTTTGGCTTTGTGCGGCTCATCATTTACCATACCTTTTTCTTCCATGCCACCATCCCCCATCGCTTCCCTCGTATTGTCTCCTTGCGCAAGACGACCAACTTGGTCGCGGATCAACATTCCCACTCTTTCCAAATCTTGAGCACATGTACAGAGCATCGCCGCATTTTCCTTGTTTGTGCCCTCTTGACTTCGCATGAATGCCATAAGAGCATCTCTTAATTCCCACAACTCCTCTTGAAGAGAATGGTCTTGGGAATTATATTGATTCTCATGCATTCCATTATACTCATGGGAGGAATAATCGTCTTGGTAGGGGACTTCATCATTTCGGTAATATTGGGGTGGTGGTTCTTCATGGTAAGACGGTGGTGGGTCATATCGAGGTTGAAAATTTGGTGGTGGCTCTTGGTATGCGTGGTCATTGTGAGGCTCATGTCGATTGAGGTAGTGGCCACTACCTTGCTCAAAATAGCTCTCTCGATTATTTTCGTAACCACCTTGATTTCCATACGAAGTGGATTGCTCATGAGGAGTACACTCGTTCTCCGATTGACTTGTCCGATATTCCAGTTGATGATAGTGGTAATCCGGGCTATAAGACCTTTCATGAGAATTGTAGTTCTCGTATTGATCAAAGTAGTCATCTTGCTCATAATAGCCCGGATTTTCAAAGCCTTCTTGATGATGCTCAAAATATCTTCAATCTCGCTCCATTTGGATTTGCTCTCCTCCGATGTCTTCTTAAATCGGTATAGAATTGAAAAAGAAGACAACACTAGAGATGGAGAGTTAGAGCACAAATGCAAAATTTCGCATGCAATCAAGATATCACAAGAATTATCATAAAAAAACAATGTAAAAATTATATGCAAATGTACAATCAAATCTAAAAAATCACACAACTCAACTAAGTAAGAAACGTTGATCCCCGGCAACGGCGCCAACTTGAAAGGCCAAAAAGCTCACTCGCAAAAGAGGCCCTTTAATCGTCCAAGTACATTTATATTTCGGCTTTGCCGGGTCGAACACTAGGGGATCAACTTGTGGGTCGATTACTTAGTCAATTTGCGCTCTCTCTTAGGTTTGACGGGGAAGAAAAAGTAAATACACAATTTTTAGGGGTTTTTGATTAAGAAACTAATTAATAACAAACAACTAAGTTAAGCAAACTACACTAAATGAACACTAAGTTAGATGCAAAATATTAAAGCGGGGGAATGAAAATCAAGCAACTAGCAACCACAGGTGCTAGACCAACGGCGAAATGACAATCCAAGCTATCAACTAATCACATTCAAGCAATGCAAGCGGCTTAAGTCTTAGATGCTTATCCTCTCGGACTAAGACTTTCCTAACGTTAAAATACCCTCTCGAGAAGTTACATTCAACGTTAGGAAGCATTAGACGCGACCAATTTCGAACCAAAAGTTGAAGTTTTGCTTCTAACTCTTTGAATCTACTTAAAATCGTTGTCAACTCTTCCTCTCGGACAAGTTGAGAGCTACTACTCTAATACAACTACAAACACACACAAACTCTCACAAGTGTATATTCAAATCATGCTCAAGCATCAACAATCCAACATATATCATTACATGCTCTCACAAACAACAATATAAGTCTTCATCAAGCATTACAATCAAGCAAACTCACATGCATAAATTCAAAAATGTATAGATATCAAGCTTCAGAAAGTCATATTTTCCTACAAAGTCTAGCACCCATGGTCTTGGGTTTTTAGCCCAAAACCATGGTGCTCATACAAAATTCCACAAGAAAAATACAAGATTCATGAAATGAAGAGAAATTAAACAAACCCAAGAACCCAAAATGGGTTGGGAGCTCAAAAATCCTCCAATCTTGTACTCTCTTGATGAATCTTGGCTACTTGAAAACCTTTCAAGGTGTGGTGATGGAATCCTCCTCCTCCTTGCATAATCAAGCTCTTGGTTGGCCGGCCTTTAATGGAGGAAAAATGAAGGATGGAAGCTAGGGAGAAGATGGAAGAAGGTGAGAGAGTGGGAATAGGTGATGTGTCTTGCTGAAAAAATGTGTGGTGGTAAATAATGGTGAAAATCGGATTTCTCAATTGACGAAAATGCCCTTCCGAGTCAGCTGCTGTTTTGGCGACCAGTTTATGTTCCGGCTCCGTTTTGGACATCTTCCGTTCCTCAAATGGAAACACTTTCTTTAAGAGAGTTGTAGATATTTTCTTCCTCTTGAATTTAGGCTCAAGAAAATCTTCATTTGGAGGTCGAATGCGAAAGATATGGCCCTTGCAAGAAGGCTCACTGCTGCTGAAATTTGTTGCGAGTGTCACGATCTTGACGATGGGTGTCACCATGACGAAAGTCTTCTTTGTTTCTTCTTGTCACGATCATGCCACGATCATGACACCATCGTTGCATCCCATTTATTCCCTTGCGACGTTGATTTTTCACGATCGTCTGAGCAATCGTGACAGTCGATCTGTTTTTGAAAAAAATGGGTGTCAGGAGCCATTTTTACCATCTTCCGGCTCTCAAATGGAAAAACTTTCTTCATAAGAGTTGTATATCTTGTTTTTTCTTGAATTTAAGCTCAAGAAAATCTTCATTTGGAGGTCGGATGCGAAAGATATGGTCCTTACAAGATGACTCGGTCGTTCTGGAATTGAGTGATGTGTCGATGGTCAGCATGTTTGACCGGCTAATATCTTGCAATCTATAACTCCGATGACCTCGCTTCCTTCTTCAAACTCATAGAGTTTTATCTTCATCTTGATATATAATTTTGCTCCATTTGAACTCTGGATAAAGATGTTATTGCTCTTGCAAGATCTGCCAGCGTTATCAACGTGTCACTTTCCCATGCTCAAAAAATGCTCCAGTTTGGCTACATCTCCTACAAAATATCGAAAACACACTAAGAATCTCCTATTTACCAAGAAGCATCTGAACCTCAAACCAATTGCAAGTGATCTCATTGGAGTTGTTTGAGGTTTTAATGGGGTCAAACTAATTTTTCCATTTCAATGTTCATTATTTTTATCATTATTATGTATTCTCTGATAGTTTGTTTGTCTTATATAATTTTAGTTATATTTCGCTTGTTAAGATGTTGTACTAGTACTTATCTTCATTATCAAAATAAATTTTTCCATGAACAACTAGGTATCCAAATTAAAGCAGAAGAGTTAAGATTGATGGTAATAAAGCGGGCCAATCCAAACCCAAAAGCCGTCTACTCAAATCATGGGTATGGTGCAGTCGGCTCCGAACGTGATTATAAAATTGGAAATATCAAGTTGCAGATTGCCCATCCATTGAAACCGTGGGATGGTCTATATCAGTGTGCGGTGACCCCTACATGTCATCATGTCACCATGCACAGAGAAAGTCCTTATTTTTAGTCAGTATTGGTAGGCAATATTGTGGTAGTACGTAATTCAAAAACTAGTCTCTTAAAGAATCTCCCAAGAAGGTGCTCAATGATTATTACTATTATTATTATTATTATCACTCTAAAAGGGACTGTTGTGTGTGTATATAATTGTATGTCCAGATGGATGGAGAGAAGTAAGAAAATGGAGGAGTTGCATCGCACAGCACTAAGTTATTACAAAAATGGAAGCGAAGCAATGAAGCAAGCGGCAAGAGAGTTCTACTGGGCGATGGACTCCAACAGTGACTACCATATCGGCTTTGACGAGTACATTGCCTTTATGATAAAGCATGGCTACAGTTACCTGTGCAGCCACAAAGTGTTCTCTCAGCTGTGCACCATCAACAAGCATGACAAGTCAGAGGTTCTCAGCTTCTGGCAAGTCTTGACCATCTTCTACATCATCAACAGCGGGAGGCCTATTTGTGACGGCTGCGGCGACCTCGTCAAAGGCCTCTTCTTCACCTGCTTTACGTGTTACCAATCTTGCACCTCCTTCGACGTCTGTCCCGGCTGCTATCACGCCGGCAAATATCAGCACAGCCCCGCCCACGGACACTTGTTGGACAACTTTGCTCTTCTCAGGGTCAACAACATTCATACGGTAATATCTATATCTACATCTGTATACATAGTTATTAAATTAAATAATTATTCTTCTGTGTATTTATTGGAATTAGAGGTGTTTGTTTTGTACTCCGAATCCAAAACTGTTCAGTTTAGCTTGCTTATAGCTAGGCAGTGTTAGCTCTTCACTCTAAACAAAACACATGATAGAAATGGATAAGGGAACAAGGGCCCTACTTAGATGAAGCCGACCATTTAGAAGATCTTTAATTCAAGGGCCTCAAAATCCTAAAATCATAACTCAAGTAACAGTGGAATGTTGAGCCCTCCTCTTCCTCTAACTCCAACTCCTCTCCTTCTAGGGAATTCCCTCTCTTAAAATACCTTTGTCCTATGTATTAGACAATGGATGTTCTCATTTCAATTTCGTTAGCATTTTTGCCTCACCCCTTTCTTATTGAAAAAAAAAGAAGAAAATTTTACGGATTGTATATTCAATCCACTAAACCATTTTGTAATTTTCAAAAACAAAATGAAATTTTCAAAATATAAGAATATATAGAAACATTCAAATAAAATTAGCATATGAAAATATATAGATAGAGTAAGTAGCGGGAATCGAATATGCATCAATAGCTTAGAAGGCTAAAGGTTATAGTTAACGTTAATTCATCACTTTTAACGTCTCTAATCTAAAACTAAACATGAAACTTTAGTTTCATTCAGTTCCTTTATGGAGAATGGATAAATTTTGAGATATAAAAGAAATTAGGAAAAAATAGGCCCTACAACATCTATGTTGAGAATTTTCTGTTCAAATGCATTAAGGAAAATTAGCTTTCTAGATGATTATGTAGAATACTTCACTTGCTTAAAATAATTTTGTTTCCACCAATAAAGATAAAACAATATTTCAAGATATCTAATGAACGAATGTTTTCGTCAATGGCTATTTTCCCAAAAATATAATAGTTACCATTAGTGAAACACAAACACTTTTTCTTTATCCATATGTAGTCGAGTTATCAACAATAAAAAGATAAACAATCGGATCAAGAAAAATTGAATCACAATGCATATTTTGGTTGTATTTTATGAAGTGTGTGAGCAACTTACATAATTTTCAATTTCAAATGTATGATTATACCTATAGGCTAAGAAAATGGAGGAGTTGCACAGTGCAGCAGTAGCGTATTACAAAAATGGAAGCGAAGCTACGAAGCAAGCGGCAAGAGAGTTGTACTCGGCCATGGACTCCAACAGCGACTACCATATCGGCGCCGATGAGTACGTTGCCTTTATGACACAGAAAGGCTACATTCACCTCAGCAGCCCCAAAGTGTTCTCGCAGCTGTGCACCATCAACAAGTATGAGAAATCACAAGTTCTCAACTTCTGGCAAGTGTTGACCATCTTCTACATCATCAACACCAGCGGGAGGCCTACTTGTGATGGCTGCAGCAAACCCGTGAAAGGCCTCTTCTTCACCTGCGTTACATGTCACGAATCTTGCAGTTCCTTCGACGTCTGCACCGATTGCTATAACAACGGAAACTATCAACACAACTCCGCCCACGGACACTTGTTGGACAACTTTGCTCTTCTTAAGCTCAACAAGATTCTCTTCAACTCCACCTCCACCACACCTAACATTTATAAGGTATGTCTATATCGATATTATAAATTAACTATTAATTCTTTCGTGTATTTGTTCATCTTCTTGTGATATTGTTGCAGCCTGCTAGCAATCCAAGGACATACGATTGCCTTTCTACTTCCAAGGCACCTATAGTTGCACGCAGTATAGATTGGGTACGGTGATTCGTTTTTGCTTTTTTCTTTTCTCAAATATAAAAAAGCTACATATATATATATATATATATATATATATATATATATATATATATATATATATATATATATATATATACCTATGTTTTGATTGATGATTTCAGGAGAAGTGGACGCATACACTGGAGAAGGTGGAGTTAGGAATTGAGGTCACCGACAAAGTTCTCGAATTCGCAATCGCTGCTGGATCATGTACCATCTTGTGATTAAGGTTGTGTTGTGTCGTGTGTGTCATCACCAACAACACCATATATTGTGTGTTTTATTTAAATGTTTCTCGCTTATCTTTTCTTTTAATTGTAAGTTGGGTAAATTGTGTATGCGTCTATTTCGTTATTTCAGCCTCAGGAATCTATATATATATATGTGGAAAAAATCCTCAAGTTGCCACGTGTCATTCATTTTGAGAGAATTTTTATTGTTTGTGTTTTTCTAATTTTTTTGAATTTTCTATTACAAACATTCAAAAAATACTTTTTTTCTTCTTTTTTTAAGTAAAATCGAATTTTATTTAAGAAATAGCAACTAACCCGGCATTAAGTCAGACAGCTGAAGTTACAGTTGATGGGACATCCCCCTCACCATAAACCCAACTACAGTTAGTTAAGACAAAACTAGCCAATTCGTGAGCCATTTGATTGTACGTTACGGTTGTGGGTAGTTCGCAACCCCGTTCGCAAATTCCCCCAAAGTTATTCATCTTGACCCGTTTAACATCTTGCAGAGCCACGGCCTCCAACTCATACGGATGGAGAAGCCCCGTGATCTTGTTGCAGAATGGTTTGCTTAGGCCTCCATGATAACCCTGAAGACCGATCAACTCGAACCAGTTAGCATCATGCAGAGCCACGGCCTCTAACTCATACGGATGGAGAAACCCCGTGATCTTGCTGCAGACCGCCTTAAACCAGCTTTCTCGATCAACTCTACGATGAATATGGGCATCGCACTCTAATTCGGTATGCTTACATGAGTCTGCCCACCGACGCCAGATAACTCCGGTTCCCTCCCAGTACCTGCCTACCAACCAACCAAAACCAATAGTTTCCGTCTCTGCTCGTCCCAGATCGAATCCCGTCCCCTCCTCCGTCCCCCTCCTCCCCTATCCTCAGCTCGAGTCCTTTCTCGGCCACCGTCACTCCCTCCCTTGCTCCTCCGTCCCTCCCTCCTTAATGGAAATCTGAACGAAGAAGTTTATGTAGCCCAACCAAAGGGATTCGAAGACCATGACTCTCCGCACCATGTCTACAAGCTAAAGAAAGCTCTCTACGGACTCAAACAAGCTCCACGAGCATGGTATGAACGTCTTACCCAATTCCTTGTACAGAATGAAAACCTTGCGGCTACTGAGCTTACTGCCAAATACTCAACACTCTACCGCATTGGCCTGGAAAATTGGGCACCTTCTACACATGGGTCGAGTATCAAAACTAAATTGGCTAAACTCATATACCAAATAGGTACGCAGTCTTCTCTTGATTTTGGCTCATATGTTATTGAACATCTAGTCAAGCATCCCAAATCATGCGCTGTCAAGCTTCCTATCGGGTTTCCTTCATTGATCACTGGTCTCCTTCTCCAACAATGTCCTCACATTGTTCGAGAGTCGGATGTTCCGGGTAAGAAGTCACTGCCCCTTGCTATCAGTGAACTACCTAATAGTGAAAACCTTTCCACTCGCAAAGTGCCCCCAGACGTAGGTGCGGAGTCACTGAACTGGGTAATCATCTATGGTGTCGTTATTATCTGTTTACTGTTTTGCTTACGGTTTACGTTCTTAGGCAAGTAGGCGATACACAAGTTATGACTTTGTGTGCGACTTCTTGACTCGACTAGGATTCAGAATTTCAATTGGTATCAGAGGAGGCACCTTTTCTTTTAGGTGATTTTCCTGCAAAATTTCTGAATAGCCAATATGGACTCAAAGGAAGGAGGTTCAGTAAATCGACCACCAGTACTCGACGGAACAAACTATAGGTACTGGAAAGCTCGGATGTGTGCCTTCTTGAAGTCCCTCGACAGCAAAACCTGGAAGTCTGTCATCAATGGATGGGAGAAACCTTACTATGCTGATGCTCATGGAAATCAAACTAGCATCAAACCAGAAAAGGAGTGGAGCTGGGAAGAAGATGAAGCCGCCCTAGGTAATTCTCGTGCACTCAATGCTATTTTTAATGGAGTAGACAAGAATGTGTTTCAACTCATCAACACATGCACAAGTGCCAAAATTGCCTGGGACACTCTTGTTGTTGCTTACGAGGGTACTTCCAAAGTCAAAGAGCAGAAGTTACAGTACCTCACAACCAACTTTGAGGCCCTGACCATGAATGAAGACGAAACTATTGCGGAGTTTAATGTGCGCATCAAGGATCTGGCCAATGAATCATATTCACTTGGCAAGCCTATGACCGATGAAGATTTGGTCAGAAAAACGCTGAGAGCCCTAAGTCCCAGATTCAAGATAAAGATTACCGCCATAGAAGAAGTCCATGACTTGAAGACACTGAAGTTTGATGAACTCATGGGATCTTTAATGACCTTCGAGCTCTCCTTACCTCTTATCGAGAAGAAACATAAAGGTGTGGCTTTCAAGAGTTCTACCCAAAAGCAGAAGAACTTGACGCACACTGATTCGGATAGTGACATTGAGGAAACTATCGCTATGCTGGCCAAAAACTACAATAAAGTCATGAAAAGATTTAGCTAGATGACAGGAAGGAATGTCACCCGAGAAGTCAGAGACAAGCCGCAGCACAAGTTCCAGAAGCTCGAAAACTCGAATAGCAATGGAAGACGAGGAGAACGATCAGGAAAAGGAGTCCAATGCTTTGAATGTGAAGGGTATGGACACATGCAAAAAGAATGTCCTAACTTCGTAAAGAAACAAAAGAAGGGATTCAATGCCTCTCTAACTGACGATGAAGATGAGGAAGACAGTGACGTTGAGCATAGAAGTAACTATGTTGCTTTTACTTCCTCCACAATAGAGAAACCTTCCGAGAATTCAAAGAAGTATGACTCTGATGATGAGCTATCCGATGAGACTATCAACAATGCATACAACGAATGGTATGTCAAGTGGCTTGAAGACTCTCAAGTAATTGAAAAACAAAATGCTCTCATTCTCTCTTTTAATGAAGACAAGTCACGACTTCTCGAAATCACTGTTGATCTCAAAAAGGAAGTTGCTCGGTTAAAAGGAGAGTTAGAACAAGTCACCAAGTCTGTAAAGATGATGAATCCAAGCACTGACACCCTAGACCAAATTCTCTTGATCGGAAAGCCAGCCAGAAATATGGAAGGTCTTGGATACTCAAAAGAAGCCTCATCATCGCACACCATCTTCGTCCCTCAGAAGGTTGTCCTCCAGAAGTCGCGTCAGAAGTCTCCTAACTTCGCGGCTGACCAAGCAACCAAACAGCCTCTTACCTTAGTCGTTTCAAAGACGCAGAACAAAAGACATAACTGGGTATGTCATCACTGTGGACGAAGAAGAAATATTCGACCTTTCTGCTATCAGCTATATGGGAGGAGCTTTGTCAAGAAAAGGACCACCATCAAGAAAGCACAACCACGTAAGGAATGGCGAATTAAGGAGGTAAACTATCGAGCTAATATCGCGTACACCGCTCTAAAAGCTTCAACCAGCAACGATTGGTACTTTGATAGTGGATCCTCTCGACATATGACTGGTAATAGCTCATTCTTGGTCACTTTAATACCTTGCACGAATAGTTTCGTCACGTTTGGAGATGGAGTAAAAGCTAGAGTACTCGGGAAAGGAAAACTCAACCTTCCTAACTCACGATGTGTAAAAGAGGCTCTACTAGTAGAAGGTCTTACAGCAAATCTCATCAGCATAATACAAATATGCGATTTAAATCTGGATGTCAACTTCACGCATGACAAGTGCTCGGTCAAAGACGAACAGCAGAAGGAAGTCATGACAGGCCACAGGTCCCTTGATAACTTTTATCTATGGTCTCCAACAGTCACAACCTTGCCAACCAAGTGCCTTTTATCCAAAGCTCAAGAGACAAAGCTATGGCATCAAAAACTTGGTCACATCAATTTGAGGAGCATGCAAAAGATTCTCTCTAAAAAGGCAATCATTGGAGTTCCCAACCTCAAGATCATTGAAGGAAAAAATCTGTGGAGAATGCCAGATTGGGAAACAAGTCAAGACGTCACACAAGAAGGTACAACATCTTACTACTTCTCGTGTTCTAGAACTTCTTCATGTTGAGCTTATGGGACCTATGCAAGTAGAAAGTCTAGGAGGGAAGAAGTACAAATTTGTCTGTGTAGACGACTTCTCGAGGTACACCTGGGTAGACTTTATTCGAGAAAAGTCAGACACCTTCTCAGTCTTTGAAGCCCTATGTCGGAGAGTTCAACGAGAAAAGGGAGAAGTCATTGGAAAAGTCGCTCGACTTCGAAGCGATCATGGAAAGGAGTTTGAAAACATCAGCTTCACAAATTTTTGTGATCCTGAAGGAATTGCACACGAATTTTCTGCTCCCATCACTCCTCAGCAAAACGGGATCGTGGAAAGGAAAAATCACACTCTTCAAGAAATGGCAAGAGTTATGATGTTAGCCAAAGACATCCCGCAGCACTTCTGGGCTGAAGCTTTGAATACGGCGTGCCATATTCATAATAGAGTGACCCTCCGTCCTGGTACTTCGCTCACTCTTTATGAAATATGGAGGGGGAGAAAGCCGAATGTCAAATATTTTCATGTCTTTGGATCGATATGCTACATACTTGCAGATAGGGAACCTCGACGCAAACTTGATCCTAAGAGCGACGAAGGCATCTTCCTCGGGTACTCCAGAAATAGTCGGGCTTTTCGTGTATTCAACAAACGCACCCGGACTATCATGGAATCCATCAATGTCGTGATCGATGACAGTAACGAGAAACCCAGTGACGAGGACGAAGAAGTCTTAAATCTCTCAGGAGAAGTCAGGCCAGAAATCAAAGGCAATGAGGGCAACAAAGAGTCTGAAGACGAAAGCCCAATCATCCCGGATAAAGAGGCATCTCCTATGAGGCAAAGAGCTCCGTCAAGAAGAATTCAGAAGGATCATCCACCCCAGGATGTGATTGGAGACATTAATGAGGGAGTGCAGACTCGACAAAAACCATCTCTTGACTACAAAGAAATGATAGAATTGGTTCAATTTGCAAGGAATGAAGTCTGGGAACTAGTACCCAAGCCTGACAATGTCAATGTCATCGGGACAAAGTGAATATTCAAAAACAAGTCTTACGAGCAAGGAAACATCACTTGAAACAAAGCAAGACTGGTGGCTCAAGGATACACACAAGTAGAAGGAGTCGACTTCGAAGAAAGTTTTGCTCCAGTAGCCAGACTGGAAGCCATACGACTTCTTCTCGGCATAGCGTGCCACTTACGGTTCAAACTCTATCAAATGGATGTAAAGAGTGCCTTCCTTAATGGAAATCTGAACGAAGAAGTTTATGTAGCCCAACCAAAGGGATTCGAAGACCATGACTCTCCGCACCATGTCTACAAGCTAAAGAAAGCTCTCTACGGACTCAAACAAGCTCCACGAGCATGGTATGAACGTCTTACCCAATTCCTTGTACAGAATGAAAACCTTGCGGCTACTGAGCTTACTGCCAAATACTCAACACTCTACCGCATTGGCCTGGAAAATTGGGCACCTTCTACACATGGGTCGAGTATCAAAACTAAATTGGCTAAACTCATATACCAAATAGGTACGCAGTCTTCTCTTGATTTTGGCTCATATGTTATTGAACATCTAGTCAAGCATCCCAAATCATGCGCTGTCAAGCTTCCTATCGGGTTTCCTTCATTGATCACTGGTCTCCTTCTCCAACAATGTCCTCACATTGTTCGAGAGTCGGATGTTCCGGGTAAGAAGTCACTGCCCCTTGCTATCAGCCTCAAGAACTTCGAAGGCAAGCATTTGAAGGACCTCGCACCTCCTATGGCCAAAGCATCAGGAGCTGGTTCAAGCTCTCGACCTTTAGGACCACTTGGCACTAGGATGAAGGAAGAATTGGTGGAGATGATCGATGATCTGGAGAAGTCAATTGCGATGCTATCAACCCACAAAGTCGCCTGTGAAGCTCTGCTCGATGACCTCCGCTCTGCTCCTGCTGCTGAACATGATGTTGATGACTCCACTTCGTTCTAAGTATCTCTCTGAATTTACTATGATAAAAATTGTTCCAAACACACTCTTAAATCCTCGGGGTATGTCCGAGTTACGTTTCTGCACACTATGACACTGTATTTATTTGCTCATGGTTGAGCTGGATATTTGCTCATGTTTGAGCTGTTTATTTTGCTCATAGTGTGAGCTGGTTTTTACCCTGCTGTTTAGTCGAATTTCTTTGTATGATTGCCTTTGGCAATATTGTTAGACAAACAGGGGGAGATAGATAGGCTACGCCAGAAGTTGCGAGAAGTTACGCCAGGAGTTACGCCAGAAGTTGTGCATAGAAGTCGCCGCTCTAGAAGATAAACCAAAAGCCGCACAAGAAGTCGCATCAGAAGTCACATACTTGTTGTGTGCGTAACTGCCTCAAGGTGACGATGTGCCTGAAGTGTGTTTTAAGTCACATCACTTGTTGTGCGTAACTGCCACAAGATAACTCACTTGTTGTGCGTAACTGCCACAAGATGACGATGTGCTTAAAAAGGTGTTTGCCTAAAAAATTGCCAAAGGGGGAGATTGTTGCTACGTTTAATTGTTGGCATAATTTTTTAGCGCAAAAGTAAGAAGTCGTGCAACATGTTACATGACATGTGGAGCGACTTGTTACGATCAAGATTAGGAAAGATCTGAAGCTTTCCTATTTCGACGAAGCTTGGAGCGAAAGAAGAAAGGCGCCACGAAGACTTGGAGCGCAAGAGAGTGACGTCGACAAGTCAGGCGACTTCCAGCTGGCAGTTACACGTCAGCAATAGGTGGCAACTTTACTTGCCTGATTTAGTCAGGAAGTCAGAACAGGCAAGACGACTTCCAGCTGTCGTGGAAGGCGGCAACGACTTGCCTGATTTGTTCAGAAAGTCTGAAACTTCCTGTTCCTGATCCAAGAAGGATTAGGAATGTGAGCTGCTATAAAAAGCCTTGGGCTTCCCATTAGCAAACATCCGTTCTTGTTCTAACACTGCAAGATTTCTCAGAGCTCTTAACTGTGCACCATCGGCGTGTTGAGAGGCTGATTAAGATTCGGTAGAACGGATCTTTGCTCCGATCAAACATTAAGTCGCGAAGACTAAGTGTTTGGATCGGTTGGGGCTTTTGTTTGTGATTGAAGATTCACAACTCCGTCAAAGAAGACTACGACACCGAGCATAGGCTTGCTCGAAGGGTGGAATTGAGAGGATCTCAAAGACAGGGGAAGAGGCCCTTGGTCAAGGTTGTTCACGGTGAGATCTATAGTAGCTTAGGACAATATCTTGTGTGATAGCTAGTTGGTGCTTGAAGTTGTACTATTGACTACCTAATAGTGAAAACCTTTCCATTGGCAAAGTGCCCCCAGACGTAGGTGCGGAGTCACCGAACTGGGTAATCATCTCTGGTGTCGTTACTATCTGTTTACTGTTTTGCTTACAGTTTACGTTCTTAGGCAAGTAGTCGATACACAAGTTACGACTTTGTGTGCGACTTCTTGGCTCGGCTAGGATTCAGAATTTCAATACACATATACATGTACAATTTATACATATACATACATATACATATACAATTTATACATACATATTGTATTTCTATGCATAAACAATTTATACAATTAATTATACATATATATACACATACATATACAATTTATACATATACATATACAATTTATACATATACATACATATACATGTACAATTTATACATACATATTGTATTTCTATGCATAAACAATTTATACAATTAATTATACATATATATACACATACATATTCAATTTATACATATACATATACAATTCATAAACATATGTAGTTACGACGTTTTTCAAGATTGGCTAATTTTGAGAGAAATTGAAGAATCATGTTACAAAGAATGTCGAAGCATCTGCTATGACATCTTGTGTGACATTGTTGATGGCGTCTCGGCAAGCATCCTGATCGACAGAAATCAGGAAAGTGCAGACTCGGCAGTGCAGCAAGAAATCGATTAGGAAAGTGCAGAACGACTCCTAATCTGAAAAGAAGAAAGACGGTGATTAAGAGGAAACCCTTTAGGGTTAGTACTCATCCACGATTGCTATAAAAGCTTAGGCTACCCCCTTAGCAATTGTGTGGTTCTTTATTTGTTTCCTAGCAACAATTTGCAAGGTTCTTAGACGTGAAGGTTTGCGGGCTGAGAAATTGCAGATTGAGCTTAGGACTTTGTGTATCACATAACTATAGAGAGTTAGGTGATTGAGGGTTTACTGAAGTCGTGAGTTGAAGACTGCACGCAACCACCAAGCTTGAAGAAGACTTGAAGACGACAGAGCAAGGCGATTGCTCGAAGAGTGGAATCAAGACGTTCTTGGATTCAGGGGGAGACCCTGAGATAGATTGCACTGTAAGACGTAGCATAAAGTATAGATCTAGGAGGGATCACAGGTACTTGTATGTTCTGACGGATTACTGATAAGTGAAATCTTTCCACTAGGCTGAGAGCCCCCAGACGTAGGTGACGTTGCACCGAACTGGGTAAACAATCTGTTGTGTCATTACTTATAAGCTTTCTATTTACTGTCCTGCTTTATCTACGCAAGAAGTCAGACACAACGTTATAGCATTCTGTGTAATATTGTGTGTGGCATCCTGCACGACTAAACCGATCAGAATTTCAATTGGTATCAGAGGGGGCACCTATAGCTTTAGGTGAGTTCCTAAACAAATATTTTGATCAAAGATGGACAATACCAGAGAAGGAGGATCCATAAATCGACCACCTGTCCTAGATGGAAGCAACTATGGCTATTGGAAGGCTCGAATGTGTGCCTTCATGAAGTCACTAGACAACAAGACATGGAAGGTTGTACTCAATGGTTGGAATGCACCACAACTCAGTGACAGTGATGGCAATCCTATCGGCCCAAAACCAGAAAAAGACTGGACCGATGATGAAGATGAAGAATCACTGGGAAATTCTCGAGCTCTGAATGTTATCTTCAATGGTGTTAACAAGAACGTGTTCAGACTAATCAACACATGCACAACTGCCAAATCAGCATGGGACATCTTGGCCGTAGCATATGAAGGAACAACTAAGGTTCGAGAACAGAAACTGCAATACCTGACTACCAACTTCGAAGCCCTCATCATGAAGGAAGATGAATCAATTGCAGATTTCAATGTTCGCATTCGTGATCTAGCCAATGAATCCTATTCTCTGGGTGAACCAATGTCTGATGAAAAATTGGTAAGAAAAACCCTACGTGCTCTTAGTCCTAGGTTCAAGATGAAGATCACAGCAATTGAAGAAGTTCATGACCTCAAGGTCCTGAAATTTGATGAGCTGATGGGGTCTCTCATGACCTATGAGTTGTCTCTACCCAACATCGACAAAAGGAACAAAGGAGTTGCTTTCAAAAGCTCAACACACAAGCAACCAGATCCTGAGGATTCAGATTCTGATGAAGACATCGAGGCTACAATGGCCCTTCTCACAAAAAATTACAACAAAGCCATGAGAAGATTTAGTCGAATGGGTGGACGGAATGTCACAACAAATGCCAGAAACAAAGCTCCACAAAAAGCTCAAGCTAGAGGTAGTCTTGACAGACCAAACAGGAGTGGGGAAGAAAACAAAAAAGGACTTCAATGTCATGAATGTGAAGGATTCGGCCACCTCCGTAGAGAATGTCCAAATTTCCTCAAACAACAAAAACGAGGTTACAATGCCACCCTATCGGATGATGACAATGAAGATAGTGGATCTGAAGAGGTAAGCAACTTTGTTGCATTCACTACTACTACTCCTACATGTAATGTTGATAATGTTGTCGACATCAATGATGATCCAACTCCGAATGAGAATTGGACTAAAGAACAACTAGTCGAGGCATACAAAGGCTTGCATACCAGATGGATCAGGGAAACTCTGATACTTGATCAACAAGGCGAAAGGATCATTAGTCTTACCAACGACAAGTCTAGATTTCTAGAGACGATCGTGGAGCTGAAACGAGAAATCACCAGACTCAATGGAGAAATTAGTCTCATGACTAAATCAGTAAAGATGATGAATCTGAGCACAGAAAGCCTTGACAAGATTTTATCGGTGGGAAAACAGTCCAAAGATACGACGGGACTAGGGTACACACATGTTGTCCCCTCAACAACAGGGACAAAGTTTGTCCCACAACAAGCCTTGACTGACAAGAAACAACAGGATGCCCCAACTCATCCTACAGGACGACCTACAACAAAAGCCATAACATCGTCTACAACCTGTTCTTGTCAAGAAACTGCCAGAAGACATCCTCTACGAAGACAACAAAGCTACAGAAGACCAGCTTATCAATATCAATGGATATGCCATTACTGTGGTCAACCTGGTCACATCAGACCTTTCTGTTTTCAACTTCTTAAGAGGAAGCAAGCTCGGCTACAACAACAGAGATATCAAAGGCATCTCTCATCTCCTCCGAAGACATCCCGCCTTGAATGGAGACCTAAGAACCTGATCTATAGAGCTAATGTTGCATATACATCCTTAAGTGCTTCAACAAACAAAGATTGGTATCTCGAAAGTGGATGCTCTCGACACATGACAGGTACTCCAGAGTTCCTCTCCAATCTTAAATTATATACAAACTGCTATGTTACGTTTGGAGATGGGATCCGAGCACGAATCATTGGAAAAGGAGTGCTCAAGCATCCAAAAGCCACCTGTCTGACTGAAGCATTACTTGTAAAAGGACTTAAGGCAAACCTGATTAGCATCAGTCAGATCTGTGATCAGGATTTAGTGGTAAAATTCACTAAAGAAGCCTGTATAGTAAACAACATCGATCAGGTCACTATTCTACAAGGAGTTCGCTCGGCAGACAATTGCTATATCTGGTCTCCCGAGACACATACCGAAGCAACCAAGTGCCTTGTCTCCAAAGCAGAAGAAACCAAACTATGGCATCGAAAGCTTGGACATCTAAACCTTCGAAGTATGCAAAAGGCAATCTCAGAGCAGGCTATCGCCGGAATCCCAAACCTAAAAATAGTAGAAGGAAAGATCTGCGGAGAATGTCAGATTGGAAAGCAAACCAAGATGTCACACAAGAAGCTTCAGCATATCACCACCTCTCGAGTACTTGAGCTGATACATGTTGACCTCATGGGACCAATGCAAGTTGAAAGCCTTGGAGGAAAACGATATGTCTTTGTATGTGTAGATGATTACTCACGATACACTTGGGTTGACTTCCCTCGTGACAAATCAGACACCTTCTCGATATTCAAGAATCTGTGCATCCAAGTCCAACGAGAAAAAGGAGAAACAATTGGCAAAATCATCCGCCTTCGTAGTGATCATGGTCGAGAGTTCGAAAACAGCAAGTTTGCAGATTTCTGCAACTCAGAAGGGATAGCACATGAATTCTCAGCGCCAATCACTCCTCAACAGAATGGCATTGTTGAGCGCAAGAACAGGACTCTACAGGAGATGGCAAGAGTTATGATGCTGGCTAAAGACATACCAACTCACTTTTGGGCAGAAGCACTTAACACTGCTTGCCATATCCACAATCGAGTCACTCTCCGACCAAGTATGTCAGTAACCCATTATGAAATATGGAGGGGGAGAAAGCCCAATGTTAAGTACTTCCATATCTTTGGCTCCACTTGTTATATACTGGCTGATAGAGAGCCTCGTCGAAAGCTTGACCCAAAAAGCGATGAAGGCATCTTCCTTGGCTATTCAAGGAATAGTCGCGCATACCGAGTCTTCAACAAACGAACCATGACCATGATGGAATCAATCAATGTTGTCGTTGATGATAACTGCGAAGATGCCTCAGAGGATGCGACGGACGAAGACGGAGCCTACCCGCCCAACAATGTCAGGAAGTATGCTACTCCAGATGTCAGAGAAGATGCTAGTAGCAAAACAGAAGATGATGTCGCCAATAACGAAGAAGTTCCTGAAACCAGCAACAAGAATCCCTCACGAAGAGTCCAGACTAACCATCCTATCTCTGGAGTTATTGGAAACCTGAATGAAGGCGTACGGACTCGGTCAAAAGCTCCTGAAGATTATAACGAGATGATCGGAAATATTTGCTTCGTTTCTAAGACAGAACCCAAAAACATCAATGAAGCCATCAATGATGAATATTGGGTCAATGCTATGCAAGAAGAGCTGATTCAATTTGAGAAAAATTAGGTATGGGAACTGGTGCCCAAACCAAGTGAAGGAAACATCATAGGCACCAAATAGATCTTCAAGAACAAATCTGATGAGCTTGGCAACATCACTCGCAACAAAGCAAGGTTAGTTGCTCAAGGGTATACTCAAATTGAGGGTGTCGACTTCGATGAGACATTTGCTCCTGTGGCAAGACTTGAAGCAATTCGTCTCTTGCTAGGGATATCATGTCATCTACAGATAAAGCTCTACCAGATGGATGTCAAAAGTGCCTTCTTGAATGGGGATCTCAATGAAGAAGTATATGTGTCACAACCCAAAGGATTTGTTGACCCTCACTATCCTGATCATGTGTATAAACTAAAGAAAGCTCTTTATGGGTTGAAACAAGCACCAAGGGCTTGGTATGAAAGGCTCACAAGATTCCTCATCCGAAGCGGCTACACTAGAGGTGGAGTCGACAAGACCCTATTTGTGAAGAACGAAGACGGGAACCTAATGATAGCTCAAATCTATGTTGATGACATTGTCTTTGGAGGGATGTCAAGCAAGATGGTAGAGATATTTATTCAACAGATGCAATCAGAATTCGAGATGAGCATGGTGGGAGAGCTTACTTATTTTTTAGGCTTCCAAATCAAACAACAAAAGGATAGCATCTTCGTATCTCAGAGCAAATATGCGAAGAATATTGTCAAGAAGTTTGGGCTAGAGAAAGTCTCACATAAAAGGACACCAGTAGCTACACATGTCAAGCTAACTAAAGATGATCCAGGAGAAGCCATCGACCAACACCTATACAGGAGCATCATCGGTAGTCTCCTCTACCTCACCGCGAGTCGACCAGATATTGCCTACTCTGTCGGAGTATGTGCACGATATCAAGCTAATCCTAAGGTTAGTCATCTATCCCAAGCCAAAAGAATTATTAGATATATCTCTGGGACTACAAACTTGGGCTTGTTATATTCATTCGACACATCCTCTACCTTGGTGGGGTATTGTGATGCCGATTGGGCTGGGAACACATCAGATAGGAAAAGCACATCTGGAGGATGCTTCTTCCTTGGCAACAACCTCATATCATGGTTTAGTAAGAAGCAAAACTGTGTTGCCCTTTCCACTGCCGAATCGGAGTATATTGCTGCTGGGAGTAGCTGCACACAACTACTTTGGATGAAACAGATGTTAGTCGAATACAATGTCAGATAGGATGCCATGACTTTGTATTGTGATAATGTCAGTGCTATCAACATCTCCAAAAACCCTGTCCAACACAGCAAGACCAAACACATTGATATTAGACATCACTTCATTCGAGAATTGGTCGAAGACAAGAAGATCATCCTAGAGCACATCCCAACAGAGAAGCAACTAGCTGATATTTTCACAAAAGCACTAGACGCGAGCAGATTTGAGAATCTCAGATCATCACTTGGTCTGTGTTCCATCAACGACCAGTAAAGGAGATACAGAAACGGTTGAGAGGAAGTGTTGGTACCTCTTCATGAACCGGTCTAAAAACCAACAAATGTCATTGGGCCATGCATATCAAAAGCCCATATAAAAGAAAAGGAAAGATACAGTCAGACGCTAAAGAAGATTTGAATCGTTTTCAAAAACCTAGTCTGCCTCCTCTCTGTGCTCGCTCTCATCTCCTTCACCATTCACGCTCTGCAAATCTCTCAAACAACAATGGTGAAAACTAGAAGCACAGTAGCCCCAAAGGAAGCCACCGCTTCAAAGAAAGCCGAAGCAAAAGGCTCCACAAGCAGTAGAGCGAAGACAAACAAGCATGGAGTGCGAATCAAAGGGCCAAAAACCCTGAAAAAGTCAGAAGAAATTATCAAAGAGGCTTCACCAGAGAAAGCCCCAATACCAGTTTTTACTCGAGTTCCCAAGAAATCCCGGACCGGAAGTGCTGCCTTCTCAATGTCTGACCTAACTGGGCCAGAAAGAGAGAATGATCTTGGCCAGGAAAATCGAGAAACCTCCATGCAAATCGTCGCAGTTCCAACACCAACAGGTAACGATTTCTCTGCCGATACTTCTAGAAACAGTGATCTGTTAGAATCACTACTGGAAAACCAGGACCCATTTAAAGAAGGTGTGGTAGAAGAACTGATACGTCCGGAAGGAGAAAAGGAGGATCTGACTCCGGTCAGTCATGGGCTGGAACGCATTGCGGAAGGAGAAGGAGGAGAAGAAGAAGGAACATATGTCATACCAAAAGCCACTGAAAATGTTGTAGAAGAGGAAGAAATAGCTGACTCGGAAGAAGCCGAGGAAAAAGAAGAAGAAGAAGAGAAAGAAGAAACCAGAGACGGAGAGACCGATCTGGAAGAAGCTGAGAAGAACAAGGATGCTACCACCAACAACACAGAAGAAAACACTCTGGATGCCAGAGAAGATGTCATGGAAGAAGCTGCTGAGACGGCACACACAGTGCTGTCAACCCTGAAGAAAAAAGTTCTAGAAGAAACTGAAAGTTTGGCTGTCATGGTTGGAAAATTGAAAGAAACAAGGAAAAGGAAGGAGGGAAAGGAGGCTGGAGGTCCCAGCAACAAAAGGAAAAAAATCGCATGTTAAAGAAAAGGGGAAGAAAGTAATTGCAACAAGGAGGTTGATAGATGAATCCACTGATGATGACCTTGAAGAAGTCCCTGCTGAGGAAGAAAGGAAGAAAAAGGCCCTGAAGACGGCCATCGTGAGTGTAACTTACGACAACGTGTCGTTTCACTCAGCAGAAGGCGCAAAGAGGTGGGAGTTTGTATTTCAGAGAACGGCGTACCCAGAGAAGACATTGTCGTCGGAGCTGCTTGGGCTAAAGGCCATTATACAGCTCCTGGAGAAGGCGAAATTGATGAGAACCGTCTCCGACATTGGCAACCACTATCCCCTCCTCGTAAAAGAATTCATTGCCAACTTGCCTACCACATTTGGTACCCCAGATGCTCCAGAGTTTGATAAAGTATATGTCAGAGGCATCCGTTTTGACATCACCTCCGACATCATCAATGAATTCCTGGGAAGGAAGAGGGTTCGATCTGTGCCACCACCCGATCTGAGCAAAGTCCTCCGAGAAATCACCGGAGACAAAAGCAGAACATGGCCATCCAAAGGGACAGTGGCAGCCTCAGATCTGACTTCCAAGTACTCCATTCTCTTTCGGATTGGAGTTGCAAAATGGGCGCCCTCAACTCACGCATCATCGATCAAACCTGAGCTAGTAATCCTTATCTACCAAATAGGTACTGGATCTAAACTTGACTTTGGACAATTTATGATTGATCATCTTGTTCGCCATGCTAGATCTCTTGCTGTGAAAATTCCCATAGCCTTTCCATCCCTTATCTCTGAATTACTCGTACATCAACACCCTGGCGTGTTGAAAACGTCAGATAAGGTGGGGAAAAGAGGAGGAGTAATTGTGGTGAGCCACAAATTGTTTGAAGGAAGGCATGCTCCTGATCTAGCCAGGCCAGAAGCCACGGCAAAGACCAGTAGAGCCACAAGTGTCGTCCCTCTCACAAGGACTACTAGCAGGGATGCTGTCAAGCTCAAACAAGAAATTGAAGTGCTTGATGAGGACATTGCAAACTTAAAGACTGCTCTGAAGCACCTCTCGCAGCGCCGAACTCACTGCGCCAACCTGCTGCAATCCATGTCTCCTCCAGGCACTGAAGATGATAACACAAATGATCCAGAAGATGCTACCCAAGAAGCCTCCACAGAAGCAACAGAGACTGCAAGTTCCAACAGCAGCTCTATTTGAAAAATTTTATGAAATTCTCTAAACTCTTGAACTACTGAACAACTTTTATAGTCTGTAATATTTTGTGAACACGGTATCATGCTTTCTCTCGACAGCTGATCGAGAGTAAGTGTGAGTTATGTTTGGATTTATTTTGCTTATTTCCCGGATTTGTTGAAATATTCGTTTAAGTTTTGGCTCTTTTTGAGCCAGCAAGGGGGAGTAAGTGTGTGTTTAAATTAGAAATACGCGCGCGATGATACAAGGAAGAAAGAGAAGACGCGCGACGCGAAGACACAAGACGTGACGATACGCACGACGACACTGCCGATCGACGAGACGACGAATGCGACGCAGAATGCGACGAAGAATGTTGTTCTTAAAAATAGCCAAAGGGGGAGATTGTAGTTACGACGTTTTTCAAGATTGGCTAATTTTGATGAAACTGAAGAATCATGTTACAAAGAATGTCGAAGCATCTGCTACGACATCTTGTGTGACATTGTTGATGGCGTCTCGGCAAGCATCCTGATCGACAGAAATCAGGAAAGTGCAGACTCGGCAGTGCAGCAAGAAATCGATTAGGAAAGTGCAGAACGACTCCTAATCTGAAAAGAAGAAAGACGGTGATTAAGAGGAAACCCTTTAGGGTTAGTACTCATCCACGATTGCTATAAAAGCTTAGGCTACCCCCTTAGCAATTGTGTGGTTCTTTATTTGTTTCCTAGCAACAATTTGCAAGGTTCTTAGACGTGAAGGTTTGCGAGCTGAGAAATTGCAGATTGAGCTTAGGACTTTGTGTATCACATAACTATAGAGAGTTAGGTGATTGAGGGTTTACTGAAGTCGTGAGTTGAAGACTGCACGCAACCACCAAGCTTGAAGAAGACTTGAAGACGACAGAGCAAGGCGATTGCTCGAAGAGTGGAATCAAGACGTTCTTGGATTCAGGGGGAGACCCTGAGATAGATTGCACTGTAAGACGTAGCATAAAGTATAGATCTAGGAGGGATCACAGGTACTTGTATGTTCTGACGGATTACTGATAAGTGAAATCTTTCCACTAGGCTGAGAGCCCCCAGACGTAGGTGACGTTGCACCGAACTGGGTAAACAATCTGCTGTGTCATTACTTATAAGTTTTCTATTTACTGTCCTGCTTTATCTACGCAAGAAGTCAGACACAACGTTATAGCATTCTGTGTAATATTGTGTGTGGCATCTTGCACGACTAAACCGATCAGAATTTCAACATACATATACATATACAATTTATACATACAATGTACATTTGTGTGTATATATATATACACAAATGTGGGTTTTACCGAGAGAGGTCGGGACGGGTGACGGAGGCGGAGGCGGAGGCAGCACCGGCGGAGGCGGAGGCAGCACCGGCGGAGGCGGAGGCAGCACCGGCGGAGGCGGGACGCGGGAGGCGGAGGCAGGACGCTGGAGGTGGAAGCGGGACGCGGGAGGCAGAGGCGGAGCCGGGAGGCGGGAGGTGGAGGCGGGAGGCGGAGTCGGAGCCGGGAGGCGGGAGGCGGGAGGCGGGAGGCGGGAGGCGGGAGGCGGGAGGCAGGAGGCAGGAGGCAGGAGGCGGGAGGCCGGAGGCGGAGCCGGAGGCGGAGTCGCTCGTGTAGGGTTTTAGTTTGAGGGGAATTTTTGCAGAGAAGAGAAAAAAGAATGGCTCGATATCGGGGTTATTAAAATGTAACGACTATGCACCTTCTCGTGTGCACAGTCATAACAAGTAACAACTGCGCACCTTCTCATGTGTGCAGTCGTTACATGTATGTAACGACTGCGCACCAAGTCATCTGCGCAGTCATTAACCATTGAATGGTTGACTTCAATGGTTGACTTTATATTGCGTTGCCTCGTCGACTAGGATCCCGTGGTTCGATTTGTGTAAAATTTATTGTGTATATGTAATCCATGATGATCTACACATCCTACGGTTTCGATTTTTATAATTCACTTTTGTTACGTTCAGGATTGGAAGATCGTTAAAATAGTGTGTGTGAACCCTTATTTTCTATAATCATAAACTTGTACATTGAAGACGATTCAATGTTGCCAAAAAAAATTATAATCCAACCGTACGGATGAGACCGAAGATATGATTCTCTTTTACTCGTAAAATATTGAATAATTTTATTTTGAAATCAATATCGATCAAGTACCCGATGAGTCGCAACACATGTGTATATACCGAGATCATCAGTTTTTGGCTAATTTTTTAGTCGATTTCACTAAATTTGGGTTCTATTTCATGCATAGGAAACAAACTATCATAATCAAGACCTGCGATTAAAAAACAATTAAAATTGTAATCGGAATTTGAGGTCAAACGTGTATTTGACCTAAATAGTCAACAGTTTAGGCTTAAGGACGGCGCAGTAATGAAAACGTGCCGTCCTTAAGTTGTGACTGCGCACATTTACATGTGCGCCGTACTTAACACATAGAAATATTTCCGGTGTATTTCAGTCCGATTTTTTTTTTAATTTGGACATATTCTTGTATGTCCATTATAATCGTAGGTCTCCTAAGACGGTATAATCGTACAAGTTTGCAAACTTTTAAGTTTATTATCAATTCAAAACGAAATTACAACACTTTCAATCAGATACATAATCTTCATGCCCTTCCATATCGCTATTGTCGGATGCACTACTACTATATTCTTCTATGTCTGGTGGTATGTTGGCAATTTGAACAGGCGGTATAATTGATTGGAACTGAAAACTGCTAAGATCTATTGTTATTCCTCCCGGCCTGTCAATCTCAATTATGTTTGTGTTTGGCTCTTGGTAAGGCTCATAACCAAGGAAATGGTGGGGGAGCACCCAAGACGTTATCCCAAAGGAGCAACAACAACAAACCTGCATGGAAAACACTATGGAGTACCGAAAAGAAGGATCGCACTCTAGGGAGCTGTTTTCTCTGCAATGGACCGCATTGGGTCCGAGATTTCCCAAAGTGCAACAGGCTTAGCGCCATGCTCGAGGAAGAGCCCGTGGAGGAAGTCGCGGAGGAGCAAGCCAACTTGGGAAGTCTTTGCCTGAGTGCATTGGCAAAACGGACAGGAAGTCGAGTCCAAGTACATGAAGGGACACACATGGAAAGAACTCTCCTATATGTGAAGGGAGAGCTCAATGGGAAAATAGTGTCCATCATGATCGATACCGGCGCCAATCACAACTTCATCCGCAAGAAGGAGGCGGAACGACTCGGGTTGACGATGCAAAGGAGTGTTGCCTTCCTCAAGACCGTCAACTCGAATCCTATCCCAGTAGAAGTTGTCATCCATGATAAAGACATAAGGCTAGGCGCTTGGAGTGGTAAGGTCGATCTCACGGTGGCAAAGATCGATGATCATGCATTCCCAATTCCGCACGAGAATGTCTTCGTAATACTCTCCGGAAGTCAACCCACCGTCGTGCGAGGTACATTTACTCCCTCTCTACAAGTTAAAATTAATTCTATGATTTTGTCGGCCATGCAAGTAAAGAAGGGCGTCAATAATGGAGAGCCCACATTTCTGGCCACTCTCAAGGAGGAGAATCCTCTAAGGGATTCTATTACAATACCAAAGGAGATCGAGGGAGTACTGATCGAGTTCAAGGACGTCATGCCTCCTGAGCTGCCGAAGAGACTACCTCCACAGAGAGAGGTGGATCAAAAGATTGAATTGGAGCCTGGTGCCCAACCACCAGCAAGAGCACCGTACCGCATGGCTCCGCCGGAATTGGAGGAACTCCGAAAGCAATTTAAGGAGCTGCTAGATGCCGGATACATCCGTCCGTCCAAGGCCCCTTTCGGTGCACCCGTGCTCTTTCAGAAGAAAAAGGATGGTTCATTACGCTTGTGCATCGATTATCGGGCGCTTAATAAGGTAACCATAAAAAACAAGTATCACATCCCTTTAATTGTTGACATGTTTGATCGCCTTGGGCAAGCCTAGTATTTTACGAAACTAGATCTTCGATCCGGGTACTACCAAGTGAGGATCGCGAAGGGAGATGAGCCGAAGACCGCGTGCGTGACCCGCTATGGCTCATACGAGTTCCTAGTGATGCCATTCGGACTCACAAATGCCCCCGCAACCTTCTGCACACTCATGAACGAAGTACTCCATCCATACTTAGACCGGTTCGTGGTGGTGTACTTGAACGACATCGTCATTTATAGTAACACCTTGGAAGACCACGTGCAACACTTACGAACCGTCTTCAAGGCTTTGCAGGAGAACAATCTGTACGTGAAGAAAGAAAAATGTTCATTTGCAGAAGAGGAAGTCCACTTCCTTGGACATATTATAAAGAAGGGACAATTACGCATGGACCCGGACAAGATCAAGGCGATTGTAGATTGGGAACCGCCAACAAAAGTTCCAGAGTTGCGGTCTTTTCTCGAACTTGTCAACTACTATCGGCGGTTTATCATGGGATACTCCTCTATCGCAGCACCACTCACGAATATGTTGAAGAAGAATAAGTCGTGGGTATTGACAGACGAATGTCAGAATGCCTTTGAGAAGGTTAAGGAAGCAGTCGTGAAAGAGTCGGTCATGGTGTTGCCAGACTACGAGAAAGTATTCGAGGTTCACACGGACGCGTCGGACTACGCCATCGGTGGAGTACTCATGCAAGACCGACATCCCATTGCATACGAGAACAGGAAGCTCAATGATACGGAACGACGCTACACGGTGCAAAAAAAGGAGATGTCCGCTATCGTGCATTGTTTGCGGACATGGCGTCACTATTTATTTGGCAGCAAGTTCGTGGCGAAGACTAACAACGTTGCCACGAGCTACTTCCAATCGCAGAAGAAGTTGTCTCATAAGCAAGCCTGCTGGCAAGACTTTCTTGCAGAGTTCGACTACATCTTAGAGTACAAGCCAGGAAAAACCAACACAGTGGCAGACGCTCTTAGCCGAAAAGCGGAGTTTGCAGCTATTACTCGACTCGAGGGAGAACTTCCCAATCCTTAAAAAAGTGGGAAATGTAGCCTACAAAGTTGAGTTGCCACCTCAACTAAGGATACATCCGGTCTGCCACGTAAGCAATCTCAAGCCTTATCACAGAGACAACGAAGATCCGGATCGGGGAACAAGCAAGAGGGCACCACCGGCAACGTTCATCTCTCACGAAAAACAAGTGGATGAAGTGTTAGCCGAACGGAAAGTCTCGAGGAGGGGTGTTCCAGCATACACAGAGTATTTGGTGAAATGGAAGGACCTTCCTGACAGCGAGACAAGCTGGGAGCCTGATGCGGATCTTTGGCAATTTGAAGATATAAAATCCGACAATTTTGTGGAGACTTCGCGACGAGGACGTCACCAGATTAGGTGGGGGAGAATGTAACAGCCCAAGCCAAATGGGTCTAATTGGCCCAAACAAAACTAGCCCAAATCCACATGAATTATGGAGATTTCTATAGATTCTTCCCGCCCAAATTGCACGAAACTTGCCAAGCAAGCTACCCAAGATATTTATATAGGTATGAATATTTTATTTAGGATATTTTTGTAGAGAAATCTAGAGGATTAATCCTAACCCTCCAAAGTGAAATGTACAAATTAATCCTAACCGTCCATTTAGGTAGAAACCTACTATAAATAGAGGTGGTGCCATTTGGCCAAACCACTCAAGCATTGTAAACACATCAACGTGTAATACAAAGAGCTCTTACACATCTTTCTCTCGAGTTCTCAAGTTTCCTTCCCTCTCTTTCGGGTTTTCTTGCTTTCCTCTTGTTCTTACATTGTTTCGTGTAGGATCAAGGCTAACTTAGGTCGTGCACAAGTAGTGCTAATCACCTAAGTGTCGGACGTACCGCGAAAAGCTAAGGGAAAGCTCTCGGGTCGTCACACTAAGCTAGCATCTTCTAAATATATATATACCTCAATTGGTAACGGTGTGGTTTAATTTTTTTGATTCTTGGGATTGACTCATGTTCGTCCTATGTTCTCATGTGTATTAAAAGTAGGTCTCAAACCTATTATTGTGTTAGATAGTAACCCTTTTTCCAAAATCCGTATCCGTGATAATATTAATAATTATTATCATTATTAGGCACCTTCTTAGGAGATTTTTTCTTAAAGTAAAACGAATTTTATTTATTTAATAGCAACTAATTCGGCATTAATCTGGACAGCTGAAGATACAGGCGGTAGGACAGAGCACTCACTATAATCTCAGCTACTGTTAGTTAAAATAAACTTGACCAATTCACGAGTTATTTGATTACGAGCAAAACAAAGAACACATGTTCTGATATTGGATTGTACACAGTATTATTCGCTAATGATTACTCCACAGTTGTTCAGCTCGACTTTTTAGGAGATTCTTAAAATAGTTTGAACGGTAAATTTCTTTTATAATAATTGTTACAATTATGTAATTTTTAATAATAATAATAATAATTGAGCACCTTCTTGAGAGATTTTTAAAAAACTAGTTTGATCTATCACCTAAGGGTCCACAATATTGTCTACCAATACCGACTAAACAATCCGGTGATTACACTTGTTTAGATTTACTAGCATTTTCGTGAACTTACGTTCGAGTCACTTTTGGCTGCATACGAGTGAATCAAGTGTAATCTGCAACTCGATAAGATTCAATTACTCTACAAATGACTAAAATATCACATTGTGCATATATACCTCAATTGGTAAGGGCGTGATTTAATTGTCATGCGGTCGGGTCTCTTTTGGGCTGCATGCGGGTGAATCAAGTGTAATCAATAACTCGATAATCCGTTAGGTTTACATAGTGATGCAGTGCGAAACAGGAAAGTGTCGGATTTCGACAAAGGATTAGTGTTTTCTGGGCTGAAACGGCGTTCTGAGCAAAATTCATCGATGCGCCATGATGTATGATGGATTTCGGCCATCCGAGGTCATCTTGGGGATCAAAATCGCAATTTCCTAAGTTCCGGACACTTTTGACCATTTTCATAATTTATTTCCTTTTTCCAATAAGTTTAGGATTTCCTTTTCAGCGATTAGGTTTTGGCTATTTAAGTATTGTCACACGTTTACGTTATTTAGTTTTTGAAGTTTAATAAAAAATCGAGATTTTCCTCAAATCTATCACCTTCGGTATTCGCAAGATGAATCAACGAATTTTGATAAAAAGTTCTTCCTAATCATGTACGCTGCATCATCTAGTCTCACAACAAAAAATACTTTTTCAATTAGCAAATAAAAGAACTTTTATAAATAAAGATATTTCTTCCCGTGGAGGAAAGAAAAAGCTCATAAACAGTTATAAAAGAATAGAACATGAAAAATGAAAAGTGATATGCATGAGAAAAGATTTAAATCTTCCTAACTTATTTTGTCAGAGTTAAAAAATGATTTAAATAATGTAGTCATAACTTGATAGGCTAAACTTTTGAGTTAAATATGAACTTTAATGTGTATAATAGTACATGAACTTTCTTGAATACTAATCCTTTCTAGTCAAATCAACAGTTTTGGTATTTTGTGTAGACAAGGAGTAAAGAGAGATTGAATTTGTGTGATTCTTGTTAAATATCTCAATTTTCATTTGGTAACTTCTGAGAAGAATCTTATAAGGACTAGTTTCAGCTGAAGGATCCAAGTTGCGTATTGATGATGACAAAACATTTGTGAAGTGTAGAGAAGTTTGTTTTGTTGTGTGATGGTGGTCACCGCACACTGGTTTAGACCATTCCACAGTTTCATTAATGGATGGGCAATCTGCAACTTGATAAATGAGTTGGACAATGACATGGGGGATCATTGTCCTATTATTTGCGGTAAATGGGAAAGATGTGATTAACTTTAAGATTAAAATACACTTATCATAGAAAACCATTTTCAGTTCAATCAATTACGTTAGCGTTGTTTTCCATTGTGTTTCAGAAGCGGACATTCTGGACCCAATCAAAACCGAAACTAGAAAATTTGGAATTGAGATCAGTACTGGGACTATTTTGTTTTCTAAACTTGAAATAATCATTCAATTATGGTTCTCAAAAAAATCGTCGGTCCAGTTCCATAATCTTCGATTGTTTTGAAATAAACTATTGCTATAGGGTGCAACTCCAATTTTTTCGAGGTATTGTTTTGTTCACTATACTTAATCTCTCTCTCCGAACATACAACTATATAGACGACCCACAACTCAACTTGCATATTCTATTTTGTTTTGTATGGAAAAAGTGAGACTAGTCTCTTTTGGGTTTTTTCTAAAGAAATGTAATTAAATAAGTCATTTTAAAAAAATGTGCTACTATTCAACACCATAAATTTGGGACCATGAGTAAATGAATTTATAATAATCCGCATAAATGAGAAAAGTAAGGTTTTTTTTTAAAGAAAGATAGTCATTTTATTTAAGACATATTAATTTATAGGATATTACAAAATTCGACCGGTAACGTTGCTAGAAAGAACTCACAATTAGGGCCCAACTGGACAACGATCGCCATATAATACTCCGCACAATTTCCTAACCTATTTACATAAGAAAAAAGGAACTTAGAGAATCATGACATCTTGTACATATGCACCTGAATTGGTAACGGTGACGGTGTGATTTAATTTGTTTGGATAAAAAGTTTGTTTTGCAATAAAATAATAATCATTGGGCATCTTCTTAGGAGATATTTAAAAGACTAGCTAGTTTGATGTACCACCTAAGGGTCCACAATATTGGTTAGTAATAGCGACTAAACAAGGACTTAAATCATGTAGCGTGTTGGGTGATTACACTTGTTTAGATGTACCCGCGACGGCCACGATGGCGCAGAGCAAGGCCTTGGCGGGAAAATTGAGGGGCAATTTGGGAGATGTTGATGGGGAGACAAGAGGAAGAGGGCCTAGGTGAGGAAGAAGGAGGGTATGCTTCACTCATCCTCAGTCTCTAACGATGGACGTTTTGTTCTGTTCGCTTCCAATTCCAAATTAACCGTGTGGACCTAAAACTACAAAACATCAAAATTTGAACAAATATTGTGGTTCATTTTATTAAACAACTTAATTTTGAACATACCAAAATTAAATACTAGGATATATGAATAACCCATTAATGGATTGTAAGCATCACATAATGGTGCATGCCGAAACACCGCAAGCTAAACTTCCTATTCCAATGGCAATCTCCAACGCTTTAAATGCATCCCACCATGTAAAACTCTGCAATACGTACATGTATTTTAATATAATAACAACAAACAACTTATTAAATTCAAATATTACCCTCCAAGGCTCGGCAGGAGGGTGAGCAATAAGAGCTTGGTGGTTGTTTTGCTGCAACATAACCAAACTTTAATTATAATAATACCCAAATATTAGTATAAGAAATAAATTGAAACCTGACAACAAAAAAGCAATCGAAATAAATCAATAAACAACGACATCAAAAATATAATCTATAGTTTGTGGATATATAATTAATTTGTCGAGCACGAGAGATCCAATATATAACAATCACCTAGTTATCGATATCATGCAAGGATCCACAATAACATTTATAATGTTACATTTTCCTAATAAAAAAAGACAGCATATAAAACCATGTTTATTTCTAGATTGTATATTCTATTATTTTGTTTAACAGTTTGTCTTGATAAATCTCTCGACAAACATAACATATTGTTCTGCTAGAGCAAAATTTTTTTGCCTGGCTTTAACAATACCGTCGACTTGCTTTCTGATAAACGAGGCTAATTTTTTTTTCATGGCCAACAACTGTTAATACCCTTAAATTAATTACCGGATAGGTGGAGGAAGCGGAATAAGGTCTCTTGAGGCGGAGCAGAGCGTAATTGTCGAGAAAGCGAGGGTGGGGGTGGAGATAGTCCCTTCGTACGTAGCAATCGGCGCATAGGTCGTACGTAGGACCAACGTCGTCGAAGCATGTGACGCAGGTGAAATAGAGGCCCTTGGGACAGACATGGCAGTGTTGGCAGACGAGGTCTCTGGTCTTGAGTATGTAGTACAAGGTCAGCACCTCCCAGAAGTCGAGGCTCCCGTCGCCGTTGCGGTCCAGCTCGGAGAAGACGTCGTTCTGGTACGGCCTGCCATAATAGCCGGAGTGCCAAAGAAACTCCGTGAGCTCCGACCGGCTGACGCGGCCGTCGCGGTCGCTGTCCATGGCCTCGAAGAACTCATATGCTTTCTGCTGCACATATGGAGTGCTGTTGTTGTAGTAGGCTAAAGCTGCCTTGTGTAGCTCTTCCATGCTAAATTCACAAATAATAATTCATAATACATGTGTGTCTGTTTATCCATTAATATTTACTTGTTGTTGATTGGTGTGTGGGTGGACTTGAGAAACATACAAAAATGCATGGATAATAACAGGCATGCATTTGTGGCCTATTCTTTTCTCATTTTTAATTCATTGAAATCTTTGAGTCATGGTTGTGGATTGGAAAAGGGAAATACATATGGTTTCTTACAACAAAACTATACAATATGTTTTGTGCACATATGTATGTTTGGTTTACTTTTTAAATGACTATCCTAATAAAATTTTGGGATGTATTCAATTAGGATTTTAATGGATTTTCAATTACTTTTAAAAGTTCATGAATTCTTAAAATTTACCGGACTCTTTTAGTCTATAAAAAGTCTTGATTATTTTAATGAAATGACTTTTGCAAATCTCATGATTTGAGATGATACTTCTAAAAGAGTTTTTTATGCCTACAAATACTTTCAAAATCATTCAAAATCATCAATTTCTCAAAATCATTTAAAGTCATTGACTTTTACAATACATTTAGGGGGTGTATTCAATTAGGATTTTAATGGATTTTGAATGACTTTTAAAAGTTCATGAATTCTTAAAGTTTACAAGACTCTTTCAAGTCTTGGAGAGTCTTGATGATTTTAATGGAATGACTTTGCAAATCTCATGATTTGAGATGATACTTCTAAAGAGTTTTTTATGCTTACAATGACTTTCAAAGTCATTCAAAATCATCCATTTCTCAAAATCATTTAAAGTCATTGACATTTACAATACCTCTAGATTTTAAAAGTATTTTTAAAATCATGATTGAATACCACAAGACTTTAAAAGTTTTTTTAAAGTCATGATTGAATACCACAAGATTTTAAAAGTATTTGTAAAATCATGATTGAATACCACAAGACTTTGAAAAACTTCTTAAATCCATTAAAATCATGATTGAATACACCCCCCTTAGATTTTAAAAGTATTTTTAAAGTCGTTATTGAATACCACAAGACTTTAAAAGTAATTCTAAAATCATGATTGAATACCACAAAACTTTGAAAGATTTCTTAAATTCATTAAAATCATGATTGGATACACTTCCCTTAGTGTTTTTATGAAGTACTGTATATGGATGGGACTCCCATTTTCTTTTTAAGTGTATATAGTTTTGTTTTATTTATTTATCCGTGTGATTCATTTAGAGGTAACTTAATTAAGGCTTAGGAAATACTCATGTGTACGTCGCCACCATCTATTCAGGCCGTAGTCGGGCCCTGACCTTGATAAAACATCTACGTACCAGCAAATCAGAGTTTTGTAAAATGTGTTTTAAAATAAATTTTTTTTATCACTTTTGTATTTGATCAATAGAACATTATTAAGTGCATTATTGAAGCACATTTGACTTTTATGTCTCTTCAGATTTTGGCATCAACAACGCTTTCTCCTTTTCGATTCGACGTTTCTTCGGAGTTTGGCGCTCTCCGTCTTCTCCACCAGAATTGAACTCGTCTAGCTTCTTCCCCTCTCATGAGAACTCACTTATGATTAGATGAAGGTTTCGTATAATTGCTTCACAATTCTCGAAATCAAAGGTACAGCTATGGGACCGGCTATAAATTCTTAAAATCAAATATTTGGGTTCATTAGTTCCTCAACTCGTTTTTCGATTTGGAGTTGATTTGCCTCCGACAAGTTCCTCAATTTTGATAAGTTTTTGCTTCTGTTTATTTCATTTATGCTTCTATTGTGTTCTTTGAATTTGATTGTGGGACTGGTTCATTATTCCTCAACTCATATGTGTTCTCCGATTTATGAAAATAGGAGGTGAGATGGGGGAGAGCATGGTGAGATGAGAGAGAGCCGGTTCAGCACCTGCCAAATCCAGGGATGGCAAAAATATTTGAATCTGACATGTACCCAATGAACCCTCCCCGATTAGAACGGTAAAACTCAAATTTTTGTAGGTGCGGGTTTTTAAAACATGCTTTTGAGCGGGTGCGGGTCAACCTATACCCAATCCGATTTTGACCCACACCTGATATGTTTTTCGGGTCAGGCATCCACTCACAGTGAGCGGGCTTTTTGCAGGTCGGGCACCTGTTAAAATTCAACGGATTTGAGCGCATTTGGCCAAACCCAACCCATTGCTATGCCTAGTTGGACCAAACCGAAAGCTGACGATGGTTTTCAACTTGTCTACAATGGGATCTATGGGAAGATGTAGCAGGAAGGAGGGGTCACCTGCCTCCTCCTTTCTATTCTTTCGAGCTTTGATTGCCATGGACAACTCATTTCTCTTCTTCATGGTCACGAAGACGACCACCACGCTTCCTTCGTGATGAATTGCAAACCCGCAATCAGAACAGTATTAGGAAAGGGATAATAGGAAATTATATGATATATATTTGTGAGATACGATAAACATAATTTTGTGCCGTTAATTTTGCTCTTTCCAATTTTGACACTTTCTTATTCAATTATATACACCTTTTAACACTTAGAAAAATTCTAGCCCTTCCTCTATCTTCAAAAACCTCACATCTTTTTAGTCTTGATTTTTAAGTTTGAGAATCGGCATTTATTATTACTCGATCTTGATCGTGTTTTATAATATCTGGTTTGTCCTAAAAAATATACACCTTTAACGAAAAAAAAACTGCATCAGTACAGTCACTTTTTTATACATCTATAATGTTTATAGTGTTTTGTTTTAAAGCAAATCGATGTCCATCGATATCACGAGACAGAAAAAAATTATGCACCCGAATATCGAGCATCAGCCATATACAGTTTACAAGTAAACAGTAAAAGGCAGCCTACCCTTCTGGACACCTCCAGGCAACCACGTCGGACAAACCGACAACCGAAACAAAACCACTAAACCAACTAAACATGTCAAATACTTCGACAACCACTAAACAAACTAAAAATAAAACATGAAACACTCCATACAAACAAACAACACACTCACTAGAACACAAAAAATACATACTACCATTCCACCATCCTTGGGAAACATTCTCTCATTTTAACCCATGCACCTCAGCGAGCACTACTCCTCAAGCATCTCCCACGGGACGTATCTGATAAACCTCATAGCTCAATGCTGGTATTGATATTACATGAGGAAAAATCTGCAAGAGCCAGGCGAAAATGTAGCCAAACCGCGCAAACCGCAAACCGTCGAAAACGAGTCAGATCTTGAGAGGGAAACAGATCTGGTGTCGAACCCCAGATCAAAAACTTCTCTGATACCGACAACGCCACAAAACCGACAAAAACCATCCACCACCGCCAAAAACGCTGCCGGAAGCCTCTGGCCGCCGGCGGGAGCTTTGGCGAGCGGAGAAGACGGCCACCCGAAAAGACCGCCGGATGGCCGGCAAAACCAAACCCGACCATCCTGGTCGCCAGCAAGGCTTCAAACCACATGTGCCCCAACCTAGCCTGCTCACCATCTGCCACTCCCGACGCCGACAAACGCACTACTTCCGCTGCCCGTCAACTACCGATCTGGGTCAACCTCGAAAACAGATCTAGGTCAACCTCAAAAACAAAAGAGAGATGGAAGAGAGAAAATTGAGGTCGCCAGAGCGCCAAGCACGGAGGTCGGCGACCTAAATTTACAGTAGAGGGGTAGAGAGAGAGTGAAGCTGAAAGGGCGCTACTTAATTATTTGGAAATAAGTTGATAAGGTAACTAGTGTTAAATCTAAGCGAAATGAGAAATAAAATGTCTAAAATGCCCTTAATATTTTTCTCCTCTTATTAAACAAAGAATGAATTAAATTTATTAATTTAAGAATAAGTGAAAAATAGAAAATAAATTTGAGAAATGGTGTTTTCCTGTATTCATATCTCTTGGAGAAATGAGGGAAGGGTGTTGACACATTGTAGAAGTCGGGACGCTTTTGGACTTCTTTGGGGGAATTGTCGTAGCTGCCAGAATATGGAGGTGAGGATGAATTCTGTGACTAGAACTGCCAATCCATATCCACCAGAGAAGGACGGAAAAACGAAGAAGGAGATAGACCGGTCGAATCAGTCTGATTGTCCAAACTAGATTTTAATTTTGGTTTATTATCGGTCAAAGCCAAACCATGTTGAATTGATTTCAAATTAACATTATCGGTCTAACCCAAACCAGGTTGAATTGATTTCAAATTAACTCGGGGGTATTTTTGCCTTCTTTTTTTTTGAAAAAAATTAGGTTCTCCGTCCAAAATCTAATAGTATTAGATGAAAGTGTAAAAACACAACTAATTGACATGAGATTCAAAAAATTTATTATGGTTGTACGAAAATGTAAAACGCGCCACTATAGTACGGGTAAATTGTAAAACGCGCCAAAAAATCGAAGGTTTCTTTAGGGAAGTTAAAATAACAACAGGGAGAAATTAATTCCCCAATAAAAGGCGAGAATTTGAAAATGGAGAAGAGGTGATTTAAGAACTACGCAAAATGTGGGGGAGTGAGAAAATTTGGGAGGTTGATTTTTCAGATAAAAAGAAGAAAAAGAATAGGGACTGAACCGGTTCAATTTTTTGTTTTAAGTTAAATTGAACTGGTTTAATTTTGGTTTCTTAAATTATGGGTAGTTTATGTATTTTAGGGTATGTTGTCTCAAAAATAGTTAAGGTACTAAAAAGAAACAAAATTAGTTAGGGTATGAAATGATCACTTTTGAATAATTAAGTGTAGTAAACCATTGTTATCCATGATCCAAATTTTAATGTTCTTACTTCTTATTTAATTTTGATTTGATGTTTGTTTAACGGAACCTGATCATCGAGATGTTATGTTTGTCAACAGTATTTTCAAAATAATGCTAAAAGTTATAATCTTAAAATCAAACTTGAGTTTCTTGAATTTCATATATTTATGGTTAGATTTTGTATTTCTCATGATTAAAAAATATAATATTTATTGTATATCGTTTCTCCTTGGCATCAGTCACTGGTAAAATGAAGAAACTGTGAAATTAGGAACTTTCTAGCGCCAACATCATCACTTTTATATTTATGATCCAACTACACCCACAATTCCTTTAACGTCTTTGTTCTAGTGTATACACGGTAAAACGTTTTAGATTCACATATGAGTTCAAAATTTCAGATCGGAAGATTACTAGGTATAAAAAATATTTCTATACACATTTGACCGTACAACTAATAAATTAGTATTTTGGGTCCAATGTGGGCTCTAATGTGTATATAGCTTTCTTGGGTAGTTCTCTTAGATAAGACCCGGATCTCCCCACATTCAATATCATCAAACTATAATCTAATGCAGCTACATCATTATGTTCGTGGAATGATTTGCCACGATAAATTGTTTAACGGAACCTGATCATCGGGATGTTAAAGTCTTGTTAGAATAATGCTAAAAGTTATAATCTTGAAATCAAACTTGAGTTTCTTGAATTTCATATATTGTCGGTTAAATTTTGCATTTCACGTGATTAAAAAAATATAATATTTATATCGTTTCGTTTGAATGAATGTAATCTGACATATTATTGAAAAACTACATAAAAATTTAATGTTCTTGCCTATTATTTATTTCAGTTAAATGTTTGTTTTCACTCTTTTCTGGTTATAACATGTATATTGACTGTCATGAAGCGGAAGAAATCGTCTTCAAAAAATTTCCTCGAACAGGATCAACTTTTATACTATTCATTTGAGAGCACAAGATCTTACCTCATAAGTTGTAATTATTTGATATGATATGAGTTCATTTTCACTCTATTGAAATATTTCTCAGTAACAGCTCTCAAGTATACATTATTATCCTCTTTTTTGTCTTCAGTTGCCAATGCAACCATAATAACAACTATTTGATGCCTACAAGCCATAGCCACAGCGTGTTTATGATCCATGGGTCTTAAAAGTGAACCTTTTAGATCGTGTTTAAAATAATGATAAAATCAACTTCCATGCCCAAACCAATTGGCAATTGCTAGTTGCAACTTGACATTTGAGTTTTCATTATTCACATCTTTGATGTTTACTAAAGTGCCCTTGTAGCTTAACCAACTACGATCGCTGCCAGATGAAGTTGTTATCATTACATGCCATAAATTATTTGATAAACATTTTAATATAATATGTAATTTCGTTAAAGAAATAAAACTGAGATGAATTTGACTATCTCAACTTGCAGTCTCTGTAATGAAAACCTGAAAAGGGACAGTGGAACCATTAATGAGTGTGGCAGGGCTCCACTACAGCTGTGCCTGGTTAAATTTCATGTCTTCATTCAGAAATTTATCTTTTGGCTTGAGCAGCAAGTCAGACCCAATAACAAGGTGCAGAAATGGCTCATTCTGGTTCCTGACCTCTCACCTGCTCCTATCAGCAAATCTGTTTCATTCACCACAGCTTCATAAACTTCCAAACTCAAGTACCCAAGTGGGTTTCCTCTAACAACTCACATTTGTGTCAAGAATGTTCAGCACTTAAATTAGTCCCTGATTATTAATTATTCAATCTTATCTGATGTATTATTCGTTTGGTTCTCATTTAATCTCCATAAAATGTTCTCTGCTTGACTAGTGCCTGACAATTTTTAGAACACCAGTACTGTATCATATTTATGTCAATAATGTTAAAATTTAGCCAATACAATGATCTCACGAAGGCAAGGGTAACGCATCGTGTCCTGGAGCGCGAGATGGCCCTCATTACAACACAATGATATGTTTGTCAAATGAGTCGTCACAATAGACTGTTCGACAAATTCAACGTGGTTGAATTTCCGATCTGAAATAAACTTAGTTTCCTGCTTCTTTTCAAATTAAGTTTCATGCTTCCTCTTCTGAATAGAAATAGTATTATAAATATACAGCCATCTTTCTAGTTATAACAAATAATATGAAATCAATCTAAATAATATATTTACCAACTGTCATAGAGGGTGCAAATGATATGTATCCTGCTGCTTGTAACATCACACTTACAACATTGAGAAGCTGATTTGGTGCAACAGATACAATCTATGGTAAAGCAGCAAAAACCCAATCTCAAATCATCACAGTGCAGTACAATATAGGGAAAAAACATGGCCAAGAAACACAATGGAAGAGGCTCAAATGAAGAAAAAAAACACACAAGCATCGATTCTGTGACCAATTAAGTATTGAGTCCAGCAGGTTTCAGAAAAACTTAACACTCTAGATTTCAACTACTACTCCCATATATATACAGTATGAGAAATGCAAGGCAATTCAGATTCAGCAGCATGTTGCGCGGTCCACCGCGCACCACCCTCGTAAAATATAGTAAAGCTATAACGAATATGACTAATCAAAAACCAGAAGGCGTGGAGAGCAAAGCGATAGAGGGATAGAGCATTAGATGGGGGAAAACAGTCAAAAAGAAGAGCGGCATTGCTAAACGGGTTTTCTTCTCTGCCTCTCGTTTGAATCTTGGACTCTTGGAGCTGCAGGCAAAGAAATAGACTGTTAAGATCTAGTGATTATAAACGCTAAATGTAACTAAGATTTGAATATAGATTCACAAACCGAGTCCTTTAGCCTCGGAGGTCCTCATGATTCGAAGCCTTTTGACAGTGTTGACAAACATCCTTAACACGAGAAAAAGGATAATACTATGTTAGGACAAAGAAACAATTTCTTGAAACCAACCAGAAGACATGGCATTCTTAAACTTGTTTAGTATATATAATGTACCTCCAAGGAACATCTCCCACAAGCATCCAATCGCCTTCCTTATCTTCATAAGTCAGGACAAACTCAGACGACCCATCGAAAAGCTTATATCCTAATCACAAAGCCACAATGCTATTGTCAAGCAAAATAAAACATAAGGAATATCCAAAAAAGTCACTATACGACGCCACAACTCACCAATCGTGATATTTGTTGTGGGCTTGAAGAACATGTCCTCCAACGCTTGAGCCAGAGTCTCATAGCAAGCATGAGCGTTCAAGTCAACCTTCCGGCCAATCCCGATTCCATCCATATTCACCTTGACGAACCCAACTAGCTCTTTAGCCTTATGATCGATCTTGATCGCATCTTTGGGATTATTTCCTTTTTTATCGCCTGCCTTGTCTTCTTCAGCCCTTGGAGTCTTGGCTTGGTTAACCAAACTATTCATTCTGTATGCCCTTATAGGAGGCCACCCAACAACCTGGCTGCTCTCACAAACCAATACACAAGAATGAATCATATATAACACTACTACAAGAGGCAATGAGTAACATAAGAGTATTCAACATAAGCAATCATCACAAAAATGACTAAAAATTTAAGAAATAGAACAACAATGAATCAATCACAAGGAAACAAAAGGCTTATCTTCAAGTCACTGTTCATACAGCACCTTTACAATTATCTTGCATAAACAATAAACCAAACAACAAGACAGAAACAAGAAAAATCAGTCATTTCAAATCAGATAAACAAAACTACCTATACCCTTATGAGAAACATCAATCATACAAAATAGGATCAAGAACAAGCCAACAATACCATGTTTCTTGGGGATTTGAGTTAAACATAAAGGGAAATGAAAAAAATTGAGTCTCGATGCAAATACACAACCTTCACCTAAAACCCGACTCAAGAGGTAAAGGAAAAAAGCTTCAATTTGAATGTGAAAACCAAAATAAAAAAGGGACCTTGAGCGAGGAGGAGAAGAGCCCTCTTGAGGACCAGATTCAGCAGCTCTCTTGGTCCCTGAAACAGCATGAGAGAGCACAGAAGGGAAGTCCTTGGCGGTCAAGATCCTGCCACACTCACCCCAAGCAGAGGGCTTGGCCCTAGCTCCACCACCACCAAGGCTCAGACCCAGACCCAGTTCCAGCTCAGCCTCGTCTGGGTACGAGGTTGCCTCAGAGGACAAACCCATATCCAAAGGTTCCACCTTTGACACAGCTGACCCATTTGATGAAACCCCAGAAGACCCACAACCCAGCAATCCAAGTGTAGCATCCATCAGAGAGAGAGAGAGGGAGAGAGAGAGATGAAGAAAAAGAAGATGGTGTAGAGGGATAGAGAAGGGGATGGGAATGGAGAATGAGAGGTGAGGAACAGAGAATGGTATAGGGGAGAGAGAGAGAGAGAGGTTGAAGAAGAAGATGGTGATGATGGTGGAGGTGGTGGAAGGAGTGATGATGATGATGGTGGGTCCAATGTGTCTGCTGCTAGTGCGCCTGCCACTCCCCCCCTATTTTTTTCTTTGACATGATTCATATCTTCAAAGAATCTATTATTTCTCTGTCGTTGAGTTTTAAATAATCAAAAAGAAATGTGGAAATTTGCAATTGCAGCTATGAACAAATCAGAATAAATCCAAAAAGTACATGAGAGAGGATAAATGACCTTGAGGGTATTTCTGTAATTCTAGATGTTGTACCCTTCCCTTCCCACTTGTTCTTCTTCACTTCACGATAGTCATGATTTTTAGACTTTCAAACATGTCCTTTCATTTTTTTTTTAGTGAAAATTGTATTTACTTTTTTTAATTGTATGTCACCACTGTAAAGTTTCATTTAGTTGCATTGTCCATCACAGAGTTAAGTTTGATGTAAAAAATCCATAATACCCTTATATTAAAAAATTCAATAAAAATATTTTTTGAATATTTTTTATCAGATAAATACTAAAACATTGATTTCAAATTTATTTTTTTCAAAAAATATATTTTTTCAAAAATAATATTAAAAATAAAAAACCACTTTTAACAACGTTTTTTATTTTTAATATATATTTTTAAAAATTATTATTTTCTTAACAAATAATATTCAAATCAGTTTTTTATTATTTATTCCATAAAATTATTTTTTTAAAATAAATAAGTTTTAAAAATGATTTTTTTTCTAATTTTTTTCATTTTTTAAATACAAGAGTATTTTAGTCATTTAAATATTTCAGTTTCAAATTTTATTAAATGACTAAAATACCCTTATATTTAAAAAAAAAGAAAAAAAGAAAAAATGCATTTGTTTAACTTATTTATTTAAAAAATAATTTTATGGAATAAATAATAAAAACTTATTTGAATACTATTTTTTAAGAAAATAATAATTTAAATATATATATATATATAAAATAAAAAACGTTGTTAAAAGTGGTTTTTTATTTTTAATATTGTTTAAAAAAACCATTTTAAAAAAATAATAATTTTGAAAAAAGTGTTTTATTATTTATCTGATAAAAAAAAAAATTTAAATGTTCAAAAGATTTTCTTTTTGAATTTTTTAATATAGGGGTATTATGGACTTTTTACATCAAACTTAACTCTGTGATGGACGGTGCAACTAAATGAAACTTTACCGTGGTAACATGCAACTAAAAAAAGTAGAGGGTAGTGACATGCAAAAGTTGCATAGTACAAAGTAGTGACCTGTAATTTCCCCTTCTTTTTATCAACAAATTTCAATAATATTGATATGAAAAGAAAAAATATATCTTTAAAAGGGAGAATTAACTCTTAATTATAAAAGACATTATGATAATTGAATAGTAAAATGATTTATATGGAAGTTTAAATAAATCAATATTATGTATTGAGTATGAGTAAATACCTTGAGAGATTAATCACTACGCTGATATTGTTGATTGGTTAATAAGTCAAAGTCTTAAGGAAAAAGTGTTTGGTATGAGGTTTTTGCATACACAAGTTGACTTCTCGATTTGATAATGTGTTATATTTGTTGAATAAGTCATCACGACAAACTGTTCGACAAAATCGACTTATAAGAATAAAAGTGTGTTGTATACTTTGTCATGACAAATTGTTCGACAAATTTAAGACTATAATATATGCATGAACCTGAGTTTTTTGTTTATTAAATTTTTTTATTTTTTATTTAATTATGTTTTTAATTTTTCGAGAAAGAATAGTGTTAAATTTTTTACATTGACATGATAAAATATTCATCAATTGTCTGAATAATTTGATATGTATATAATTTATCTTCTCTCACATACTAACAAATACAATTGACAAGTTATTGTAAATTACATCTACATTTAATTATTGATTTATTTTGACTACTTATTTATTTTTGTATATGATATTTTTCTTTGTAACATTGATTGTAGAAGATGATAGATATATATACTGACACATGATGATATCAACGTGTACATAACAACATAGTAAAGCCAATACTATGCACTCATGAAAATATTGGTCGTTTATTCTTAGGTGTCCCAAAGCATTAGCATAAAAGCATAGGTTAAAGCCTAAAGTTAAGTCTTTGCAAAAGAGAAGAAGCATATTATAACTTTAATTTATCAAAGCAACCTTTATTTGTTGCAATGTGTTGTCTAGTAATTAGTAGACAAAGGTCACAAGCCAGCCCTTGTTTTGAAAAGTTGAGACCTGCATTGATGCACTTCTAGTGGATGGTGGGGTCCTCCCCTACAAATACAACTTTTGTTTTCTTAATAACGATTTTATATGGCCATATGTTTATCATTACTAATTATCCTATTAAGGGTCCCACCTTCTTATAATCTGTTCGGCCATAATGGTTGAATCAATTAATTATATATATATTAATAATTCAATTTTAAAGCTAGTAATCTTCGGACAAGGAAATGTAAGTGAACTGAAGAGACAAGCCGACAAGGTGGGGAATAGAAAGACACGTGCTACCAAGCTTCCTTAGAGTTCCACGTCAGCCGACAGATTATGCGGCCTGCCGGGGGATCTACTCCAGCGTGGCACTTTCTTGTCCGAAAAACAAAAGTGCGTATTTTCTTAACCCCACTCGCCTCTTTTCTCCACGCGCTTGCCTTTATTTATTTTTCCTTACATTTTCATAGAATTATATTATCCTCAAAACCACCAACAAAAAATAAAGTATACAAGCAAAGCAAGGACCACCTAAGAGTAATAATAGTATACTTATCTGAATATATTCCCTTTCTCGGAGATTTTTTTCTTCTCACGAATTAAAACTTCTTTTTAGGATGAAATTAATAAACAAAAAGTTGGAGTTTAACGCGTATAGCTTGTTGAATCCTAATTATTTAGGACTAGTTAATTATTTTTAATAGTAAATGGTTAAAGTGAAATAATAAGACAATCAAGTAATAATATAATAGATGACAAAAGAATATTAAATAATGATAGTTATACATAGCCAACACTTATGAGGTATCGATTATACACACAATAATCATATTACATGAGAAAGCTTTATAGGAAAAGTTTCTTCCGATGCCAATGGAATGAATGGACCATTTTTCCTATGACTCACAGAAGTAAAAGGCAAAAGAAAATTCGAGCTACTAACTTCTACCGTTGGTGCTTTTAATATTAACTTGACCACCACACCTTCACGTCAATGTTCTAAAAAAGACTTTTAGAATGTTGATTCATGCATATTATGCATGGGGCACAAGATTAGCGTGAAACAGTCCGTTATTTTTTTCTTCCTCTGCTCTCTTAGAAAAGCAAAGGTGCCTTCTTATTTCTTATTCCAACCATGTCGAATCGGTCAGATCGGATCATACATAACTCATATCGTCTGAGAAGCTCCGTTTGTGCCTCCGACTGCTACCGTTTCTCTTCCTTTTACTCTGAGAAACATTCCCTCCACAAACGATGGAGCATTCGATTCCACATATGTTTCCGAAGCACGAAAATAATCCTTGTTGGCGATCTCCCACGCGTGGATTCTTATTATTGATTCCCGAGAGGTCGCTGCCTCGATCGAACATCGGGGGAAGCTCGGTCCGCCACCTCTCGAGCTTCGATCGCAGGCCCTCCTCGCTCTGATCCAAGTTCCACGCACCCAATATCGCGCTTCCACCCTCTGCCGGCCGCCGGTGCACAAAAGCCGCCGCCACCTCTGACGGCGAAGGTCCGAGTTCCGACTCCGTCATGTACGGCTTCCCTACGTTCGATCCGTACTTTTGATTATTTTGTCCCCTCTTCTGTGGGCCCCCCACTTCCGATCCGAGGATGATGGAGCTGGCCGCGCCACGTGTCTTCTCCTTATCGATAATTTCCGAGCCGTTGATCATGGAGCCTCCCTTGCTCTTTTTCACGTTCATCGTGAAATATGAGCCGTTGATTACGGAGCCTCCCTTTCGCTTCTTCGGCTGAGAGCCACTGACCATCGACCCTCCAACGACCGACCCGGCCTTGTCGTTGTCTTGCATGATTTTTCGGCGAGCCACCATAGAACTGGAGTCGCTCCGCGTGCGGCGGAGAGAGCCGACAAAAGCGGGAATGTTGTCGGCGTTGTAATAATTAACGTTACTCTCCTCCACGTTCGACGGCGACGCGCCCATGATGTCGCGGTACCCGACGGCCGAGCCGAGTTGGTTGTAGAGAGGCATGCTCTGCATGGAGCTGTCAAGGACGGTGACGCCGATGTTCAAGATCCCCTGAGCCATCCCAGAAGGTCGTCGGACCTGATGCATGCATGTAATCGATCAACAAGAATTTATGACATTAGTCTATATTAAAATGAGATTCATCCATTAGTCTTGATTTATAATGTGAATACCTGGAGGGCCACAAACCGCATGCCGACATGTCGGTGGCTCTTGGGCGGCTGGTTAATCCCTCTGACGGCGCGTGGAGGGACGACATTCCCGACCATGACGCGGACGGTACCAACGTGGATGTCCCTCAACCAATGCTGGGTATAGATCTCGACCATGACGGCGGAGGTGTCGCCGCGGAGGAATTCCTCGTCGACGCGGAAGACGAACTTGTCGTTCCACGTGGGGTCGGTGTGGGAGTCGGTGTCGACGCGCGTGGAGAGCTTGCGGTCGGGGTGGATCCACGCCACCGCGTACGTGCGCATGTTCCGACAAACGCGGGCAAGGTCTTGCGCCGATATGATGCTCACTTCCAGCAGCTGGAACGGCTTCAGGACGGAGTTGTTAGAGGACGACGACATGATCGATCAAACGATCCGATCCGATCCGATCCGAGGTCGTTTGGTTGATGAGTAATATGATATTATTACGAGTATAATAAGTTTATATAAGTGTCGGTCGCTCGCTCGCCGCCTTCCGGAGACGACGACGAGCTACAGAGGGACAGGGATGACAAACAAATTGAGGGACAAAGGGGGTGTTTTTAAGGAAGGTGAAATGCCACATTTAGTGTGTTTCTTTCGTGGAATACCGAAATTTTCCGACAACATAGGATCGGTTTTCTGACAAATATTAGAGGGAAAATGTGTGATTGATAGTTGTGACATTTATACATGGGAATAAAATTTATTAAGTTTATGGTGGATGTAAAATTTTGGAACTCATATTTTTATTTGATTAGCGTGTATATATATAATTAATATACATGGGTAAGGAAGGTATTCAAGTAAACATCATGGTTATGTGATTTCTTAGACGATTTTGGTAATTTAGCAGATAAAAGTGGTATTTAACTAATGAAGGTTAATGAGATTCATGTTAAGTATTCTGATGTCAAACTTCCTTTCATGCATGCGGGGAGTCAAAAATGAATGTGACATTTAACTAATGAAGGTGCACACGGGTGAGAATCCATCGTGTTAACCAAAGGGATTACAAGTTATAAGATTTAGTATTGTTTGGACTTGTTTCACATACACTGCCATTTTTTTTCATTAGTAACGGCGTATGCAAATACGTCGTTAGAAGCCAAAAATACGCCGTTACAAACTGTAACGGCGTACAAACTGCCGTTAGACGATACGCCGTTACTAAAGCGCCGTTACAATTTGTTACGGCGTACACAAGACGCCGTTATACCAACACGTCGTCGTTTTGACGAGCCGTTAACGGCGTAACCATCGATGACGCCGTTAATTTTGTAACGGCGTATGATTTTACAAAATACGCCGTTACTAATTAGACGGTGCCGTTTAGATGACTTGACACCGTCAAATTAGTAACGGCGTATTTTGTAAAATCATACGCCGTTAGAAGGTATTAAAATAATAATTTTTGAAAATATTGTAACGGCGTATTGTATATAATACGCCGTTACAAATTATTAAAATAATAATTTTTATTTCAAATTTGTAACGGCGTATTATATACAAACAAAGTGTTGGTGCCCATTTGAGATCGAGATTAGTCTCCGATTCCAAGTTGTGGTAGACGACTGGTTATGGAGGAGAGCAAACAAAGTGTTGGTGCCACTGCCAGATTATCATTTGAGGCTCATAGTGAAGCCAAATGGGTGTTCGAGGCTGAGGAAGAGAGTGGTTCTGTGGAGAGAAGGTCTCAGCGTCAGGGTTGAGAGGTGTTATGATAACCATCTTCGAAATAATTAGTGATGAAAATGGATAGCAAGAAAAAGAAGAAGAACAGACATGGTTTATATATACAAGCTATAACGGCGTATCTGGGGGAAAAATAAGGTTTGGGTCTGGGTTTGATTAATACGGTTTGAATCCATGCATTAAATGCATCAAAACTCATATATCAATCATCTCTCTTCTTCTTTTGCTTAATTGCCAGTGCTAACTATATGATATGTAGGTAGTGTACAATGTTTATTCCCAATTCGGTAGTCATTTAGTATATGAAACGGGAAGTCAATACCGAAGTCAAGCGTTCAAGTCAACAATCTTGACTTTCTGATTCTCCTAAACTTTGTTCTTCAAAAAACCAAATTCACAAGTTTTTGGATTCTGAAAAATGATGAATGCGTTGAAGTGTTTACGGAAATGAACAAATTTATTGATAGTCGGTTAAATGCCGTTAAATACATATTTGTCTAACTATCTGAGTTGGCCGAATCGTAATCTTCATGCCCTTCCATATTGTCTTCGTCCTCATTGTCTTCGTCCTCATTCTCTTCGTCCTCGTTGTCTCCGTCCTCTGAATCAGCTGTAGAGACAGGCCGTGGATTTTGGTGTAAGTATCTCAAATCGATCCTTACACCACCCGGTCGCACCATGTCAATTCGATCTTCTTGGTACGGTTCATCTACTTCGAACTCTGGCTCTTCATCGCATGCACGAGCTAAACTGCTCGGTTTGTAGTGACCTCTATGAGAGACAACGTTGACAACCTTCCACGAAGTCGCAAAGTTCACCACATCCGGGTCGTTAATGTAGTACATCCGGGTCGTTCATAGAGTTCACCACATCCGGGTCGTTAATATACCTCCCACTCAAACATGAATGACATAACTCGGTCCTTTAGAGATTTTCTAGGGAACCTTTGAACAAATCCTACTCGATGTGATTCTACGTATTTATCTGCTTCATCACAATTCTCAACAACAGTCCAATTCGCCCAGAACATCTCGGAAACGCTCAATTTCTCGTTTCGCACCACGCTTTTTACTTGTACATGTGGGGAAACAACTGATAAGTGGAAACCTAGAGCTGGACTAACAAATGTTTCCCTGGCTGAAGTAGCGCGGTTTAGGTACATCTGAGTGAAGGTGACAGACTCGTGCATCAAGTACTGTTGGGCTATACAACCTTCTGGATATCGAGGGTTTCGCACACTTTTCTTGTACACGCCAAGTTGCCTACATTCAAAATATGAATGTTAATGTGATATTCGATTATACATTTCAATGGTAATTGGAAATGAAATTACTGAAGAGAAGGATCATACCGTTCAATTGGAAACATCCAAGTGAAATGAACTGGGCCGGTCCGAATAACTTGATCCGGTAGGTGTAGTAGCAGGTGAACCATAATGGTACAGAATGATGGAGGGAAGATAGTTTCCAACTTACAGACTAAAACCACCATATCTTCGTGCAATTTTTTTAGTGTTTTCTTCGTCGGCTCCCTCGTGCACAACACCTGAAACACCCTGCCGAGGTCTGCTAATGCTTCTGCTACATGAGTCGGAACGTACTTCCAAATGACAAGGGGGAAGATGCGTTGGATAAGCACGTGACAATCGTGGGTCTTAAGTCCGAGAAACTTTTTCTCATCAGGATTGACCTTAATCTTCAAATTTCCCGCATATCCGGAGGGGAACTTCACTGCTCGGATATGCTCAAGTACGGCCTTCCGGTGTACACCCTTGACCCCATAAGGCGCATCAGGGAGCTCCCCGTCCTGGCCCACCCATTGGTCTTGGCGCACATTCTGTTCCTCGTACGTTCTCCTCGCTTTCAAATCATCTTTAGTCTTCCCCGCCAGTCCGAGAACTGTACCTATGACGTTGTCGCACACATTCTTCTCTATATGCATTAAATCCAACGCATGTCTCACTCTGTGAGTTTTCCAATAGGGCAGCTGCCAGAAAATGCTTTCATGAGACCAACAGATAGCTAAACCAGTTCGTTTATTGTGCTTCGGGTGTAGACTAGGCTCGAGATAAGTATGACACCTAATAGCCTTCATTATGGCAGTCCCTAAATACCGCTTAGGCATTCTATGAGTCTAGATCTGCCCGTTAAATGCCTCCGGGACAAAGCGCAGTGGGTGCTTCGGAGGTAACCACCGACGCGCACCTTGGTAAGATATTCTTGAGTTACTGCGTGAAGAGTCGATGTTGTCCAAACATAAGGGACATGCCTTATAGCCTTTAGTGGTCAAGCCACCCAACATTCCCAAACCCGGAAAGTCACTAATTGTCCACATCACAGCAGCCCGCATTATGAACGGCTCTTTCTTGGAAGCATCCCACGTGACAACTCCGTTCGTCCACAATTATTTCAACTCATCAATCAATGGACGCATAAAGTTATTCAAACATTTACCAGGTGATTTAGGACCTGATACCAACATGGTGAGGATGTTATACTCCTTCCGCATAGCCATCGAGGGCGGAAAATTCAACGGGACAGCAACTACAGGCCACAAACTGTAACTCGCAGCATTAGGCCCAAATGGAGAAAACCTGTCGGATGACAAGGCCAGCCGCACGTTTCGGACTTCTTCCGAAAATTGAGGATATTTCTTGTCAAACTTAATCCAATCAGCACCGTCCGATGGATGTACTAATACGTCATCGTCCTCCTTCTCCCGCTCACCGTGCCGTCGCATCCACTCAGCCGTCTCTTCCGCAAGATATAACCGTTGAAGTCGAGGAGTCAATAGGAAGTACCACAACGTCTTCTTCGGAACTAATTTTTTCCCTTCCATAGTAAACCGTGGTTCTTTACAAACTCCACATTTGTCCAGAGCGGAGAACTCTTTGTAATACAAAGTGCATCCGTACAAACATGCGTCGTATTTCACGTGTGGCATTTCGATGGCCTTCATTATCTTTTTCGCAGCTGCGTAGCTAGATGGAAACGAATTAGGTTGTGGTAACATACGACATTGCTCTTTCGCGACCTGGGTAAAAGTCGCGTCTGACATCCCGGTGCTCTGTTTGATACACAACATCCTTAACATCGCTTCCAAAGAAGTATCCTCACTAGTGACAGCGCTTGTGGTTTTGTACAACGGTTGTTGTGACTCCGTCACCAACCGGTTGTACGCCGTCATCTTCGCTTTAGCAAGTCTGGCCTCGACTTCGGTCACCGAACTTATCTCCAATTGTGGGTCCTCGTCCTGGTCCTCGTCCTCGTACTCATCCTTGTCGTTCTCGCCTTCATCTTCGTCAATCCTTACATCTCTACATGGATCTACATTATTCACGAACTGATGCACCGGATCGACGTACTCTGGAGTGTGCGCCGACGTCGAACAAGGGGGATTATGCGAACTTGACGGGAGACTCATATCTATATTTCGGCTCAAACTAGGCAGACTCGAACTAGGCCCTCTAGCTTCGCCGTGATGGATCCACACATTGTACGATGTAAGGAAACCTTTCTTCAATACATGATCGCAAATGGTGTCCATATCGTGCCAAGAATAATTACAACATCTAGTGCACGGACACTTGAAACGTCCCACGCCATCCGTTTGCGCGTTTCGTCTCGCAAATTTGACGAAACTGCTTAATCCGTTCATCCACTCCTCACTCATCTTACGGGATGTTATCCACCCACGATCCATTCTATATATTATACAAATAACTACGGTTAATAATCAATTAGAATTGACTATATTTATCAACTATAACAACAATTAAATTATTTAATTATTATCATTATAACAACAAAATTAATGGAATAATCTACGTGCATTTAACCTAAATTAATAAAATACATTACATAATGCATTATTAATATAAAAAAATGTACGTAGCTGCTAATATGGAGAATGATGATATGAACCGTAGTATTTTGAGAGAGAGTTGTCGAAAAATGGAGATGATATTACGAAAATGCCCTTGTCGGAAAATATTAAGTAGGAGAGAATTGGGAGAAAAATGTGGGGAGAATGGGAGAAGGTTCTGTGAAGATTTATACATTGATTTTGTAACGGCGTATTTAGGTTACTAATTAATGGTAACACAACGACAGAACGGTAACAAACAGTAACATAACGGGAAGATCTTGTAACGGCGTATACTACTGCGTACGCCGTTACTAATAATTTTGTAATGGCGTATGCTTCATGTATACGCCGTTACTAAAGAAAAATCTGATAGTGATAAGAATCTCACAATCGTCTATTACTATTTTCACTAGCTAATAATTTTGTTTTGTTTATAGAAGCTAATAAAAAATTTAGAACGACTTCATTAGTATATATGCAAAACTCACGTTTGAGTGTAAATTTTTAGATATTGTAGATTTTTTGTGACAATCTTGTGTAATGTACGTACAAGTTATGGGGTGATTATAACTGATTCTCCAAATTGATGACCACGTCCATACATATACGCCATACCACTTGATTTTTCGGTCGGTTTGTAATTTGAATGGCACCGCACATGTTTGTTGTACATCTACACCAAATTGAGTGAGAGACGAGAGTTTAGAGGATTGGAGAATTCAAACCAAAGGTTTAGAGAGAGATGATGGTTAAGGCATAGGTTCTCGGAGACTATATATGAACCAAGAGATATTGCGATTCAGTTTTATGATTTATACTCGGTTATAAATTTGACCATCCCTAATACGAGTTATAAATTTTTGGTCTTGTAGTGGATTAACTTCTACCATTCTATAGATTTAAATGTTTAATTTTTCATCCAAACATAGTACTTGAATTTTAGCAAACAGGAAATTGACAATTGCAGTCAACCAAAGAAATTACACAGTTACAAATATAATTGATAGAAATAATGAGGGATATATATTATTGATGTGTGTTGTGAATTACAAGAAACTTATATTTATAGAATCTAATATAGAGAGAAAGGGAAAGAGAAGGAATAAGTAACCCTAATAAATATGGGAAAAATGAAACTAGAATATAATCTAACAGCCCCCCTCAAACTCAATACAGTGAAACAAGAATTGAGTTTGAAACTTGATAATATTGAGTTGTGGCGAGGGTTGCGGCTGCCGAGGATGATGTCGAGGTGATGCAGCGAGGATTGAGGATGGAGGATGTGCGCCGCTCACGGCCGATGGCGAATGCTTGATGCCCGTATGTGCTGAATGATGCCCGATGATCCTTGATGCTTGATGGCAGATGGCGAGATAGCAACTGCCCGATTATGTTAGATGCCTGATGGCTGATGGCGAGATAGCAGGTGCCTAATGATTGTCAGATGCCTGATGGCTGATGGCGAGATAGCAGTTTCCCAATTATTTCCAGATGCCTGATGGCTCATGGCGAGATAGCATATGCCCAATGATTACTAGATGCATGATGGCTCATGGAAAATGGTGCTCTCCTCTCACGTACGGTGCCCGAATTACAGGATTTCGATTTCCGGTTAACGAGGATGATCACGTGCCAATTTTCGGATTACGGGATAACTTTCCGAATTACGGGGATGTACACGTGTCGGTTTCCGGATTACGGGATAAATTTTCCGTTTTATGGGACTTTTCGAATTACGGGATGGTCGACTTACGGGATTTCCTGATTAATGAGTTGATCGGTTTGCTTCGTGAGAGGAGATCGGGAGCAACACAGGGATTGCGGAGGCGATGGCTTGTGAGGCGGATGACGGTTGCTTGAGAATTGATTGCGACCACGATGGTGAATACGAGAATTGATCCGAGTTCACGAATGTGTCGATTGATTGGTTGATTATGTTTGCGAATTGATTTGGCGGAGAGGAGTTTGCAGCAACAAATTGAGCATCCCTCTCACTGAAACTTCGGTGTGCATTCCAATGTTGATTGATACGGTCCTGATCGCGTCTTGCCCCATATTTATGATGGTGAGAGCCATCCTTACGAGGATGTGGGCCACCATTGCGATTCCGAAATGAATTTCGGTGTGAGTCTTTGTTACCATTATGGGATCCAAACCCACTCCTTTGTTTAGTGTCCCTAGTAGAATGATTTGTTGAAGGGACGTCAACTAAAGGGACAGGTGGAGCAAGCGGCTGAGTAAAGCTACTCGTGGTTTGTGAGGATTTGATAACGTGGTTGGTGTTTATGGGATTGATTGCGGGATTGATAGATTGGTTATTTGCAGAAGCGAGAGGTTAGAGATTGAGATTGAATTGTCTCGCCCACCCGTCAGAATCACGAATCATCGACGAGTGGGCAAAACGATAAATTCATAGAGATCTAACCAAGGATCGGTGATGCCTCTGATAAATGATAGAAATAATGAGGGATAGATATTATTGATGTGTGTTGTGAATTACAAGAAACCTATATTTATAGAATCTAATATAGAGAGAAAGGGAAAGAAAATGAATAGGTAACCCTAATACATATGGGAAAAGAAAACTAGAATATAATCTAACAGTAATCAATCTCAAAGGCATTGTTCTCTTGCCAAGAGGCTTCCAAGATACTAAAAACGTCAAGCTAGGCAAAAGTCCTCTTAGTAGGGGTGCCTAAAAGTAACAAAACTGACCAAAACTGATGTAAACATATCCAAAAATAAATCAATTGAAAAAAATTGAATTGGTTTTATCCAAATTCAAATTGAACCAAACTCAAATTTTGTTCGGTTTGATTTTGGTTTATAAAATTAGAACCGATAAAAAATTGAACAAAACAAAAAATTAATCGATTTGAACACGTGGCTTAATTTAAGTCATCGATTCTTATTAATTGGGGTTAAAAGTATTTTGTCAATAACAAATAAGTCAAAATGAACTGAAAATGTGAAAATTTCATGAAAATTGGTTCAAATAAAATCCCACCAACAATCGATGAGTCAAAACACTTTAAAATGTGAGAATTTCATGAAAATCAACTCGTAACAAACTAAACTAAAAATCGACATGTTCAAAACCGAATAGACCAAATTTCATTGGTTCGATTTCAGTTCTTATTTTCTTAAAATCGAATTGATCAGTTCTACTTTTGAACCAAATCAAACATAATCAAAACAAAACTGTGAACATCCCTACCTAACACTCAAGCCTAGCGGGGACACCGTGTTAACCTTGCTCTAAATGGCTTGGATCATTGCAAGACAGTCGGACTCAATCGGTACATGATTCCACTGTTAATTCAACATCAAAAAATTAAATAATGAAGGAAGAGTTTATATACACAATACTCAAGATGCATTAGCCTCCTTAAACCTGGCTTATCGCCTCCGCCACAGTCGGAGTCACCTTTTTTCTCAACACATGCTCCTTGCCTCCACCAGTCTAACCATGCCACCAAGTCAACCCCAAATCTTTCTTTTTGGTCAAAACTGACCTATTCACATTTAATTTGATCCCTCCCTCTCTTGTCCTACAAATCATTCTCGCATCTCAAACCACCTTAGCCAACCATCGAGCGATGTCAAATAATCACGCACATCACCAATCTGAAAGCACTCTCTGTCCGGTGATTTTGACGGTTGTGGGAGTGAAAGAGGCATCGAGCTAGATTATAACGAGCGGGTGAAAAGATGTGATTTTAAAATCATATTGTCGGTTGTTCAAACAACAAAGGTGGGGTTAATGTATTGTCTCTGTTGGGTGGAGAGATTGACGATAATACGTCGATGTATTTTGTTGAGCGTTCTCGAATAAAGTAACTCATAACATGATGAAAGATTCTCGTTTATACATATGTTACGTGGAGACTCTAGCTATTGATATATTTAATAAAATTTTCTGATTTGACTAAAAATAAATAAAATGAATTGGAAGAAGAAGAATTTGCCAAGTGTAACACTCATAAAAAAAACAACAAAATGACTAAAAATAGAAAGAGAGTTATGATAAGTTCCACTCATGTGGGAGGTTATTTATATATCTCCTTCCCCAAATCTCCACAAGAACATTTCAATACAGAGATCGATCCCAATCCCAATTCTTCAACACAACACAGAGATCGAATCGACAATGTCGTGGCAAACCTACGTCGACGAGCACCTCATGTGCGACATTGAGGGCCAGCACCTCACCGCCGCCGCCATCATCGGCCTCGACGGCAGCGTCTGGGCCCAGAGCTCCGCCTTCCCCGCGGTGACCCTCCGTTTCCCCCATCGATTTCGAATCATTACTGTATCTGGGTTTGATTCAATTCATTTTTGCAGATGTCGTCTGGGGAGGTCAATGCTATTCTCAAGGATTTTGATGAGCCTGGGTCGCTCGCCCCAACTGGGTTGCACCTCGGCGGATCCAAGTACATGGTGATCCAGGGCGAGCCTGGTGCTGTGATCCGCGGCAAGAAGGTGATGCCTTTTGATTCAGTCTTGTGTTTGGATTGCCCTTATGGTGTTTGATGAAATGCCTCAGTGAGACTTTTCCTTGATTCGTCATGTAATGTGGATTTTTGTGTATTGAATTCAAGCAAGCCCATGTCATGTGATTTTCCAAATGTTATTACTCAATCCATACATTTGGAGGATCACTTAGATGTGTCAATCAACTCGCTCACAAAAGATCTTAACATCGATTTGTGTTCATATGCTAGATTGGATGAATAGTGTAGAATTGGATTGATTCTTGTGCTTTCCTTCATTTAACTTTGCAGCTACTTGTAATTTCTGTGGATCGTGTACATATTATGTCATGTGTTTGTAGAAACGTTACACACCATTGATCTGTATATTTAAGATACGAGACATTATTTTACAACAAGGTTGATATCATGATATGCCAATTAGTTTATGAAAAAACACTCTAGGATGTGATTACTTTTGCTGATAGTTGAGGTGTACGCCATGGTCATGATGCTATGGTCCCTGGTTGATCCTGTGAAGACTGTCTTCAATGTGAACTATATATAAACCTGACATGTCCAAGTTACATATTGGTTTTGTCCTTGCAATTCATTCAAGTGAAATCCATCAATTTTTCCCAATTTGCTGCAATTCATTCAAGTCATCTGATATGAGAATCGTTTATAATTTCCTCCGATTTGCTTAGTACTAAAGTGGAGTACCGATACAAAAAATGTTTCGTTGTGATTGTTCTTGCAGGGCCCTGGTGGAATAACTATAAAGAAGACAGGCCAAGCGCTGATCTTTGGGATGTATGACGAACCAATGACTCCGGGACAGTGTAACTTGGTGGTTGAGAGGCTCGGAGATTACTTGGTCGATCAGGGCATGTAAGGCCTCTTTTGGTGGCTTCAATGTCTTTGTTCCGATTTTTGCATATTTCGTCTTCCTTATATAACTGTTAGCACTAAGTTGTTGATGGAAAATAACGATTTGAGGAGAGAAAGAGTGACCTTTAGTGTCATTTCCTCAGAGTTTCTTTTTTTGTTCATCGTGTTTCTTTTTCTGGTGTCTTGGAAGCCTCTTGGCAAGAGAACAATTCCTTTGAGATTGATTACATTTATAACTAAATAATTTCTTTGGTTGATTGCATGTTGTCGATTTATTGTTTGTACTTTGTTGAGATTAAAAATTAAAGGGAAAATTTACTTTCAGCATCACTTTAAATTCTCATTGGATTAGCGTAACCATTCCAACATATTTACCTTCCATCCCCACAATATATGGCCCGGGTCAACAAAAGAAACTAAGTAATAGCAACTTCCATAAGCAAATAACAAGATCACAACAGATTCACAAACCATTACAAAATGATCATCAATACTAACTCATAGTGAAAAACCTCTACTCACAACATACATAGCAAATACAAATCTGGACATTACTAGTATAACAAAAAAAAGAGATGCAAGAACATCACTCAACATAATCACCATTCCTCTCACCTCTCATGTTCAGTTCATCTCTTTCCCGCAGTTCCGGTAGCCTCACTCACTCGTATTGCTCGCCCTTCCAATTCCTGGAAAAAAACCCAAACAAGAATGTCACATTACAGCATCTCCAATGGAGGTAACTAAATCACAAGAGAGAGAGAGAAATAAAATAAAATGTTACCACTCCATGCATAGCTTCAAGAGCGGCCTCCATCTCTGACCGTGTTGCATAGCATACGAAACCAAACCCACGAGCCTTTCCCGTCTCTCCATCAACCAGAACCCTAGCTCCAACAACATTCCCGTGCTCTTGAAAAGCTTGTGTCAAAATCTCAGTAGTAACCGTCCACGCTAAATTACCTACAAAAAGCTTGTGCTCCGTTTCTGGATATAGAGGATCCTCTCTTTTTCTTGGCTGGTTGGCCAAGTTCACTCTCAATTTCCGGCCCATGTAATCCTGAAACGGCAACATTTTTCTTTTACCATCCAAACCATTACATTGAATATGAAGGATATGTAGGGAAGATTCTTACGCGCCCATCAAGATTCTCAATGACTGCATTACAATCTTCGATGCTGCTCATTGACACGAATGCATATCCTCTACTTACTCCGGTTTCTCTATTGTAAAGAACCTACGAGCATATACCAATGAATCAATAAAAAGAGTGTAGATATAATGACTAGGAAAAAAGTGTCCATGATGGTAAAATTGGAGTTTGGGTAAAATTAGCTGAAAGTGAAGATATAGGAGACAAGAAATTAAACAATGACACTTTACTAGCTAAAACCGATTTCTCCATTACCAATTTCCATTTATTGGCATGAATAAAATGAGTAAAATTTTCATTTCACAGTGAAGAACACTAGAAGTCCAGAACTTTAGGAAATGCTAGTCAACCGTAATGTCTGCAAATCCATAACTTCATTTCTACGACCATTGTGGTGCACTATCATGTTCTGAAACAACATGATCGTGATCTAACATGGAAGACGAGAAAGATCGCCCATTTACTTTTAGAAACTGGCAGCCAAGTAATCGGAGGATGTAGCGTGAAAAGGGTACGAACAAAAGATATCAAAGGTGTGTAACTACACAAGAACTCCACACATAACATCAAAATACATCCACTTGACACTGATTGGAGATAACATGTACATGAATCATCAAGAACCAAAATCAACTTCAATATCGCATTACCAAACAATTTCGATTGACACAAGAGCCAAATGCAGAACCCTATAAGATTGCATCATCACAAGTTCTAGTCTTTCCATTGAAAGACAGCTCATTGGTGATAACACTTATGTGAATCAAGAACCAAAATCGACCTCAACTGGCACAAGATTCAAATGCAGAACCCTGCAAGATTGGATCATCACAAGCTCTAGTCTTTCCATTGAGAGAGACATGGATACAAGCTTGTCTCTAACCTACAGCAAGATCCTTGCAAATTTAAAACACACAACTCAAGAACCCAATTGCCCTAAATCACCAAATCCCATGCAACAATCACTCAGAAACCCAGAAAATCAAAAGCTACAAAATTTGTCAATTAATAAGACAATAGAAACAACACCTCAATCAACTCAGGCTCTGCATACTCTTGAATGATGCCAGCAAGCTGGGAGCTATCCATCCTGTAAGGCAAGTTCCCAAAGTAAAGCTTGGTCGACACAGCTCCCTCAGCCTCTACAGAACCAGACACCTCTTCTCCTTCCTCCGCCTGCGCCGGTGCCGGAAGACCAGCCTCCTCCTGCTCCACGGCGGAAGATACCCACTTGCGAGGCGGCGCGGCGGAGGGAAATGGAGAATAAGAGAGGGAAATGCGGGTGGTGGGTGATGAGGTTTTGAGGAAAAAGGAATCATTTTTGGAGCGGAGGGTTTTGAGTGTGTGAATGGGAGAGGCGAAGGAGGGGCTTACGGCGGAGATGGCTGCCATGTCGCCGGAGATGTGAAAGTGAGCAGAGAAGCTGATGTGGGCTTATTTGTGTCCTATGACTCTGAACAAGAGGAGATAAGGCAATGGATCACCCAATCTATGGGCTTTCTAACTTTTATTTAATAAAAAATCAAGTCTTTATTTCATTAAAATTACACTTTCTTCCTATATTTTAAACATGACACATATACTTGACTTTTATCTTTTCAGGGATACATTTTGAATTTCTATCTCTTATTTCTCATATGTGATTTAACTCTTATAATTTTGACATTTCAAAAAAAAATCTTATAATTTTAGCGTGAAATTATCAAAATATTCTTACATTGTTAGATTAATAATTTTGTATTAAATATAGTGTTAAGAAAATGAGTCTTCAAGACGTTTATTATTCAACGCCATGACCAGATACGTTGAAAACCATCTACGATAATCACCACGCGACAATGAACGACGACGATCAAATTTGGTCTTCTTGTTTTGTGTAAATGATCGAGTGACTAGAGAACAAAGTCTATTTTTTTGGTTTCTCTAATAACTTTCAATCTTGCTCGCCGCACTCCTAGAGAACCGAGTCTGGTTGAGCTTGTTGAATTTTGCTTCGATTCGCCATAGTTCTAGCCTCCACAATGGTCGATGTGTGTGCTCCAACGACCATACCAAGAAAGACCAACGAAGAAGTATGTTGCCTAAACTCAATAAGATAGAGATTCAGATATGCACATCAGCAACTTACTTTTTGTTTTCTAATTATTGACTATTAAAAGTATTTTTGTTACTTTTAAAAAATTAGATTATCATAGACTCTCTTTAACGGAAAAAAATGTATTTTTATTCAAATCTTGTTACTAGAATGCCTGATTTCATGACAATCTTGTCGTAAACTCAAGCCTGATTATTTTTTTAAATCAAACTCGAATTTCACTATAAAAACTCGTTCAAATTTGAACCAAACTAAACTTTTTAATTGATTCCTAGCATAAATTGTAGCTGGTTGAAGTCCCATGTAAGAAAACATAAACATATGCAATCAATATTATGGTATCTATAGATGAAAGTGAATGACAAAGAGAGAAGGTTCTTGCAACTTTGTAAAAAGCAATATAAAGCAAAGTAGAAAATAGGAATTCACAGACTTTGAAGATGAGACAAAGTGACCAACACTCCACATGGGATTTTATCATCTGAGGAAAAAAAATCAAAATGACAACAAACATTCACTCTTTCACCTATCCTTCAACATTTCAGCAACAACAAAATTGACATTGATTTCCCTAATTTCATAGATCCACATTGTTCACCAAAATGTATGTAACATGTAAGAGATTTGAAATGTTGATTCCCCTAATTTCATAGCTTCACATTGTTCACCAAAATGTATGTAACATGTAAAGAATTATGCTACTAATACAAAAACCCCATTTAATAATAAAAATTCAACCTTTTCTCCACAACCCATCTCATCTCCATCAGTAATCTGCACAAAGCACCACAAATCAAAATTTAAAAAAAACAACAACATAAATCTGGGTATTTGTCAGTATGAATCATGATCTTGCTCACCATCATGCTTCTTCAACAAGCTCCTAGCAAACAAGAGACAAATCACCAGAAAGCCAACTCCCACAGTCCCACCTAGAATTATTGCCACTGTCTTCCCAGCATTTGGTCCTGGCCCTGCAACCATAAACACCCAGAATTCTCAAAATCAAGATCAGAGTGAGAGCCATGAAATGGAGCATAAAGGGCCGAGCTTTACCCGATGAAGACGAAGATGATGATGAGGAGGAGGAGGAGGAAGATGAAGAAGACTGCCTCCTGGGGACTCCATTGGGGTAGTAATTGTAACTAATGAAGCACTTGTGGAGATAGATTTGGCCGGAGATGGAGCTCCCACACTCCACCTGAGCTCTCTGCACGGCGCTCTTCACACACTCTCCGCAGTCGGAGTCACCAACATCACCCTCACACTGCCCCAACACATAAAGCGACTGATAGCTGGTGGTGAAGAACCCATGCCCGCCGGACACGCCGCTCTCCATGACCGAGAACGCCGTGTCCCGCCGCTCCTCGAACCCGCTCCCCTCCACGTTCGACGACCCGCAGGTCTTGTACAGCATCTCCATCCCCGAGATCTGGGAGAACCCGGCAACCTCGTACAGCACGTAGCAGCCGTACAGCTGGACCCTGGAGGCGGCGGCACGCCCGCAGAGGTTGTCGGACATCTCCGGGAGCCTGCTGACGCACGCGTGGCAGTCCGAGCCGCTCAGGTCTCCCCTGCACTGGAACAGACCGGTGATTGACCCGGCGGTGGTCTTGAAGAACTTGCTCTTGCCGGACTGAGAGACCAACGAGGTGAAGAGGGCTGAGAGGGCCTGAGAGGTCTCGCCGGTCGGCTCCGGGAGGGACTGCTTGGAGCAGCCCTTGTAGACCAAGGTGGTGTAATCGGAACCACCGGACTCGGCGAGATTGGTCACCATCAATAGAGCAACAAGGAGGACAAATATGGAAATGGGTCTTGTGGGTGAACCCATTTTTGGTGTTTTGATGGATGGTAAAGATTCAATCTTTGGGAGGTTTGAGGGATGGGTTTTGGTTGGGACCCAGAAAAAAATGATGTTGGATCTTGATTCTAGAGCTCAACTGGTTTTTCAGATATTTGCTTCCCCTTTTGGTTGAGAGCTAGAGGCAGTGACTAGTGAGTGAGTGACTAGTGTGTAGTGTTTACACTGTATCTGATAATAGAGAGATAAAGTAACCATTTTTATTTTTACTGCTTTTTTAAGGGAATGAGAGGAAAATAGTGTGAAGCAGGGGAATCTGATTCTTGTGGGAAGGCAGTGAATGGTTGGATTTTGACTAAAGTACAAAGTGCTTCAAAATTTTAGATGTTTGGGTGATTTGTTTGGTTTTTACTTGTTCTACAATTCCATTTATTGATGAGGGCATTGTGACTATTTAGGAATGGGGCCAAAAGGAGGGCTCCAAAAGCACAGGTGATGGGTCTTATTCTTGGACCATTTGTAGCTGGCAGTGGCTTATCACATATATATGGGCATGCATGGCACCATTTAGCTTGTCGATCAAACAACATTGTCACTAGTCATTAGTAGCTTTTTTAAGTAGTGCTCTCAATGTAATCTCGTATACATGTTGAATATGCTTTGAATTGATTACAGATTCATTAAGATTAATAAATTCGACGATCCCACTACTTAGTGAGTTATGGGTCACGAGAAAAATATTAATTTTAAAAATTCAAGGTCGTGAAGAGTTCCTCGATCTAACAATATGTCGTGTTCGAACTTTGATGATATACATTTTGAATTTACCTTGGTTACCCCATTATAAGTTTGTAGCGCATGTGAATGCTTCACTGTTGTATACTAATTTGATCTCTAATAAAAATTTCCTCTACAAATGAACTATTCAATACATCTGGCAAAACACAAATCTGTAATGTTCTAATCTATACATGAACTTAGATTGTTAAGCTTATTAAGAAAAGCTATGCAAAATTGAAACTTGCTTAATAAACCAAATTTTTTTTAAATGTAAGTAAAGGCCAAAAGGAAAATTGGTTTGGGAACATGGACTTTGCTATTGGTGCACTTTTATTTACATATCCCAGCTTGCAGTGTATGGTTGGTTCCAGAGAGGCTAACACAATAATGGAATCCACACACACAACATAAACTAAAACAATGTTGTTATAAAAGAGAGAAGGCTCAAGTTTCGACCTTATTGTCTTCATGGAATTTCCCGACAATGCTCCATTTCCTGGCATGATCTTGCTTGGAACAACATTTGTCATAAAGGAAAATTTATCTCATCCAAAACAAACAATCAACTGAATCAAGGAACATTTGTTTTGACATTCTTTTAAGACTGAAGTTTTAAAACGGGTCTTATGGTTTAAGTTATATTTAAATAGACAAAAAGTTAATAATTATAAAAACGAAAAATATATAAATTATTCATAAGAATGTGTGCCCTTAAAGACAAACAAAATTATCCTCCTCTCCTGGCTTCACACGATCAAGAAATTTAATGGGTGCTCATCAAAATTTAAATTTTCGTATTATAATGATCCGGGTTTGGGTTGATTTGACTTGTCAAAATCCAAACTTGAGAGCAGTGAAGAACGAACATTGTCGCTGGTGGTGGCGGTCTCGCACAAACACTACAGTGGTTTGTTTCTCTCTCTAACTTTCCTTAAATAATTTCAGGATCCATATCCTCCATAACTAGCAGCCACCAAAACAGTTACTCTCTTGCAGGAGTGTTGTTGTTGTTGTTATTTTTCTCTAGTTTCTGGGTTTGGTTGATACTAGGTCTAGGTTTGTTTGGTTGGTACTACTAGGTTGGGTTTTGTGTTGAATTTCAGGAAGCTGAGCCTAAACCAGAGCTGGGTCTGTTGGGAAATCAGCTCCATTCCTTGAGGTGACCAAAAAGTTTGTTCCTTTATTGTTTTGCAAAGCTAAGTGATTTGTGATTATTATTTGGGTATTTTGGGGTTTAATTAACAGACATATTCTTTTAGTATGTGCTTTTTTTTTCTTTTGGCTTTGCATAGGTGGTAAAGGAGAAAACTTGAATCTTGCTGGCATGCTTTGTTCAGGCTCATAGCTTCTTAGAAGGAAAAAAAGGTTGGGACTTGGGAGGAACTGCATCGAGGTTGGTTGGTTAAAATGGCTAGAAACTAGAAACATATTCTTCTTGTGGTATGCGATTTGGACAGGAAGAGATCCATTATGTAGTTTAAGGTTGAAGATGGAAAATGCAGATAGCGGTTGTTAATGCAATTTTCTTGATTTGCTGCGAAAAATGGAAAATGCATATGGAAGAGCCTGTCTCATTCCAAGGCGCGGGGTGAGTTTGGATGAGAAGTATCTCCTGCACTGCTTGGAATTGATTCATATAAGCACATCAAAAGAAGCAGCAAGGTAAGATCTCCTTGAAGTTGAGTCCTGAAATGATGCACATTTTGGCTGGTGGCTCGAATCCAGCTGAATTTGTAGGTTCAGGTATTGGAAGCAAAAGTGTGATGAATTTATTAAAAAGCCCTTTGCGTGAAAATGACAACTTGAGAAGAACAAATTGTGAGCAAGTGAAGGAAGAGCCATATTCAGATAATCATAAACTTGGATTTGGGTCTCTGGATAGAAGACTCGATGATCACTCTATGGGCCAACAAGTTCTTGATGAAGAGAAGCTGAGTGATGATGGAGATTTGCTCATGTTTGATCCAAAACGGAGAGTTATTGTGAAATGGAAACAGGTGTGGATTCACACTGTGATTGCAGCATGATGTGTGTGCAAGGTTTTGCACAACTCTTCATGTTTGATCCAAATATGAATGCTATGAATAAACTTAAATCAGGTATGGTTCTACATTATAATTGTAGCATAATGTGTGAGGTTGTACATCTGTTCATGTTTGATCCAGAAATGCAAGTTGTAAAGAAACTTCAGCGTGCACGGTTCCATTCCATTCCATAATATAATGTCATAGAGCTTAGGCATGTTTTTTCTTCTACGTAGCTTTCTATATATCAAATCTCTTTCAATATTACACCAAAAGACTGCTATGTAGTGCAAAACAGCTCATACAGTCAACAAATAACTCAATCAACCTTGTTTTTATACAAATATGGTGGAACTGGTTTATATAGTGATTTTGCTTTTTTTTAATATATATGTTATCCAAAAATAAGCAAGAAAATGAAGCTGGTAAGAGGAGAGGGCAGAGCATGATAATTCCCATTCTTGGTATGGTCCCAGTTCATGAAATAGGCTGATAAAAAAACACACTTCATGAAACAGTTCCTTTGCTAAACAATTTTCACTATATATGGCGACTTTTGATACCATTTTGTGCCCAGTGGAGCTGCTGAGAATCGAACAAACCAAGTATCAATGGTGCCAAGGCAAAATCAGAAAATAGCAAAGGCTTACAGAGAACTCAAGCGTGTCGGGATCTCTGCCAATGAAGTGAAGGGAGCAATTAAGGAGCTCCTAGCCGTGTACAAAAATAAGTGGGCGTTCATCGAAGATGACAATTACAGAGCCCTCCTCGATTTCATTTTGGAGAAGCAAGAGAAGGAAAAGGTTTGCTTCTCGCCCGTGTTACATAACATGTCTCCATCACGCGCTGTTTTCTTATTCGACTAGTTTCGAGTACTTAACACGTTTATCATATAGTCGCCGTTATTTTATCATCTTGCTCTGATATCTTATGCTGTAGTTATGGTTTCTGCATGACACTATGAATACTTACCCTAACATGCTGTTTGATTGATTCCTGGTTTATTTGTTTGACTCGAGAAAAAAGCTTGCTGACAGAAAGATTCGGTTGCATGACGTGTCTGAAGAAGAAGATGAAGATCCATCGCTGATGCTAAACCGGAGGAGACTTAAGAGGCAGGCTTCAACGTCTGTGGTAGAAAGTCCATCATTAAGATCACAACAAGTTAAAACTGTTGTCACCGAGACCGGTGTGATCAACCAAGCACAGTATGAGGTTCCTTTGGCAGTTGAATATCCAGGTTATACAAATCTCTCAGATATTTATATATATGAAGTACACTTCTTAAGGAATTGAAATCTGAACTGAACTTGTGTACAAGACTAACTTAACCGTATGTGTCTCATTAATTACTTATGTTCTCATATGAATCAGAAATGGTAGTTCTTCAAATCAAAAAGGCTTTGGGGTTGTGGAGACCAGACCTCCCCGCGTGGATGATTCTCTTCCAAAGGCGTCGCAGTTTGACATTGCTTCCTCATCCGAAGGAGATGTGAAGATTTCCCTCATCTGTAATTCTCCCCAACCCAACTTCAAGTTCCCATGTTTCGACAAAGTTCTAAAAACAGTGGAAGCTATATGCATCAAACCAGATACAACTAAGGCGCCTATGGTAGATATGAAGCTCATGAAGGAGATATGTGAGTGTGCCTTCGCATTAGGCACTGGTTCTGCCTGTGGCAAAAAACCTTCTACCCAAGCTATTTACGTCGATGACATAACCAGGGGAGAAGAGAGAGCCAAGATTTCTCTGGTCAATGATTGCAGTGACCAACGTCTGGTTTTGCCAAGCTTTAATTATGTTCGAGAAAACACGGTTTACAGAAGAGCTGACGTGAGCTTTGCTCTGGTGTACATTCTCGATGAAGATTGCTGCTCGGATTGTCTTGGGGACTGCCTGTCGTTGGGAAGATCTTGCGTATGCGCGGGAGGAACTGGAGGCGGGTTTGGATACACAAGTGGTGGCATATTAAACGAGCAGTTTCTTGAAGAATGCATCGCTACGAATCGAGAAGAAATCAAGAAGGGAGATTTGTCCAGTCCTTGCAAGATCCATTCTTTGGCGAAATTCATAAAGGAGTGCTGGGTGAAGTGTGGATGCACAAAGAAGTGCGGAAATAGAGTTGTTCAGCGAGGCATAAAGGCAAAACTCCAGGTTAGTATTAGCTTCATTTGCATTATGTAAATTATGTATAAAGGCGATTGACAAAGCATTTGTGTTTCAGGTGTTCATGACTTCAAGAGAGAAGGGATGGGGCCTTAGGACGCTCGAGGACTTGCCAGAGGGAGCTTTCGTCTGTAAGTATGCCGGGGAAGTGCTGACAAAATATGAACTGCGTGGTCGAAGAATTGAAAAGCAGCGCTCGTACTCAGTTTTACTAGGCGCGTCTTGGGGCTCGGACAATAATGTCTTGATGGATGAGCATGCCCTTCGCTTGGATTCAACAGATTTTGGAAATGCTGCAAGGTTCATCTGTCATAGGTACTTCTCTACAGCAGTTTATGAAAATGGTGTCATATCTCTATTATTGATTTTAATCCTCCAGATTAAAAAATTGCAGAAGAGCCAATTTATGTTAATTAAGCTTTGGTGCTTTTTTGTGAAAAATAAATCAAGAAACGTCATTGTGTAACTCACTATTCTTCATTGTTCAGATGCTTTGATGCTTCACTGATCGTGATACCAGTTGAAATAGAGAGCCCAGACCATCGATACTATCATGTATTTAACTTGCATTTTGCTCTCTCTGCGATTTGAAGCGCCTCTCTGTACATTTGAACTAATTTTCATAACTTTTTCTTACTGAACATGCAGTTGGGGCTTTTTGCAACCAGGAAAATCAAAGTAATGGAAGAGTTGACATGGGTATTTGTATTTTACCTTATATGAATCGTCCTTACGCTTACGCAACCTTTTGTGTCACTGAATAAATTTTCATAATGGTGGTTTCGTTTTCTTGCAGGACTATGGTGTTAGCTTTGATGAGTTAAAGTGCTTATGTGGAAGTGCACACTGCAGAGGAAGCAAAGTTTATGAGGTTTAGAGCAGATAAGGGCAGAAATTTGAAGTGTGTTTCAGAGGTTACATGTTTAATCATAGTTAAAGACTGATATGAATTGTGTAATGGATGGTAAGTGAACCTTGCACCTGCTTGTATGGTGAAAACCTATATTTTATGCAGCCAACATTCCATGGTAAACAGTAGTTGATTTCTTTATGTTTCTTGAAGTCCTTGTCTTTTAGCATCTACATATTTGGATAGTACTTGATTTCTTCACTTGGAGCAATCTTTTTCTCTTTTGGACTGATGATGGGTACCTAAATAAGTCTAATAGCAGACAAGATTAGCTTTAAGAAACATAAGTTGATTACATATATACTTGATGCTTCACTAACAACTGATCATTGTAAAAACAGAAAACATAAATAAACGGCTGTATACGAGTACAATAGGAAAGAGTTTCCTACTATTTAAGGGCTTAGGAGAGATTTCCTAATGTAAGGAATTAAGAAATCTATGGGTTTCCTGTTTCTAAATGTACGATAAATTAAGAAATCTCTTGATTTGTCTTTCACATACACATAACCACAAATAAATCAATGAGTTATGAGAGCAATAATAGAAGAGAGTTGTTATCCAAGAAGATAGGTGCAATATGAAGTCTTCAGTAAACCAGCTTGAGGGAGATTAGGTTTGTTGGTGGAGAAAGCTTAAGGTGATTGTTCCGTATTTTTTTTGTATGTAAACTCTTTGGGGATTGAGTAGAGAACTCATTAGGGTAGATTTACAGTGAAATAAATCTTGAGTGAGTGCAATAATTTTGATAGAGAGTGAACTTAAATAAAATAGTTGATTTTGAAAAATTGTAAACCTCTTGGTTGCGACAAACTTATAAATTGAACAAGTTATTGTTCTAGTGGATTTTTTTGGACTCTTGTGCATGTACGTAAGAAATCTAAGGAGCTTGAAAAGAAGTTCATCAAGTTACAAATCAGTTTAAGAAAAGAGGAAAACAATTAAACCCTAAATCTGGATGGAGTTGCAGACTCATGCGATCCTCAACTGATTTTCTTGTGATGATTACTCGTCTCCTTGATAAAATCGATGGGAGATGGAATAATGGTGATTGGAGCTCCCCAAAATCTTCATGGGGTAGAGTTACTATGTTAGTCGTCAATATGGGTGGTCGGTCTCGAGAATTAGGTCTGAAAGTCGTTTTATATGTAGTATTTTGGGATGTGACGTTCGTCACATGAACGTCACGTAAACGCCACACCTTTCTGACATTTTTTTTCGGACATATGATATTTCGTGTCACGATCGTCACATGTGTTGTGACTTTTATCACATGAATCGTCATATGTGTTGCTACCATGTTTTTGCCCTTATCCGGACCTTCAGTGCAAAAAAAAATCTTCATGAGAATTGTAGGTCTTTTCGTCCTCTTCAATTTAGATACAACATTCGCTCAATTTGAACGTCATATGTGAAAGTTATGAAGCTCGAAAGTCTGTTGTTTTGCAATCCCGAGACAACGCATATTTTCTATTTTGGTGTTGCCTATGACTGCATTTGTAAGTTTCTTCCCATTAAAATCAGAGAAAACTTTCTTCTAAAGATTTGTAGATCAACTAGCTATCTTTGATTTGATATAATTTTGGGTCAAATCGGATTAAATACGAGAAAATTGTGCTATGTGAAAAATTACGCTTCACATGTCTCGTGCCCGCTCGATTCTAGTCAATTTTGTTCCATTTTCATATGTTTTCCACACATGTGTGCCAAACATAACCGAAGGTGTAAAATGATATAAAAGACTCTAAAATGACCACCTAAAGAGAGAAATTAGGAACTAAGTATTAGTAAAGAGACATTAATATGGACACTGAATGGACCCACATCAAGAGTCAAGAGAGCAAAAACACACGCAATCAAGTTGGTGAAATGAGCTAAATGAGCCAAAGCCCATCAAACCATTTTCCCATCATGTTCTTGCAAAAACGGAAAAATATAGGGCATGTTTTTGTCATTCTCCCAATAAAAAAATCAAGATATGTCAAAATCTAAACTTGAAAGCAGTGAAGACCAACAAGATTGTAGCAACTTAAATAATAGGGGATAATCTCATTTTAATACAGTTAAATTGATGCGATTACTACAGTTACTTTCTAAGCGTCTTATAAAGTTTATTTTTTCTCATTTTTTTCATTTTCAATACAAAAAAGGCTAAAATGCACCTTTTTGGCTTTGAAATTCTTAAACTCATGTCATTTTTTTCATTTCACCTCTCTTAAAAAACGACTGAGCTTCACATAGTTAGAAATTTTGAATGATTTTGGGTTCTTCATAAGAAATGTAGCTGCGTTTTATACCTTTCTAAAATGCTAACTTTCACGAGATTTGGATGTCATATGGTAAGTCAAATTATTAATGCACACAAGTGTTGGAATGATTATCAAATGATGAATTAATGGGTCAATTCGAGGCAGATATTTTTTCAACTGAATTCTACTCTTCCCATCTAGCTAAGTAGTACTTTGGGATGGATAATTGGCTAAATGGTGTTGGCACCTTGTTGGAAATCATCGGTGTGGTTGAGTTTCAAAATAGTAGCAAGAAGTATTCATTACCTAGCATCGCCTTCTTGCTCACGGCCTCTGTTGCATAACTCACCTCAACACCACTACACAGCTCGCACGAACAAGATGACTCACAACGGCTATATCATTTACCAATCTAGTAGCGCCCACGTGTCAGCGCCACAAACGTCGCTTCCAGCTTCACGCTCAAACGACACTGTTCATTTATTTTAGCTTCATTAAGTAAAACGGCGCCGCATCATTAATTTTAGTTTCATGACTTAACTAATTTATGAATTGTTAGTTGAAGATCATGACACTTGTGGAGAGAGAATGATTTACACATGTTTCATATGTTCTGTTGGGCTTTTAATTACCATTTGGGTTAATGAATGGCCCAACCCAATATCTTCTAAATTGTTAGTGTGTTTTCCAGAATTGGAAATAATGAATATTAATATGATTTTCTCTCTTCCCTCTCTATCTCTTCTCCTCTGCACAACTCTCATCACTTTTCTCAACCCTAAATTCTTCACCTCTTCTCTATATGTCTCCACCTCTTCTTCTCTTTTCACTTGGCTTATATCAAAACACATGAAAGGTTCTCAGATCTCTATTTCTTTTCCAGCTTAGGTTTCGTGATTAGCAAGCATTGCTTCTGTTCTTGGGCTTGTTACTTTATTATACCTTTTGTTTTTCTTGCATTTTTAGTGGGATTTTCTTGACCTGGCCTTATTTGTTTCTAGGTAAAACTGAAGAAATAGACATGTAGAGTAGATTTCATTTCTGATGTGTTTTTGTAAGAACTCCTTTTTCTGAGCTTGAAAGTGCAAATGGTGAAAGGAAAGAAAAACAAAAACCCTTGATTTTCTCTTCCATACCCAAATTAGAACAAATGTGACTTTCCATAGCTAATCTAAGCCCCTGTTTGGTTGCTGAGAAAATGCTAAACAATAGATCTTTGTTTAATTTTTTTGAAAGCATATGTCTTGTTTAATTTAGACTATATGCTGTATTGGGTACTGATTCTACTACTTATTGTGACTAGAGATACCATTTTGTGTTCAAGGAGCTGCTGATAATCATTAGGTGGTCTAGAGGTCTCTGCACAATCAATGGCGCTGAAGCAACATCAGAAAATAGCAAAGGCTTGCAGAGAGTTCAAGCGTGTCGGGATCTCTGCCGGTGAAGTGAAGAGAGCGATTAAGGAGCTCCTAGCCGTGTATGAAAATAACTGGGAGTTCATTGAAGATGGCAATTACAGAGCCCTGCTTGATTTCATTTTGGAGAAGAGGCAAGAAAAAGAAAAGGTGCATTTCTTGTCTGTGCTACATAGCATGTTTCCATTCCGCACTGTCTTGTTATTTTATCATCTTGTTCTGATACTCTTATGCTCTAGTATGAATTTGTGTATTTCGGTTTATGTTGGCGTTTTAGTCTGTCTCAATGGATATTCATCATAATAGCTAGTTATGGTTTCTGCTGTGTGTTCGTTTTCTGAATGACAAAATCAACACTTACCCTTACAAACCGTTTGATTCCTGATTTGTTTGTTCAACTAGAGAGTAAAGCCTATTAACAGAAAACTCCGGTTGCACGATGAGTCTGAAGAGGATAATGATTCCTGATTTGTTTGTTCAACTAGAGAGTAAAGCCTATTAACAGAAAACTCCGGTTGCATGATGAGTCTGAAGAGGATAATGAAGATCCATCGCTGATGCTGCTCCGGAGGCAGTGTAAGAGACAGGCTTCAACATCTGTGGCGGAAACTCCATTATCAAGATCACAACAAGAAGTTGAAACTTCTCGTGCTAAGTCAAGTCCTCGTAGGAACAAGCGCATGGTACCCGACTGCCAGATATTGGAGGATACAGACACGAATAGCTTCTCTTCTAGCTGCAAAAAAGTTAAACCCAGTTCTGCATCACCTCAAGACGGAGGGAATACACTACCTGTAAAGAAAGACGTAAAATTGCCTATAGTTGAGCATTGCTGCAAAACTGCTGTCACTGAGAATGTCCTCGATAGGTTTGACGATGGTGATTCTCACGGTGTGATCAAACAACCACAGGATGATGTTCCTCTCGCTGTTGAATATCCAGGTATACAAATTTCTTGATGTTTACATATATGAAATTCAAATCTGAATTGAAGTTATCTATGAGACAAACTTATAGTAGTGTACATAAATTCATGGGAAAATATACTTCTGTGCATGTTGGTGTGAAGTGTAATAATTTATACGTACCCATTGCATAAACTTTGATGTAAACTTATCTCTAGCTGTTATCCATCCAGGTACAGCCATGAGTACTAATCTCGGAACTATTTTCTTTTGTACATTCTCTAAAGATAAGTTCTTCAGGTTTCTGGTCCAATTTCCACTTCATTTGGTGTAAAGGTCAGTAGACCGGTGATTGATCCTTCTATTCGTTTATCGTTCTTGCAGCTTTTGGCTCTTCAAATGGAAGCTATTCTGATACCAACAATCATGAAGGCTTCGGGTTGGTGGAAACCAGTCTTCCTTGCATGGATGATTCTCTCTGTGTGATCAAACAACCACAGGATGAGGTTCCTCTCGCTGTTGAGCATCCAGGTATACACATTTCAGGATGTTTACATATATGAAATTGAAATCTGAATTGAAGCTGTCTATGAGACTGACTTATATAATTTCATGGAAAATATACTTTTGTGCATGTTGGTGTGGAGTGTAATGTACCCATTGCATAAACTTTGATGTATGTATATCTCCCTAATCAAATTTGTGCTCATATAAATCAGAAAATTTTCCAAATCAGAGAATAGAGGAGGCTTTAGAGACCCTAAAGCCTTCTGGCTCCTCTAGAGGTGAAGTGAAGACCATGTTGAATCATTTACTGGAACTCTGTGATAACAACTGTGTTTTCATTGAAGACGAGAACTACAAAGCTCTGCGCAATTATTTCCTACAAGAGATGCCTCAAATGAAAGAAAAGGTGAACCTGAAAACCTGAAAATCTTTTTGTTTCGTACACTTTGTTTGCTGATATATGTTTTGATTAGGATGTGAACTCTGTCAAGAGACAAACTCGGTTGCACGACGTGTCTGAAGACCACCAGGAACTAGAAAGTTCATCCAAAAGGCTGAGCCTGAGACATGGATGTCACGCTTCAGCTTCTCTTGGAAACACAATGCCTGTGATACAGGAAACATCTTCATCACTTCAAGGTGTGAGAAAGACTTCAGTAACACATCATGATAGTCCTAGTGAGAGAAAATTGAACTGTGAGATAAAAGTCAGGCCAACTGGTTCTATGCATACTGAAGATTCACAAGCTGCAGCCTGCAAGAATCTGATTGTCACCGAATGCTCGCTTGATAATGGATCACATGATGAAGTTCCTCTAGCTGTTATCCATCCCGGTACAGTGATGAGTATTTTCCTTTGTACTTTCTCTAAAGATAAATTCTTCGGGTTTCTGGTGAAAAGGTCAGTAGGCTAGTGACTGATCCTTCTATTCGTTTATTATTCTTGCAGCTTTTGGCTCTTCAAATGGAAGCTATTCTGATACCAACAATCAAGAAGGCTTCGGGTTAGTGGAAATCAGTCTTCCTTGCATGGATGATTCTCTTCTAAAGGCGTCACAATTTGATATTGCTTCCTCTTCCGAAGGAGATGTGAAGATCTCCCTCATCTGTAACTCTCCCCGATCCAACTTCAGTTTTCCATGTTTCGACAGAGTTCTAAGAACAGTGGAAGATAAATGCATCAAACCAGACAGAACCACGGCGCCTATTCTCAACACGAAGCTCATGGAAGAGATATGTGAAAGCGTCTTGGCATTAGGCACTGATTCTGCCTATGGCAAGAAACCTTCTACCCAAGAAAATGGTAGCATCAGTTTTGGCATTCGGCCTAATCTTTCAAGGGGATCGATTACAATCCACAATCTTATTGAGGTGTTGCCTTCTGTTCCAAAAGGCGTAACTCTCAATAGCTTGAGTGATCTGCAATATGTGAATGGCGCCAAGATCAAAGATGTGATCATTAGGGGAGATTTAGATGCTGTCGACTATGTCGATGACATAACCAGAGGAGAAGAGAGAGTCAAGATCTCTCTGGTCAATGGTTGCAGCGACGAGCGTTTGGTTGTGCCAAACTTTCATTACATTCGAGAAAACGCTGTTTACAGAAGAGCTGACGTGAGCTTTTCCCTGGTTCACATTCTTGATGAAGATTGCTGCTCGGATTGTTTTGGGGACTGCCTGTCTTCAGGAAGGTATTGCGCGTGCGCGGGAGAATCTGGAGGCGGGTTTGCATACACGAGCGGTGACATATTAAACGAGCAGTTTCTTGAAGAATGCATTGCCATGAATCAAGAAGAAATCAAGAAGAGAGATCTGTCCAGTCCTTGCAAGATCCATTCTTTGGCTAAATTCATCAAGGAGTGCTGGGTGAAGTGTGGATGCACAAAGAAGTGCGGAAATAGAGTTGTTCAGCGAGGCATAACAGCAAAACTCCAGGTTAGGATTAGTTTTATTTGCATTATGTAAATTACACAAAACCTTTTTTTTTGTTCTTGAAGGCCATTGACAAAACGCTTGCGTGTTTCAGGCGTTCATGGCTTCAAGAGAGAAGGGTTGGGGCCTCAGAACGCTCGAGGACTTGCCAAAGGGAGCTTTTGTTTGTGAGTATGCCGGGGAAGTGCTGACAAAATCTGAACTGCATGGTCGAAGAACTGAGAAGCAGCGAGCGTACTCGGTGCTACTGGGTGCATCTTGGGGCTTGGACAATGTCTTGATGGATGAGCACGCCCTTCGCTTGGATTCAACAGATTTCGGAAATGTTGGAAGGTTCATCAATCACAGGTACTTCCCTGCAACAATTTATGAAAATGGTGTCATTTCTCTATTATTGCTTTTAATCATCAAGATTCAAAAATTGCAGAAGAGCCCTTTTATGTTCAATAAATGTTGGTGCTTTTTTGTGAAAAATAAATCATTTCAAAAGAAATGTCATGTGTAACTCACCTTTCTTCATTGTTCAGATGCTTTGATGCTACATTGATCGCGATCCCAGTTCAAATAGAGAGCCCAGATCGTACATACTATCATGTATTTAACTTGCATTTTGCTCTTTCTGCAATTTGAAGTTCATCTCGGTACATTTGAAGTAATTTTAATTTCCATAACTTTTTCTTACTGAGCATGCAGTTGGGGCTTTTCACGACCAGGAAGATCAAAGCAATGGAAGAGTTGACATGGGTACATGGATGTTACATATACGAATCGTCCTTACGATGTAGAGAACAAACTTTTGTGTCACTGAATAAATTTTCATGATGGTCATTTTCTTGCAGGACTATGGTGTTAACCTTGATGAGTTCAAGTGCTTATGTGGAAGTGCACACTGCAGAGGAAACAGTTTTTGAGGTTTAGTGCAGATAAGGGCAGAAATTTACAGTGTGTATCAGAAGCTACATGTTTAATCATTGGTCTGCAAGTTAAATACTGATGTGAATTGTGTGTAATGGATGGTGAGTGAACCTTGCACCTGCTGTATGGTGAAAACCTATATTTTATGTAGCAAACATTCCATGTTATGTTTCTTGAAGTCCTTGTTTTTTAGTATCTATATGTTTGGATAGTAGTTGATTTCTTCACTTGGAGCAATCTTTGTCTCATTTGGACTGATGATGTGTACCTAAATAAGTCTAATTTAGCAGACAAGAATAGCATGAAGAAAATTAAGATTGATTACTTACATAATTGATGCTTCACTAACAACTAATGATTAAAAAAACAATCATACAAAAATGGTAAACCCAGAAGAACGTGTGTCCTTAACATAAAATAAAATTATCCTCTTCTCTTGGCTTCACATGACCAAGACAATAATTAGTTAAAATTTCTTATCATAATGATCTTGATTTTGGTTGATTTGACTTGGAAAATAATCAAGATTCGTCAAAATTCAAAATTGATAGTTGTAGTTGGTACTATCTGAGTGGTGGTCTCCTGTAGTGGAGCTCTGTCCAGCTCACACAAACACTATGGTGCTTTGTTTTTCTCTCTAACTTTCCTTAGACCATTTCAGGATTCATCCTCCATGACTGCTACTCTACTTCATCTTCTGAGCTTCATATGAGAAATGGGTTCCATTGGTTCTGTGTTTCCGTTAATTTCTTTTTCTCTTTAACCAGGAGCCTCCATATCAGTTGCTCTCAAGCTGGAGTGTAGTGTTTTTACTCTAGTTTCTGTGTTTGGTTGATACTAGGTTGGCTTTTTTGTTGATTTTCTGGAAGCTGAGCTTAAACCAGAGTTGGGTCTGTTGGGGAATCAGCTCCATTCCTTGAGGTGAGCAAATAAGTTAGTTCCTTTCTTGTTTTCTGTAGTAATCACAAGTTTAGAAAGCTGTGTTTTTTATATTATTTGGGTACTTTGAGGTTTAATCAACAGGCAGATTGTTTTAGTAAAGGAGAAAACTTGAATCTTGCTCATGTTGTAATAGCTTAATGGAAGAAAAAAGAAGAAAAAGGTTGAGAGACTTGGGAGGACCTGAGGAACACTGGCTTGAACTGCATTGCATTTGATTGGTTAAATTGCTAGAAGTTGGTTTATGAGTTTCTTCTGTTACTACCACTGTTGTCATTGTTCATAACATTAACAACTCAGTAATGTCATATTTGCAATGTTGTCTTATTTTCTATACATTTGCAAGTTTCTTTTTCAATATCAATACCCCAATTAATTTCTTCGGCCGCTATTCTCATAAAACGCTTGATGCCTTGCTAATGTTGTGTGGCTGTTACATGCGTGTTTTATTGGTGCTTGAAGGTTAACCATTCGTATTAATTTTCATATTCCTTTTGTGGTATCCGATTTGGACAGGAAGAGATTCATTGTGTAGTTTGAGGCTGAAGATGGAAAGTGGAGGTATAAGTTGCTAGTGCGATTTTTTTTTGATTTGTTGCAAAAATGGAAAACTTGCAGAAAATCACGAATTTGGATTTGGGTCACTGGATAGAATGCTTGCTTCTGCACTCACATGCTCCGATGATCACTCTTCTGTTAGTGTTTCTCGGGGAATGCTGCAATGCGCGTGGAGAGGTGGCAGCCCGTGTTTTGCATTCCCTGTCAATGGCGAGAAGGAGAACTATGCGCCCAACCTGTCAAAGCTCTAGATTACGTTTACTTGCTGCACTCAACCAAGGGAAGCCCAGAGGCACACTAGCCTTTGGGTGTTGAGTCACACTCACACCTTGTCGGTGAGATTGAAGTGTCAACTTCTTTCACCATGAATCCGAATAACTCAAAGATGCTTTGATGCTACATTGATCGCGACCCCAGTTGAAATAGAGAGCCCAGATGGTCGACACTATCATGTATTTAACTTGCATTTTGCTCTTTCTGCGATTTGAAGCGCCTCTTGGTACATTTGAACTAATTTCCATAACTTATCTTTTACTGAACATGCAGTTGGGGCTTTTCCCGACCAGGAAGATCAAAGTAATGGAAGAGTTGACATGGGTATGTGTATTTTACCTTAAATGAATTGTCCTTATGTTTGTAGAAAACAAACTTTTGTGCCAGTATGAATAAATTTTCATAATGGCTGTTTTCTTGCAGGACTATGGTGTTGGCTTTGATGAGTTCAAATGCTTGTGTGGAAGTGCACAGTGCAGAGGAAGCAAAGTTTGTGAGATTTAGTGCAGATGAGCCTGAGAAATTTGAAGTTTTTCAGAAGTTACATGTTCAATCATAGGTTTGCAAGTTAAAAAGTGAATGTGAGTTATTGTATGTAATGGATGGTGACTGAACTTGCACCTGTTTGTATGGTGAAAACCTGTATGTTATGTTGCTAACATTCTATGTTGAATAGTAGTTGATTTCTTGAAGTTCTTGTTTTTCCGGCTGTGAATGTTAGGTGCTAGTTCGGACGAAGGGGGGTTAATCGAAATTTATAAAATATTAATCGGTGATCAATTGAAAAAAAAAATTAGGTCAAAGGATTGATCGAGATTTATAGAAGATTAATCGATTCATCTCAATTTGTCACTTTCAATTTGACCGGGCTCTTGTTCGCATCAATTCTCGTTCACTAGTTCCAATCAATACTAGCAAAATGTTTCATGTTAGTATTTTAAAGATTTCTCATTATGGTGTGCCCATCTCTTTTTCACCATGAGAATAATTTAGATATGAAGACAAAATATCAATCAAGGCAAAACCTGAGAAAAATGACACCATATCAGTCTGTCCAAAAATTTGCCCGTTTCCAATCTTATAAGAAGACAAAATATACCGTACTTGACGAGACCCGATATCCCGATCCAATAAAAAAGGGGACCTAAAATCACAAAAAATCCGTCACAGACCCGCCCCGTTGCCATCCATTAAACTATATGGGCCTAGACTAAATGTAAAATGGGCCAGGCCCATTATGCGATAAGCAAAAACCCAGAAACGGCCCATGAAAAATAAAAACCCTAGAGAAACACATTTCCAAGTATAAATCGCCCCCAAAACCACAGCTTCCTCCTTCAGTCTCTGTTTCAGCAGACGAAAATGTCGAAGCGAGGTCAAGCTCTCTCTCTCTCGTTTCTCACTTCTCATCTATGATCGAATCAAGCAAAAGGGTATTTTCTTCTTCCATCTTTCTCACGTTTTTTCCTTTTGATTTGGTTCAGGGCGTGGAGGGTCGGCCGGAAACAAGTTCCGGATGTCTCTCGGTCTTCCGGTGGCGGCGACGGTGAATTGTGCCGACAACACTGGAGCGAAGAATCTGTACATCATCTCAGTGAAGGGAATCAAGGGTCGTCTCAACAGGCTTCCCTCTGCTTGCGTCGGCGACATGGTCATGGCCACCGTCAAGAAGGGAAAGCCTGAGCTCAGGAAGAAGGTCATGCCCGCTGTCATCGTCAGGCAGCGCAAGCCTTGGCGCCGAAAGGACGGCGTCTTCATGTACTTTGAGGGTAAAGTTTCGATTTTTACTTCTAATCTTCACATTCAGTAACTATGTATAGTGTTTTGGTATACTGATTGCATCTGCGTTGAACTGGGTATTCATGTTTGTTGCATCTATTGATTTTAGAGCTGTGATTCATATTCAGATGGAAATGTGTTTTAGCTTGATTTATGTTTGGTTTACCTTTATTTTTTCACATTTGAAAGATATTGTGGCTAGCTTGTTGCATCTGTATGTAGTGCATAGGCTGTGCTGTAGTATTCATGTTTACATGTAAATGTATCCTCTTGATCTATATTCAGTTATCTTGGGTTTTCACATTTGGAAGATGTCATTGCTAGCTTGTTGCATCTGTATTGAGACCTATGATTTACATTTAAAGAGTAGTAGCATGATTTGTATTTGTTTTTTTGGGTTTCCTTTACATTTGAATGTTATCATGTTAGTTTGCTGGTGATGTAGTGTATAGGATGTGTTGTGGTATTCATGTATACATGTAAATGAAACAGTCTGACCTATATTCATTGGTACCTTGATGTCTTTGCATCTGAAAGATGTCATTGCTAGCATGTTGCATCTGTATTGAACTCATTGATTCACATTCAGATGGAAGTGTAGGGTTTGATTTGCATTTGTGTTATCCCTGTTTCTTCACATTTGGAGGATATCATGTTAGTTTGGTAGTGACTATACTTGTCTTGAGCTTGAAAGAGTTTTAGTTAATAATTTGAAATGCTTGGAAACCTTGTCTGATAGTATGGTTGTTTTTAGTTAAGAAATAATGCCAGACATAAGTCAAGTGTCCACCCATTTATTAATGGTTGATGTACTGTTACAAGTCTGGAAAACTGAATGTGTCTATCGTTACAGGCGTGCTATTGCTTTTCATGCTCACGTCTGTTCCATTTAGGCCCTACATGATCATTATTTCTTATGATACATTTCATTCTAAATTAAGCTAACATTGTTCATTGGAAATGTGGTTGCATCTTTTTGTATTTTCTGTTTTGTTACTTTGCACTGTTAATTCACGACTTGTTTCTCTTTCTGTAGACAATGCTGGTGTGATTGTGAATCCGAAGGGTGAAATGAAAGGTATAGCTATCTCTTAGACTTAGTTTTTGAATTTTTTGTAGTGTTCACTGAAATCTCATAGAATGTCTAGATATCGTTTAGTAGGTTGTGTTTGCCAAAATAATTACCGAACTATCAACTGTTTGTTTGTGATGACATTTGTTTGTTTTTCTTTGGTATAGTTTTATTGATTGTTTTTGGGGAAATTGTTTCAGGTTCTGCTATCACCGGACCTATTGGGAAGGAGTGTGCTGATCTCTGGCCTAGGATCGCAAGTGCAGCTAATGCTATAGTTTAAGATATCCTGCTATCTTATATCTTTGATATTTGAATTTTGCATTTTGTTTTGCTAAGACATTTGAGAGTAGTACTGTCCTTATGGGTTTGTTATCAGATTGCTTTCAATATTGGTACCATTTTGTTTTGACCTGTTAGTACCTTGTTTTAGAGGTTGCATAGTTACTATTCTTGAATAAGTTTTATATTTGTTTATTTGTTGCACCCCAATTTGCACTAACCAAAAGAATATGTGGGTTGACTCAACATTATTAGGTATAATTGTAGATAATTTGAAATTTCTGATTAAATTGATTAGTCTCCTATTAATTTTCAATGAATAATCCATTACTTTTTTTGAGGTTGTTAATTTGATTAAGTTCTATTTAGCATATGCTTGACTAGTGCATAGCATTTTCTTATCAACTATGTGATCATATAATAGGAAAATATGAAAATATTAGAGCTAACAAAGTGTTGGCAGTACTTGTTAGATTGGAAATACTAAATCCTTGTTTGGTTAAGATTATTGCTTCTCTTAACAAAGAGGTGAGTTTGATACGAGTTTAGTAATCTCCATGAGATCAGAAACACTTAAATTTCTGTTCGGGTTGGAGATTTTTGCAACCACTAACATGGGACAGACATATATGCACATTCAATTCATATCAATTAAAACCCAGATAAAAGGGATAGTAATTATGTTACACATTATATGTTCTTTGAAATGAAATAAAGATTCAAATGGTTTCAAGCAAGAAACCCTAGCCACTCTCCATTCTTCTTGGCCAGCCTGATCAGCCCTTGCCTCTGCTTCGGGTCCGCCCCGATTGCCTTACAGAACTCCGTTATCACCTGCAAAAACACGAGTTCAAGTCTCAGCAACAATAATTTCTACGATACCCTTTTCATCTGACTGGCGTCTAATGTTTTTCTAGAGCGCTGAGAAAAAAAGATGGCAGTACTTGGGAGTGGAGGGCAATGGCCTTGCCCCTGAGCTGGTTGAACCTCTTCTTGCCAATGATGTTTCTGGTGACGACGACGGCCGGAGCGAAAATTCCCTTCCCTTCGTTGACGTTCTTCATGCACGGCGGCGACCGGTGGGGCTTGCCGACGGGGACATATCTGGGCACAGACTGAACTAGGGCATCGTAGCCTTCTCCAAGCATTGGTGAAGTGCTCCAACTTCCATAGAAGGAGGGCACTAAACCTCCATTGAGCATTGAAGCAGCCATGCAAGAGCTTTCTCAGCACAAAGCAAAGTCAAGATTGAGCTTATTCCCTGTATTGGAGGAAAATTTTTTTGATCGGTTTCTTGATTTATTGGAGAAGATGATGATATTGTGGTGAAGAGTGGGAGAGGGTTGAGAGCCACATATATTGGTGGCTTATGTTTCACTTCGGTTTTTTGTCTTTTTCCTTATAATATGCACATACCAGCTGCTTCTCGAATTGTGATTATTTTCTAATTAAAAATAAACAAAAATTACCAAGAATTTATGTTGTTTTTATTAATGTATCGACCACATCAAAATAAAGGAAGTATTATTAGAGAATAAACATTCTGCAATCTTTAAGTTATTGATACCGTTAATATAGTATGTATAGTACTACAACTTCTAATCAAACAGGTCTCAAAAATTTTAAAATGATATCATATTATAGACTTTATCTTTGTCAAGCAATTTATGAGGAAAAATATTTAGACAAACATATGCAGGCTATTGGGTCCATAGTCAATACAGACTAATTTAAATATTTCACAATTTGATTCAATACACATCTAATAATACCTCAGCCATTTCATCCCCGCATTTCTAAATATGAGGTTGTGAAACCGAATTTTATTGGAGATATATATCACCGTGTTTACGACAACTAATAAAAACTAAATTTTTTCATCATTCGAAATGTTAGAAGGTTCTATTTTCCATTACATGACAGAGTAGAAGTACCAAAATGTCAAGTAACTAGAAGAGTAACTGCAACAAGTGATACTAATAAGTATAGAATCATGGACAGAAGTCACTCTAGCTTGGTATAATACTTCATTGCTTTAGAGAACTTTGGGACTCTTAACCATCGTCGACGAAAACGTTGGAATTTGTGAATTTTGATTGGAAAATGTATCCTCTTAATCTTTCGGGTCAATTCTCCATATCTTTGCTTTACGATCTGCGGTGTTGATAGCCTCACCATTGTTCTTGCATATCCACATTTTGCATTTGCATTTGATTCAGCTGAATGATCAATTTTTTGGACAAGAGACGGGTTAATAACTATTCTTTTGAGTATCATAATACTTTATAATTTACAATTTTAATTATGAAACAAAAATGTTGGATATACTCTTAAGTCGATTATTAACCCATCAAAGAAGGATGTAGTCTCAATGATCAGCGAGTCGAGGTCTAGAGACAAAGCTCCAGGTTTGAGTTCTGGAGTGCAAAGAGGCTTCCGGCTCACTGGTATCCGATACTAAGTTATGGTGATCTGATAAGGTTTTATATTTCTTTTTTAAATAAGTGCTTGACACTAATCATGAAACATAGTTATTACTTGGTCCTTTTCTCTCTGTCTCCAAATTTTAAAAATGTGTGACTTGTCTGATTAATCTTCAGCTAATGTTTTCATTTGATCAGTTTTCAATTAACCTGTCACTAATTCTTGATTATTTCCCAAATGAACCTCTCCACTTCACTCCACTCGACTAGAGTATTATTTTCAGAGCACTGTTTCTCTTATTACATTACCAGCTGAAACTAAATAATTCTTGATGCTTGGTTATTTTGTTTATATATGCGTTCAATCTTTCTTGTTATAATAGAAAATGACCAGGACAGTGACATACCTTGAACTATTTTAACATGTTCACCTTCTTCAACTCTTTCATTATGGAGGACCTGCAAGTCACATAAAGTTGAAGAAATGGTTGATCCAAGAGCAAAGAAGTAACAAGGCATTACCTCAACCAAACCCTCCAGGCGCTTTCTCATCCTTCTCTGTATGAAACCTCTGGTGCACTGTTTTCGCCAATGTGCCACCCCCAAGAAGAGAAAGTTTGTGAGATTCACACAACAAAAATAGCAACCTCGGATTGGGATATTACCTTGACATGGTATTTGACAAAGGCGTAGAAGTTCAATAGGCTCCATACTGTCTTGTCTAGTCTTTTCCCTTCTATATGGCGCCAAGAAATATCTGTGGAAGGCAAGGCTCGTGCAAGTCAATACGTAATGAGTATGAGGTCACTGGTTTCAATCCTCACACGTGCAATTACGGCTGATAAAAAAAAGGTGAGTGATCAATACCAAACGACACGAATCCGCCATTGGTGCTCAAGTCTTGAAGAAGCTCTCCTCTCAATTCTGGAGGAGGAATTGGTGACCATGTGCATGGAGGTGCTTTGGCCCATTCTTTAGAACTTCCTACATCCACGAGTTCCTGTTTATCAAAGGAATGTGCTATAACAAGAAAGATCTGTGCGGAAATGAATAAAAAATCGAAGGAAGCAATAAATATAAGAACACTATAAATTTGTAGTTTGCTAACAATTTGTAAATTACCTTTATAGTCGCAGATGAGAGGAATCTTATTAGAGAAAAACAGTATATGTTATTCATGGTAGATTACAGTGTATTATTCTTGCATTTTGCTTAGTTAGAAAAAGTAAATAAAAAACCTATTTTAACAAGAAAGAGGAAACCCAAATTTATGCTCAGACTCCTTAATCATGAACTCCAACTCTGTCGAACAGTTTGTCATGACAAATCTAAGATAATGTTGGGTCTACTTCGCCGTGTCGAGTACTCCGAAACACATAGCTGTTGGTATGACTTTGACATGACTTTGTCGCAACAAATTACTTCGACAAACATAACATACAGTTGGATTGTGGGCCTTTTCACTCTCCAAGCTCCAGATTGGGGGCTTCGCCCCAAATATCAACTAGGTAACCGGTCAACTAGACTATCGTACTGACTCATTTTTAATAAGTCTTGATTCGATGCATGGCATATCCGACAAAATGCTAAGCAAATGATTTTTATGGATGTTTGCATTTAAATTATTAAAAGAAGCACTCTCAAAATATTCCTTGGCACTGCATTATGTCACATACCTGAAAGAAGGCTGTTGCAATGATCACATCAGATTCGTCTTTGAAACGCATTGGGAACACTGCAGTGATCTTCTTTGCCTTGACAAGGACATGAAAATTTTCCCATGTTCTATTTTAGCAATGAACATATATATGGTGTGAATTTTGAGGGTTGATTATTACCTGTCTGATGATAAAGAATGGCTCTCTTGGGTTATATACAAGTTTGATTGGCCTGTACATTCCATGAGGCATGCCTGATGAGTTAAGGTTCCTCAGCATCTCCTTCAGCTGACAACTCAGTATCACTGCTTGAACTGTGGAAATCTCTGTAATCACCTTCACAGAGTCTGCACAAAACAAGTTTGCTGATGAAGGGAGAACCAATTCTTACCTAGAAGTACACAAGTTAGTTCATATAAACGTTCTGACCTAAAAGACTAGTCTGTCATGTATGTATATATATATACTATTCCTCTACATGAGCTACGTCACATTTTTCTTCTCACACTCATAAAAACCTAAATTGCCTTACAAGATCCTATTGACCCACTCGGCTCTATCCACCATAACATATAGGAAACACTAACTTGTCCTCTTCATGAGATCTTGTCAGGGGTGCGCAAAAATAACTGAACCGACCAAACCGATCCAAAGTAACCCAAAAATAATCAAATCGAAAAGAACTGAATTGGTGCGATTCAAAATCGAAACTCCATCAGTTCAGTTTCAATTTATAAATTGAGAACGGATAAAAAACTAAACCAAACCGACAATCGATTGATTTGGGTACGAGACTCATTTTAAGTGATCAATCCTTATTAATTGGGCCAACAAAAACAAGTTGAATAATCAGCCCAAAATGTATGAATTTTATGTAAATTGGTTTTAAGAAAATTTAACCGAAAATCAGTAAGTCTAATGATAAGTCAAAACGATCTAAACTATGAAAATTTCATGAAATTCAGTCAGTAACAAGTAGGTAAGTCAAATGTAGATTCTTGCTAGTATTTGAGTTAGTGTGAAGAATTTATAAACCTTTTCGACGTGGAATCTTGGAGAAGTCAAGCCTTAGAGTAAGCTGATATCCTTGTTTAGGAGGGTCAAGAATTTCAAGTGCATGAGGATATATCCTCTTGATCATGTGTATAGTGTACTCTGAGAGCCCTTGTGAGTGCAGCATTGCTTGGGACAGTAATGGGGTCGATATCGACAAGTAAGTGTGAGGCACATCCGATGTAGAAGACTGTTAAGCATGAGGAAGTAAGGTTCTTGATATCAAGATCTCGATAGCTTTATGATACTACCAAGTTAAGGCTCACCTGAACATGGTACTCAACGGCTCCAAATTCGTACAAGTGAAGATCAATCTCCAAGCCCTTCTTAGCTCTGTCATGTAATAACCTTGATAGTCAGATCTGACTATTAAAGACGGGCACTAACTCATATAAAATATTTAGTTCATGACAATATGTGACTTCTAATATAACGAGATTCAATATTATACATGTACAAAGTTCAGTTCACGACAGCAATATGAAACTATTCTTAATTAGATTATACCAATATGATTAGTTAAGACTTGTAATATAACGAGAAAGATATATATGTCTGGAAATCACAAATAATCAGTAGAAAGCAATATACAAGATTACCATAACTTTATGTGTGTTCACCGACAAATGCGTACAACCACAGAGTAGCACTACTCTCGGACTTGTTAATATGAAAATCAAATCTGACTAGAAACTCAAGGTTAAATTAAAAATCAAATCCCAATCATGGTATACCATTGGGTTATGAGTCTTTTCGCTCCTTGACCGTGACTCAAAATTAAAATCATGTAACAACCTTTTTTCAAAGCACCCCTTAATTGACTTAAAGGTTGCATAAATCGTACTATACTACTATACTAGTACAATATTTGACTTGTCCGACATGCCAAGACGTTTCCGAGCTTGGAAAGGTAGCTGCATACCTGTATAGTTTGAGCAAGATCTCCTTAAGCGCCGGAGATGCCCTCTGAAAGCAAGCCATCTTCTCGAAAAGCGTAGATAGATTCTCTTTGTCGTGTTGAAGTGAGAAACAATAGCATGCATATTAAAAGAGCCTCAGCTTTGAGTAAAATCTAAGCCCAATGTTGCAATGATGGTTATCAACTTTCGAAGCAACTACCTACTCATCTCTCTCTATCAACTCTGCCTTTTAACTTGTTCCACAACTATGTTAATTCAAATGATAATGAATCCGATCCATTGTCATCCTAAGTTTTTCTTGTAGACATTAATTCCATGACATGATTACCAAATTGATAATTATTTTCAATAGTCCGTAAAGCAAACGAAACAATTATTTTAAGCCCACTTAAAAAATTAAGTTCAAGTATGATAAAAAATCTCAAACTTCAATAGTTTAAGTCTATTTCAAAAACTGATGTTCGAAATAATACTCTATTAATCATTTTCAATTTAGACCTCGAGAGTTATTGAGTTGACCCTACCAATAGTTCAAACTTCAAAGCATCAATAAAAACAAATGTTCATGAACTTGGTTTGTATATGAATAATGCTTATTTTCCAATAATTCTCTATCTTCAAACGTGCAACTACTAATAATAAACCCCACATCGGAAGTAAGATAATAATGAATAATATTATAAATAAAACCATGCAATTTCCAACTTTCATAAATATGCCTTTTATAAACTAATAAGATAATAAATAAGGCAAATAAAATAGAGTTAATTTTATAGGTCGATTCAATCAGTCTATGTAGTGTGAAATACACAAGTCATTTAATTTATTTTCAGATAAAATTTATAAAATCACAAAATCTGTCAAAAACTTATTCTATTATTATTTTCATAAAGATGTTAAGTGTTAATTATATTATAAATCAAAACTTAAGTCGATATCTTTCAGTTTAATTGGAATCATATACTGTTCAATGAAGTATAATTTACAATTTGTATGAATACTATTTTTCATCTCTGATCTAATTAAAGTATGATGAGATCACAAAACCAGCTTGTAGTGTCAAATGAGAAAAAAAAATGATATTGGATAGGAAGTCAAAATCCCACAACCACTTGAAGGAGCAAATTGTAGAGACATTTGAGAACAAGTAGCAGGTAGGTCCTATTTGTCTACAGTTGGCTCTTTGTCTCTCTCCTTCATTGTAATTTCATCGATTTCACTCCCCAATTCTCATTTCCTACTTCTCTTGCTTGCCTTAATTTACTCTTCTTAACTGTGTTTTCCGTCACTTTCTCGGGAATCTGAGCCCTGCTTTGTCCCTGTTCTTTTCTGGGTCTCCGACAGTTCAGTTTCTTATCATCCTCTTGGTGGTTCGTCGGTAAGCCGTAATCGGCGATCCAGATTTCCGATCCCGGTCGAATTCGTAAACGACGGTGGATTTCGTTGGTGGGTCGGATAATTTCTGGGGAAAGGTTCAATCTTTGATCGAAACCCTTGGTGGGTTTTGGGGGTTAGGGTTTGGAGATTTCTGGGCTCAATCCCATTTAGGGATTTGGGTTTTGGATGATGAATTGGGGCAAGTCTGTGAATTTGGGTTGGTTACTGTCAGTTACTCACAGTTGGTAGGTTTGTACTTGATACTGTGTTTTGGGTTCTCTGGATAGTGTGCCTGGCCAATGGCTATGGTTGTGAAGGAGAGTAATGGGCATGTAGAGCAGTCTCTAGATGCTAAAGAATGCATACAGGTTGAAGATCAAGTTAATGTGGAGGAGGATAGTGAGTCAAGCTCTTTGTTGCCGCCTAGGAGAGGTGGAATGTCCAAGAGCCCGAAAAGGGTTCGGCAAAAAGTGCAGTGGAATGACACAAATGGGGATAAGCTCGCGGAGGTGTTAGAATATCAACCAAGGTAATTGATTTATGATTATATTATATCTTGTTGATGTAAGGATTTTGGTGTTTGTTTCCAATTAGTGTTCTTTGATCCAAATGACTGCAAGCTTTAGTTATGCGGTATTTTGTTATAGTCATAACATTATCATTCTACTTCAGCTTGCAAGATTTAGGTAGTTCATTGATCATTCAACAATCATCTTGTGTTCTTAGTTGAGTTGGTCTTGTAGCATTATCATTATTCATTACTATCTTATATCTCTGTATAGTTTTGATCAAACTTCAAGATCTTAGTTGGTCGGTTTATGTCTTCTTTGTTATTTGGTCTATGTGGAGCTGTGAGTCTTTAGTTTAAGACTTCTTTTAGGCCATACTAATTATGTAGCTTAGGCAATCCATTCGGAGCTGAGCTCACCTTTAATTGTTATTGCTATTGGGCGACTAAGTGCTTCAGAAGTTGAGAAGGAAATCAGTTTAAGACCATCTCTATTCACAACAATACAAGTATGTCTTTAGTTGTTTGGGGGCAGTTTCGGGTTCTTAGTAATGGTGATAAAGGTCAAATATCCGTATTTGGAGCAATACACTTAACTCTGCCGGATTGTTATCTACACTACCTGCAGAAGTGTTTCTGAAAATCCCTGATCAGTCCCCAGAGTCCCTATCTGCCTGACTTGCGCCTAGCGTTTTCTTAGAACGATGACCTGCAGGTCAATGCTTATCTAGAAAATAGAATTTTTAATAAAGTGATCTCTCTTTCTAACTTTAGCTGTCTGATAGAAGTTGGTTGCTCCAATTTAAGTGCCCACTTTCCATCATATTCTTGGCGATTTCATGCAAGATGGGCTATTTTTTGCTGCTGTCATGAACTCTTGCAAACAGAGCAGTATTGAAAAACGTTAGGAAATTATTTGTTCTTGCATTCCTCAACCCTCGTGTATATGCAATACATTCAAAACTGAAAAACTCAATATGGTTGAATTTTTTAAAAGTTACTTTCTTGGCAATATTATTTTTCGATGACAAACATTGTTAAGTCTCTCATCAGATGTGTCCTGTGTGTGTTGCAGTGATGTGAGCGACAGTGATGACGAGGAATCGGATGCTTGCCCATGTACCATAATGTAAATAGTGTTATACACAAACTAATGGGGAATCATCTTTTAACAAGTCGATGTGCCATATTCTTTTCAAACCCGACTCGATGATTTTTGCAGCAAATGTACAGATATGGGTCAATACAGCTTCTGATGATATTAGAGCAATGTGTACACTCAGGTCTGTGGTGACTTTTTTTTATGAGCAAGATTTGAAATTCAAGCATCTTCCTAGCTTTGATGGCAAATAAGAACAATGGCAATCTTGCTGCATGGGTTGTAATTTATAATAATGCATATACTCAGCACACTTGAGCTTTTTCATGATTTTCAACACACATTGTGATGTATGTGTATAATTGGTTTCAACAGGTAAATTTTTAGAAACAGGATTTCAGGCACCAGTCTTTAGCTTATTTTAGGGGTGTTGAACAATAGCCGAACAGAACAGAACCAAATTGGATTGGACCGTTCGGTTCAAAATCGAACCGAATTGAAACTCCTTCGGTCGGTTTGGGTTTATAAAATGAGAACCGATAAAAATTGAACGGAAAAGAAAACCGATCAATTTGTACACGTGACTCATTTTCAATCATCAATTTTATTTGGCTGACAAAAAACAAGTAAAATAATAAGCCAAAATCGGCCCAAAATGCGAGAATTTCATGAAAATGGGCTTGAAAAAATTTAGTTGAAAATCTTGAAGTCAAAACTGTCTAAAATGCGAAATTTCATGAATTCGGTTCCTAACAAATTGAACTGAATAAAAAGTAGATATTTTTTAAATCAAACTGTTAGCAATCCTAAATTTCGGGATGATGACAAAAATTTCCGAATTAAAAAAAAAAACAAGCTAGAATTTGTCCCATTAATTTTCATCTCGAATTTGTTTCATTGTCATACATAAGAGACAAAATCATTCAAACAAGATGAATATTTAGTGTTCATATTCGACATGTTAGGGGATGAGAATGTCTGAATTTGTCCCATTAACTTTCATCTCCAATTTGTCTCATTACCATCCCTAACAACTCTTAAAGAGACAAAATCTTTCGAGTCAATGGATATCTAATATTTCAATTAGACAAGTTAAGAGATAAAAACCACTAAATATGTTATGTATTTGTCCTGATGTGAGAAAGCAAAAGGGTTGCCCTTCCATTCTTAAGAAAGGCAATCATTCAAACTAGACAAATATGTGATATCCTGATTTAATAAATTAATTGATGAGGATTACTAATTCTCTCTTGAATTCATCTCATTACTAGTTTTACATTAGTGTAACTAGCTGTAAATTGATAAACTTTTGCGGTCTACTTAGGTGAAAATCAACCCAACTCAAACTCACAATTTTCTATTCATTTTTCCACCCATATATAAGTATTAATTATTCTATTAAAATTTATGTTTTATGAAATTTCTTGATAAAATAATTTGATTATAGGCAGTGTTTTAAAAATGTTCAATTTGTCTGATTATTTTTTGACTGACCTTTAATTAATTTCGATCAATCTCCAAAAACTATTCTTAACGAACTAATAAGTGATGTATTTTTAGAACAGTGATTATAATAAACTCCTTGTATGTTCAATTGAGTCCTTTCACACACACCCCATATCGCATCTCATCCGTTGATCACACAGAAACGAATCTACACCGTCCAAAACGAATAGAATCGCATTCTGGAGACTCGGACACGAAAACTCGGTCTCTGACCTATTCCTCTCCTCTTTCCCGAAACTCAGTGCCGCGAAACCTCTCTTCCTTGAGAACGACATGGATTCTGATCAAGGAAAGCTCTTCATCGGTGGGATTTCATGGGAGACGACGGAGGAAACGCTTCAGGAGTACTTCGCCCAGTTCGGCGATGTGGCGGAGACCGTCGTCATGCGCGACAAGCTCACCGGCCGTCCCAGAGGCTTCGGTTTCGTCGTCTTTGCTGATCCTTCGGTGCTCGATCGCGTTCTCGAGACCAAGCACACCATCGAGGGCAGGACGGTCAGTGACCTCTTCTCTATATGTTTAAAGGGTTTTTTTGAATTACAGTTTATGATGTATTATTGAGGTTGCAAGCTAAGATTTTTCGCTTTCATTGACACTTTTGGGTTTCTGGGTTTCTTTTTGATCTTGGTTAATGCTTGATTTTTGGGTTGAGGTGTCACTGTGCTAGCTTTTGGTTATGTTCAACTTTGTTTCTGATTGGGGAATTTCTGAAGTTTTGAACTTGGGTTAAGGTTACTTGACCTCCCACCTTGTTGATTCCTTGTTTCTTAGTGGGGTTGTGATAGAGATGACTGAAACCATGAGGCTAAGGTAGTGCCCTCTATTGAAGTTCTTTTTCTTCTTCCTCTGTGGCTATCTGATATTGTTCAGGAGGTTATTTTTTTACTACCCTTTTGCTTTCTCACATCAGTGGTGACATCATGACTTGATTCATCCATCAAATTGACTGACATTTTGTGGTCTGTCTGGAAGCAACTTATAACTCATGCATAGCCGTTTAGTTTTGCTTAAGTTATTTCAATGGGTGCTATGTTTGATTGAATGTGAGCTAGTTGCTGTGCTATGGTTTTGATTTCTGCAGTATAAATATTTGGTTTTGTTTTTCAGGTTGATGCTAAGAGGGCATTGTCAAGAGAAGAGCAGCAGACCTCTGGTAGGTCGGGGAACAGTACTAATTCTAGGAACACCGCAGCTGGTGGAAATGCTAGGACGAAGAAAATTTTTGTAGGCGGATTGCCTCCCACTGTGACCGAAGAAGGATTTCGGGAGTATTTTGAAAATTACGGGCAAGTTACTGATGTTGTAGTGATGTATGACCAAAATACACACCGTCCTCGCGGATTTGGCTTTATTACTTTTGATGCTGAAGATGCAGTTGATAGGGTCTTGCATAAAACCTTTCATGACCTGGATGGTAAGCAAGTAGAAGTGAAGCGAGCTCTTCCTAAAGATGCCAATCCCGGTGGGGGTAGCCGGGGAGGTGATGGCAATGGGGGTGGGGCTGGTGCTTATCAGGGTTATGGTGCTTCTGGTGGCAACCTGAATTCATATGATAATCGAATGGATTCCAGCAGGTATGTGCAGCCCCAAAATGCTAGCGGTGCTTTTTCAGGGTATAGCGCTACTGGTTATGGGTATGGACCCGCAAGTAATGGCATTGGTTATGGGGGGTATGGAAGTTATGGTAGTACCAATGTTGGGTATGGTGGCCCTGCTGGTATGGCGTATGGGAACTCTAACGTTGCTAGTGCTGGTTATGGTGCTGGTCATCCAGGTGCTCCGAGAGGTTCATGGGGAACTCAAGCTCCTGCTGGATATGGAGCGATGGGGTATGGGAATGCTGGTCCTTGGGGTGCTTCAAATGCCGGTAATGGTGGTTCAGGTTCAGCACCCGATGGTCAAGCACCGAGTGGAGCTGCTGTGTATGGGAATCAGGGTTATGGGTATGGTGCTATTGGAGGACAATCTGGCAACACCGGCAGTCAGGGTGGGGGTGACCTACAGGGTGTATACGGCGATGCAAACGGAAATCAGGGGTATGGAAATGTTGCTTGGAGATCCGATCCCTCACAAGCGTCTGGAAATTATGGGACTCCGGGAATTGGCGCGCAGGTTGGCTATGGTGGTGCTCAGACCTGACGAGCACGCTAGCAGTGATCTTGATGACTTGGATAATATGATACCTCTTTCTTGGTCATAAAATCAGTGCGCTCTCTTGTTATGAGCTGCAGGCGAGTAATGCTCTTGGACTGGTTGGATTGCTTGAATCCCAGTATTTACAGTATCTATTTTGGTAGTCTCCAATAAGTTGTTATTTCGAAGGCTACTAGACGCCCCACTTATTTAGTATTTCATCTTGGTGCTGCTTTAAGTTTAAATCTTGTGTGCCTATAGTTATCTACTAGCTGAGCTTGAACCTTGTTTTCTCTGCTTAGTGTTAAACTATAGTAGTTTGCTTAAATTTTAATTATGTTGATTTTATTGCTTGGACACGGGTTATGTTTTCGACCTGTCTTTTATGTTTCCCTTGCTTTTTCTTTGCGTTATGTATAGTAATGACATACTCATGCTTGATTTGATAAGTAAGGATGCGAAATGTAGAGAAGGCTTAGCAGAGGAGCTTTATGACACTAGATTTGGTCGCTTCCTATGGCTAGCGATAAACGTAATGGTAGTAGACACTTTGATGATGTCATAATCACTCCCCCCTGTATTTGGCCTTGTGTTGTACAGGAGGAGAGATGCTCGAGCTCGAAGCGGAGTGAAAAATTCCCGTTCATGGCTGAACACAGGCTTGTAGTGAGGGCTTATTCAAGATAGGCGTGTTCAGCATGAAAAGGAGTTTCATGAGTTCATTTCAGTCGGGCCGTTCCAACAAAGTTGCAGTTTCCTGGATATATCGGGTATGTTAAGTAAGAGATTAGATGTTTCTTGCTTCATAATCTCATTGCAAGCGTTTTGTGAGTAGTTTGGGGGTAGACATGAAATTTAGTTTCGGACACATGTCTTAGTTGGACTATACATATAGTTTAGCACATAGTTAGACAAGTTACTGAAAATAGGCTAGACATCATTGATACCATAGTATGACTATCCAACCGTTAAGTTACTACTAACCTTTGTCATTGTAGCACTTACCATTCTATTACATTGCTGTTTTCTTACAAGAACAAAAGGAAACCGTGCATCTACTGCAGGAAAAGAACCGACATTTTCCTTGATATGCTTTGTTTTGGTAACATATTGTCGATTTTGAAGATATTGGCAACTGTTTGTCATTTTTTTAGTAATGAATTGTTTGAGATGATTTATATATTGATAATGAATTATGACATTGACTTTGCTAAAATCTTTCAAATGGTACACACACACACACACACACACACTATGTAACCTTGGTGATGCACGGTAATGATTTATCTGTTTCACTTTTGCTATGAATTTGTGGAAAAAACATGGATTGAATTAAACTTCATCATGAACATTCATAATTCACCAATGTATTGTGTGTGGTTATGATTAATCTTCTCCCTTATGCTGTTGTGATGGTATTTGAGTTTGGCTGGCTGGCTGGCTTTCACTCGTGTAAAAAGATGCGGTGATTGAATGCACGCCGTAGCTTCTGCAGCAAGGCAAAGCAATAAGCCTTGAGGATGATGGGTGTAAAGTTAAAACTGATGATGTGAATCCATTGCTTTCCAAATGATTGTTTTGTCCTCCACTTGAAAAACCTTCTCAAGTGGGCATTGAGAAACAAAATTTGAAGGATCTGTTGGTTCTTTTTCTTGAGTGTGCTTGATTGATTGTCCTGTTTTTAGGTTTTGTTGCTTGCTTGAAGACTGAGGATCATTATGTTGCTTGCATTTTAACTTTTAAATAGTTGGATTTTTGGCTTTTAGTTAAAGTTTCCCGCATAAGTACATCTTTATTTTTCTGTCTTGTTAAGTCGGGCGGATAGGACTTCTGGGAACTAGTCAGAGATAAATCCAGTAATAATACAAGATTAATCTGAATGGCCATATTTTTAGATCATTGTTTTTAGTAATTATGTATTCTATTTTGATTCGTTTTGATTAACTCGAGTGCAACATAAATAATAGTTTTGCAAAATATGAATTGAACTAGGTTCAGATCTCTGATTAATTCAATTAGTATTTAGAGGCTATATCTGATCGATTAGTTTTAACATTTTTTAGAACGTTGATTTACACGAGTAGTGATAAAGTTTAAGACTGTATTCCAAAAACAGAAGCTACGCTCATTCATCAAAACCTCCAACAAAAAATAACTTACCATTTCTGCAACAAAAAATAGTTTTCCATTCAATACCTTAAAATTAACTCTCTAAACATGAAAAATGAAAATGTTACAATAACCACCATATAACAAACAAGTAAATGTCACAACATTCGCACAATTTACACTCCACCACAAATCAATCCCCTCAATTACCATTTTGCCACTATAATATTCTGCAGCTCTAACCTGCACTGCACCAATTGTGACTCAACTTATCTTCAACCTTCAGCGTGCAGATGGTAGATCCTTGTATGGATCTCCGAACGCAGCAGAATTCCCCGGTCGCGAGAACACAACCTGGAACAAGCACACGATCTTGTAACAAACAACATAACAATTAATGATAAACATAATTTTTCGCGCTCGAATCAACGAATAACCTGATAGTTTCCAAGAGTATACGACTTAAACCCGGCTGCACAATAATCAAAATAATACTCCCACGTCCTTATGAACTTCTCGTCGAATCCCAAACCCAAAATTTTGCTGCAGTAACAAAAAAATCCCACTTTAACATAAAATATAACTGCAAAAATAAAATGCACTAGCTAGGCTTCATTTTCTTGATTTACCTTTGTTTTTCCATGAAACTCTTTCTCCAGTATCTCAGCGTCTGGTAGTAATGAATCCCTATGTTCTCGACATGCTCAACGCTGCGCTTACACAGGCCTCATGTCAGTTCTTGATGAACAATTGGCATCGAGCAAGAATGATAGAACTTACCATAGGCGCGACGAAGCAGCCATGGCGGATGTTATTCTGCTTAAAGAAGGTAAGCACCCTCCTGGAAATATGTATTCCTTTATGAAATCTGAACTCCTCCTGTATTCATCGTATCGCTCGTCTGGTATGGATATGAACTGAGAGATGGAAAATCAAGAAACACATGTTAAACATGTTGTAGACTTGAGTGAGAGTACCGATATTGCAGAGCCATTACTTGGAGAACAAGAAGTCCATCCTGAGCCAGTACTGATTCGCAGCAGCCGAAGAACTCCTCCATGTACTCATGGCCTACGGCTTCAATCATCTCACTGTCCAAGAACAATCAAAGATCGCAGTTTAATTTCTCATTCACATCTTTTTTTTCATGTTAGCTGTAGATTTGGTGAACTAACTAACCAGGATATGATTCTGTCGTATTTGTAGGTTTTGGGCAGCTGGCGATAGTCACATAGGAGAAACCTGATGTTGTCCTGATGAGCAAGTTGATTGAAGTAATGAGATCAAGAAACATTGATTATGGATTTGAGTTGGTTACGAGTCGAGATAGTACCTGAAGGCCAGCTTCCTTCACTCTCATTTCTGCTAACTTGAGCTGCTCCTTCGATAATGTGATGCCTGTGTATTTGCAGCCAGTTCTTTTCACAACTTCTATGGCCAAGCTTCCCCAACCGCATCCAATCTCGAGAACCTCATGATTCTTTTCGATTCTTGCCTGTATTGGCAAGAAATCGAATCAAAACAATGAAATCTGAAAGAGAATCTTCAGAAGGCTCACTTTTTCGATGAGAAGAGAGATTTTTCTCATTTGTGCAGCTTTGAGGTCTTCACACTCTCCCTGAAAACACAATTCAACACAAATGGACATCAAAGGTATAGAATCGACAAGTTGCGGTTACTCGCGCCTTTGAAGTAAATTTATTAGAATAAGGTATGTTGCTGACCTTAAATATGGCGCATGAGTATGTCATAGTCTCATCCAGGAATAGAGCGAAGAGCTCGTTACTCTACAAACACGAGCCAAACAATTTATGGTACATTTGGTTGAAATGAACATGTAGAATACAGGTTGTTATGGTATCCATGTTTTTCTTAACTGTGTTCAGCAGATATAACATACCAGGTCATAATGGCGGGAGATGTTCCTTCGAGCCTGAGTGAGCGTGTTTTGCCTCGAAACATGCTGGAGGAAGTATTTTGCAGATGATATAGCGGCCGTGAACAGCATTGGTGTCCACCATCCCCTATGCACACCAGAGATTCACTGTAACAACATATATGAGGAGTTGCAGCAATATCAGTAAGTTCTTGATTCGTAAAATACCTCTTCTTGTTCAGTTTCGAAGCAGAAGAATCCAAATCTCTATTGGCAATGAGAATCTGCAAAACAAAACAGTTGAGCAAATGTTGAAGTGCAAAGCCAACTGATACTACAATATACAATCGTTCTTACCAGGAAAAAATTCAGAAGGCCTTCGTCTTTATCGACGAAAGAGAAGTCTCCATTCACATATGCATCTGCAATGCCTAGATCAGCCTGTGTCATCACCTGTCATGTAAACCCGAGCGCGTCAGCAATGAAGCAGTAAATCCTGATCTGACTGTCTGTACCAAGATTTACCTTCCAGTAAAAATTGGGGCTGTGAATTCTGAGTTCAGATTTCAGGAAGCACTTCTTTCTTGAACCCTCGAACCGAAAAACTGTGCCTCCCTCCTCCAACAATCTGACAATGAACCCCAAACCGAAAAGAGTCAAGTAAAGATACAAAATAAGCAGAATGGTGATTTCTGGTAGAAGATCAAAAACTCACATTATGGTTCCAGTGGAGATGAAGTTTCTGAGAAAGCTTGTAACGAAGAGTCGCGCTCCTGTCTCTGTCCAGGAAGGAACCATGTGTTTAGGGTTACTCAGAACCTCATTGCATTTTCCCAATATGCTGTTTGCAGCAGCCATGCCAGCCTGCAGATGGAACCTCAATCATCATAAGCAGCAAATACAACAAAGGTACCAAGTACAAACACACATTCTTTACAGGGAAAATGGCAAAAAAAAAGGTACTCTCTTCAAAGATACTCTTGAAAGAAGGTGTTGTGTACTTTGATAGTGATAAAAATGTGATGCGAACTTTACATTTCTGTGCAAAATGTAATTTCATCATTTTTGTAAAACCACACATTTTGCACAAAAATGCAAAGTTTACAGACTTAGCACCCTCTTGCAAAAGTGTCCGTATAGAGCATTTTTTTGCCATATCCTCTTCTATGTACACTAGGGGCTGATATATACCTTTAGTCCATCCTCATGGAACCCATACCCTGAAACAATCCAAACATAGGAAATTCAGATGAGTTACTAAAAAAATTCAGACAAAACGGTATTTGGCAACATAACCTTGGTAAGCTCCACAAAACCAGACTCCTCTCTTCCCTTGGATGGAACCAAGCTCGAGTGAAGCTTTCGTCGCAGCAACAGAGGGCACGGGATGGCCCGTTGTCCACTTGAGGAATGTATGCTCTGGCGTATCGGGCGGATTCAGTGTCACCAGAATAGGAGAACCTTCCTCTTCAATGTTCTGAAGCACATTGATCCAATACGTCAAGCACACTTTATTATCATTGCTTCCGAGAAAATTCCACGCGCTCCAAGCCGCTGGGTTCTTGGGCATCAGTTTCTTGTCACGGTGAAGGTACACATCGCTGCATGACAATTTCACCAGCGTTTGGATGCAAGAATGTTGAGACGATGGTAAAGAACTAGAATGATTCGAGTGCCATTACCTGTAGACGTATTGGAAAGCGCCCAGGACTCTGATTTCGTCGGAAGTTGCTTGAGTTCCCAATATTTTCAGAGCATCCGGGGCGTGCACAGCCATTATACAGGCACTGTACTTGTCCTCGGAGCCATCTCCATATGACACGATGCAACCTTCATCGGTTGTTGTTACAGACTTGACTTCACATCCGGTTCGGATTTGGCAGCCTCTACCCTCTAGCTCTTCTCGGACCTGATTGTTTTGTATTGTTACAGTCAACATAATATTTTTATTCAGCTAAGAAAATCTCAAGACAAGTCAGTTGGTGATGAATTAGAACCTTATTGACATAGGTGTGTGAGCGGTTCTTCACAGTCAGCCATTGTGGTCTTCCAAAGAGCTGCATAGAAAATCCGAAAGTTTAGTAAGCATTTCAAGATTTTAATGCTTCCACCAACAAGAGTTTCCTTTTTATGTACCATCTACATTTTACTATCAGTAATTGTGAGAACATTATTTCATCGTAGAGGTGGTGGATACGTCGAGTGACGAGCTTGGGCAGGGTCGAGTAGCGAAGGAAGACAAGCTAGGTTCATTGAGTACCGAAAACTAATTGATGAATAACCTAAGAATTAAAGGGGTGGGTTTTGGTTTTGCTTCTCATTCAAGGAACTAAGACAATTAGTTTGTGCCCAAAAAATGTCTCCGGTCATGATAACCGGACTTGAGCATCTTATAAAGTAGGTGATGGTTGCGAGAAAGTATAAAGTATGAGAATTAGAACAAGAGTGTTACTTGAAGTAGGTGATGGTTGCGACAAAATGAAAGGACTGAGAAAGCTGAGAAGCTCCTCACTCCCTCCGAAGAGCATGACCATATTGAACCACATATGGGAACCTATATATACACACAGATACAATGTTGTCATTTTCTTCATCACCATGAAATATATAGTTAAGTGTGTGATATGATGAAATGGTCGGGAGTACACTCACAAGATAAGCCTTCTGAAACAACTCAGAGTAACCGCGAGACTCAACGAAATGTCCCAACGTTTCATTACGATCAATGTCCGGATTATTGTCAAGCATTTCAAGGTAGCTGCGACACAACACACGAAAGACAAGTAAAAAACACAAATTTAAAACCAATAGAGAGGATGTTGAAGTATAGAGCTAGGTTGAGTTGACTTAACCTGAGGACATCTTCCTTAAACTTGACGATTTCTCTGATCATCTTCCAAAAATATGGACTTATTGCGTTCTTCTTCTGTGCAAAGAGACTTGACAGCCCATTTCTGCTTCCCCATTCGCATCCCGAGCCGCCTTCTAAGCTCACCGAGAATGACATGTCCGATTCCTCCATCTCAATCCCAAGACTCTCGAAGAAGTTCATCATATTCGGATATGTTACCTGTTTCAATGACATCATCTCATCAATTGTGCTTTGACAAGTTCATGGTCATTGATCCTACACTAGTACAACATCATTCAGAACATTGTTGCATATGCCTCGAATTGATTCAAGACCCCCTAAGATTAGCCCGTATTGTTCGTAAGTTTGGGGTTTGGGAGTGCGAAAAGGCCCCTGCTGAACAAAGCTTAGCACGACACATTTTTTGACAAAACTGTAGTCAACAAGTCAAAGTCCAGGAGTGAAGCATTCTCAACAACATGCTACATTTGTCGAAAGACTTGATAAGGCAAACTGTTTGATAAAGTTCACAATAATTTAAGTGTAAACATGAGTTTCTTATTTCTTGTCAAATTAAACTTCTTATTTTTTTTATGACATTAATAACTTAATGATTGAATATCCACTCACAATAAGATTCTCTTCATTTGTAAGTGAACTTAATCACACATTATTGACGATATACATAGATTCTTTGTATATTTTATTTTTTTTAGTTTACTCTAGCAATGAACTAACAAAATACCTTAGGTCAATTACCCTCAGACGGAAAAGGATGGATTTGACTATCTAATTAAACTTGTCACACGGATATGCATTGAAGAGTCTACAACTGACCCATTCCAAAACAAATTAATATTATTCTTATAGTACTTCGATGAAGAAACGAAAATACAATAAAAATATTAGTTCTTTTAAGAGAAAAGAATATTAGTATTAGTATATGGTAGTTGAGACTTGAGACAATATATAAACACAAGTCACTAACTTATGCACTTGTTTTGTACTAAGATTTGGATATAACCGAATGTTTTATGGTTGATGCAGGTGGTTGGTAGTTTTTTATATTCTTGGAAGTCGGAACCCATATGCATATTCTAATACATCCCACACCCACTCTTCATCTTCACAAACTAGAAAAGAAATCAGATGAATTAAGCACATTTGTAAATATGAATAAGAGTATCTAATCATGGTTGATTAATTGTTAAAAAACTCTATATAACTAGTCAGTGCTTAACATTTTTTACAACACTACTAATTTCATCATTAAAGAAGAACTAATAACATTTGAATATAATTGAAAATCGAAAAACTTGAGACTTAGTCGATTTGATTTCCGGTGATCATTAGTGAGACTACCGGTTAACTCGCTCGTGATCACCCCTAAGAAAACTCAAAGAGATAAAGTAAGAGGAGAAAATGTGTGAAAAATGACAACACTTGTCAGTCAAAGAGTGGTAGGCACATCCACATCCACATCCTCACACCAAGAAGTGAGTCCCATGGTGACATGTGATCTAAGGAGAAAAGTGTATTGCCCAATTAGATTCCACTGCACAGTACAGACAGACACAACTGGAAGCCCATTCAATACTACCCATTTCAAGGCCACAAAAATCCAACTAATGGGACCACACATGTACACATGAGTTCAATTCAAAACCTAAGAAAATGGGCAAATTCCAATTAACCACTTAACTCTATCTAAATATCTCACTTTATCATTTTTTCGTTTATCTTTTTCAAAATTCAGTTAAATTTTTTTTAAAATAACAAAAATACTTTTGTATCTGAAAAATTAAAATAAATAAATAAATATAATTTTGAATTATTCTTTTTTCTATTTTCTTTTACAAAAATAAAGAATAAAAAAATTAGTATTAATTTTTTTTATAAAAATAAAAAACGATATTCAAAAATAAAATTTTATTTTTTAACTTTTTTTATAAAAAAAAACTTTTTAAAAGTTATTTTTAATACTAACAAATTTTTATTCTTTAGTTTGTACAACGAGAAAATTAGAAAAAAAAAAGTTCAAAATTATTTTTATTTATTTATTTTAATTTTTCAGATACAGTGGTGTTTTCGTCATTTCACAAAAAAAACTTAACCTAATTTTGAAAAAAGTCGAATTTTAGATAGTTAAGGTACCTCATAAATTGATTTCGTAGTTAAGGGGAGAACGTGAGACACGTGTATAATTAAAAGAGGTTATGAGAAATTTACGCCAAGAAAAATAATAACACTGTTTTTATTAAAATAGCGTATGGGTTTGGCAGAAGTCGAACCCCCCACAAGAAAATGACAACACTACAGCTATTTCTGTCTGCCCCTCTTGATGATGATTAACAACTTTAATAGCATAATTAAGAATACGTGTAGAGATGCGACTTCTCACCAACACCGTAATATAAACATTTCCCCTAAAATAAGAGAGAATTTAAACTAAATTTTGTCCAAAATTATATAATTAGTTGTAGCAAAATGCAACTTAGAGTGGTAAAAAAAGTAATAAAATGTGACTCATAATGAGGTATAGCAAATCGTCAATTTTCCTAAAAGTCATTATAATAGCAGCGAGATTGACATATATATGTATATATTTTCGATGATAAAATAGTAAGAGAATAAAATAAATTGGAGGAGAAAAAAGAGGGTACGTGGCAATAGGAGAACCGAGAGAACATACGCGGTTGAAGACCATGAAGCCGAGGTCAACATCAACGCCGTCAAAAGTAACGGTGTTGGCATGGCCGCCAAGCCACTCCTCTTTCTCGTAAAGCACCACCTCCGCGCCGCCTCTCGCCACCTCGTACGCCGCCACAAGGCCGCTCACGCCGCCTCCCACCACCGCCACTCTCCTCATCCTCCAATGCACACTACACCCAAATGTCGATTAATTGATTTACAAACAAAAATGTTATTTTTTTTAATGCACATGTAGATTTCGGAAGAAAAAAGGTACCTGTTTATGTGAGAAATGGTCGGTGGAGGCGGCACGAGTGCTGTGTGTAGCTCTCTGTAGGTGTCTGGATAAGGAAGAAGAAGATACATGATGCTTATAAAGGAACAGTTCTTGGTCCTTTAGTAACAAATATTAAATATTTTAATATTTATAATTGATTCATTGAATACTCAAAAGGAAAATGTTTTTACCAGATTGGTGAGTAAGGAATAGATATCGGTTGCTAATATACTGAAATTAATGCATTTATGATTTCAATAAAAGACTTTTTTTCTTGTAATAAATATTTTAATTTGTGAAGTTTAAATTTGATTTATTTTCTAGTGTATATATGATTTATCTACGGATCACTGTTAGGCCACGTGACTAACATGGCACTAATGTACATGTGAGTAAGATGTTACTTTCCAAATTATGGTTATGTATCTTTGACCTTTTTATATGCTAGTTTTTCTTTGGGTTTAAATGACATTCAACTCATAAATCTCAGAATTTTAAGATGTATTAATTATTATGTAAATAAAATTTAAGAGATTTTAAAGGTGGTAGTTGCGTAAAAAAGAATTTGGTGTAGTATTACATGGTTTCAGGGTCTCGTCTCTTTGGCGAGAGTACACGGCGCAAGGCTGTCGGTGTGGAAGACTTCGGCGAGTTGCTGTGGTGATTTCGACGGGATGTTTGCAATGGTAAAGTTGAGGTGGGGGTATTATTTTGATACATCTGTGAGGGGAGACGGGTACGGGAGAGAGTCAGCGATGGTTGGGCAGATAAGCTCCGACGATGAGCTTTATGCGGGAACGGTGGAGATTGGTCTAGCGAGAGCATACAACCCCGGGCGAGGATTATCGGAGGTAGGGTAGGAAATCTCTGGTGATTAACTTGTTGCGACTTTGGATGGTTGATGGCTCGGTACTGGGAGAGATCTAGAGTTCTATGTCGTAAATGGACAGATTTATGTAATCATTTCAAACTAGGGAGTCTTGATTTTCTAAAGTTTCAATACGCCATCGGGATGTCCCATTGGGTTTGGAACTGGGAGGGATTGGGGGTTCTCTGACGTTGATGGGCTAATTTTGGTAAGCACAAAGAGTTTGGAAGACTTGGATTATTAAAGATTCACGATTCCTATATTGATCCCAAGATTGATCGAGAAACCTGATTTAATGAATTATGTAGCAAGATCACGTGGTTTCTCCATCCGTATGAGGTGGAGGCCGTGACTCTGCATGATGCTAACTAGTTCGAGTCGATTGGTCTACAGGGTTGTCATGTAGACTTGTTTAAGGCATTTTGTAGCGGGATCACGGGTTTCTCCATCCGTATGAAGTGGAGGCCGTGGCTCTACATGATCCTAAACGTGTCGAGTCGAACATCTTTGGAGGTATCATTAGCGATAGTTTCTACGTACTGTCCACTACTGTGACACATATTTTTATTTAATTTGCTCGTCGTTCTTGCAATTTCGTGACTCATAAATTAGTCAAGTGCGTTTTAACTAACGGTAGTTGAAATCACGGTGCGGGGTTTGCCCCACCATCTGTTGCTTCAGCTGTCCAGCATTATGTCGGGTTATTTGCTTAATAATATTCGTGTTTTTTCTTTTAAAAAAGTTGTAAACGTTGCATTATAATTAATAAATGATTTATAGGAGACATGGGCGAATCTAGGACTTTTTAAGAGAGGAGGGGGCGAAATTTCATACCAAATTTTAATTCCATAAATAATTAAAAAAAATTAATTTAATCAATAAAATAATTAAAAAATGCATATAAAAAACTAATTTGAGTTTGATTGTTTATTTTTGTAGTTGAGTTCGATTTAACTTACATGTATATACGAATACGAAATAAATCGGTTCGCAACCTTCACAAGCCCTAATAGATTGGCTCGAGCTGAACTTGTTTAACAAACGACCCAACATTGAGTTTAAACTCGAGTTAGATTACGACTAGCATATATCACATTTTTAACATAACAAGAGATCGAGTGAGTAGTTGAAAGCTCAACCAATTTATCCATAATAAAAATTCATGTGTAATGATTTATTAAATAATAAAAATAAATTAACTGATATAAATTAAAACAAAAATATATAAATGAAAAATGATTATAAATTATATCAACATTATTATATTGTGCAAATTATTATTATTCTCTATTTTAGTAACATAATATTGTAATTATTTAAATTAATATAATTTGAAAACTCATTATAATAATAAACTTGATGGCGAGGTCTTCTATTCATTTTTAAATTGTTTGTGTACTTTGAAGTCTATATAATCTTGTTATCACATATTAATTATAATTATAATTAAATATATAATATTGATTAATTTAGATGAAGTCATTAAAGTGTTGGTGAAATTTTACCGATAAATTAATAAGTTTTAAATTATAATAAAAATAATGTGAGAGTGTGAGACTAAGATAATTTTGGGAAGTTTTTTTTGTTTTTAAAATTATTTTTGAAAATCGATAATTTTGAGAAGATATTTGAAGACTTAACATTTCTTTTTATATATAAAAATAATATAATAAAATATAAATAATAATAATAATAAAGTTTTAAAAAAATTAACAATTGTTAACTAGTATGTTGTTGCTGCGGCATGTACTATTTTCATAGGGTTTGTTTCGTCATAATTGAGCGAAGTCTCGCGACGCCGATCTCTTGTGGGTGTCGACGTCAGTGTAGTACTGGCAGCGACGTCAGCGTGGTGCGGCAGTAGGAGCAGAGCTCCTGTGGAGGTAGATCTGGGCTTGATGGAGGCGTGATCGGGTGGTAGATCGAGTTTTGATGGAGGCGAAGTCGGGTGGTTTGGGGATGGGTTGAGACAAGTGAGGCTGGAGTTGTAGATGGGTCGCGCATGGGTTGCGACGGCGGAGCATGGAGGGCTGGGGGGTTTTGCTTTTTGTTGGTTGGTAGGCCGGTACTGGGAGGGAATCTGAGTTATCTGGAGTCGGTGGGCAGACTCATGTAAGCATACCGAACTAGGGGGCTTGGTTTGCTCAAGATTCAATACGTGTCTTATTGGGATCGATACTAGAAGGAAACGGGGGTTTCTGGTGTCGATGAGTTGATCCGGATAAACCCAATGATATGGGAGAATTTAAATTTCGCGATGCCCATATTGATTGCAGGGTTGATCGAGAAAACTGGTTTAAGTCGGTTTGCAGCAAGATCACGGGGTTTCTCCAACCGCATGTGTTGGAGGCCGTGGCTCTGCATGAAGCTAGCTGGTTCGAGTCGATTGGTCTCCGGAGTTATCATGGATACATGTGTAAAGCACTCTGCAACAAGATCACGGGGTTTCTCCATCCGTATGAGTTGGAGGCCGTGGCTCTACATGATGCTAAACGGGTCGAGTTGAACAACTTTGGAGAAATCATTAGCGAACGGTGTTGCGTACTACCCATTATCGGAACATGTGTTCTTTGTTTTGCTTGTAATCAATTGGCTCACGAATTGGGCATGTTTGCTTTAAATAACAGTAGCTTGGATTATGGTGAGGGGTCTGTCCCATCAACTGTAGCTTCAGTTGTCCGACTTGATGCCGATTTAGTTAGTATTTAATTAATAAAATTCGCTTTTACCTTAAATAAGAGAGTGTGTTGGAGTTGTTATTAAATTATATTGTTATTGGAGGCCCAACAACATTAATGTAATCCATCAGATTGGCCCAACAACACTAATAAAAGCCAGCAGATTGGTATCCTATTCCAGAGAAAAATAGCATTTAGTGGGAATCCAACAACAAGGTTACTTAGACTCTGTCTTCACCGCTGAGCTAGAGGACAACGCCGTCTGTTTTAGACAAACTCTGTATTTATATTATGAATTAAGGGGGCTAAATATAATTTTCAAACAAAATTGTTCTCTAATTATTTTCGATTTCTCCGGCCAAGGGTGGCAGCTGCCCCCCTTGCCCTCCCCCCATAGATTCTCCCCTGATAGGAGATAAAATTGTTTGTTATATTTTACTAACTTTGTAAGACTTGATTCAAAACAAAACTTCATAGGACTTTATTAGTAATCGTGTTAGAAAAATGTTCTATATTATTCTCTCAAAATTTCAAAATTAAATCAACAAACTAATATGCGACACACTTTCGATGAAGCTTTGCCAGTCTTTGTCAACAACAGGTTTGCGTGATGGTAGATGTGGAATTAAGAGTCTTGAGTGGACGTCATCACGAAATCGATTTTCCAAAGTATTGTTAGACCTTTATTCAATAAGTGAAGTTTCACCGTCCATGGTTAGAAGATCACATGGATGGAGGTAAAAATCATTTTATAAAATGGAGGCAACAAAGAGGATATTGGGAGAGGGGACAGTTCAACTAAGAATCAAGAGTTTTGAGAAATGGGGAGATTGTCATCATAAGTCTATAGTGAGTCCATGTAATCTCACATCAAATAATTATATCGTCAAAGTATAGTTTATAAACAAATTAGACCCTAGGTCTAATAACCTAATCGAGTCAAATATGAGATTTATAATGTGTATAAATATTTCTTTGAGTGCTCATCCTAAGTATACTGGATTCTACCCAACAAGTGTAGGAGATAGAATCAAAATTTATTATTATTATTATTATTATTATTATTATTATTATTATTATGTCAAACAATTACATACTCACTTCGGGGTGGTCTGTACCCTGCGCTCTAGAGCGGCTAGGGTTTCGTCAACTTTGACGAGGTATCGCCGCGGCTACGTCTGCAAAGGCTTCCGATCGACGGAAGAAGGTTCGGCAGTACTGGACGGCTCCGTCTGCGAAGGTGTCCGACCGAAAGAAGAAGGTAATCTGGTTGTGGTTTTTTTGGTTCTTGGATATGTTAGTTCGGATTGGTTGTGATTCTTTGAGTTGTTGGATCTGCTAGTTTGAATTGGGGCTGAGGGTACTCAAATCTGGGCGGAGAGTCAGGGTAGGACGTGAGACGGCTGTCGCGGCTTAAGTGGTATGCGGTTGTGGTTTGCACCTTCAAATGTTGTGGTTCGAAACGATTTGGATCTGATTTTGAGGTTGGTTAGTTTGCTGTGGTAAAATTGTGGGGCTATTATTTGATATTATTTGTGAAGTGAGACGGGCCCGAAGGGGGTCAGCGGTGAATAGACAGAGAAGTTTCGACGAACATCTTGTTGCTGGAATGGTGATGATCGGGGCAGTGAGAGCAGACATATTCGGGTGGGACTTATCGAAGGTAGGGCCAGAAAATTTTGGCAATTTGGTTGATTGATAGATCGGTACTGGGAGGGATTTGTAGTTCTCTAGTATCAGCGGGCAGATTTATGCAAGCATACTGAACTACGAGGTCTTCATTTTCTTAAGCTTCAATACATAACTTGGGATCGATACTGGGGAGAACTAGGAGGTCTCTGGCGTCGATGAGTTAATAAGCACAATGGGCTTGGAGGACTTGCATTTTTAAAGATTTGCGATTCCCATATTTATCGCAAGGTTGATTGAGAAAGCTGGTTTAATGCGGTCTGCATCAAGATCACTGGGTTTCTCCATCCGTATGAGGTGGAGACCGTAGCTCTGCATGATGTTAACTGGTTCGAATCGATTGGTCTCTTGGGTTGTCATAGATATTTGTTTAAAGCATTCTACAACGGAATCACATGGTTTCTCCATTTGTATGAGGTGGAGGCCGTGACTCTACATGATGTTGAACATGTCGAGCTGAACAACTTTGGAGGGATCATTAGCGAAGGGTGTTGCGTACTATATACTATCAGAACACGTGGTTTTATTTACTCTGCCCGTAATCAAATGACTCACGAACTGGGCAAGTTTGTTTTAACAAACTGTAGCTGAGATTATGGTGAGGGGTTTGTCTCACCATCTGTAGTTTCAACTGTCCAGCTCGATGTCAGGTTAGTTGATATATAGTTCATAAAATTCACTTTTACCTTAAAAGAAAATACCCACTCACTTCGAATAAACTATAATTTTTCTTAATTATATTCTATTTTCATTAAAACCATTTTTAGCATGTACCAATTAAGATCTAAAGATCATGACATGTGACACCCGATCCCATGTTTCCCGCACTCACCAAATCATCAACAATCTTATCAAAACCAACAACAAATGTAAAATCCCATATTTTCAAATCTACCATGGATTTTGTGCATTTATGTTCAAAAATACTCATGTTGGGAAAAAGAGTTGACCCAAAACAAAGGGAAGCTCAACCACCCATTTAATAGAAATAATGTCTCTCTCAATTCTCTCATCACCTCCTATTTTCGTCTGCTAAACTCACACCATCCTAAACCTCTCTCTCTCTCCCCCGCCCAGATCTTCGCCGGGAGAGAGAGAGAGGGAGAGACATAAGCCACATATATATTTACATTTTCATAATTTAGCTAGATTATGAGCCCACACTATCACCGGGACTCGTTTCCAAGTCCCCATGCTGACAATATTGATATTGATCTCATATGGCCGTTCGGGAACCTCAACGGCCTCGACCGCGATGAGATCCGAGAAGCAGCCTACGAGATCTTCTTCACCGCTTGTCGCTCCTCCCCCGGCTTCGCGGGCAAGCACACACTCACCCATCATCATAATCATCATCATCATCACAACAACAACTTGCACGATCACGACGGGGATTGCGGAGGAGGGCATGAGCCCGACTCTCCCACCGGGTTATCCCGGGGCGGGAGTACTAACCACAGCGTGGGGATGGCCACGACAAGCAAGGTCAAACGGGCGCTCGGGTTGAAGATGATTAAGCGGTCTCCGTCCAAGAGGATGATCGGCGGGTTCGGGGGTGGGTCGTCCCCGTTGCCTAACGTGCACATACACTTCACCTCCTCGTCGTCTTCCTTCTCCGCCTTTGGGATGGGAACCGTGGCCAACGCCGGAGGGTCTACGCCACCTCAGGCAAGGGCGAGGCGGCCCATGACCTCCGCGGAGATTATGAGGCAGCAGATGAGGGTTGCGGAGCAGAGTGACAACAGGCTTAGGAAAACGCTCATGAGGACTCTTGTTGGACAAGTGCGTATCAAAATATATAACATAGTCATGCCACTTCCATTAAGAAGGGGGAAATAACAGTTTGACACTCCATTAAGTTTTGAGTGTATCAAAGTGTTATTTCTCCTATGAAGAGAAAAAGAAAAGGTCATACTTATTACACATTTAGTTAAAAATACTAGTTTATTCTATATGTTCTACTCAATCTCCCACGTTTTGCCTCATCCCATCCATGGTTAAAACCTTGAGATTAACTGGTCATGGTTTCAGGTGTTATTAGTCTCATTCTCTCTACATTTACAATAATAGAAGCTATCAATGTATATCAGGTAGAGTTTAAAATACCGATTATCTTATGATGTTTCATGTATATATGATAGAAAACCCGACACTGATTGTGTCAAGGTTGGATTGTTACATACTCGAATAAAGCTAGCCCATATTGGTCAATATTTTTTTGATATGGCCATACCCGACAATAGCGTCCATGAAGCATAATTCGTCAGCCAGTCAACTCCTAACATATGTTGGATATTCACTCGCCACAACACGATGCGTGAGAAAAGTTGTTTCACCACCTGTTGCATGAGAATACCCCCAACTCACTCATCAAGAGAGTTAGCCCTAAAATAATACCATACCTCACTTTACAAGATATCAATCATCAAGAAAAATCAAGACTCAATAAAAAGAAGCACAAGATAAAGAAAACTCATTTATATACACATATTGATACTAATATGAACGAATAACATATTTATTCACAGTGATTTGATATGATATATGACTTTAGACTTATGTGTAAACATAATATCATTTTACATACTAACATATTGTATTATTATTTCTTCTTACTCTTGTTATTAACATAGATGGGAAGACGTCCAGAGACTATAATTCTCCCGCTGGAGCTCCTCCGACACTTAAAGCCTACCGAATTCAACGACCACCACGAGTACCACACGTGGCAAAGACGACAACTAAAGATTCTAGAAGTCGGTCTCCTCTTCCACCCTTCCATCCCCGTAGAAAAGAATAACACCTTCGCAGCCTGCTTCCGCCAGATCCTCCGCTCAAGCGAAACCAAGCACATCGACCCAAGCAAAAGCTCTGACACTATGCGCAATCTATGCAACGCCGTGGTGTCGCTGGCGTGGCGAAGCATCAACAGCGCCCCCGCCGACGTGTGCCACTGGGCCGACGGCTACCCCCTCAACATCCACCTCTACTCCGCCCTCCTCTCCTGCATCTTCGACTCCCGCGACAAAACCCTCGTGCTCGACGAGGTCGACGAGCTCTTCGAGCTCATGAAGAAGACATGGTCAACCCTCGGCATCACCCGTCATGTTCACAACGTGTGCTTCACGTGGACCCTTTTCCACCAATACGTCTCCACCTCCCAGCTTGAACCTGACCTTCTATGCGCTTCTCTTTCCATGCTCACAGATGTCGCAAAGGATGCCAAGAGGATAGACCGGGAGGCCGCATATGTGAAGATCCTCTCCGGGGTCTTGTCTTCCATGCAAGCCTGGTCGGAGAAGAAGCTCCTCCGTTACCATGATTATTTCCAGAAAGGCACGGTCGGGATGATCGAAAATCTTCTACCCTTAGCCTTGTCCGCCTTCAAGATCTTGGGGGTGAACGTCTCCATCTCCAACCAATCGACCGCCGCGTCGTACCGCGGGAGAGGCGACACTATGGTGGTGGACATTTCTAGCGATCGGGTCGATTACTATATCCGCTCTTCTATCAAGAACGCATTCGACAAGGTTATTTCATACATCACGCCTAATGTCATTTCTGATTAAAAAATAACCAAAACAAAATGTGAGGTTAAGTACTATATTATAACCTAACTCACCTAAAATCTCAAGTTTGTAAGTGTAGGTTAAAATTTGAATTGGCATTGGAAGTCATATATTTATTATTTGAGACTCTCCTTAGCACGTGGCTCGGTGAGGAACAGAATTTCTCAAAGGTTGTAGACTGAGAGTTAGACCAATCTTTGTTACTATATTGGAAATCCGACTCACCAGAACATTCTAACTTGTTGGGGAAGACCGTGACTTACAACTGAAGAACATCTCAAATGGAAGCTCATACACACATTAGAGTCCATTTTTTATCCAAAAGACTTGCCTTTTTGGTCTTGTTTAATGTGTATATAAATCATCATTTTACCTCCTACTCTTTTAATGTGAGATTTTAGAAAAAAATGTGGAATTCCATCAATCCGCCAATTCACATCGAGTTCCCATCATATTGGGTCGGCTCTCCTTATTCCTAAATTGGGTTTACCGGTTTGACCTAATCCCTAACAGACCTACTCCATCTTATCTAGGTCCACCTCTATGGGAGGTGGGATCATGGTTTCAAACGTTATAAGCCCTAGGAAAATTGCTCGGCCCACTTATCAAGAGAGTGTCCACGTGAACCTAACATCTTATATCAATTTTTGGGAATAACACATACCTTACTAAGGAGGAGCATACCACAAAGAAGTCTATTACACATATTGAAGTTCAATCTTGACTTAAAAGAGAAGAATATTTATACTATTATAATGTGGGACTTTAGCTGAAGTGTTGGAATTTCAATATTTTCCCATTCTCCCATTTCACATTAGACCGACTCCCTCTAAACTCAAACTGATCTTACTGGTTCAACTTAATCTCTCACGGGCCCACTTCATCATAATTAGGCCTATCTCCATGAGAGGAGCCACTCATGGTTCCAGATGTTATCGACATGTCTATTAGAAGAGATTCCACTAATCATAACCTCTAACACCAATTATTGGGAAAAATAAGGTCTTACCAAGAAGGAGCATCCATAATTTCACCTCATACTCTGCCAATATTGGACTTTGACTCAAGTGTTGAATTCAAACATCACGCATAGAAGAAAACAAGATACTTAGTATTTAAACTAATGCTTTTATCAATGTGAGAATTTAACCCTGCGATTGGTTTACTTTTGAATTTAGATTCTTGATTCTGGAAACATAACTACGACTATATCAGAAATGAAGCAAGATCCGAGCGAGGATCTAATGCAATTGGCGAAGGAGACGGAGGAATTAGCTATGAAGGAGAGGGAGTGGTTCACTCCCATACTAAAGAAATGGCATCCGGTGGCGGCGGGCGTGGCGGCCGCTACGCTACATAGTTGTTATGGGACGGTGTTGAAGCAGTATTTGAGGACGGTGGACACACTCACTACCGAGACGGTGGCCGTGCTGCAGAGGGCGGGAAAGCTGGAGAAGAATATGGTCCATATGGTGGTGGAAGACACTGTTGACTGTGATGACGGAGGCAAGGGAATCGTTAGAGAAATGGTTCCTTTTGAGGTTGACTCCGTCATCATGGAAATGTTGAAGCAATGGATGGACGAGAGGTTGAAGAGAGGAAGAGAGTATATCAATAGAGTTAAAGAGACAGAGGTCAGTGATTCATCTCATATGAAATACTGCTCATCTTAATTTTAAACTAATTGATGGATGATTGACTCTATGATGTAGACATGGAATCCCAAGTCCAAAAATGAGCCTTATGCACAATCGGCTGTAGAGATGGTGAAACAGGCTAAGGAAACGGTACAAGAATTTTTCGAAATCCCTATTGGGATCACAGATGATTTGGTGAAAGAATTTGCGCAGGGATTGGAACTTTTGTTTCAAGACTTCACCATCTTTGTCTCATCTTGCGGTGAGAATAAAAAATGGTATTAGAATTTTAACTTTGTTGATTTGAACTTGGGCTAGTATTATTGGTCAATATGTAGATACTTAGTCCTACACATTCACATGTCCGATAAACAGGTTACCAAACAAAACAAAAAATGGTTATCCGACTATAAAACAATTGTTTACCAAATGTAATTTTATCGTGTTAGGTTTACATATAAATTTAAAATCTCATATCGAAACGTTAAGGGTTAAAGAGTTTATCATATTAGAAATTAGACTCAAGACTCGATTGATTAGTTTGTCAAGTTAAATCTGAGCTATAATGTATACATTATATGTTTCATTATGTGCTTCTCTAAAATAAGGTCACAAGTATACCAAGAAAACTCTTGATATACACTACAAAACTTACTCTTTAGCCAAAAGACTATCTATCTATCCCGTCTTGAGTTCAATATGTATATATAATTTAATAATCTCCCGCAATGAGACATTAAATTCACGTAGAAACCTAACAGATCAAATACATATACAACAATATTCAGAATTTACTACATATATTGTTATAATGAAAAAGACCGAGTGTCAAACAGACAATCATAATAAACAGAATAAATAAGAACACCACTAATTTACGTGATTCGTCGACAACGTATCAACTACGTCCACATGTAAAGGATATAGATCTTATTGGAGAGAGTAACAATAGACAGTCACCAAATACTCATTTAGGTTGTAATACTACACCCGAGCCCTAATACCGAAAGGGAAACGAAAAACCTAATATGCCAAGAAGTCCAAGCTTAGGACCATACACCCGACAATCAAATCCCAAAAATAGGTCGATAGCCTTTCTGATCGGACCCCAATTCTCAACCCACCGGATATTTTTCTTCGAGATCTCGACCCGCAGACTAGTATATATGATCCCAGTATACTTATATTCGATTCGAGACATATTAAAACACATATTTAATCAATATTTTTCTTTCCGTGTGCATAACAGGTTCAAAACAGAGTTACATACCCACGCTCCCGCCTCTAACAAGATGCAACCGAGACTCCAAGCTGCTGAAGCTATGGAAGAAGGCCGCACCGTGCAGCAACTCCATCAACCAAGAACGCCACCAACATGACAACACTCCGACCGAAGCTCAACAAACCCGATCACGAACGAGCCGCGGCACGCAACGCCTCTACATCCGCCTCAACACCCTCCACTACATCCAAACCGAGCTCCACTCCCTCGACAAGACCCTCTCCGTCTCCCCAAGAACCTCCCAACCCGGCCCCGCCCGCGCCACCAGCCGGCGACACCACGCCGCCGCGTCACACTTCGAGAGCTGCAACGCCACAATACACTCCGCGTGCCAAACCGTCTCCGAGATCGCCGCCCACCGCCTCATCTTCCTCGACTCCGCCCCCGTCCTCTACGAAACCCTCTACGCTGGAGGCACAGACTCGAGGTTGTTGAAACCGTCTCTAAACACCCTCAAACAGAGCCTAACCCTCTTAACCGCGATGGTCACCGACCGAGCGCAGTCCACGGCCATGAGGGAGGTCATGAAGGCGTGCTTCGACTCCTTCCTCATGGCCCTCCTCGCGGGAGGTCCGTCGAGAACGTTCCAACAGTCCGATCACGACTCAATCGACGAGGACTTCCAGGGCCTGAAGAGGGTGTTCTGTTCCTGCGGGGAAGGGTTGATGTCCGAGGACTTTGTGGACAGAGAGGCGGAGGCGGCGGAGGGAGTGATTTCCTTGATGGGACAGTCCACGGAGCAGCTGACGGAGGATTTGTTGGCGGTGATGGAGGCCGGGCCGTCGGGGACGAAGCTACCGACGCCACCGACGACGGGGAGGTGGAGCAGGACGGACCCGAACACGATCTTGAGGGTTTTGTGTTATAGGGACGAGAATGAGGCCAACTTGTTCTTGAAGAAGACGTTTCACTTGGCCAAGAGGAGATGAACAAGAAAATTAAGGTGACTTGTTCTGTATTTTGGTACTAACTTTTAGTCATTGTAATTGAAAATGAGGTTTGGGGTGAGTAATAGCCATTGCTTGATGATGCTATTAGGATTGATATGGAGCACTCATGTACTAAATCTTTTTGTGTTAATTGTACTCATTTTAATCAGCAATCTTTTTGTGTAAACATTGTAATTAATAAAATAAAGTGAAATAGATGAAAATTGACAAGGCTTGAGAGAGAGTTGCATTTGGAGAAATTGAAACTAAGGTAAGATGTAATACTATTTTGAAATAAAATGACGAACAAAAGAACCGATCTAAAACTTCATCCATGATTATTTTAATGATTGGTTATTGTCTTTAGGAGTCCTCGGGCTTGATGAAAATGGGTAAATATGGCCTTATTCTTAAGATGTAGAAGAGAAGAAAACATAGGTCGGGGTTTTGTATGTGTAAAAGCCTCATTTTGTTAAATCCCACGTTGAAAGAATTAAAAAATGTTTTTGGGTTTAAATTGTTTTGCTCTCTACTATAGTTTGTGTGGGCCTAATAAGGGGCAACCTGAGGCTTGGGCCAAACCCACATGCGCGCTGCCGTCGTTCGGTCTGGCTCGGCTAGGCTCGGCTCGGCTCGGAGATTATTTAATCTTTTGAATTCAAATTTAATTCGTGAATTTATTGCAGCTGTTACATGTATTTATTGGTAGTTTTTAATGTGGCAGTTAATTGTGTCATTAAGTAAGTTTAATTCATTCCCCTCAGATATTTCTATAAATACTGAGGGGTGTCTCCTCATTCAGACACAGAACACTTCCACTTGCTGCCAAATTTACTTGCTGAATAATTCTCGAACTTTCAATTTTTTCTTCCTTCGTTTTTCCCCGACTGCACAATCTGACTGTCGTCAGACAATTGTTTGTTCAATCGCCGGAATTTCTTTGGTAAGAATTTCCCGTCCTGGACAGAGTCTGTATTGTTCCAGCCTCAACTGTGCGAGTGGGCTCACATCTGAGGGACAACCGTATAAACCTCGGAAGCAACCAGATTTGATCGCCACCACGGTCCACTCGGAATAATTGCTTTCAAGTCAGTGGCCTCCTTACCACGGCACGATTCTTCACTTGTCTTCTTCATCTTCCCAGTTTATCATATATCGACAACAAAGGTTTTGGATTCGGTGTTGCGTGCCACGTCATTCCGGGTATTTTAATCCAACAATTTGAAAGCAATTATTAGTAGTCGTATCTGAACACTGCAATGTCTACTTCAACCAACATGCATGCTGCTAAGTTAGAACTCCTTGACGGTACGAATTACCGTCGCTGGGCAACCAAGTTATTTATGTACTTCGAACAACTAGAAATAGACCATGTTCTTTTGCATGATCCCCCGCTTCCCTACTCAATGCATGATCCCGTCAATCTTGAACAAGCTCCCCCGATAGCTGCCATCCTGAGGAAAAATCAGGATGACATTAAGAAATACGAAAAGGACAACAAGACTGCTAGGTACCATATTCTAAATCAAATGACGAACTCGTTATTTGATTTGTTTATGGCTCAAACGTCTGCTAAAGTCATTTGGGACGCACTAGACAAGAAATATGGGGCTGATGACGCTGGAAAGAAGAAATATGTCGTCGGGAAATGGCTCGCCTTCAGGATGGTGGATTCTAAGCCCATCATGGAACAGGTGCATCTGTACGAGAACCTGTCCACTGATATCATCAACGAGGGAATGAAGATGGACGAGATCTTCCTGGCAAATGTCCTGCTCGAGAAATTTCCACCATTATGGAATGACTACCGATATCACCTCAAACACAAGAAGAAGGATCTCTCACTGCAAGAGCTGATATCCCACATGCGAACCGAGGAGGCAAACCGCCTGAAGGACAAAATGGACTCTTTATCAATTTATTTTGTGAAGGCAAATATCGTAGAATCCTCTGGCCCTCCAAACTACAAGGCGAAAGGCAAAGGCAAGATGGGAGTTCAACCCAAGAAGGACCAGTTCAAGAAGAAGCCGGTCAAAAATCCTGCACCTCCGACCGGATCAACTCAAAACCGTCTCAAGGTCAAATGCTGGGTTTGTGGGAAGGACGGGCATAAGGCGTACCAATGTTCTCAGCGTCAAAGATCAACTCCCGCTCGAGCTAATATTGCTGAAGACGATGACATCATTGATGCAGTGGTGGTAGAGGCAAATATGGTTGCTAACTCCACAGATTGGGTGTTGGACTCTGCTGCAACTCGTCACATGTGTATGCACAAAGACATGTTCACCAACTTTGTTGAAGCTGCTCTTGGAGAGGTCGTCTACATGGGGAACGACTCAACTGCAGCGATTGCTGGATCAGGAAAGATAACACTGAAGCTGACTTCTGGGAAGACTCTTGCCCTCAACAATGCACTATGCGTTCCCTCTCTTCGCCGCAACCTCATCTTGGGCCCTCTTCTCAACAAGGCTGGACTGAAGACTGTGATAGAAGCTGATACCGTTGTATTTAGTTTCAAGGATAGTTTTGTGGGGAAAGGGTATTATAGCAATGGACTTTTTGTAATCAATGTTGATTCCGTTATTGGTAATAAAGTTTCAACTTCTGCTTACATCTCTGAATCAATAGACCTTTGACATGGTAGAGTAGGACATGTAAATGAAAAATCCATTAAAAGGCTAAGGAGCTTATCTATAATACCCGAACTAGCATCCTCACAGATATCCAAATGTCAGTCTTGTGTCGAAGCAAAGTTTACAAGAAAGGCTTGTAAACCAGTAACTCAAAGGCATTCAAATCTCCTAGACTTAATTCATTCTGACTTAGCCGACTTCAAGAATACTAGGAGTAAAGGTGGTAAACATTACTACGTGACATTCATCGATGACTGTTCACGATTTACCCGAGTATACTTGCTTCGAACAAAAGATGAGGCCGAACAAATGTTCATCAAATATAAGAATGAAGTGGAAAACCAACTTGATCGAAAGATCAAGAGAGTTAGATCTGATCGAGGCAGAGAGTATGGTTCAAACTTCCTGGTCGACTTCTGCGAGAAGAGCGGAATTATTCACGAGTTGAGTGCGCCCTACTTACCTCAACAGAACGGAGTAGCTGAACGCAAGAACAGAACTTTGAAGAACATGATGAATGCAATGCTTCTAAGTTCCGGTCTCCCAGACGAGATGTGGGGGGAAGCTGTTCTCTCAGCTTGTCATATTCTTAACAGAGTTGCTCACAAGAATCTTGACAAGACACCCTATGAGTTATGGAAGGGTTATGCCCCCAACCTGAGTTTCTTGAAGGTGTGGGGGTGTTTAGCTAAAGTTGGTCTACCTCCTCCAAAGAAAACCAACATAGGCCCCAAGACTTATGATTTTGTTCTCATCGGATATGCTCAAAACAGCACTGCCTACAGATTCATGTCTTTACATGATCTATCCATATCTGAGGCGAGAGACGCCGAGTTTTTTGAGCACGTGTTCCCATTGAAGAAGAATGCCGATAACCCCTCATCTTCTTCAGCACCGAAGGATGTCCCTAATGAGTCTGAAGAACCCCACACACATGTCAGTCCCTTTGCTCCAGAGGTTCAGGATGATGAACCAAGACAAAGCAAGAGACCTAGAATCGAAAAGGACTTTGGAGATGATTTTGTCACTTCGTTTCTAACTGAGATCGTGAATGTGGACTTTGTAAGTGAAGAACTAGTTTTCGCCTATCTGACAGAAGATGATCCCAAAACCTACGGAGAAGCATTAAGATCCGTTGATGCTAGTTTTTGGAAGGAAGCTGTCGATAATGAACTAGCCTCTATCATGTCAAATCAGACTTGGGAATTATCCGATCTACCTAAGGGATGTAAACCCATTAGTAGTAAATGGATATTCAAGAGGAAACTAAGGCCTGACGGTACAATTGAAAGGTTCGAGGCCAGGCTGGTAGTCCGAGGATTCACTCAGAGGAAAGACATTGACTACTTCGACACCTATTCCCCTGTGACCAAAATAGCTACGATTAGATCACTAATCGCTCTAGCTGCCATCCATGAGTTGGTTATAAATCAGATGGATGTCAAAACCGCCTTCTTGAATGGAGATCTTCATGAAGAGATCTATATGTCACAACCCGAGGGATTCATGATAAAAGGTCAAGAGGAGAAGATCTGTAAGATGAGGAAGTCACTCTATGGACTGAAGCAAGCACCAAAGCAATGGTATGAGAAATTCCACAATACTTTGGTGAGTAACGGATATACTGTCAACAACTCTAACTCGTGTGTTTACACAAAGTTGATTGGATCAGATTGCGTGATTATATGCCTTTATGTCGATGATATGCTAATTCTTGGTAGTAATTTGGAAGTTATAAACAAAACCAAGGATTTTCTATCATTCAACTTTGAGATGAAGGACTTGGGGGAAGTAGATGTCATCTTAGGAGTAAATGTTTTGAGAAACTCTGATGGCATCTCTCTAAGTCAATCTCACTATGTTGAGAAGGTATTGAAGAAATTCAATTCCTTTGAAGTCACACCTGTTAGGACTCCCTATGATCCATACATACATTTGACAAAGAACTTGGGAAACAGCGTGTCACAAGTCGAGTATGCCAAGATCATAGGAAGTGTGATGTTCCTCATGAACTGCACACGACCCGACATTGCCTATGTGGTGAGCAGGTTGAGTCGTTACACTCACAACCCTAGTAAAGAACATTGGGAAGCCCTTCGTCGTCTACTCAAGTACTTGAAAGGGACCATATACTGGTCATTGCATTATAGCAAGTTTCCAGCTGTTCTAGAAGGATTCTGTGATGCAAACTGGGTTTCAAGTAAAGATGAGGTTACTTCTACAAGCGGCTATGTCTTTACTATGTGAGGAGGCGCAATATCATGGAAATCCTCCAAGAAATCGTGCATTGCTAGCTCCACGATGGAATCCGAGCTGATTGCCCTCGAGTTGGCAGGCCAATAAGCAGACTGGCTGAGAAACCTGTTGGCCGACGTACCCATATGGGGACGACAGGCAATTCCGGTATCACTGCGTTGTGATTCTCAGTCAACCATATGCGTGGCAAAGAACAATGTCTACAACGGAAAGAAAAGACATGTTCGCCTAAGGCACAGTGTGATTCGACAACTTCAGAGAGATGGAGTAATATCTTTGGATTATGTGAGATCCAAAAGAAATCTTGCTGACCCTTTTACAAATGGATTACCAAGGAAAGTTGTCCTTGACACTTCGAGAGGAATGGGGCTTAGACCCTCATCGTGAAAGTATGGTGAACACCAATTATCGGTCAAACGAAACCATACAACTATCACTGCCCTACTTTGTTTATAAAGTTGAGCAAGAGATTCCATAACCAGTTTTTGGTGGTGCTATTGAGATGCACTTGATGGATCTCTAGTCTGACAACCCATAACTAGTTTTTGGTGGTGCTATAGAGACGCACTTGATGGGTTTTCTAGACAAACAATCCATGACCAGTTCTTGGTGGTGCTATCGAGACGCACTAGATGGATTGTTGATGTGGATGACTCATAACCAGTTCTTGGTGGTGCTTTCGAGACGCATTGATGAGATTCATCTGCAGCTGACAGGTTGGACTCTATGTCCTTAATAGCTCATTGGTCAGTACTAGTGAGACGTACTTGACGAGCTACCTATGCGAGTGTGATGGTTTGGCCGCCATCAGTGGAAGATTCGAAAAGTCTTCCAAATACACTCGCGAAACCGAGGTGTACGCATGGCCTTAAAAGCGTAGATCAGGTATCGCGGAACTTGCAGATCAGAAGATAAGATATGTGCTGTGGGGGTCTCACCGGAAAGTGAAAACAAGTTCAAGAAGCAATTCACTCGTTTTTCACAAGTACGTTGTTGCCTCACTTCACTATGTGTCAATTTAAGTCGAAAGACATTGACACTTAAGTATCACATCTTCCTTTGTCCAGGACCTTTTAAACCCTTTTTGTAAGGCTTTTTGTGGGGGATTGTTGGGGTTTTGTATGTGTAAAAGCCTCATTTTGTTAAATCCCACATTGAAAGAATTAAAAAATGTTTTTGGGTTTAAATTGTTTTGCTCTCTACTATAGTTTGTGTGGGCCTAATAAGGGGCAACCTGAGGCTTGGGCCAAACCCACACGCGCGCCGCCGCTGCCGGCCGGTCCGGCTCGGCTCGGCTCGGCTTTGGGCTTTGGGCTTTGGTAGAGCACCTGCAGTGCGGGCAAAACATGATTTTGTTTCTCAAAAAAAAAAAAAGATTATTTTATTTTTTAAATTCAAAATCTGATTTAAATGAAATTCAAATTCAAAACTTTTTGAATTTAAATCTGACTTTTCAAATTCAAATCTTTTTTTAAAATCTGATTTTAAAATCTTTTGAATTTAAATTTAAATCTTGATTTAATTCGTGAATTTATTGCAGCTGTTACATGTATTTATAAGTAGTTTTTAATGTGGCAGTTTATTGTGTCATTAAGTGAGTTTAATTCATTTCCCTCAGATATTTCTATAAATACTGAGGGGTGTCTCCTCATTCAGACACAGAACACTTCCACTTGCTGCCAAATTTACTTGCTGAATAATTATCGAACTTTCAATTTTTTCTTCCTTCGTCTCCCCGATTGCACAATCTGACTGTCGTCAGACAGTTGTTTGTTCAATCGCCGGAATTTCTTTGGTAAGAATTTCCCGTCCTGGACAGAGTCTGTATTGTTCCAGCCTCAGCTGTGCGAGTGGGCTCACATCTGAGGGACAACCGTGTAAACCTCAGAAGCAACCGGATTTGATCGCCACCACGGTCCACTCGGAATAATTGCTTTCAAGTAAGTGGCCTCCTTACCACGGCGCGGTTCTTCACTTGTCTTCTTCATCTTCCCAGTTTATCAGATATCGACAACAAAGGTTTTGGATTCGGTGTTGCGTGCCACGTCATTCCGGGTATTTTAATCCAACAGTATATACATTAATATTTGTGATCACTTAAAACAAACCACACTTATTAATGTTTCAAACCAAACCACTCAAACCCTTAGTATACATAGTCACTACTTCACCATATATAATTTTTCTGACCAATTTCATTCCACTGACCTTATCACCACCGTCTCTTCTTGTTTAGCTCCCTTCAACTCCTTCGTGAGCATTTCAATGGAGTCCGAAACCTCGGCCTTGTACACATAGTACTTGCAGACGACCAAGAAGAAACCGAAGTTCAACACGTTTAGTAGCGCAAAGAAGGCGTAGTAGTAGTCGAGGTGCGAATCGTTTAGGTTATTTAGGATCCATCCCTTGTGGCCATGCTTTCCAGTTATGCGAGCGACGGTCGAGAGAAGAAAGCTACTTATGAAGTTGCCGACTCCTAGAGTCGTCATGGCGTAGGATGTCCCGAGGCTCTTCATGCTCTCCGGAGCTTGATCGTAGAAGAACTCGATCTTGGCCACTTCTAGAAACGCGTCGGCGGTTCCCATGAGCACGAATTGAGGAAGCAAGACGAATATGGTCAACGGGACTTGACCTCCGCTCTCAACCAAGCCATAGTCTTTTGCTACTTTGAGTCTATAGCTGTTGAAGTAGGTTCATGTTTCACAAGAAACATAATATGGGTAAATCCACATACATAAAAAAAAATAAGTGATAAAATTTACATCGGAAAAGGTAACAAAATAGGACTAATTAAGATCACGCTCCAATATTAACAAAGGTTAATATTTTTACTACGAGGAATTCAACCTGACATATTTTTTTAAATTATTTAAAATTTAGATTGATATCAGGGATGGTTAATTTTGTTTCGTAAATATAGGCCTACTCGTGCTTAATTCAACCCCCTAGAGTTTTCTTTTTAACTTTTAGATGTGAAGTTCTACCATATATAGATAGGCCAATTTTACAAATTAAATTTACAAGCTCATCATGTGCGGAAGTATGAGAGTGTTTGAGATAAAACTTAAATAGAGAAACATGAAAATAAAGGTTTAAATATAAATGATAGTGTCACATACAAGTAACAAATTAACATTTTAGCCATAGGGTCTGGTCAATTTATCTTAGGCTAATCAAATAAAATTTCCACAATATCATAGTTGTCGCAAGGTAAATAACTCTGACGGTTGATGTCCACACTCAGCTACCCAAATTAATTTTCATTAGAATTGACTAAATTAGTCGGGACGAGCATTGTTCCATATGAAATTAAGAGAATTGATCTCATACTGACCCAAACGGGGATTGCCTCATGTAAAATTTAGTATTCAAATTTTAGTATAGTAATTATTGACCTAATTGGTCAAGACGATGTGTTGTCTCATAAAAAATTAAGTGTTCAAATTATAGTACAGATCACCCAATTAAGTGTACTCTTTTAAAAGCACGTGCTAAATTAACTTAGACAATAATTGTCTCATATGAGATGTAGGGTGAGATAGGAATTGGGTGTTAGAACTTTTAAAGTCCTACCAATATATGTGCAACCAATTGATCGATTATGTGAAATGTACCATACCTTTCGGTGCCGGAAGCAATGGCCATGATGAGGATGTGAATGATGAATCCGATTCCCATTCTTTGGAGCAATGTGATGCCTCTAGGGTTTTTAGTCAACCTCCGCACGATGGTGACAAAGAAACGGTCGTACAAGACGACACAAATGAGCATAGACAAGGTGACGAATCCGATGAGACTTGCCGGAGGGATGTGGAAGCCGCCTATGGTTCTCTGAAGAGTAGTGCCTTGCTTCACAAAAAGTGTGTTTATTTGGGCAAGCATGGTGCTTGGCACAAATGAGGCAACCCATATTGGTATCATCCTTAACATTTGTTTGGTCTCCTCTACCTCTGTAACCGAGCACAACATCCATGGATTGTTAGGGCCTGTCTTCACACAAGCTTTGTTCAAGAACCTGCATGGGGAAGTTAAGAGTTAGTTTCCAATTCAGAATGAGTCTAATAGTATTTGAAAGATCAAGAATAGTGAATACTAGTTTGATTTTGGTTAAAGTTTTAAGATACAGTTTAAATTCGGTTTATTATAAATAGAAAATAAAAAACAATAAACTAAAACAAGGTTATTTAAAATATGAAATAAAATTAGAAGTTTTGATTGATTATTAATATAGTTTATAATTTAGTATTACATGAAATAAAATTGCGTAATTAGTGCAAAAATAACGTTTATAAATCTAATTCAACCATACATTCCTAAGATAAATAATCAAAAGCCAACTGGTTCGGTCTGGTTACAACAGAAAAGCTGCCTGTGGTCACAAGTAATTATAACCAACCCGTCAAATATGTATGATCATGATTTTCTAAATTTGAGAACCATGGACATCAATTCACCGTGGTTTTAGAAACTATGAGCAACTTTAATTACGCGTGTGAATTTATGATATGGTAGGCTAATCATTTAAGCTAGAGTAAATATCATCAATTTTTCATTTGCTACTCGATTAACAGATCACCTGACTCTCCTCCAAAAATTGATATCAAAACTTGATTCTAAGTAAACCAAGTTATATTTAAAGAAAATGCAATTGACTCAAGTGTAGCAAATGAAGAGAGTAAGGAGTAGAAAAAGATGAGTGTACCTTATAGAGGGTGTGGAATCAATCCTGCATTTCCCTTTATTGGTGTAGTAATGATCCAAGTCAAGCTCATAGAGTTGTTTAGGGTCACTAGGGACAGTGACACTCCACTTCCTAGCGGCAGCCACAATGACCCTAGCCATCCTCGTGAAGGGGCTCCCCGCAGGTACCCTATGCCTATAGAAGGGTGTGCCACTCAAGAAAATCTTTATAGAGACCAAGAGCCCTAATGTGGGGAGGCCATAGCCCAAGGACCATCCCACATTGTCCTGAATGTACACAAGCACTGTGTTGGCAAAGAGTGTCCCAAAGAAGATGCTGAACATCCACCAGTTGAAGAAGGAGAGCTTCTGGTGCTTCTCTTTGGGATCGAACTCATCAAACTGGTCAGCTCCAATGGTGGATATGTTGGGCTTGGTCCCTCCTGTTCCTATAGTGAGAGTGTATAGGGCACCAAAGAACACTGCGAGCTGAAGTGTTGAGGCCTTCTCGCAGTCCTCTATGGCCGTCCCGGCGGGGCACTGAGGCGGCTTTAGGCTGGGGAGTGACACTGCTAGGGTTAGCAAACTCATTCCCTGCAATCAAGTTTGTGCCATGAACCACACAAGGTCAAAAATATTGTAGTTTTTTTTATATCCTCGTCGGCATGGAATTTAAAATTTACTATCTCAAAATAAAACCAAAATAGAACTGATGGAATTCATGAAAGAAATTTTGTTCTGTTATTGTGAATCGAATTTCATGAGTTTTTTATGTATTGGACCGATTTGGAGTTATTATATGGTTTATATATTTTGTTGGCCCAATATTTTTAGGCCTAATTGATAATGATTGATAATGAGCCACATGTCCAATTAGTTGATTTTTTATTTAATTTTGTATCAGTTCTCATTTTATAAATTGAAAACGAACTGATGGAGTTTCAGTTCGGTTTTAAATCGAATCAATTTGGTTTTTTTTTTCAGTTTAATTATTTTCCAGATTGGTTTAAATCGGTTTGGTCGGTTATGTTATTGTTGGACATCCATACGCTTCTCCCATATCATTTAGTAAAACTACAATTATATATGTTTTATCGAAAAAACTGAGTTTTGGGAGCCACTGTGAACTCAAGAAAAATTAAAATGATTAAGTTATATATTTTTAATATTTTAAAACTTTTACATTACATTTTATGAAATAAAATTGTTCGGTTAGTTCGAAAATAACTTTATAGGCCTCATTCAGTCTATAAAATATTTTAGTTCAAAATGAAGTCTTAAATTCAAACAAATCAGTATGGTTATAACTGAAGACTCTCTTATGACCGTGATATATTTATCATAATTAACTTGTCAATCTATAATCACGTTCTGTACGGTTTTAAAATCTTGAATAACCATAATTAACTTTGAGCATATTTTTACTTCAATTTTTGATTCAAGCGTAATATTACAAATACTGAATATTCTATAAATTAGCATCTTCTTACATTATCACGAAAACTTTCAAAGTCCATAAATGTTTCTCTCTTATACATGTATTAGGATGCATATTTTCGCTTTAACTTTTATTGTGATTGCTGCAACATATACAATATTTTGAATTTGAGCTAATAATCTATTATTATAGGCATGTACTGTTGAAGTGACCTCCACATTAGTTTAAGACCTATATAGGATCAGACACAAGACTCGGTCCAAAATTGTCACATATTTTATTCAATTTCCAATTATAAGAAGTCAAATGAAGGGTGAGAACGACATCTTCCGGCAATATTGCATATCCTTCAATCATGATTATAAAACACAATCATATATATGTTGACAACTTCAATAGTTTAATCACTAATTAGTTTTTATCTTCTCTCCTAAATGGATTTACATGTTACGTAACTAGGGGTGATCCAATTTCACAACAAACAAGAAAAAAAGAATTAAATAGAGTATTTGAAAAATATAACTAGCTAGGCATATAATAAACACACAATTAAAATAATTTATATATACGTACTGAAAGATAGACTATGGAGGCGATGACAAAGGTCCAATAGCGGCCAAGGTAAGCGTCGGCGACGTAGGCACCGAGTATGGGAGTGATCCAAATGGTGCCCATCCAATTGGTGACATTATTTGCGGACTTGACCGTGCCTTGATGGAGTTTATGGGACATATACACCACCAAATTTGATGATATCCCATAATATGCCATGCGCTCAAATACTTCATATGCTGCATTTCATGACCCAACCATACATATAACATGTTCAAATCCAAAATTATATATTAGGTCAGGCATATGACATGTGAAACAAATGGTTCGGGTATTCATGTGTGTTAAATCAGGTGGATGAGTTAATCAATTAGTTGAGATCTACCATATTATACACCGTATAATATTTATGAACATTTATACGTACATACTAGTATGTTTTTTTTTTGTGAAAATTACAATATTCTCCCTTTCATTCATAAAACTCTTTCATTCTTATAAGGTATTCAAACTCGTGAGGGGGTAAGATAGAGGGAAGACATGATATCTCTATAAAATATGTTAATATATAGATCAGGAAACTAAAGTTTGAACCGTTACTCTTTTTCAAATAATTCCTATGAGGCAGTTGGAGCGCATCAACGGAAGAAAATCCATTTAGAGACAACACTTTCGACTCTGTGGTGGCTACATCAATGTCTTGCTGTTTCTAGAGGATTCGTATTGCAATTCATCATGAATTTTCGAGTACCCATTATGAGATTTACAGACACCTTTTAATAGTTGAAAATATAAAAAAAGAAATCTTAATTTCTGTGTATATTCAAACTACTCTTGATCATATTGTTTTTATCGAGAAATTGAAGATCTCCATCCTTCAGAGCTCAAAATCATCAGTATAATTTTTAAATTGTTTTATTTTTCCTCCTTTTATGATATGATAGTCAGCCCTTTTATTTTAATATATTCTTGTTGATAATAAAATTCTAGCATAATAGGCTAGTTATTGAGTTGGTCTCTTGATTTTCATTTTCCCGACGTGCGTTTTGCTGATTCCCCCTCTCCCTAATAACAAATTGAGGGTTAACATTTGTAAACTTTACATGCAAATTGTGGGTCTTTAGCTAAAAACAAAATGGCACAACCAAATGTAAAATCATTCTGGTACCATGCACGCCAAAACCTGATTTAATTAAAAGTTGAAATAAAAATAAATGTCAACATTGGATTCACTTAAAAATTTGAACTAGCATATACATGCTTGATTAGATGGGGTGGCATGCAGAAAGTGTTAAAAGAACCTACATCAAAGTTTAAACCAACAACTTAGAACTAAGTTGACCTCTAAATTCATATACTTTTGAAGGGTTTAAAAGAACACACACATGTGAGTATATGTATCAAAGTTTGAAATTATAGTAACTGACCTACAACAAAGGAGCAAGCCCTCCACCCTCCTCTCTTGGACCTAAGGACTTGGTTCCCTTTAAGATCCACAGTACCATCTTGTGTATACTCATCCACAAATCCTCCTTCCTGATCAGCCATACCCTAAAAGATTGAGAGAGAGAGAGCTCTTACACTATCGAAACTACACACCCATCTTCCCGAAACTCTCTTATATACATATACACCATTTTCTAATAAGCTATTACAACATAATTACGAAAATGCCATCACATTGCGTATGATCTCTTTGTTTCTCATTGCTTTAGCTTCTAGTTTTGGGTTTGCTGTGGAAATGGACGAAAAAGGTCATCTACTGTCAGGTTGTGTTTGGCTGTATATATTTTCAGGCTTCGACCACTTGTCAGTAAGAGACAATAATGATTCCAAGTTACACACCGTCTACCAAACGGGTCCTTGTCATTCCCAAGGATAAAGTATGTTCAAATCATTTACTAGGTGGACTTGACTTTATCAATAACAGTATAGTAGTACATGTGTGATTTGTTTCAATGGTTGTTCAATTTCTTACACTGCCACCAAAATATGAATACTATGTAATTCAAAAGTTTAATTTTACGTCTCCTTAATTTGAAGTGCCACCTAGCTCAAACCAAACTACTACACTGAGCTGAGCTCATAGCGACATTAATTATTTACTTTTGAGCTATAAGATGATTATTTTGAACAGAGAATTATCTTTACTATGAGAATTGTTCGATTTTAGTTGTATTTTTTAGATTGTGAAGCGTGCATGATTTTCATAAACTAATTATTATAGTTAATGATATAGCTGGGAATTGCATAGCCACACTGATTGTAACGCCTACTTCTCTCTCTTAGGAATGTCTAGATCATTTCTTAAAATACCGAATTCACAGCTAGTAAGCAAGTATTAAACATGTGATGTTATTGTAATGATGAACATGTTAAATAATTGAATACACTGTATTTTCTTATGATGATTTTGGATAATAATTTTACATACAGTCTTGATTTACACAAATATACTACTAACACATTAGATATTGTTTTCGAAAACACACATCATGTAATTTTCTGAATTACATCATATCTTAAATATACTCTTTAAATATTTCTCATTCATTTCAAAAGGGGGTTCGAAATCTCTACTAAAATTGTAAGGCTCAAACATGTTGAAAAAACACATCAAATATTGATTGAGTTTCATTTAATTCTATATAATGTTTATTTTCGAAATATTGTTAGACTATTGTGATTTTTTGTTCATAGAATTTCTTTTTCTCATCTTGAGATTTGATTCTTTTCTAATATAATTATTTTTGCCGATCAAAGAAAAAAGATTTTAATGTAATCATATATATCATTGATGTTCACGGTCCTAACATGGGAACGCTTGTAGTACGTATAGTCATGACACCTGAGGTTCTCAACTACAATACTATGAACTATGATTACATAGGGCGAGACACGTTGCGAAAGCAACCATGTATACATGACATATCGTTTAGTAGCATATGAAAAGTACATGAAGCCGCTTCTCGATCTACAACGACTTTCTCATTCTAATAATCCCCTAAAAACCTCACTTAAGACGGCTTAATTCCTCCTTCCTTCCATACATGCAATTAAAATCACACAGAAACAGATTTCGTGCAAAAACTTCCCTAAAATGGCATATAACGAGGTGAAACGGCACTAAGGCGAGGGGGGTTTTGCGGGTTCGAAAAGGGCAGAGGAGCATCGTTGGCGGTGCCTCCCTGCTCCGACGTGGTGCGCTGGCAACCATCCTCTACTTATATCAGCGTTGATGTGGTGGTTTGGGACTGAAAGAGTCGCAGATATGTGGAGTGTTAGGAATTTAATCTTGTAATTATTTTATGTTTTTTCAATAATTCTGTTCCGATATCATAGCTTCGACTCGGTCCAGTTCAAGTGTTTATTGAGCTTTATTTGTACTATGTTTTCTCGCTGATTTTGTTCAAGTACTGCAATATAAATAAACCAGCACAACCAAGTTTCGGTGGCTGATTCCTTTGCATTTATCTTGAGTTCTTATTACTTTGTTTCTCATATCTTGTTTTCATTTGGTATCAGAGCACTGTTGATCCATGGCAGGAGGAGCAGAGACCGGTGTTGAAAGCTCGACAGTAAGCTCGGGAAATACAGGAAGCCCAAGTCCAATTGGCAAGTTTCAGAGTCGAGGAAGGTTGCCCATGACATATCCGTCGCTGGCGGACATGAATTATGGCGTGTGGGCAGCCAGGATGAAGCTGACGATGAAAGCCTTAGGAGTCTGGGATTCAGTAGAGGGCGATGCAGTGGTGAGTGTCGAATTGGATCAGGGAGCACATGCTGTGATCTCTCAGGAGATCCCCGATGCGGTGATGATGTCGATTGCAGATAGAAAGACAGTCAAGGAGGCGTGGAATGCAATCAAAGAGATGCACATAGGAGAGGAGCGTGTGAAGAATGCCAACGCGATGGTGCTAAGGAGGGAGCTTGACATGATGTTCATGGGAGAGGGCGAAGACATCTCTGATTTTGCAAGTAAGATGACAAACTTAGTGTGCGAGATTCGCTCACTTGGTTGTGAGATTGCAGAGAAAGAAATAGTAATGAAACTATTTCGCTCCGTCCCTGATTCTTTTCTCCCTATTGTCAGTACAATACAACAGTGGGGTGATGTGAACAAGATGACCTTTACTGAAGCAGTTGGGAGGTTGCGTGCACATGAAGCAACGATGAAAGGGAGGAAAAGGGAGAAAGAAGGCGAGCAACAACTATTGCTTACCAGAGAGCAATGGGAGAATATGGCCACAACAGAGAACATGGGTAGAGGTCGCGGGAGAGGACGATCTCAAGGAAACTGGCGTGACAATGGTGGGAGATCTCCACGCAAGTTCAACAAAAGCAGAGTAAGATGTTTTAATTGCTCTGATTATGGTCATTATCAATATGAATGCAGAAAGGAAAAGAAGGAGGAGGCCTATTATGCAGAACAACCAGTAGATGATGAGCCCACACTCCTCATGGCGTTAGTTAAAAGTGAAGAGCTGGTCAAGTTGAATGAAAAGAACCTAAATCCTGAATTAGGAGATGGCAAGAGAATGAGCAATGAAACCTAGTACCTGGACACGGGGGCAAGCAACCACATGACAGGAAGTGAAGAGGTTTTTGCAAGACTTGATAGATGTATAAAAGGCTCTGTTCGCTTTGGCGATAAGTCAGTGGTAGAAATTAAAGGCAGAGGAACAATCTTGATTGAGGGTGAAAACCAGGAGCAGAGACTTCTCACAGGTGTGTATTACATTCCAAAACTCATAAGTAATATTATAAGTCTGGGGCAATTAGACGAAGCGGGATGCAAAATTCTCTTGGAGAATGGATGTTTGAGCATACGAGATCGGCATCAGAGGTTGCTTGCAAGAGCACAGAGAAGCAAGAACAGGTTGTACACACTTAAATTGAATTGTGTAGCCCCTGTGTGCTTATTAACTAAAATGCAGGAGAAGAATTGGTTGTGGCATTCGAGGTTCGGGCATATAAATTTTCAAACCTTGCAGAGCATGTCGAGACTCAAGGTGACGCGTGGTTTGCCTGAGATAGCCCATCCTGAACAAATGTGTGAGGCTTGCCTGGTTGGAAAACAAAAAAGAAGACCATTTCCTAAAAAATCAGAGTTCCGAGCGACTGACAAGCTTGAACTCGTCCATGGTTATTTATGCGGGCCTATAACACCTGAAACTCCTACAGGTAATAAGTACTTTTTTCTTGCTTGTTGACGATTACTCACGTTTCATGTGGGTGACCTTGCTCAAAAGTAAAGACATGACTCTTGGGGCGTTCAAAAAATTCAAGATGAAAGTTGAACTCGAGAGTGGTAAGAAGTTGAAGGCTCTGAGAACTGATCGTGGTGGGGAGTTCAAGTCGGATATGTTTATGGCATACTGCGACGAGCATGGGTTGAATCGTTTCTTGACCGCACCAAACACACCACAACAAAATGGCGTGGCGGAGAGGCGCAATCAGTCTATTGTTGGGACGGCAAGAAGTTTGCTAAAATTCAAGGGTGTGCCTGGACGTTTTTGGGGAGAAGCTGTGATGACCTCTGTGTTTCTTCTGAACCAAGCATTGACCAAGAGTGTGGTGGGGAGGACTCCATTTGAAGCTTGGTATGGGAGGAAGCCGAGCGTACGTTTCTTGAAAGTGTTTGGTTGTGTGGCCCATGCAAAGGTAATAAAACCTCATTTAAAATTAGATGATAGAAGCATTGTTGTTGTGTTCCTTGGTTATGAGACATGAACAAAGGCCTATAGACTATATGACCCACTCACTAAGAAACTAATAGTGAGTAGGGCGTGGTCTTTGAGGAGGACAAGAGTTGGAGTTGGGACTTAAAATCAAGAAATGAGCTGCTTGAGACTCAAGACTCATTTATTGTGCATTGGGAGGAAGACACGCAGCAAGAAGAGGCTCGGTCAAGCTCACAGATCGAAACCCAACCGAGTTCACCGGTTCAGCCCTCGCTGGACTTGGATCATACCCAAACGGAGTTGCAAACACCCGAGGCATCGAGAGGTGTTCAATCACTGTGTGAATTTTATGAGGCACTCTCAATCCGGAAAGCTCCTTCCCAACACGAAACATGAGCCCAACAACTCCTGAAGAGTCATTGAAGGTAAGATCGATCCGTGATATTTATGAACACACTGCTGAGGTTGAGACAAAGTATGGTGAACAATGTCTTCTCTCTTCGGAAGAGCCTGAAAATCCAAGTGAAGCAATGAAGGATAAAAATTGGAAGAAGGCAATGGAGGAGGAGATGGCGCAAATTGAACAAAGCAACACTTGGGAGCTTACTCTGTTACCTGCAGGTAAAAAGGAAATTGGCTTAAAATGGGTATTTAAAGCCAAAAGAGACTTAAAGCCAGGTTGGTGGCAAAAGGATATGCTCAAAGACAGGGTATTGATTTTGAAGATGTGTTTGCTCTAGTAGCTCGCCTGGAGACAGTAAGAATTCTTCTGGCTCTTGCAGCTCACAGAGGTTGGGAGGTCCATCATATGGACGTCAAATCGGCATTTTTGAATGGTGATTTATGTGAAGAAGTATATGTATCTCAGCCATTTAGTTTTGTTAGCAGGACGAAGCCAGAATCGGTGCTAAGGTTGAAGAAAGCCCTGTATGGCCTGAAACAGGCTCCTTGCACCTGGAACTCAAAGCTGCATGAAACTTTGGTGGAGCTCGGATTTAAGAAAAGTCCACTAGAGCCGGCGGTGTATAACAAAAATGAGACAAGCTCGATATTGATAGTAGACGTATATGTTGATGATTTGATAATTATTGGCTCGGAGGTGGGCATTGCTTTGAGATTTAAGGAGTGCATGAAGAAGAAGTTTGCCATGAGTGTCTTGGGGCTTCTAACTTATTACCTGGGCATCGAGGTCAATCAGACTAGCGTGGGGATTACACTTTGCCAAGCAGGATACGCGCTTAAGCTTATAGCACAGTCGGGCTTGCAAGACTGCAATGCGTGTCAATACCCTATGGAGAACAAGGCGAGATTGAGTAAGCTAGATAATGGAGCCAAAGTTGATGTCACGCAGTATCGAAGGTTGGTAGGAAGCTTGAGATATCTTGTTAACACAAGACCGGACTTAGCTCATTCAGTGGGTATCGTCAGCAGGTTCATGGAGTCACCCACAGTTACTCATATGCAAGGAGTTAAACATATTTTGAGGTATGTAAGTGGAACTCTTAATTTGGGGCTATTTTATAAGAGATCGGGGGTGGATCAAACGTTGGTTGGGTACAGTGACAGTGATCTCGCCGGTGATCATGATGATCGGAGAAGCACGACGAGGATTGTATATTTCTTGGGAACGAGCTTGATTACTTGGTCGTCAAGAAAACAGAGAATTGTGGCCCTATCCTCATGTGAAGCAGAGTATATCGCAGGTGCAGGAGGTGCATGTCAAGGTGTTTGGTTAACCAGGTTCTTGAGTAGTTTACTTGAAAAGAAACCTGAGATGTTGTGTTTAAAGATTGACAACAAATCTGCAATTATGTTGAGCAAGAATCCAGTCTACCACGAAAGGAGCAAGCACATCGACACTCGATTTCATTTCATTCGAGAGTGCGTCGAGAAAGGAGTCATACGAATTGAGCATGTTGGATCAGAAGATCAAAAGGCCGATATTCTTACAAAGACGCTTGGAAGGATCAAGTTCTTGGAAATGAGGGAGAAACTGTCCATGGTTGACGTTCGGAAAGTATTACAAGATTAGAGGAGCAATTGTTAGGAATTTAATCTTGTAATTATTTTATGTTTTTTCAATAATTATGTTCCGATATCATAGCTTCGACTCGGTCCAGCTCAAATGTTTGTTGAGCTTTATTTGTACTCTGTTTTCTCGCTGATTTTGTTCAAGTACTACAATATAAATAAACCAGCACAACCAAGTCTCGGTGGCTGATTCCCTTGCATTTATCTTGAGTTCTTATTACTTTGTTTCTCATATCTTGTTTTCATGGAGAACCTCGTTTGGTAGTGGAGAAGAAACCAGATGTGGTTCCTTTTCCATATATGGTGGGTGTGAGGTAGGTGATGGTGGTGCTCGCGGTGGGTCGGGGGTTTACCGCAGGTGGGCTAACTTTTTATGGCATGCGGGCGCGCGCCTCTTCCCTTCAAGATCTGAGTCCATGGTCTGAGGAGTTTGGCGTCGGTGGCGTGTTCTGTGGAGGCCAAGAGCAGAGGAGGGGATGACTCAGCGGTGCGTCTAGGTGGGGCGAGGAAGCTGGAGCTTTGACACAGGGTGTTTGCGACGGAGGAGAGCCAGACAGGGGCCATGAAACTTGAGGTTGTGACAGGCTTCAGCGGTGGCGTGGGGTTTCGGAGCAGTTGGGAATCACCGGAGGTTCGGGAAGCGTTGGTTCTCCCTGTGGGGTCTTTCTGCTTGCCAGAGAATTGAGTTGGTGCTGGCCGGCATCGACGTAGCCATGACGGAGGTGGTTTTCCAACGAAGCTTTGAATGATTATTCAGGTTTCTGACCTCGCCCGAGCCAATGGAGATGAGGTCTCTTCTGTCGGCGACGTTTGCTGCTCGCCAGAGAGGTTCGTCGGCGTCTAGGGATGTAGTCCTCGACAGCGTCACGCTGTAACGCTTGGTCTCTTTTAGACATGTCTAGTCTGGTTTGATCTATTTTCTTGGTTCATACCGGCTTAACCAAAATCTTTTGAAACTGGCCCAATTGCGGTTCTGTAATTGGTTGGACTGCCTCTGTTTTTAGACAGTTTTTTCGGGTTTGCCCACTTTTGTTGTCTTCGACGTTGTATGTCTTTCCCACCCTCACGGGTTTGCATTGTACTTGTTTTTATTGTCAATTTAATTTTTTGTCGATAAAAAAGGGACTCACAATTACCCAGCAACCCAAATACAAATTCAACAAAACAAAAGAGATCAAATAAAGGTTCAACAAAACAAAAGAGGACAATTACATATTCAACTACATTTATCCCAACGCTTGAATTTCAACGGTTGAGTTGGGTATAAAAAACACACAATGTGGGACTCTCCAACCTGATTTTTATGGAAGCAAGCTTTGGGAGAGTTCAATTTCAGATCTCTGGCAGAAAGACTCGCCAAGAAACGAAAGATAGCCGAAATTGAAAAGCTTTAGGTGTACTTATGTGCCAAACAAGAACTGTATCTTAGTTACAAATAGTTGTATCAAAGTACACTATTCTAATTTGATTATACCATATTATGAAATGGGTTTGCGGTTGCTAAGAGGCGGTCGACCTTTGAGGAGCCCCGCCGGTATTCAAATTCACCCTCTAACTGAACAATTCCACCAGAGACTACAACATTTGTCAAATTTAATTCAGTTTTTGGTTAAGGAGGGGAGGAAATTAGTGAGGGCAATTCAGACACTTTACGAAAAGAAAAGAAATGGAGAAAATAGGAAAGAAATAAAATTTGGTATTATCCCTTGGGATAATTTCATATGTCACCCCCTAAAATAGACAAAATCTCACCCAACACCCCCTAAAATTATTAGTCTCACTAGCACCCCCTTAAAATGAATAAAAATCTCATATAGTTATTTCCGTTTGTTTCTGTCAAAATCTGTCAAAAATTAGGTTTAAAAAGAAAAAAATGCCCTTACTATTATTTTAAATTTTGAAGTGTTTACCCTCACTCTTCTCCCTTCTCCTTCAGATCTTACCGAGGAATGAAGATGAGACGGAGGGGATATTTTTCCGGTGTCGGAGACGAGCGTGAGGTTCGTCGGAGGATCAGGGTCGTCGCGGTGGAGCAAGTCGACGACGAGCCCTATGTTCTCGGTTCGGTCGTCGTCGGCGGCGACGCTGTCTCGTCGAGTAGTCTGAGGTGCGGTGACCCGAAGGCGCCACTCTCACCCGAGGGACGGATCTGCCATGAAGAAGTAGTCCTAGGCCATCCCTTTCGAGTCCAGCGGCGATAGCCGAGGGATCGGACGGACTCGGGCTCTGGGGAGGCTCGAGGCGTGCTTCCCGTACATGGTTGGGCGTTTGGAGAAAACCATATATTTTGGATCTCTAAAATTAATATTATTAATTACTATATATATAAAGAAACCCATGTATCTTGCAACTTTGAGTATTTTTCTCCTCGATCCATTTCTTCAATTTGCTTCCAATATTGTCAATTAATTAGCTTCATATAATATATATATATATGAACAAACTGGAAGTGCAAACTGCAAGTGGTGTCCGTGGTTAACAAATTGGAAGTGCAAAGGCATAAATTGATCCCAGTTTGTTCCATCAAGATCTCCAATGATCAATCAGAGGTAAGAGAAGAGGGGATTGGGTTTGTGGAGAAAGGGATTGAAGTTGTTGCCGATCTCAACCAACCCAAAAACCAAAACCATAAAAACAACAAAACACAACCCAAAAATTAAATTGATTTTCATTGAGTAGGAGCTTGGTGTGGCACAATCAATAGAGAGGTAAGTTTAGAGAACAATTTGATTCTCTGTGTGAGAATTTCTCACATATGGTTGAGAAGAAAGAGTGAGGACAAAAAGAGATGGTTAAAAGGAGCATTTTTGTTTTTTCAAGCTTAACTTTTTACAGAGTTGGATGGAAGGGGATGGAAAATCCACAAGTGAGATAATTCTCAAATTAAGGGGGTGCTTGTGAGAAGAAAATTTTTAAGGGATGCCAGGTGAGATTCGACATATTTTAGGGGGTGGTGGGTGGAATTACCCCTTATCCCTTTCCTAAAATCATTGTTTAAAATTGAAAATTGAGCAGTTATAAAAGAAGCCGAATCCCAATCGATTGAGGGAATCGTGGTCCATGGAGACCCGAGCTCAGAAGAGGAAGAGAGAGGCCATGGCCATGGCAATCAGAGGTCAGACGAAGAAGAGAAAGGAGGAGGATCAGGTCGAATCGGTCCTTCTGGATCTTCCCGCCGATATGCTAGATCCGATCGCAGACAAGTTGCCGTCGATAGAAGACTTTGTCCGGTTGGGCGCGGTGTGTCGGCGCCTTGGTCGATTTTCTGTGGACAAGGAGAAGGATAGAAGCATCAATCTCAGGCATCCATGGCTGATGTTTAGCGACGACCACAAGGACCACGATAGCCTGAAACGCAGGTTTTACTCTACCACGAGAGGCGAGCTGTTGGAGCTCGAATTGGTCACCGGCGTCGAATATGGGATCTTATCGAAACGAGGATGGGGCTCTCCCTTTGGCTGGCTCGTCCTCTACGGCTACGATCTGGACGTCTTCCTCTTTAATCCTTTGTCCTGTGCTTCCATCACTCTCCCTCGTCTCCACCGCTTCCTCCTCACTCAGTATCACTTGCACCAACCCAACATGCGTCGCCGTGGCCCTCCTGATAATATTGCTTTCTTCTTTTGCGTCGCCAAGTTGCTCCTCACCGCCCCTCCTCATTCCCCCAACTGCTACGTCTTCGCCATATTCTTCGACACTCACAGGTTAGGGTATCTGAATATGGGTGTGAGGCGACTTGAGTGGCTTCCCATCGACGGCTTCCATCTCTGGAGCGACATTGTTTCCTTCCAGGGCACTTTCTTCGGCTGCCTCAAGGACGGTCGCCTTCTCACCCTTGACATGTCCTCCTCCCACTCCCCCAAAGCCATTGCCTTTGCTCCCCCGCCTCCCCCGCAGGAACTGGAGGGCGATGCACACTCTGATGGCAGGAAGTATCTCCTTGACTTGCGAGGGGAGCTCTGTATGGTGGTTAGGTGTGGCAATGCCATCGATCGTTTTGGCCTGGAGTTTCGGGTCTTTACAATTAACATGACCACCAAACAATGGACCAGGATCATGTCCTTGGGGGGTCACTGCTTGTTTCTTGGCACAAACTATAGCTATGCCGTCCGAGCCTCGGATCAGCTCAACCCTGACTGCATATACTTCACCAATGATGACTATACTCTCTGGTCCCAAATTCCAGAGTGTGGTACTGGAATCTACCATCTCATCAACGCTCAAGTCACTGCCTTTACACCACCGTCATCAGTTGCCGATCAGATGATCAATTTAGAACGCCCCCCACTTTAAACTAACTTATTTATCTCCAGCAGTATTTACATCAATGTGTGTTGCAGGAGCACCACCATTTTTATTGTTGGAGGGAGGAGGAGTGAAGTTATTGCTGCTGATGCACTGACTTATTTAGTTCGCTTCACTTCATTTTGGTTCGGCATATATTGCCAGACCAAATGTATATGTGGGTGGTTTAGCTCTGCTATGTCATGCACACAATACAATTATAACCAGCATGCTTTTAATAGCATTGTGCCTGCATTTGTTGTAGTTTGAATGCGAATCCAGTAAGGCATTGATTGTTATGATCATCCACTTGATACAAGCGCTGCAATTATAAAATAATTAATCCATTTTGAAAATACGTTATTTGAAACATAATAGATTAAGATTAAGTTTCTAAATTACCCGAAAGCTCTTCCAAAATTTCTGATACTCGATTGTTGGAAGATCGATCTAGGACAAAAAAGTTCAAGTCTCAAGTGAAGCAGCCCGCATACAACTGTTATTTATTTATCTGTTTCTTAATTAGTTTAGGGTTAATTACAATTTGTCTATACTATACTAGCGTGTTTTACGGTTTGTCCCAGTTCTAATAAAAAATTTAAATTAAGATACGCTAATTGTATTTTTTTACAATTCCGTTAGAATTTGGATGGAAACCTAAAAATTTGGACGGAAACCTAATTTTTCTTCAAAAAATACGAAAATACCCCTTTCAGCTGGTTTGACTTGGACCAGAAATAAACCAGAATTAATTTATGGTTTATTTAATTGCACTGGTTCTGTATTAAATTATATAATAATAATAATTAAATAATTAATAATATATTGAAACTTTTGAATGTCATAACTCTCTCATATGAGCTCTGTTTCGGGATCGTAGTATATCAAATCGAAGACAATCAGAAGATCAACAACTTTGACACAAAAGTTTTTGTCTAATTATATAAATTTTCTATTTTTTTTAATAATTAGACCCGAATGAAATTGATAACTATACATTCGAAATAAAATAATTAAAATAATATTAATAATATAACGAAACTTTCGAATGTCATAACTTATTCATACGAGCTCCGTTTCGGACTCGTAGTATATCAAATCGAAGAGAATTCTAAGATAAATAATTTTGAATGAATAAGTTGTGTTGATATAATATATTATTAACACTCAAAGTTGTTGATCTTTCGATTCTCTTCAATTTGATATACTACGGGTCCGAAACGGAATTCGTGTGAAAGAGTTATGACATTTGAAAGTTTAAGTATATTATTAATATTATTTTAATTAATCATTCAATTATTTTATTTTTTATTTCGAATGTATAGTTATTAATGTCATTCAGGTCTAATTATTAAAAAATTTATAAAACTTATATAATTAAACAATTTTTTTAAAAGTTGTTGATCTTTAGATTCTCTTCGATTAAATATATTACGAGTCTGAAACGGAGCTCCTATGAAAGAGTTATGACATTTGAAAGTTTCAGTATATTATTTTAATTAATCATTTTATTTTTTATTTCGAATGTATAATTATCAATTTCATTCGGGTCTAATTATTAAACTTTTTATATAATTAGACAAAAACTTTTTTTTCAAAATTGTTGATCTTCTGATTCTCATCGATTTGATATACTACGAGCCCGAAACAGAGCTCGTATGAAAGAGTTATGACATTCAAAAGTTTAAATATATTATTAATTACTTTATTATTATATAATTTAATACAAAACCGGTCCAATTAAATAAATCAAAAATTAATTCTGGTTTATTTTTGGTCCAAGTCAAACCAGCTGAAGGGGTATTTTCGTCTTTTTTGAAAAAAACAGGTTTCCGTCCAAAATTTTACGTTTCCATCCAATCTCTAACGGAATTGTAAAAAATATATAATTAGCATATCTTAATTTAAATTTTTTATTATAGCTGGGGCAAATTGTAGAACGCGAGAGTATAGTATGGGCAAACTGTAATTAACCCATTAGTCTATAATGATATATAATTCTAATATTTTACTGTCGTTCATACTCAAGGTTACAATTTCTTAGTGACTTCCCACTTTATTGTTTTGCATAAAGCCTCTCCCCTAACACTTTGTAGGTCCATCATAAACTATCATGGCCCGACTGAGACGGTTGCGGCGGCGGTGACGAAATGTACATTTGATCGTCTGGAGTAGCCGGCGTCTGTGTAAGAGTGAAAAACTCATCGTCCATAAGAGACCGCGTAGGTGCCCTGGCCTTTGCATCCTTAAATTTCGGGGTCGGGTCCATTATCTATATTTGAAATAATTCAAAAGTAGTGTTGTTAGTACATGATAAAGAGTATTTTGTTTAAAATTCCGAAAATACCCCTAAAGGGTATGATGGCCGGGAAGTGGACGCGAGATTTAGGGCGCACCGCCACTCACTCGTCACTTGCTTCCCTGACTAACGCGCATCAGAACACGGTCGTCTATCAAGTAAATTTATAAGTTTCCGGCTTTACCGGGTCGAACTCTCGGGGACCAAATGTGGGTATCATATTTGGGCAATTCGCGCCTTCTTTGCCGACACGACTCGAAAGAGTAAATACATAAGAGGGGAGGTTTAACTAACTATACTAAGCACACGACTACAACTACTCTACAACTAGTGCAAGAAAGGTAAATGTGGAGCGGATGGTAGATGGTTGGTCGGAAGTCAAGAATTCGAGAACCTAAGGAACTAAACATGATCAAGGCTACCGAGCAATCAAATGAACCATAGACAATTCATACAATTACAAGAGATCCACTCATCAATTCATAAGCACTCAACTAATCTATCACATGCAAATCGGACATATGTCTTAATTACCGAATCCCGCCTCTCGGCAAAGAGCGGCATAACTAGCCCAATTCTCGTGATTCAAGGGATGTTACCACACTCGCTCACTACATTACACTACTCCTACTCGGTCACCAACTAACACTAAGAGCAAGCATGTCTTCCCCCCGTCATCCCGAGACTCAAACTAATTCACTAAAACCGACAATGATCGAGTCCGAAATGAGGACGCATAACGCCGTCACCTTGGTTCTACCAATTCACGCTCTCGAACCTTTCTCTCGAACCAGTTCAACAACTATGGCAAGAACAATCATGCAAGCAATCACAAGCTCTCACTAATAATCACAAGCATTTCATACTCAAGCAAATAAAACACGGCGATCTCAAGTTCTCACTCAAAATCTACGGTAGAACACAATAAACATGCAACGAATAATTAATTACTCATAAATATCCGAATTTAAGCCATAATCAAGGTTTAACTCCCATGACCTAGGATTTTAGCCCCAAATCATGGTGCTCAAGCATTCAACTACACAATAAGCTAGATTCAACAAATGTAAGAAGAATTACAAACCAAAAACCCAAGGACATGGGTTTTGGGAAGATCAAAATCCTCCAATCTAGCTTCTCCATGTAGCTTCTTGCCTTCTCTTCTTCTTCCCATGGTGGTGGTATTGGAAACCCTCCCTCGGAGCACCAAAAATGGTCTCCAAAGGAGGGCTTTGAAGCCCTTTCTCTCTAGAAAACTCTAGGTGGCCGAAACCCTCTCAAAATCTGATTGTGTATAAGTGTTTTTCCTTGAAAATTAGGGTTTATGCTCTTTAAGTAGCAGTTCTGCGACTTTGTCACGATCGTGACAACCCTTTTTTAATTGCCGTCAGAATGGCGCCTATGTCACGATCGTTACAAGGCTTGTCACGATCGTGACACCCTTTTCTCTTCGAGTCCCGATCGTCTCGCCACAGTGCCACGATCGTGACTGTCTTCTTTATCATCTTCTTGTCACGAACATGTCACGATCGTGACAGCATCGTGACATCGCCTTTTTGCCGTTGCAACGCCGATTTGCCACGATCGTTGTAGAGATCGTGACAAAGCTCCTGGAGTCGACTTCTATGTTGTCACGATCGTGAATAATAATGTCACGATCGTGAAATTCTTCTTTTCTTGATTTCTCCAGTTGCTTGGGCTGCAAGCCATCTCGGCTATCGCTCCGAACTCGCTCCAAATATACTCCAATTAGGCTCCAATACCTACAAAGGTCAAAATTCCACCGAGGATCAGAAATATCAAAATATTGGCTCTAAAATGCCGAAACGAGGACAATTCGGTGCTTAAATGCGGGACAAAAGTGTAAATGCAATGGCAAATCGGGCCCGCATCAACACCCCACACTTAAAACCTTATCGTCCTCGATAAGAAAAAGAAAGAAAATAAAGCGCAGAATTGTCGAGTTAGGCACCCCGTGGCCAACCCACGTGGGGGGAGCTCGACTTCTCCCGAGGGTTTCACGTCCAACACCCACAACTAAAAAAAACATACCCGAAACAAAACATGCTAAACACAACATTTTATCAATTCAACTCCTAGCATATGTTTGAACACTTATATGGTAGAAATCTCAGAACCACTAACATGTCATTAAGAGTTGGTTATGCAAAGGTATATGGGCTCGAAAAATCATGCGAATACTAAAGTGCGATGAGAAACATAAACCGTCTTTTCACTAAGACTACAAAATCAATGGTACACAAATATTTTTCACACACAAGGTCTATCTAAATGCCAAGCTATCCAATTATTATATTCGTCCCAAGGTCTCCTAGCTTTCGAGAGAATCTAGGGTCCCGGGCGATTCCAATATTGTAGGACTTATTCGGATGGCTTGTAACGTTAGGCTTAAGCTCGGGTAGGAGTTTTAGAAGATCAAAACGGGCTAAATGGTGCATCACCACAAAGTTGCTTTTATCCTCACAACCCCAATTACATAATCGCTCCCCGAGCATTCTTATCCTAAAAATGTGCTACCCCTCAACTCACTCGAATCCCTTACCCTTTCATTCCCAAAATTTGGCTCTTATTAACGAAAATGTAAAACCTGCACATTTTCGACTTTTAAAACCGAAATGCTCATTTTTTACTTTGAAGATCGAATTCGTTTGGATTTGGGCTTTTATTCTCAACTTCCTTTTTTTTGTTTCTTTTTTTTTCTCATTTCTTTTTTCTTTTCTTTTTTTTTCATTTCTTTTTTCTTTGCCCAAATCCGAGAACTTTTCCATTGCAAGCATTTTCAAATCAAGTTTAGATAAAAACATTTTTCTCGAACCATTGTGGTTCGGCAAATCATTGTGTCAAGCCAATTTCCCCAAAATAGTTAACCCGTTCCCATTCCTATACATGATCTACTAATCCCAATTTCAAACCCACACTCATAAGCAACAAAGCATGATGCAAGGGTGTTGGGCCAAAATGTGACGTGATAACGTCGCACAATGGTTTCCACGTGCAAGTGCACACGGGTCGCAAGTAATAATATTTATGATCCGGTAAGATACCGAGTCGGTCCACAGGGATTAATATGGGGTTTACGACGAGTTAATAAAAGTGTTTGCAATTATGACAATGATACTAGCGCGTGGTAATGATAACGTATGATTCAAACGCCTAGGGTGCTAAACAATCATCAAGTGAATAAGTTCAAGAGATAAGCAAGCTAATGATTACACGGTTGGTCGAGCCTATGTCTTAGATACCAACCTCGCCTTTTGGTAATGAGGTTGGCCTAATCCCGAGTGTTCCCGTGCCCTTTCGGTATTGAGAAAACTCGAGATCGCATACAATCGACAATAAACGGCTAAAGGTTAATAGAAGGTGCCAAGACACAGTCTTGAGCCTTCAACCCTCGGTGGTTGCTAAGTCCGGGTTCTAATCCTTCCCTTTCGGTATCGGATAGAACACCTCAATCATATATTGTAAAACGTCACTTAAACAACACATGCATTCAAACAACAATCCACACAACACATTTGTTCATCAATAAATCGCTAATCTCATTAAACGTTACATTCACATTATATATTGTCTAGCACCCATGGCTAAGGGGTTTAGCCCATAACCATGGTGCTCAAGCTTAGCATAAACATGGTGGTTACACTAATACAAATGAATAACATGAAGAACATAAAATAAAAGGATAGGAAATGCTCTTGGAATCCCGAGCAAGGTGTGTCTTCAATGCGCGATGAAGACCGGTGGAACTAACGATGCCCTTGGTCGCGGCACGATCGTGACTTGGTCTTGGTGGCGATCGTGACTCCTTCAGGCACGATCGTGGCTCGGGGTAGGTAAGATATTTTGAATCTCCTCGATCCTGTACCCGTGTAAAGCCACGATCGTGGGTCTTTGAGGGGCGATCGTGCCTCCCCGAGGCACGATCGTGACTCCCCCGTGACTGAGATCGGGGGAGCCCACGGTAAGTTGAATATAATTCGGCCATTTAATTCAAAGGGGGGCCACGATCGTGACTGCCTGAGTCACGATCGTGCCTAATGATCCACGATCGTGCCTCCATTAGGCACGATCATGACTTATGCTCTCTGCCCGGCTGTTTGGTCAACGCCCTTTGACTTTTTTGCTCGGTGCCTCGTTTTTGGCCCTTTTTCCTCCCGAACCTGCGTACGCACCTCAAAACACCAAAAAGCATAAAATATGCACTCCCGGGCCTTACTCGGCCACTAACGGACGTACTTGCACCGAATTGTGAGGTTAAACGGTCTCGAAACGAGACCTTTTGACCCCACAACAAACACACCCCACTTAAACACTTATCGTCCCGATAAGTCACAAGTGTACTGCAAAATTCACTGAGTTAAGAACCCTGAGTCAACTCAATAGGAGGAGCTCGGCATCTCCTAGGGGTTTTAGGCAAACACCCCCGAACCGAAACAAGTAAAAACAAACGGGACAACTTACCACTATCCTACAACGACAAAACACGACACTACTAGACTCAAGACAACAATATTCCTAACACACACATTGAGACTCCATAAGCACAATTCATAATGACACTCAAGTATTCATGTGAACTCGAAATACTCATGCAAAGGACACCGTGCACGAAGGGTATCATTTTCACTCCGCATACATGTTAAACTACACTTGCCCTTACACAACATGCATCACATAAATCCCTTTTCCTCAATACTTTGGTGATCATACCTTAATGATTCGAACCGATTCCGATGATCTCTAGACCATAGCCAAAAGTGAATTCATACGGTAGGGCTTATTTGGCTTGTAGTGTAGGTAATACTCGGGTGGGTGTTTTAGAGGGATAATTCAGGAAGATTCATGATGCTCAATTCCTAAGTTGCCTCAACCTCACAAACCCCACTACACTTCAATCTCTCCCCAAGACTCGTTGTCAACCACTTGTTACCCCTTTTTACCCCTAATCATCCTTTCCCATCTTTTCTGCTTTGATCATCGACACTTTCTTCTGCTTTTGGTTTTCTCCACAATGCTAAATTTCGACCACTTTGGCGATTTGCATTTGGGCTCTCGTCCGGGTTCGGTTTGTTGGTTTTCCTTTCATAGTGCTTTTCTTTCCTTTGACATTTTTGCTCTCCTTCTTAGGATCTTCCGGCATGCCAAGTACTTCACTTACACTATTCCATTTCCTTTTTGTTGTCCTCAAACCCGAAACGTAGCAATTTCTGAAGTGTCACAGTTGGTGTCTTCCTAGCAGCAATTTTCTCTCCCAATGGCCCTTCTATCTTTTCATTTCCCCAAAACCCCATGTCACCGTCTTCATCCCTATACAATTGACTACCCCTTCCCCCCCCCATTCGTTAAAGCAACTAAGCAATGAGAGACTCGGGTTCGTGTCACAGTTAGGCAAATGAATTTAGGTTTCAACATGTGAGGTTCATAAACAAGGCTTTTTGGCAAGAGAGGGTACTATGGATGACGGGTATTGCCTACGAATCTTTTCCTTTGGTCTATGATCTTTTTGGCCGAGGCCACATGGTCAATCCATTAATCATATAATCACGAAGCATTGATGAGGATGCATATAGTGTAAACAGAAAGCATGGCATTCACACACAACGTGTTATAATGTGTTCATACCTTTTGGCCCACAATGGCCTTTTCCACACTTATCCCAAATTCGACATTTACACTATCATGCCATCAATTCATCATGCTCACAAAAATCTCAACTTGGGCAAATGCCCCACATACTCAAAGTCAAACAACCATCAATTTTTTTAGCAAAGTAAACTAACATGTCAAATACCAAGATATAATCAACACGCAACAGTTCATACATCACCAAAATAAAAGGACCATCCAAACCGACCCAAAATACACAAATCCAACAAAATGTCTAAAAATGTCAACAAGTCTCAACAAGTTCCAACAGTAAACAAGTCTAAAAACCGACAACAGCAGATGATACCTCTTTACATGTCGGGTCGTCGAAGAGGAAATTACCTGCTCCTCCATCTGCCTGGTCGTGCTCACCACTCGGGCCTGCTCTTCCTGGGTCCGCTCCGCTCTGGTCTGGGTACTGGAAGTGCATGTACGGGCCGGCGGGGGCCGGGAACACAGCTCCCTGGAAGGCGGGATGCTCCTGGAATCGGGACTGGTAGAAGCTAGCGAGGCCCCACACATCCTGGTGCTGCTGGTACAATGTCTGGTCCACATGCCCCTGGAAGGCATGCATCCTCGCCCACTCGTACCTGGAACGCTCGGAGTCCTCCTGCTGCTGGATGCGCATCGCCCTCATCATGGCGAGCACATCCTCATCGTGTCCCGGCATCCTCTTGTGCTCCGGCTCCGGCTGTGGCTCCTGCTCAGCTCCCACTCCTGCTCCTCCTGCCTGGGCCCTATCTGCTCGTGCTGCAGCTGCTCGGGCTCTCGCTCTGTCCTCCGGTGTAGTCCTCGTCAGCAATGGTTGCCTGTTCTTGATCTTCACCTGGATCCGCTTTAAGCGAGGGTAAGTCTCCTTCACGATCTCCTCGAAGGTCGACCCCCTGATCTCTTGGCCCCTCACTGCGTCCCTCTCGAAAATCGGAGGACCCGCGGGGTAGTTCACCCCACTAACAAGCCCCCAGACAATCGTAGTGACTAAACAACCCGCTCCTATGCCCCCTGGCTGTCTCGAAGGCATCTCGAGCAGCTGGTCCCAGATAGTCCGCTCCCACGGCGCCCTCGTGTCAGTGCGATAGGCGTTCAGAATCCATAATTCCTTGAGAGTAACGTCATACTGACCGTTCTCTCTATAGAATATGGTTCCCGCGAGAAACCGCTGTAGCATGAGCATCCCGGGTTGGTCCTCGGGGATGTCCTTCGCCTTATTGGTCTTTTCCCAATAAGGGTTCAGTGTGATGTGATGCCACATCTCACTGTTGGACATACCAAACTCCGGCGCTTCTCCCTCCGAGAAGTCAAACATCGCCGTGAGGTCATCCCTCGTCATCTTACACTTCCTCCCACAAACCCGGAAGCTGATCTCGGTCTTCTCTTTGTTCACCGGCTCGACGGTGGCAAAGAACTCCTGGGTCAAATCCTCGAAGACCGGGGGTCTCCAAGTCATCATCCCGGGCCATCCTAGCCGGATGGCCTTCTCATGAAGTTCTTCCCATATGCCCAAGCTCCGGCATAGGAATTCATTGAAGAACCGGCCGGTCATCACCACCCGGTCTTGAAAAGCCTCGTAACGTCGCTTATACGGGCTTGCAAACTGAAGGCACGCCATATTGGGCGTCTCGACCGGGATTCGGGTCCCTTGTGGGGCCGGGGGTGCTCGTGACCCCGAGGTGCCGGCTCCAGTGCGAGCCTTCTTGCTCATGAGTTGAGCACGGGTTTGTTCCGCGAGTTTCTTAGGTGCCATTAGAGTGAGTGAGCGTGAGAATGCAAGTGAACAACTACGATTACCGGCCAAAGTCGCCGGAAAACGTCGCCGGAAAATGTCACCGGACAAGAACAAGGTAAGTTTATGTGGAGGTGTGGGTAGTGCGTGGGGTAGGGTAGTGTAGTTGGTCTCGTCAATAAACTTCGGCGAGAAGTGGCCGGAATCTATGGTGGAAGTGGTTTTTGAGTGGTTTTGTGGACAAAATGCGATAAAATCACAAATCGAGGCTAGGAAAGGAGTGGGGAGTGAGGGAAATACCTTGTTCCGGCGAATGGAGGCAAGAAACGGCGAAATCTGGCGATTTTCCTGCGAAAAACGGCGGCGGCGGCGTGCTGGTTGTGTAGGGTTCGCGAAAAAGTGAAGAAGAAAGGGTCTGAAAACCCTATATACGCACAGAGGCACGATCGTGACTCGCCAAAATCGCTGGGGTCACGATCGTGACTCCCCCGTGACTGAGATCAGGGGAGCCCACGGTAAGTTGGAATTAAATTGAATATATTCAGCCACGATCGTCCCTAGGGAGGGCACGATCGTGACTCGCCTTCTTTCCCAGGTCACGATCGTCCCTGGAGGGGCACGATCGTGCCTTAGCGCGTTTTCCCAACCCACGATCGTGCCTCCACGGGGACGATCGTGCCTAGCCCAGAATTTTTGCCTTTTTTCACTCTTTTCTTCTTCTTCTTCATTCTTAGAACACTCGAACCCATACCTGCACTTGGACTTGTTTTGAAACTTGTTAAATGACTCGATTGTGGTGTGTGAGACACACACCACACTTAACTCCGAACACGGGGTTACGACATACAAAAGACTAAGACACACACAAAAACTCAAAAACCCACTATAAACATTTCTACAAGTAGGTGCATCTTACCCACAATTCAACGGTTTGGAGGCCCTCTTCGAGGTCTCTCCCGGACTAGCACGGTCAAGTTCATGAGGAGCTCCATGATCTCCTCCAATTTGCCGGAGGTCTCGGAGCGAAACTCCTGGAACTCTTCTCGGAATTGCACGATGTCCATTGTGACATCCGCTATCCGTGCTTCTAGGAGCTCCATTGGGTCCGGCGGCAAGTACAAGCTACTAGTCCGGGCGGGTGAAGAGGCCGGCCATCTTGGTGGTGGTGAGTTCACCTCATCATCGTCGGACGATGAGGAAACTTCCACCGGATTTCTTCTACGGCTCATTCTTCTTGGGTGAAAGAAAACTTGAAAGTCGAGTGGTTTCGAGGAGGGAGTTTCTCTTGTGAGTGTGGAGATGGAAATGAGATGATGATATAGAGGGGTTGGTGGAAAAGTACATGATTCCCCTCTATAATTGGGTTCCCCACAATACAACTCCCGTGAATCTTTATCTCACCCTTTTTCTTTTCTTCTTCTTTTTGTCTCTTTATCACCCAAGTCTCCTACCTTCTTGTGATTATCAATGCACCTACTAAGATACTTAAAACAAACACATTAACTGACTCAATAAACCGAAACTACACACATATGTACAAAAGATTGGTGTTACCTTCTCCCTTCTTACCGGGCCGCAGGCGGCCTCATAGTTCTCCGGTGCAATGTCGCAGCCAAATTGCTAATCATCTCCATTATGTCCGTTAACTATTGTTGCAAATCCTCCTTAAGGTCCTTGATATCTTCTTTCACCGTCATAATGTCCACGATGATTTCCTCAAACCGGCTCTCAATGTGGATCATCGGATCCTCCGGCGGGGTGGGACTATCTTCGGATGGCGGCGAGTTCACCGGCCACATTGATGGCGGCGATCTTCCCTCATCGTCATCCGATGATGACGAGGCATTGAGGCCAATTTCCCACTGGTTCATGTTGGCTTAGAGAAATATGAAGTTGGTTCTCGGAGGATTCTTTAACTTGCAAGACTTCTAAAGAAATGACAATGAAAGAAAGAGAGAGAGAAAGGGGTCCTTTTAATGACCAAAGGGTAATGGGTGGGACCCTTGCTTTTTCCCCCAAACTCTCCCGTGACTCTCCTCTCAAGTCTTGCTTTGTACATCTTTTTCATAATGAAGGCACATCCAATCACCTGCACAAAAGTAACACACACAAACTCTACAAATTCTAGACTCAATAGTGGTGTGTGGGACACACACCACACTTAGGGTATTATTATACCCGAATTTAACTAAACCCGACAGTGGTGTGTACCCCGTACACACCACACTTAAGACTCAACTGCGCCTAACTTTCACGGCGACACCCTTATATAAAATAAACCCGACAATACTACTAATCAAAGCACAACAGCCCACATAGAGGGGCAAACCATTCAAGGTTCCAAGGCGATCACAAGCCTTAAGCAAGATCAACTCAACTTAATAATCATCGGAGAAAGTACATACTACCTTTCTCGAAATAAAATGGTTGACTTGGCGTGATGGTTTGTCCCGGGTATTGACTTGTTCGTTTTGCGAAGGAGAGGTGTACGCCATCGGCGTCGTGATTGCACCGGTTCCTTCATGCGAAAAACAAACAAAGATTAGTGCATTGCTTTTACTCAAATAAACTAAATTGCGGGAATTTACACAGATGGGGTTAGAAACTTGGGCTGCCTCCCAATAGCGCATTTGTTTAACGTCGTTAGCCCGACGAAACTGGGGTAGTCCACACACTACCCTTGACCTAAGCCGCCTTCTTCGGGCAACTCTCCTCCTTTATCTTCTCCGAACCCCCTCACCTCTTTTTCCACATCCGGCTCAATGTCCTTGCCGTCAATACCATGATACAACTTCAAGTAGAGCCCATTTGCGAAGAACGTTGTATTGTCCTTTGGGTCCAAGATCTCCATCACTCCGTGGTTCAAACATGTGATGATTTTGAACGGACCCGACCACTTGGACTTGAGTTTGCCGGCATGGAGTTTTAGCTTGGCGTTATAGAGCAACACCAATTGTCCCGGCTCGAAGCTCCTCTTGATAATATGCTTGTCATGCCACCGCTTCGTCTTTTCTTTATAGATGGCGTTGCTCTCATACGCCTCTCTCCTCCATTCTTCGAGCTCCTCAATGTGAAGCACCCTCTTCTTCCCTGCTTTTCCCAAATCCATGTTGCACCTCATTATTGCCCACCTTGCCATATACTCAATCTCCACCGGCAAGTGGCACGCTTTCCCATATACCATCCGATACGGTGACATGTTTATCGGGGTTTTATAAGCGGTGCGATAGGCCCAAAGGGCTTCATCAAGGCGCTCTGACCAATCTTTTCGGTTTGGGCCAACCATCTTTTCCAATACCCCTTTGATTTCTTTGTTGGCGCTTTCCGCTTGGCCATTACATTGGGGGTGGTAGGCGAGGGCCATTTTGTGTTTCATGCCAAATTTCTTGGCAAGTGCCTTAAAGAGCTTATTCCGAAAATGGGCACCTCGATCGCTTATGATAGCTCGGGGGGTTCCGAAGCGTGCTATGATGTTTTGCTTGACGAACTTGATAACCGTCCTAGCATCCGCTGCAATGCATGCTTCCGCCTCAACCCACTTGGTCACATAGTCTACTGCGACGATAATATATAGCTTCCCGTAAGATGATGGGAAAGGTCCCATGAAATCCATGCCCCACACATCGAACACTTCCACTTCTAAAATGCCAGTAAGAGGCATCTCGTGCCTCCGGGAGACATTTCCCACCCTCTGACACCTATCACACTGTTTGATGTGCTCGTGACAGTCCTTGAAGAGGGTTGGCCAATAGAAGCCCGATTGCAAAACCTTTCTCGCGGTCCTATCACCCGCGAAGTGACCTCCATATGGAGAATTGTGACAGGCTTCCAGAATTCCCGGGATCTCGCTCTCCGCTACACATCGGCGGAAGATTTGGTCATTCCCTTGCTTGAAAAGGTATGGCTCATCCCAATAGTACTTGTTACACGAGTGTAGGAACCTCTTCTTTTGTTGAGAAGTAATTCCCACGGGCACGATCCCACATGAAACATAGTTAGCGATATCGGCGTACCAAGGTGATGCGCTTTCTATCGCCAACACATGCTCGTCGGGAAATGCGTCCTTGATTTCCTCCTCGCATTCCTTCTCGCCATTTGTCACTCGAGATAGGTGATCGGCCACTTGATTTTTAATGCCCTTCCGATCCATGATCTCAAGCTCGAACTCTTGCAACAATAGCACCCACCGAATCAACCGAGCTTTAGCCTCCTTCTTGGCTAGCAAATACTTCAAGGCCGCGTGATCCGTGTTCACTATGGTTTTTGACCCAATCACATATTGCCGAAACTTCTCGAAAGCAAAAACCACTGCCAAGAACTCCTTCTCAGTGACTGTGTAGTTTTCTTGAGCATCGTTCAGTGTTCGGCTCGCATAGGCTATGACTCGGAATATCTTATCATGTTTCTGGCCTAAAACTGCTCCCAGAGCGTAGTCGCTCGCATCACACATGATCTCTAAGGGTCGATCCCAATCCGGAGCCGCTACTATAGGAGCCTCTACCAACCTCGCTCTCAACTCGTCAAAAGCCAACTTACACTCCCTTGTGAACTCAAATTTTATCTCCTTCTCGAGCAATTTGCATAATGGCTTGGCCACTTTTGAGAAGTCTTGGATGAACCGCCTGTAAAATCCCGCATGGCCAAGAAAGCTTCTCACCAATCTCACAGAAGACGGATAGGGAAGGGTCTCAATGACACTAACCTTGGCCCGATCCACCTCAATGCCTTCTTTTGAGATCTTGTGGCCTAGAACAATGCCTTCCCGCACCATAAAGTGGCATTTCTCCCAGTTAAGCACCAGGTTAGTCTCCTCGCATCTCTTCAAAACGTTCCCCAGATGCTCCAGACATTCGTCAAATGACCTTCCGAAAACTGAGAAGTCATCCATGAAAACTTCTACATAATTCTCGGCCATATCGGAGAAGATGGCCATCATACACCTTTGAAAGGTCGCCGGGGCATTGCAAAGCCCAAAAGGCATTCGTCGGAAGGAAAAAGTTCCATATGGGCACGTGAAGGTTGTTTTCTCTTGATCTTCTACGGCAATGTGGATTTGATTATAACCACTGTAGCCGTCTAGGAAGCAATAGAACTCATTCCCGGCCAACCGATCCAACATTTGATCGATGAAGGGTAGCGGGAAATGGTCATTCCTTGTCGCCTTGTTTAGCTTTCGGTAGTCCATGCATATACGCCACCCGGTCACGGTGCGTTGAGGAATCAATTCATTGTTCGCATTTGCGACTACCGTCAAGCCTCCCTTCTTCGGAACACATTGGACCGGGCTAACCCACTTGCTATCTGAAATGGGATATATCACCCCGGCGTCTAGCCATTTCAAGATCTCCTTCTTCACTACCTCCTTCATGGCCGGATTTAACCGCCTCTGATGCTCAACTGATCCTCTGCACTCTTTCTCAAGAATAATTTTGTGTTTGCAATAAGCTGGATCTATTCCCTTGATGTCGGCAATAGTCCATCCTAATGCACCCTTGTGTTTCTGCAGCAAACTCATCAACCTCGCTTCCTGATCTGGGCCTAAAGCCGAAGAAATAACAACTGGAAGCGTCGAGTCCGGTCCCAAATATTCATACTTCAAGTGCTCGGGAAGCACTTTCAGTTCAAGCCTCGGAGCTTCCTCAAACGATGGCTTGGTGTGGGGGACAACTCTATCTCCCGTGAATAATGGTTCAGAGCCCCTATACCCTTCTCGTCTCTCAACAAACCCGAGTGCACATAATTCCATGTGCTCAACCCTTTCCTCTTCTTCTTCCCGCTCTAATTGTTCAAAGAAAGCACTAGAAAAATCATTAGTACTTAAACAAATAGAAGGGAGAACGTGTTGTACCTCTTGATCAATTACGGAGATGGCCGCTATTTCCGAATAATCCATATCGGGTGCTTTAAGCCCTTTCAGAATATCGAAGAAAATGGTTTCTCCTCCCACCGTCATCTCCAATACGCCTTGCTTAACACGGATTACCGTGTCGGCGGTCGCGAGGAAAGGTCGCCCTAGAATTAGCGGGACCGCATGATCAACCGGGAAGTCGAGAATAATAAAGTCGGCCGGCAAAATGAATTTCCCAATGCGTACTAACACATCTTCAACTACCCCCTCGGGGTATACCACTTGTTGGTTAGCCAAGTGCAAATAAACCGACGTCTTCTTCATGTGGCCAATTTGAAGTGATTTGAAGACGGAAAGCGGCATAAGATTAATACCGGCACCTAGATCACATAAGGACATCATTTCCTTTGCCCTTCCTATCCCGACGGGAACTGTGAAGCTTCCCGGGTCTTTCTCCTTTGGAGGCAACTTATTCAACACTAGTGCACTACACTCCTCATTTAATACAATCTTGGAGCACTCTTGCAAGCGTTGACGGTTGGAGAGGATTTCCTTGAAAAACTTGTGATATTTGGGCATTTCATCCAACGCCTCGATAAGAGGAATGTTGATTGAAACTTGCCTAAGTACATCAAGGCATCGGGCGAATTGAACATCATTGCACTTAGCCTTTCTTTTCACCCGTTGAGGGAACGGGGGTCTAAGAACGGGAGCATGAGGTTTTGCTCGAGGGGGTTCAACTTGGGGTCCCTCTTGAGACCCGTCTTGCCTTCCTTGAGGTGCTTCTTGTTCCCCCTACTCATTCCCGATATCTTCATCCCCAAATCCCAACTCCTCAACAACGGCTTCCTCCACCTCCGGTTCATAATTTACCGGGATCGATGGCCCGGGTAATGTGCTTCCGCTTCTCAAGGTGATTGCCTTGACATGTTCTTTGCCGTGATTTTTCGGCACCTCGGTGTTTGAAGGAAGAGTACCCATTTGTCGTGGCGCACTGATTTGCTCCCATCGAGCGTCATTGTTCCTTTGATTCCTCCTTAACTCGTCTGTCACTGCTGTTTGGCTCTTGATGAAAGCCTCAAGGACATCCCTTAGCGATTCATCGCTCTTAGAATTAGAATGTTGCCCTTTATCGTAGTTTGACGGACGGTTATTTTGGCCATTATTGCCACCTTGAGGCCGATCCGGATACACCTTGCCATAGCTACTTGCATTAGCTTGTGGTCTTGGTTGGTAATTACTCCCGTACCCTTGGGGATGACTTTGCACCGGTCGATCTTGATATCCCCGTGCATTTCCATGTCCTCCAAAGTTACCCTTGTTGTTGTGATTGTTATGGTTGTTGTTGTTGTTGTTGTAATCCATGCGATTAACCCCGGTTTGAGGCCGCAAATTCCTTCCTTGATCTACTTGCGCCATGTTCAATAACCGGCTCATCTTGTCGGAGAGACTTTTGAGTGTCTCTTGATCTTCTCCTCTTCGTGCCGGTGGAGGTCCTTGGTTGTTTTGGACCGCTTCGGGTTCATTGTACTCATAGCTTTGGAGCGCAACTTGCTCCACCACATCAAACACTGCGCCTGGGGCTATTGAGAGAAGTGACCCTCCCGAACCTGCATTCACCGCCATTTGAGACGCTTGATTCAGACCCCAGTAGAATGTCTTGTTCAAGACCTCATCACATATTTGGTGGTCCGGACACTTCCTTAGCAACTGCTTAAATCTCTCCCATGTCTCTCCAAGAGTTTCCCCCCGGAGTTGGGTGTAGTTGTTGATGTCCTTCCGAAGCAAACCCTCCTTTCGAGGTGGCACATATTTCGATAAGAATGCTTTCTCGAGACTCACCCAATCTCGCTTCTCACGAAGTGGTAGCGTCATGTACCATGCTTTTGCCGCCCCTCCCAAAGAGATGGGAAGTAGCTTGGTCTTGACTAGATCCTCAGGATAGCCGCTGGCCGTAGTCTCCACGACGTCTTCTAGAAGCTTGAGATGATTGTGGGGGTCGGTGTTGTTGCCCATAAACCGCGGATTTGTCCTCAGTAGACTCAGCATGACTGATGTGAGCTCGAAGTCCGGAGCTTGGTGGTAGTTGTCTACCCGTCTTCTATGTCTTGGTTGACGAAACCTCGGAGTTCCTCTCCCCCTCCTCCCTCGCGATCCTCTAGGGAGAAGCGGAGATAATTGAGGCATGTCGTCATCCTCGGCATCATATTCTTCGTGATCCTCGGATCCAAAGTACGACCCTTCATTATTATTTACCTCCACGGGAACTTCTTACCGGTCTCTCCCCAGAATGGGAGGTCTTTGTTCCACCCTAGCGGGAGTCTCATCCATACTTCTTGATTGAGCCATACTTTCACTAATACGCTTCCTCAAAGCGTTGTTTCTACGGCACAAAGCTTCGATTTCTAGGTTGCAATTAAACTCTGGCACTCCCGAGCTTCGGGTCATGTACCAAATAAGTACCTTCAATTAAACTAAACAATATCAATATCACAACAAAACATACACAAGCATTTACCAATCGTAGACCGATTAATCCCCGGCAACGGCGCCAAAAACTTGTTGGGCCAAAATGTGACGTGATAACGTCGCACAATGGTTTCCACGTGCAAGTGCACACGGGTCGCAAGTAATAATATTTATGATCCGGTAAGATACCGAGTCGGTCCACAGGGAATAATATGGGGTTTACGACGAGTTAATAAAAGTGTTTGCAATTATGACAATGATACTAGCGCGTGGTAATGATAACGTATGATTCAAACGCCTAGGGTGCTAAACAATCATCAAGTGAATAAGTTCAAGAGATAAGCAAGCTAATGATTACACGGTTGGTCGAGCCTATGTCTTAGATACCAACCTCGCCTTTCGGTAATGAGGTTGGCCTAATCCCGAGTGTTCCCGTGCCCTTTCGGTATTGAGAAAACTCGAGATCGCATACAATCGACAATAAACGGCTAAAGGTTAATAGAAGGTGCCAAGACACGGTCTTGAGCCTTCAACCCTCGGTGGTTGCTAAGTCCGGGTTCTAATCCTTCCCTTTCGGTATCGGATAGAACACCTCAATCATATATTGTAAAATGTCACTTAAACAGCACATGCATTCAAACAACAATCCACACAACACATTTGTTCATCAATAAATCGTTAATCTCATTAAACGTTACATTCACATTATATATTGTCTAGCACCCATGGCTAAGGGGTTTAGCCCATAACCATGGTGCTCAAGCTTAGCATCAACATGGTGGTTACACTAATACAAATGAAGAACATGAAGAACATAAAATAAAAGGATAGGAAATGCTCTTGGAATCCCGAGCAAGGTGTGTCTTCAATGCGTGATGAAGACCGGTGGAACTAACAATGCCTTTGGTGTCGAGGAAGATGAAAAACGGTTGAGAAACCTCGAAGAACGCTTGAAGAAATGGCTCAAAAGCTCCTTGGTACGTTTTCTCTCTCTATGTTTCTTCCTGCTTTTCAAAAAGTGTCTCTTCCCCTTTTATACTTTTCTGATTCTGAGGGAAGGCACGATCGTGGGTATAAAGGCACGATCGTTCCTCTGTCTGGGGTCGCGATCGTGGCTTGGTCGCGACACGATCGTGACTTGGTCTTGGTGGCGATCGTGACTCCTTCAGGCACGATCGTGGCTCGGGGTAGGTAAGATATTTTGAATCTCCTCGATCCTGTACCCGTGTAAAGCCACGATCGTGGGTCTTTGAGGGGCGATCGTGCCTCCCCGAGGCACGATCGTGACTCCCCCGTGACTGAGATCGGGGGAGCCCACGGTAAGTTGAATATAATTCGGCCATTTAATTCAAAGGGGGGCCACGATCGTGACTGCCTGAGTCACGATCGTGCCTAATGATCCACGATCGTGCCTCCATTAGGCACGATCGTGACTTATGCTCTCTGCCCGGCTGTTTGGTCAACGCCCTTTGACTTTTTTGCTCGGTGCCTCGTTTTTGGCCCTTTTTCCTCCCGAACCTGCGTACGCACCTCAAAACACCAAAAAGCATAAAATATGCACTCCCGGGCCTTACTCGGCCACTAACGGACGCACTTGCACCGAATTGTGAGGTTAAACGGTCTCGAAACGAGACCTTTTGACCCCACAACAAAGGGTTCAAAAATACAATGGATATAGAAACAAGAGGGCACATAGGCTTGTAATGTTTTGGGTCATCAAATTGGCTTTTTGGCTCGGAATGGGTACTAGAGATACAATGTAGTCCGGGTAGGTTCTTTTAGGCTCAATCGTCCACAGATGGCCTACGGAATCTCTCCCCGGATTGGTCCCAAACGACCGATAGCAACAATTGGACTCTCAACACTTAGATAAACATGTGGCTACTTGAAATGTGCAATGGTTGATAATAAGTGTAGATCAAAACAATTCAAGTTACCCCCCACACGAAGGCATTCACATAAATTCCGACCCCCATATAAAAAAGCATAAACAACCTTATCAACACATCAATGGCAATATCATCCTTGAAGACTACCACTGGCTCAAACAAACACTAATCCTTGCCAAAATATCAAACATATCATTTTTAGCATGCAAGTGGCTCTTGACTAACATGCAAGACTACAAGAGCCACTGCCTAAACTTAAAACTAACAAACAAACACAAAAAATCTAAAAACTAGTATGTACAAGGGAACGAGTTCACCGCTTTGGTAGTAGCATTTGGCGGTTGTACATCGGGTAGGATCTTTTCCTTTTCTTGCTCAATTTCTTCCCGTGAATTACGAACTCGCTTCCACCTGCTCATACTCATAAAAAAAAACTAATCAAACAAAAACTCGATTGTGGTGTGTGATTGATCACACACCACACTTAGGGCCGGACTAGGCCCTTAAGTTACACTAAAATAGAAAAAATCGCCATAGTGTGGTGTGTACGAAGTACACACCACACTTAAGACTCTACCAAGTCTTAGGCACTACTTATCTATAAAACATGCCAAATCTCTCAATTAAGCACAAACCCACGTAGAGGGGCGATCAAACACAATCCAAGGAACTAGAGGATCACTTCCCTTTGTCGAGAGTCTCGAAATGTGCGTCCACACTCGATTTCTCCATCTTGGTGGTTTGGCCCCGGGTTGTCGTCTGCGATAGCTCTAAGGATGGGTGAGAAGTCGGCACACTTGGCTTGTAGCTCCATCTTCAATGTTGGCGCCATGATCAAACTTGTCACCTAATGTCACAATGCTATCTATGAGTTAGAGATTTTATGGCATAAAAAATTCAAATTTAAAAATGTGAATTTACAAATAAATAGTAGAAATTTGGGGTGCCTCCCAATAGCGCATTTGTTTAATGTCGTTAGCTCGACGGGTCTTAGCCTCTTGAACTCTGTAGGCCTCTAGCAAATAGTGGCTCTTCGGCCATCTTAGCATAATGGAGAGTCTTTAATCTTGGCCTCTTGAACTCCTTAGGCCTCTTTTAGCTAGTCTTGGCACTCCGGCCACTTCAAGCTCTTCAGAAGATTCACCAACTCGTGATGAATTCCAAGACTTCTCCCATCTTGCTCCTTTCTCGATTTGTTTTCTCCCGTCACCTCCTCGAACCTAGCTAAGATTCAAGAAATCATGGCAACACTAGAGGGAAAAAGTTAGAGCACAAGTGCAACTAGTGCACGCAAGCAAGATACACAACAAAAGGTATGCAATGAATTAGGACAAGGGAAAGAAAACACAAATTATCCAATTAATCAACCGTTTGGTCCCCGGCAACGACGCCAACTTGATGGTCGGGAAGTGGACGCGAGATTTAGGGCGCACCGCCACTCACTCGTCACTTGCTTCCCTGACTAACGCGCATCAGAACACGGTCGTCTATCAAGTAAATTTATAAGTTTCCGGCTTTACCGGGTCGAACTCTCGGGGACCAAATGTGGGTATCATATTTGGGCAATTCGCGCCTTCTTTGCCGACACGACTCGAAAGAGTAAATACACAAGAGGGGAGGTTTAACTAACTATACTAAGCACACGACTACAACTACTCTACAACTAGTGCAAGAAAGGTAAATGTGGAGCGGATGGTAGATGGTTGGTCGGAAGTCAAGAATTCGAGAAACTAAGGAACTAAACATGATCAAGGCTACCGAGCAATCAAATGAACCATAGACAATTCATACAATTACAAGAGATCCACTCATCAATTCATAAGCACTCAACTAATCTATCGCATGCAAATCGGACATATGTCTTAATTACCGAATCCCGCCTCTCGGCAAAGAGCGGCATAACTAGCCCAATTCTCGTGATTCAAGGGATGTTACCACACTCGCTCACTACATTACACTACTCCTACTCGGTCACCAACTAACACTAAGAGCAAGCATGTCTTCCCCCCGTCATCCCGAGACTCAAACTAATTCACTAAAACCGACAATGATCGAGTCCGAAATGAGGACGCATAACGCCGTCACCTTGGTTCTACCAATTCACGCTCTCGAACCTTTCTCTCGAACCAGTTCAACAACTATGGCAAGAACAATCATGCAAGCAATCACAAGCTCTCACTAATAATCACAAGCATTTCATACTCAAGCAAATAAAACACGGCGATCTCAAGTTCTCACTCAAAATCTACGGTAGAACACAATAAACATGCAACGAATAATTAATTACTCATAAATATCCGAATTTAAGCCATAATCAAGGTTTAACTCCCATGACCTAGGATTTTAGCCCCAAATCATGGTGCTCAAGCATTCAACTACACAATAAGCTAGATTCAAGAAATGGAAGAAGAATTACAAACCAAAAACCCAAGGACATAGGTTTTGGGAAGATCAAAATCCTCCAATCTAGCTTCTCCATGTAGCTTCTTGCCTTCTCTTCTTCTTCCCATGGTGGTGGTGGTGGAAACCCTCCCTCGGAGCACCAAAAATGGTCTCCAAATGAGGGCTTTGAAGCCCTTTCTCTCTAGAAAACTCTAGGTGGCCGAAACCCTCTCAAAATCTGATTGTGTATAAGTGTTTTTCCTTGAAAATTAGGGTTTATGCTCTTTAAGTAGCAGTTCTGTGACTTTGTCACGATCTTGACACCTCTTGTCACGATCGTGACAACCCTTTTTTAATTGCCGTCAGAATGGCGCCTATGTCACGATCGTTACAAGGCTTGTCACGATCGTGACACCCTTTTCTCTTCGAGTCCCGATCGTCTCGCCACAGTGCCACGATCGTGACTGTCTTCTTTATCATCTTCTTGTCACGAACATGTCACGATCGTGACAGCATCGTGACATCGCCTTTTTGCCGTTGCAATGCCGATTTGCCACGATCGTTGTAGAGATCGTGACAAAGCTCCTGGAGTCGACTTCTATGTTGTCACGATCGTGACTAATAATGTCACGATCGTGACATTCTTCTTTTCTTGATTTCTCCAGTTGCTTGGGTTGCAAGCCATCTCGGCTATCGCTCCGAACTCGCTCCAAATATACTCCAATTAGGCTCCAATACCTACAAAGTTCAAAATTCCACCGAGGATCAAAAATATCAAAATATTGGCTCTAAAATGCCGAAACGAGGACAATTCAGTGCTTAAATGCGGGACAGAAGTGTAAATGCAATGGCAAATCGGGCCCGCATCAGGGTATTTTTCTAAATATTCTGAAAATACCCATAAGGGGTATTTTTTAAAATTCCAAAAATACCCCTAAGGGATATTTTTTTAAATATTCCGAGAATACCCCAAAGAGGTATATTTTTAACATTCCAAAAATACCCCTCAGGGCTATTTTTTAACATTTTGATTATACCAAATTATGAAATGTGATTGCGGCTGGTAAAAGGCGGTGGCTTGTCGAGGAGCCCCGCCGGTACTCAAATTCACCCTCTAGCGAAACAATTTCATCAGACATTTGTCGAAGTTAGTGAGGACAATTCGGACATTTTAGTTGAAAATGAAAAGAATAGGAGAAACGGTAAGAATAGGAAAGAAATAAAATTTGGGGATAATTCCAGGTGGCTACACCTAGATTTTTCTGTTTTTATCTGGGTACACCTAGAATTTTTTTTTTCAGCTGACTACGCCTAGAATGTGCAAAATTTTCACTTTGCACTTTCCGTCAAATTCTGTTAGTTTTTAACGTTTTTTCATGTGAAATGACTAAAATGCCCTTAAGGATAAAACAGTTATTATAATTGGATTGAAAAGACTAAAATGCCCTCACCTATTCATCTAATTTTCAAATACATGCCACTCCATATCTTTCCATTTCATTCATCTTCCTTCTCCCTCTCTCACACCGATTCTCATATCAATTTACGAGATGTGACACGGCATCGTCGCGGTGGTCCGGGAGTGGCACGTTGCCATTTTAGTGGACCACCGCGACGATGCCTTTTTTAGTCTTTTCAAAATTTGGGGAAATTGACAACCGAATTCACAAACCCATTTCATCCAAGATGTCGCATACGATGTTTCGACATTCTTTATGACTTCTATTCTAGTTCCTTGAAAAATAAGCCAATCACCAAAAACGTCGTAATTACATTTTGGATTTATACAGTTCACTTTGCCAATGTTCTGTCTTGTGTATTATTTGTTATGCCGTCTTTTAAATGTGTTTTTGAATTTATACAGTTTTTCTTTGCATATGTTTTGTATAAGGGATATGGTTCTCGGGTTGTTGTTGGAGGTATGTTGAATTTGGTCGGTTGTGTGTGATTTTTTATGGTTGTTTTTGGAGGTATATACTATTTTTCCTATAGTTTATGGTTTGTATTGGTGGCAGAATTTTGGTTACGCTAAACATAGTTCACGTTTTTGTCGGAAGTATTATTTCAATGTAATGTTGAAGAAATTTTATATTGTGTTGTTTTTCTTGACTTTGTAATGTATATCTATATATTGGTGTGTTTCATGAGAACAATATTAAGTTTCTTGTGTTTTCATTTTCTTGAGTTTGATATTGGTGTGTCCATGTTAGGCATATTAAGTTGTACGTGCTGATATTTCTTGTTTCATTTTAAAAGATTCTTGATGGCTTTGATATGTGAATGCATGACAGTTACAAAATAACATTTCGTTTGGAATTTTTAGCCGAAAATTATTTGTTTCTGGTGGTTGATTTTACAAGTTAAGTACGTGATGATGCGTATGAGTGTTTTACAGAGTTTGGAATGTGCAAGCCATGAACGTTGGAATCGTATTCTAAAGAGCATGTTGTGTCTTTATGCGGTCTTTAATACTTAAACAGTTTTTTTAGTAGTGATTTACTATATAATAATTCTTGCATACACTTTATTTGACTAGAGTTTGTTATTGTATAAATTTATTGAATGCAAAAAGCTGATAATTTTGTTGGTGATGTTAGGCAATATTTTTTATTTTAAAGATTAATTTATTATTTAAAATTTACATAATATATAAGAGATATCTAGCCATATGTCTATTGATTTTCAAATTTGAGATTTGATTTGTTATCAGTAAACTAATATTATTATTTGTAATTTTGTTTTGTTTGTAAATTTTTTATGTATTTTTGTTAGCAGTAATAAGAGTATGGGGTTTTGTATTATTAGGTGGAAACTTTATGCATCGTAAACTTATGAAAATTCTTGCAGAAATATTATTTGGTTAAGTTGTTTTGCAAAATTTGTAAAATGCGAAAAACTCATTGTTTTTTGTAGTCTTTATAAAACAAGTGTTAAACATGCTAGTCAGATGTCCATTGATTTGCAAACTTGATATTTGATTCTTTGTTTTTGTTAGCAACAATAATTTTATGATAAACTAACAATACGGTATTTTGTATTCTTAGGTGGAAACCTTAGGTATCGTAGACTTATGATTATATTTTCAGACATATTATTTGGTCATAGTTGTTTTTGTAAAATGTAAAACCTTATTGTTTTTTGGTACTGTTTTGGTGATCTTCATAAAACAAGTTTTAAATATGTTTTAATTTTCTGTCTTAAATTGCGTTATGTTTGAATTCTAACAAAAACATGGGGTATCACTAGAGAACAATTTAATTTGTCAATATTAATAATATATTATAATAATTTAATCCAAATATCTATTGATTACTTCTTTGAGCTCTAAATCAAAATTTCCACTACTTTTTTTTTGGATTTTGATTTGCGTCGTTACTAATAAGTTCACAATATGTTTTTTATAATTTTTTATTTGGTAATTAATTAGCGATGAGGTTTTCTTGTTTTATCGTCGAGTTAAATTATATATTTTGTTTGTAAAATATGAGAAGGTTTTTTTTATGAGATTTTGTTCATCTTTGTTGAGTCAATAGAACATGACAGTTTTCGTTGTGTTGATTAAATTTGTGTGTCATTTGTTGTATTAATTATTTAATTTATACGTAATTAATAATAAATATTTATTTATTTATTTATAATATATTTCTATTGATTTGCAAATTTGATATTTGATTCTCTGTTTTTGTCAGCAATAATAATTTTATAATAAACTAACAATACAATATTTTGCAATGTTAGGTAGAAACCCTATGCATCGAGACTTGTGGTTATATTTGCAGATACATTATTTGGTTATAATTGTTTTTGTAAAACTTGTAAAATGTAAAAGCTCATTGTTTTTTGGTAGACTATTTTGGTGTCTTCATAAAACAAGTGTTAAGCATGTTTTCATTTTCTGTTTTAAATTGCGTTATATTTGAATTCTAACAAAAAATATAACGTTTCACCGAGAATAATCTAATTTGTCAATATTAATAATATATTATAGAAGTTAATCCAAATATCTATTCATTACTTCTTTGTGCTCTAAATCCAAATTTCCACTATTTTTTTTTAGATTTTGATTCGCGTTGTTACTAATAAGTTCACACTATGCGTTTTTTATATTTTTTATTTGATAATTAATTATTTGTGAGGTTTTATTGTTTTATTGTCGGGTCAAAGTTTATTTTTTTTATAAAATGCAATAAGCTTTTTTATGAGATTTTGTTAATTGTTGTTGAGTTAGTAGAACGTGACAATATTCGTTGTGTTGATTAAATTTGCGTGGCATTTGGTGTATTAATTATTTAATTTGTACGTAATTAATAATAAATATTTATTTTTATTTTTAATGTATTTCGCGTGTATTGTTTATATTGTTACGATCTCGTTGGTTACAGTATCGTGTTAGTTGTATAAGTGGTGTATCACATATCGTGCGTATAATTGATTAAAATAGAATTCCATTAACCGTCATTTTTTCGGCACACATTTGCAGAGAAATAGTCCAGTTATTAGGTTCGGAGATATCGGGGTTTGTTGTTGGTTGTTGTGGTCAGAGTGTTCGATAGTTGGTTTTTATGATTTGATCAGTCGTTTGGGTCATGTGGTTGTTGTCCAATTATGTGCATAAGATTTATGTTATTCTTTTGTTTGTGTACTGTATTGTAGGATTTGTGTATGTATAGGTTAGTGTTGTTTGGTTGGACAGTGGGGTTTTGTCGTTAATTGATTATTTTGTATTTTTGTATTTGTTATGCTGATTTGGTATGTTTGTTTCAAATGTTGTTGTGACAATAGTTTATGTTTATATATTTTTTTTGCAGAATGGTGTTGGAAAATATTTTAGAGGAAGGTTTGTCGGTATCTTTCAAGGTTGACTCGTTTAAACATGCGGAATATTTTATTGGTAAAGAGGAGTTGTTTGTCTGGTATTACTTTAGTAGTGGCCAAGGATTATCTGCATAGATACAAGAGGTTTGAGCGGAGATTGTATAAGTTTGGGAAGAAGCCTTTTTTTGATGAAGAAAAATATTTGTGTTGTCTTTTGCAAATGATTGTTAAGTTTTGGCCGAATTGTGATTTCAGTCTGAATGTTTGTGGTAATTACTATTTGTTAAATGATTTTTCATCTGTTTTATATTTGTGTTTGGTGGATGTGTTAGCAATTATATTTGATGATCTGGTATGAACCATAATTGTTGTTTATTTTTTATTTTAAATGAGAAGATTTATTTTATATTTTGATTAGTCTGTAGTTTCTTAAACAACAATATTGTGCAAATAATTTTTGCGGATAGCACGTGCAACGCACGTGGCTTACACTAGTTCTTAAAATAATTATTCTTTACAATTATATATACAAAATAGTTTTATCTATATATACTACATCTCTCATCATATTAAGACTACATCAAACCCTCCTATAAAGGTTATGTTTGTTCTCCTTTAGCTCCAAAAGCTCCAGAATGAGATAACCATATTCATCATCTCAGTTAATCACTAACATTTTTTCCGTTAGTAACGGCGCACATTTTGCGCCGTTACAATTGTGCGCCGTTACAAACTGTAACGGCGCACAAACGGGCGTTTCTGCGTGCACCTTACAAACACGTCGTTATAAATTGTGACGGTACACCACCGATGTGCGATGTTACGCTTCTAACGGCGCACAAATATGTTGCGTCGTTACAAAAGTAATATGGCCGTCAGGTTGGGGCACGATGATGTTAGTCTAGTGACGACGCTCTCTCCGTGTACGCCGTTACAATTGTGACGGCGTACACGGGCGTTACAATTGTAATGACGCACGCTACGTGTACGACGTTACAATTGTAACGACGCACAGTGAATGTGCGCCGTTACTAATCAATTTTTTTAAGAAAATAAAATTAAAAAAAACTGAAAATTATATATTATAATTTAATTTAATCATAATATATAATTTTCAGTTTTTTCATTATATTTTTTTAAATCAATATTCAAATTTCTAAAATTATAAATCGTAATTAAAACAAAAAATTTATTCTAAAATATTATTATTATATCGGGAAATTATGATGACGGACCTGGACCTCTAAACATATTCGAGTCAAATGGAGGTATATTAAACCGACCGCAGTTGCTCGTAGAAGAAATGCATCATATTCTGGCTTTGCGAGCTTTGAGTTTGGAGTTCTGTAATCTGCTCGACTTGAGTGGATATAACCTCTGCTTGAGTATGGACCTGAGTCTCAAGCTCCGTAATCCGCACAATAGTACTGGAGGAGTTCAAACCCTTTCTCTGTTTCGTTGGTACATGGTAATCACCCCCGCAACCCCGAATGTGTCATCCTCGGGATGATGTGATGATGTTTCCTTTGGCGGCCTCAACATTTCTGACATGCTGGGCACCTTGTCTCGTGAACTCGTCCTCCTCATCGTCTGTCATATTTTTCAGAAGACAGTTTTCGTCGATGTTTGCCAGATTCTCTTTCCACTCTTCGAGCACTTGGGTAATGAAACTCTGCAAATATAATTAATAACATGAATTAAATATTTTTTTAAAAACGTTAATAAATGAAAATTTTAACTTACGCGTTTCGGATCGTCGTTCGGCTCCTGCTCCTCCTCACCGACAAGCAGCTTCGGGTGAGCCTTGAGCCATGCCTCCAATTTCTTAGAGATTTGTACGATGCCTTCCGACTCCATCCTCTGCCAAACTTTTCGGAATGGTACTGGGCCTGTATGGTGGTTCAATTTGTTATCGCTGGATCGATTTTTTTTCATTTGAGATCCAACTTTCTCCTGAAAAAGAAATTGAAATTAAATCTAGTCCCGAATCTTTTAAAGAAATTTAATTATATTGTTTACAATTTTTTAAATACCTCGTTGTCGTCAAAGTGTTGAACGATCCACCGCCATTGAGACTTCTTCCCATTAATATTTTGGGAATTCCATTGCGCTTTAGCTTGTTCGGGTTCACGTACATTTTGTACATGCGCTTCATGTTGGATTTCTGCTCCTTGTAAGTATCTGCGGCTACTTCTCGAATCCACGTCTTCAACTCGACCGAAATATCATCCACTTGATACAAGCGCGGCAATTATAAAATAATTAGTCCATTTTGAAAATACTGAAATTCTGATCAGCTCAGTCGTGCAAGATGCCACACACAATGTTATACAGAATGCTATAACGTTGTGTTTGACTTCTTGCGTAGATAAAGCAGGACAGTAAATATAAAGCTATAAGTAATGACACAACAGATTGTTTACCCAGTTCGGTGCAACGTCACCTACGTCTGGGGGCTCTCAGCCTAGTGGAAAGATTTCACTTATCAGTAATCCGTCAGAACATACAAGTACCTGTGATCACTCCTAGATCTATACTTTATGCTACGTCTTACAGTGCAATCTATCTAAGGGTCTCCCCCTGAATCCAAGAACGTCTTGATTCCACTCTTTGAGCAATCGCCTTGCTCTGTCGTCTTCAAGTCTTCTTCAAGCTTGGTGGTTGCGTGCAGTCTTCAACTCACGACTTCAGTAAACCCTCAATCACCTAACTCTCTATAGTTATGTGATACACAACATCCTAAGCTCAATCTGCAATTTCTCAGCCCGCAAACCTTCACGTCTAAGAACCTTGCAAATTGTTGCTTGGAAACAAATAAAGAACCACACCATTGCTAAGGGGGTAGCCTAAGCTTTTATAGAAATCGTGGATGAGTACTAACCCTAAAGGGTTTCCTCTTAATCACCGTCTTTCTCCTTTTCAGAGTAGGAGTCGTTCTGCACTTTCCTAATCGTTTTCTTGCTGCACTGCCGAACCAGCACTTTCCTGATTTCTGTCAATCAGGATGCTTGCCGAGATGCCGTCAACAACGTCACACAAGATGTCGTAGAAGATGCTTCGACATTCTTTGTAACATGTTTCTTCAGTTCCTTCAAAATCAACCAATCTCGAAAAACGTCGTAACTACAATCTCCCCCTTTGGCTATTTTTAAGGACAACATTCTTCGTCGCATTCTGCGTCGCATTTGTCGTCTTCGTCGATCGGCAGTGTCGTCGCGCGTATCGTCGCGTCGTAACTATCTTTCTTCCTTGTATCATCACGCGCGTATATATATATCTAATTTAACCTCACTCCCCCTTGCTGGCTCAAAAAGAGCCAAACTATATACAAATATTTGTAAATTTGTAACAAGTCCGGGAAATAAGCAAAATAAACCAAAACATAACTCACACTTGCTCTCGATCAGCTGTCGAGAGAAAGCGTGATACATTGTTCACAAAATATTACAGACATAAAAGTTGTTCAGTAGTTCAAGAGTCAGAGAATTTGATAGAAAATTTTAAATAGAGCTGCTGTTGGAACTTGCAGTCTCTGTTGCTTCTGTGGAGGCTTCTTGGGTAGCATCTTCTGGATCATTTGTGTGATCATCTTCAGAGCCTGGAGGAGACATTGATTGCAGCAGGTTGGCGCAGTGAGTTCGGCGCTGCGAGAGGTGCTTTAGAGCAGTCTTTAAGTTTGCAATGTCCTCATCAAGCACAGCAATTTCTCGTTCGAGCATGACGACATCCCTGCTGGTAGTCCTTGTGAGAGGGACGACACTTGTGGCTCTACTGGTCTTTGCCGTGGCTTCCGGCCTGACAAGATCAGGAGCATGCTTCCCTTCAAACAACTTGTGGCTTACCACAATCTGTCCTCCTCTTTTGCCCACCTTATCCGATGGTTTCAACACTCCAGGGTGTTGATATACAAGTAATTCAGAGATAAGGGATGGAAAGGCTATGGGGATTTTCACAGCAAAAGATCTAGCATGGCGAACAAGATGATCAATCACAAATTGTCCAAAGTCAAGTTTAGATCCAGTACCTATTTGGTAGATCAGGATTGCCAGCTCAGGCTTGATCGATGATGCGTGGGTCGAGGGCGCCCAATTTGCAACTCAAATCCGAAAGAGAATGGAGTACTTGGAGGTCAGATCTGATGCAGCCACGGTGCCTTTGGATGGCCATGTTCTGCTTTTATCTCCGGTGATTTCACGGAGGACTTTGCTTAGATCGGGTGGTGGCACTGATCGAACCCTCTTCCTTCCCAGGAAGTCATTGATAATGTCGGAGGTGATGTCAAAGCGGATGCCTCTGACATATACCTTATCAAACTCTGGAGCATCTGGGGTACCAAACGTGGTAGGCAAATTTGCAATGAATTCCTTAACCAGGAGGGGATAGTGATTACCAATGTTGGAGACGGTTCTCATTAATTCTGCCTTCTCCAGGAGCTGTATAATGGCCTCTAGCCCAAGCAACTCCGACGATAGTGTCTTCTCTGGGTACGCCGTTCTCTGAAACACAAACTCTCACCTCTTTGCACCTTCTGCTGAGTGAAACGACACGTTGTCGTAAGTTACACTCATGGTGTTCTTGGCCGTCTTCAGGGCCTTCTTCTTCCTTTCTTCCTCAGCAGGGACCTCTTCAATGTCATCATCAGTAGATTCATCTATCAACCTCCTTGTTGCGATTACTTTCTTCCCCATTTCTTTGACATGCGACTTTTTCCTTTTGTTGCTGGGACCTCCAGCCTCCTTTCTTTTCCTTGTTTCTTTTAGTTTTCCAACCATAACAGCCAAACTTTCAGTTTCTTCTAGAACATTTTTCTTCAGGGACGATAGGACTGTGTGTGCAGTCTCAGCAGCTTCTTCCATGACATCTTCTCTGGCATCCAGAGTGTTTTCTTCTGTGTTGTTGGTGGTGGCATCCTTGTTCTTTTCAGCTTCTTCCAGATCGGTCTCTCCGTTTTTGGTTTCTTCTTTCTCTTCTTCTTCTTCCTCGGCTTCTTCCGAGTCAGCTATTTCTTCCTCTTCTACAGCTTGTTCAGTGGCTTTTGGTATGACATCTGTTCCTTCTTCTTCTCCTCCTTCTCTTTTCGCAATGCGTTCCAGCCCATGACTGACCGGAGTCAGATCCTCCTTTTCTCCTTCCGGACGTATCAGTTCTTCTACCACACCTTCTTGAGGCGGGTCCTGGTTTTCCAGTAGTGATTCTAGCAAATCACTGTTTCTAGAGGTATCGGCAGAGAAATCGTTACCTGTTGGTGTTGGGACTGCGACGATTTGCATGGAGGCTTCTCGATTTTCCTGGCCAAGATCATTTTCTCTTTCTGGCCCAGTTAGGTCAGACATTGAGAAAGCAGCACTTCCGGTCCGGGACTTCTTGGGAACTCGAGTAAAAACTGGTATTGGGGCTTTCTCTGGTGAAGCCTCTTTGAGAGTTTCTTCTGAATTCTTCAGGGTTTTTGGCCCTTTGATTCGCACTCCATGCTTGTTTGTCTTCGCTCTACTGCTTCTGGAGCCTTTTGCTTCAGCTTTCTTTGAAGCGGTGGCTTCCTTTGGGGCTACTGTGCTTTAGGATGATCTTCTTGTCTTCGACCAATTCTCGAATGAAGTGATGTCTAATATCAATGTGTTTGGTCTTGCTGTGTTGGACAGGGTTTTTGGAGATGTTGATAGCACTGACATTATCACAATACAAAGTCATGGCATCCTGTCTGACATTGTATTCGACTAACATCTGCTTCATCCAAAGTAGTTGCGTGCAGCTACTCCCAGCAGCAATATACTCCGATTCGGTAGTGGAAAGGGCAACACAGTTTTGCTTCTTACTAAACCATGATATGAGGTTGTTGCCAAGGAAGAAGCATCCTCCAGATGTGCTTTTCCTATCCGATGTGTTTCCAGCCCAATCGGCATCACAATACCCCACCAAGGTAGAGGATGTGTCGAATGAATATAACAAACCCAAGTTGGTAGTCCTAGAGATATATCTAATAATTCTTTTGGCTTGGGATAGATGACTAACCTTAGGATTAGCTTGATATCGTGCACATACTCCGACAGAGTAGGCAATATCTGGTCGACTTGCGGTAAGGTAGAGAAGACTACCGATGATGCTCCTGTATAGGTGTTGGTCGACGACTTCTCCTGGATCATCTTTAGTTAGTTTGACATGTGTAGCTGCTGGTGTCCTTTTATGTGAGGCTTTCTCTAGCCCAAACTTCTTGACAATATTCTTCGCATATTTGCTCTGAGATACGAAGATGCTATCCTTTTGTTGTTTGATTTGGAAGCCTAGAAAATAAGTAAGTTCTCCCACCATGCTCATCTAGAATTCTGATTGCATCTGTTGAATGAATATCTCTACCATCTTGCTTGACATCCCTCCAAAAACAATGTCATCAACATAGATTTGAGCTATCATTAGATTCCCGTCTTCGTTCTTCACAAATAGGGTCTTGTAGACTCCCCCTCTAGTGTAGCCGCTTTGGATGAGGAATTTTGTGAGCCTTTCATACCAAGCCCTTGGTGCTTGTTTCAACCCATAAAGAGCTTTCTTGAGTTTATACACATGATCAGGATAGTGAGGGTCAACAAATCCTTTGGGTTGTGACACATATACTTCTTCATTGAGATCCCCATTCAAGAACACACTTTTGACATCCATCTGGTAGAGCTTTATCTGTAGATGGCATGATATTCCTAGCAAGAGACGGATTGCTTCAAGTCTTGCCATAGGAGCAAATGTCTCATCGAAGTCAACACCCTCAATTTGAGTATACCCTTGAGCAACTAACCTTGCTTTGTTGCGAGTGATGTTGCCAAGCTCATCGGATTTGTTCTTGAAGATCCATTTGGTGCCTATGATGTTTCCTTCACTTGGTTTGGGCACCAGTTCCCATACCTGATTTTTCTTAAATTGAATCAGCTCTTCTTGCATAGCATTGACCCAATACTCATCATTGATGGCTTCATTGATGTTTTTGGGTTCTGTCTTTGAAACGAAGCAAATATTTCCTATCATCTCGTTGTAATCTTCAGGAGTTCTTGACCGGGTCCGTATGCCTTCATTCAAGTTTCCAATAACTCCAGAGATAGGATGGTTGGTCTGGACTCTTCGTGAGGGATTCTTGTTGCTGGTTTCAGGAGCTACTTCGTTATTGGCGGTATCATCTTCTGTTTTGCTGCTAGCATCTTCTGTGACATTAGGACCAACATTCTTCCTGACATTATTAGGCGGATAGGCTCCGTCTTCGTCCGTCGCATCTTCTGAGGCATCTTCGCAGGCATCATCCACAACAACATTGATTGATTCCATCATGGTCTTGGTTCGTTTGTTGAAGACTCGGTATGCACGACTATTCCTTGAATAGCCAAGGAAGATGCCTTCATCGCTTTTTGGGTCAAGCTTTCGACGAGGCTCTCTATCAGCCAGTATATAACAAATGGAGCCAAAGATATGGAAGTACTTAACATTGGGCTTTCTCCCCCTCCATATTTCATAATGAGTTACTGACATACCTGGTCGGAGAGTGACTCGATTGTGGATATGGCAAGCAGTGTTAAGTGCTTCTGCCCAAAAGTGAGTTGGTATGTCTTTAGCCAGTATCATAACTCTCGCCATCTCCTATAGAGTCCTGTTCTTGCGCTCAACAATGCCATTCTGTTGAGGAGTGATTGGCGCTGAGAATTCATGTGCTATCCCTTCTGAGTTGCAGAAATCTGCAAACTTGCTGTTTTCGAACTCTCGACCATGATCACTACGAAGGCGGATGATTTTGCCAATTGTCTCTCCTTTTTCTCGTTGGACTTGGATGCATAGATTCTTGAAGATCGAGAAGGTGTCTGATTTGTCACGAGGGAAGTCAACCCAAGTGTATCGTGAGTAATCATCTACACACACAAAGACGTATCGTTTTCCTCCAAGGCTTTCAACTTGCATTGGTCCCATGAGGTCAACATGTATCAGCTCAAGTACCCGAGAGGTGGTGATATGTTGTAGCTTCTTGTGTGACATCTTGGTTTGCTTACCAATATGACATTCTCCGCAGATCTTTCCTTTTATTATTTTCAGGTTTGGAATACCTGTGATTGCCTGCTCTGAGATTGCTTTTTGCATGCTTCTAAGATTTAGATGTTCAAGCTTTCTGTGCCATAGTTTAGTTTCTTCTGCTTTGGAGATAAGGCACTTGGTTGCTTCGATATGTGTCTCGGGAGACCAGATATAGCAATTGTCCGTTGAGCGAACTCCTTGTAGAATCGTGACTTGATTAAAGTCTTTAACTATACAGGCTTCTTTTGTGAATTTCACTTTTGAATCCTGATCACAAATCTGACTGATGCTAATCAAGTTAGCTTTAAGTCCTTCTACAAGTAATGCTTCAGTCAGGCAGGTGGCTCCTGGAGGCTTAAGTACTCCTTTGCCGATAATTCTAGCTCGAATGCCATCTCCAAACGTAACAAAGCAGTTTGTGTATAGTTTAAGATCAGAGAGGAATTCTGGAGTACCTGTCATGTGTCGAGAGCATCCACTGTCGAGATACCAGTCCTTGTTTGTTGAAGCACTCAAGGATGTATATGCAACATTAGCTCTATAGACCAGGTTCTTAGGTCTCCATTCAAGGCGGGATGTCTTCGGAGGAGATGAGAGATGCCTTTGATATTTCTGTTGTTGTAGCTGAGCTTGCTTCCTCTCAAGAAGTTGAAAACAAAAAGGTCTGATGTGACCAGGTTGACCACAGTAATGGCATATCCATTGATATTGATAAGCTGGTCTTCTGTAGCTTTGTTTTCTTCGTGGAGGATGTCTTCTGGCAGTTACTTGACAAGAACAGGTTGTAGACGATGTTATGGCTTTTGTTGTTGGTCGTCCTGTAGGATGTGTTGGGGCTTCCAGTAGTTTCTTGTCAGCCATGGCTTGTTGTGGGATAAACTTTGTCCCTGCTGTTGAGGGGACAGCATGTGTGTACCCTAGTCTCGTCGTATCTTTGGACTGTTTTCCCACCGATAAAATCTTGTCAAGGCTTTCTGTGCTCGGATTCATCATCTTTACCGATTTAGTCATGAGACTAATTTCTCCATTAAGTCTGGTGATCTCTCGTTTCAGCTCCACGGTCGTCTCTAGAAATCTTGACTTGTCGTTGGTAAGACTAATGATCCTTTCGCCTTGTTGATCAAGTATCAGAGTTTCCTTGATCCATCTGGTATGCAAGCCTTTGTATGCTTCGACTAGTTGCTCTTTAGTCCAACTCTCATTCGGAGTTGGATCATCATTGATGTCGACAGCATTATCAACATTACATGTAGGAGTAGTAGTAGTGAATGCAACAAAGTTGCTTACCTCTTCAGATCCACTATCTTCATTGTCATCATCTGATAGGGTGGCATTGTATCCTCGTTTTTGTTGTTTGAGGAAATTTGGACATTCTCTACGGAGGTGGCCGAATCCTTCACATTCATGACATTGAAGTCATTTGTTTTTGTTTTCTTCCCCACTCATGTTTGGTCTGTCAAGACTACCTCCAACTTGAGCTTTTTGTGGAGCTTTGTTTCTGGCATTTGCTGTGACATTCCGTCCACCCATTCGACTAAATCTTCTCATGGCTTTGTTGTAATTTTTTGTGAGAAGGGCCATTGTAGCCTCGATGTCTTCATCAGAATCCGAATCCTCAGGATCTGGTTGCTTGTGTGTTGAGCTTTTGAAAGCAACTCCTTTGTTCCTTTTGTCGATGTTGGGTAGAGACAACTCATAGGTCATTAGAGACCCCATCAGCTCATCAAATTTCAAGACCTTGAGGTCATGAACTTCTTCAATTGCTGTGATCTTCATCTTGAACCTAGGACTAAGAGCACGTAGGGTTTTTCTTACCAATTTTTCATCAGACATTGGTTCTCCCAGAGAATAGGATTCATTGGCTAGATCACGAATGCGAACATTGAAATCTGCAATTGATTCATCTTCCTTCATGATGAGGGCTTCGAAGTTGGTAGTCAGGTATTGCAGTTTCTGTTCTCAAACCTTAGTTGTTCCTTCATATGCTACGGCCAAGATGTCCCATGCTGATTTGGCAGTTGTGCATGTGTTGATTAGTCTGAACACGTTCTTGTCAACACCATTGAAGATAGCATTCAGAGCTCGAGAATTTCCCAGTGATTCTTCATCTTCATCATCGGTCCAGTCTTTTTCTGGTTTTGGGCCGATAGGATTGCCATCACTGTCACTGAGTTGTGGTGCATTCCAACCATTGAGTACAACCTTCCATGTCTTGTTGTCTAGTGACTTCATGAAGGCACACATTCGAGCCTTCCAATAGCCATAGTTGCTTCCATATAGGACAGGTGGTCGATTTATGGATCCTCCTTCTCTGGTATTGTCCATCTTTGATCAAAATATTTTGTTTAGGAACTCACCTAAAGCTATAGGTGCCTCCTCTGATACCAATTGAAATTCTGATCAGCTTAGTCGTGCAAGATGCCACACACAATGTTATACATAATGCTATAACGTTGTGTCTGACTTCTTGCGTAGATAAAGCAGGACAATAAATATAAAGCTATAAGTAATGACACAGCAGATTGTTTACCCAGTTCGGTGCAACGTCACCTACGTCTGGGGGCTCTCAGCCTAGTGGAAAGATTTCACTTATCAGTAATCCGTCAGAACATACAAGTACCTGTGATCACTCCTAGATCTATACTTTATGCTACGTCTTACAGTGCAATCTATCTAAGGGTCTCCCCCTGAATCCAAGAACGTCTTGATTCCACTCTTCGAGCAATCGCCTTGCTCTGTCGTCTTCAAGTCTTCTTCAAGCTTGGTGGTTGCGTGCAGTCTTCAACTCACGACTTCAGTAAACCCTCAATCACCTAACTCTCTATAGTTATGTGATACACAACATCCTAAGCTCAATCTGCAATTTCTCAACCCGCAAACCTTCACGTCTAAGAACCTTACAAATTGTTGCCTGGAAACAAATAAAGAACCACACCATTGCTAAGGGGGTAGCCTAAGCTTTTATAGCAATCGTGGATGAGTACTAACCCTAAAGGGTTTCCTCTTAATCACCGTCTTTCTCCTTTTCAGAGTAGGAGTCGTTCTGCACTTTCCTAATCGTTTTCTTGCTGCACTGCCGAACCAGCACTTTCCTGATTTCTGTCAATCAGGATGCTTGCCGAGATGCCGTCAACAACGTCACACAAGATGTCGTAGAAGATGCTTCGACATTCTTTGTAACATGTTTCTTCAGTTCCTTCAAAATCAGCCAATCTCGAAAAACGTCGTAACTACAAATACGTTATTTGAAACATAATAGATTGAGATTAAGTTTCCAAATTACCCGAAAGCTCTTCCAAAATTTCTGATACTCGGTCGTCGGAAGATCGATTTAGGACAAAAAAGTTCAAGTCTCAAGTGAAGCAGCCCGCATACAACTGTTATTTATTTATCTGTTTCTTAATTAGTTTAGGGTTAATTACAATTTGCCTATACTATACTAGCGTGTTTTACGGTTTGTCCCAGTTATAATAAAAAATTTAAATTAAGATACGCTAATTGTATTTTTTACAACTCCATTAGAATTTGGATGGAAACCTAAAAATTTGGACGGAAACCTAATTTTTCTTCTTCAAAAAAGACTAAAATACCCCTTTAAGCTGGTTTGACTTGGACCAAAAATAAACCAGAATTAATTTATGGTTTATTTAATTGCACCGGTTCTGTATTAAATTATATACTATTAATAATTAAATAATTAATAATATATTGAAACTTTCGAATGTCATAACTCTCTCATATGAGCTCTGTTTCGGGATCGTAGTATATCAAATCGAAGAGAATCGGAAGATCAACAACTTTGACACAAAAGTTTTTGTCTAATTATATAAATTTTCTAATTTTTTTAATAATTAGACCCGAATGACATTAATAACTATACATTCGAAATAAAAAATAAAATAATTAAAATAATATTAATAATATAATGAAACTTTCGAATGTCATAACTTATTCATACGAGCTCCGTTTTGGACTCGTAGTATATCAAATCGAAGAGAATTCTAAGATAAATAATTTTGAATAAATAATTTGTGTTGATATAATATATTATTAACACTCAAAGTTGTTTATCTTTCGATTCTCTTCAATTTGATATACTACGAGTCCGAAACGGAATTCGTGTGAAAGAGTTATGACATTCGAAAGTTTCAGTATATTATTTGTATTATTTTATTTTTTATTTCGAATGTATAGTTATTAAAGTCATTCGGGTCTAATTATTAAAAAATTTATAAAACTTATATAATTAAACAAATTTTTTTAAAAGTTGTTGATCTTTAGATTCTCTTCAATTAAATATACTACGAGTTCGAAACGGAGCTCCTATGAAAGAGTTATGACATTTGAAAGTTTCAGTATATTATTTTAATTAATCATTTTATTTTTTATTTCGAATGTATAATTATTAATGTCATTCGGGTCTAATTATTAAACTTTTTATATAATTAGACAAAAACATTTTTTTCAAAGTTGTTGATCTTCTGATTCTCTTCGATTTGATATACTACGAGCCCGAAACAGAGCTCGTATGAAAGAGTTATGACATTCAAAAGTTTAAATATATTATTAATTACTTAATTATTATTATTATATAATTTAATACAAAACCGGTCCAATTAAATAAATCAGAAATTAATTCTGGTTTATTTCTGGTCCAAATCAAACCAGTTGAAGGGGTATTTTCATCTTTATTGAAAATACAGGTTTCCGTCCAAAATTTTATGTTTCCATCCAATTTCTAACGAAATTGTAAAAAATATATAATTAGCATATCTTAATTTAAATTTTTTATTATAGCCGGGGCAAATTGTAAAACGCGAGAGTATAGTATGGGCAAACTGTAATTAACCCATTAGTCTATAATGATATATAATTCTAATATTTTACTGTCGTTCATACTCAAGGTTACAATTTCTTAGTGACTTCCCACTTTATTGTTTTGCATAAAGCCTCTCCCCTAACACTTTGTAAGTCCATCATAAACAATCATGGCCCGACTGAGACGACTGCGGCGGCGGTGACGAAATGTACATTTGATCGTCTGGAGTAGCCGACGTCTATGTAAGACTGAAAAACTCATCGTCCATAAGAGACCGCGTAGGTGCCCTGGCCTTTGCATCGTTAAATTTCGGGGTCGGGTCCATTATCTATATTTGAAATAATTCGAAAGTAGTGTTGTTAGTACGTGATAAAGAGTATTTTGTTTAAAATTCCGAAAATACCCCTAAGGGGTATTTTTTTAAATATTCCGAGAATACCCCAAAGAGGTATATTTTTAACATTCCAAAAATACCCCTCAGGGCTATTTTTTTTAACATTTTGATTATACCAAATTATGAAATGGGATTGCGGCTGGTAAAAGGCGGTGGCTTGTCGAGGAGCCCCGCCGGTACTCAAATTCACCCTCTAGCGAAACAATTTCATCAGACATTTGTCGAAATTAGTGAGGGCAATTCGGACATTTTAGTTGAAAATGAAAAGAAAAGGAGAAACGGTAAGAATAGGAAAGAAATAAAATTTGGTATTATCCCTTTCCTAAAATCGTTGTTTGAAATTGAAAATTGAGCAGTTATAAAAGAAGCCGAATCCGAAGAGGCAATCCCAATCGATTGAGAGAATCGTGGTCCATGGAGACCCGAGCTCAGAAGAAGAAGAGAGAGGCGGCCATGGCCATGGCAATCAGAGGTCAGACGAAGAAGAGAAAGGCGTCATCGTCCATGGTAATAAGGGATTGCGCAGGTCGGAGGAGGAAGAGAAAAGAGGAGGATCAGGTCGAATCGGTCCTTCTAGATCTTCCCGCCGATATGCTAGATCCGATTGCAGACAAGTTGCCGTCGATAGAAGACTTTGTCCGGTTGGGCGCGGTGTGTCGGCGTCTTCGTCGATTTGCTGTGGACAAGGAGAAGGAGAGAAGCATCAATCTCAGGCATCCATGGCTGATGTTTACCGACGACCGCAAGGATTACGATAGCCTGAAACGCAGGTTTTACTCTACCACGAGAGGCGAGCTGTTCGAGCTCGAATTGGTCACAGGCGGACGATACGGGATCTTATCGAAACGAGGGTGGGGCTCTCCCTTTGGCTGGCTCGTCCTCTACAGCTACGATCTGGACGTCTTCCTCTTTAATCCTTTATCAGGAGCTTCCATTACTCTCCCTCGTCTCCTCCGCTTCCTCTCCATTCAGCATGACATCCACCAACCCGACATGCGTTGCCCTGGCCCTCCTGATGATATTGCTTTTGTCTTTTGTGTCGCCAAGTTGATCCTCACCGCCCCTCCTCATTCCCCTAACTGCTATGTCTTCGCTATATTCTTCAACACTCACAGGTTAGGGTATCTGGATATGGGTGTGAGGCGACTTGAGTGGCTTCCCATTGACGGCTTTGATCTCTGGAGCGACATTGTTTCCTTCCAGGGCACTTTCTTCGGCTGCCTCAAGGACGGTCGCCTTCTCACCCTTGACATGTCCTCCTCCCACTCCCCCAAAGCCATTCCCTTTGCTCCCCCGCCTCCCCCGCGTGAACTGGAGGGCGATGCGGACTCCCATGGCAGGAAGTATCTCGTCGACTTGCAAGGGGAGCTCTGCATGGTGGTCAGGTGCGGCAATGTGCTTGATCGTTTCAACCTGGAGTTCCGGGTCTTCAGGATCGACACGACCACCTAACAGTGGACCAGGATCATGTCCTTGGGGGGTCACTGCTTGTTTCTTGGCACAAACTATAGCTATGCCGTCCATGCCTCGGATCAGCTCAACCCTGACTGCATATACTTCACCAATGATGACCATACACGCAGGTCTCAAATTCGAGAGTGTGCTACAGGAATCTACGATGTCATCAACGGTCAAGTCACCGCCTTTACACCACCACCATCGGTTGCTGACCAGATGTTCAGTCCGGACCGCCCCCCACTTTGGTTCACACCTACTTTACACTAACTTATTTCTCTATCTGTATTTAGATCAATTTGTGTTCCAACATTGTTGTTGGAGGGAGGAGGAGTGATGAAGTTATTGCGGTTGATGCACCGACTTATTTATCTCCATCAGTATTTAGATCAATGTGTGTTGTAGGAGTACCAACATTGTTGGAGGGAGGAGTGAAGTTATTGCGACTGATGGACTGAGTTTGAGTTCGCTTCACTTCATTTTGGTTCACCATATATTGCCAAACCATATCCTAGTCTAGGCTTCAAGTTTAAGTTATTATTCTCTTTTGGATATAACTCTATGGTTCTAAGTTGTTAAATTATTTGTATCTGTGGATAGTTTAGCGTTGCTAGTTTGAATGCAAATCCAGTAAGGCATTGATTGATAATATCATGTTCTGCAACTCATTAGAGCTATGTACTTTATTTGTTAAGAGCGTTAGGATTGATGGATACCTTCTGTTTGTTGCCATGCCTATTGGCTGTTCTGTCATTGAGTTCATCATTTACATCAAGAGCCTAATTAGTTTGGAAACTTATTCCCACTTCTCTGCCATATTTATTTGTCACAAACGGTTCATATTAAACCTCTTATGGATTTATAGTCTTCTCTGCCTTATTTGTTATCAAGTCATGATCTTTTTGATGTAATAGGTTGGCAACATTCAAGTTACTTATTTTGATGCTTTGTTAGTAACTCTCACTCAATACTTAATTCAAGTTTCCTCAACTGTTGGAACTGTCCTTTGTTGGGACACTCGATCTTATGCTGCTATGTATTTCTTGATCATATATTGGTTATCTGAATTTCATATGTATCTGGAAACATGTTTGGACAAGAAATTACCTATTTCTTTGATGGGTATGCTCATTTATATTGTTTGATGACATCTTAAGAAGGATTCAACACTGAATAATAGTTGATTTGAAGGAGCAGTATCTGATTGCCATGAGCATGTATTTCGCAGCCAGAAATACATGTTCATGGCAATACATTTCATTTCCATTTTGTAACGGGAGGCATGCATTTCTGATTCTTCACTGCCGCCGCCTCTTTGTTGTCGTGTTTGAGCCTCCTCGCCGCCAGTTCATTCGTATGTAAGTTGGATTAATCTTATAACAAAATTTGTGAATTTGTTGTTTTCAAATCATAGATTATGTTTCATGACCTAGAGGCGTGCGTTGCTCCAAGTCAGAGTTTCTTCAGAAGATAATGGAAAACTATAGAGGTAAGGAACTTAATAATATTAAGTTTATAGAGGTTGTTTGTTAATATTCTATTAATTGTTACATCAAACGTTCTTATTACGAATCCCCCTTTCATAGGTTACCAATATGTCTGCTATTGTTATCAACATTTTACATTCAATTGCAGTCAAGTTGTTGATGGCTTTGGTGACCCTGGTAGAGGTTCTAAAAGGTGCATGGGATGGGAGAATGGGTGGTCGAGACCTTGGTAAATTCTTTGACAGCATTTCATTTCTATTTTGTGATAAATTATGTTGTGGAACTCAACAATTTACAATTGTGTTAGAATATGGTGTTGCAATTTCACAACCAAATTGTGTTTAAAAGGTCTCTTTTGCGAGGGAGCTTTTTGGCCTTTCAGCGCTCTCTTTCCCGACACAACTCGAAAAGTAAATACACAAAGAGGGGGTTTTGGTTTCACTCATCACAAAACCAAGTTCTCAAGCACGCAATTCGAAACACTTCGAAGTCTCAAGGGGTCATGAATCACTATCTCAATTATCATCTCAAATCTCGAACATTCGAGCTTTCAAGCAAGGGTCACAAATCACATTTATCATTTCAATCAAGCAATCGCAAGTAAGCAAAAGAACACATCATGTCAAAGCGATCACGCAAGCAAGAGGAAAAAATCAAGTTCGCATCGAAACTATCAAACTAAGCAATCACCATCAAGGACCGAGAGAACACGAGAGCATGCAAGAGGGTTGGAAACGAGCAATTAGTAACAAAGAAAAATTACAAAATGAAAGGCGAAACCCGAACATATAACTAAGAGCGAGAGGGCAAATGGATGGCGAAAAGGATGATAATTTGGTTAGAGATAGAGGAGTAGAGAACTAAGGAACTAAACATATGACGGTTTGTTGATTAATCGAGTTTTAATTATGAGCATGCAAACACATAACTAAGTGCAAATAATCACCAAACATTTCTCTCATCAACCTACAATCAATTAATTACTTTATCACATGCAAATCGGACCTATGTCTTATATACCGAACCCGTCTCTCGACATTGGGAACGGCCTAATCTCAGGTGAGCGATCCTCTCGGGATGTTATTACTCACCCTCAACCGCATTAAACCCGACAATCTCAAGCCAAGATGTGGGCGCCAGGCGCAGACACTTCGGTTCTACTTAGATCCACTCACAAACTTTCCTCTTAGACAAACTCATGAGCTAAAACAAGAATAATCATGCAAGCAACAACAAGTTTTCACTAATGATCTCAAGATTCATATTCAAGCATACCTAACAAAGTTGAACACAATTTTTATCAAGCAACAATTAATTAATTAGTCATAAATATCAAGATAAAGTCATGAATAAGGTTTAGCTCTCATGATCTAGGGTTTTTAACCCCAAATCATGGTGCTCAAGTATTCATCTACAAGAACTAAGTAAATTCAAGAAATGGAAAGAAAATTACAAACCCAAACCCAAAGACATGGTGTTGGGAAGCTCAAAACTCTACAATCTAGCCTCTCCTTGTAGCCTCTTGCCTAATTTCCCTCTTCTCATGGTGGTGGTGGTGGAAACCCTCCATTGGACCACCAAAAATGGCTTCCAAGGGAGGGCCTTGGAGCCCTCTCTCTCTAGAAACCCTTTGGAACCCGAAACCTTCTTCTAATATGTGTGTGGCTAAGTGTTTTTTCTCAACGTATAGGGTTTCTACTCTTTAATAGCAGTTCTACGGAGCGTGTCACGGTCGTGACATGAGGTGTCACGATCGTGACACACTCACCATCGTTTTGCCTCCGTTTCGTCTGTCGTATCGAGCCACATGTTTCAAAATTTACTTTGTCACGATCGTGACATTTCTTGTCACAATCGTGACACCTTGAAATCTTCTCCGATGTATAGATATTCACACCCCATTCAAATCGACATATTATGGGCCCTAATCGGACTTCGCATGACAAATCTACACCACCGGGAAATTTCAGATTTTATGCAAAATTTTCTCTACTTATTTTTCGGCTCCAATTGTGTTTCATTACCTACAAAAGTCAAAATTCCACCAAGAATAAAAAATATCAAAATATTGGCTCTAACAAGCCAAAACAAGGGGAATAAGTGTTATAAATGTGTGGTTTAGCAGGATCAAACAGAGACCGCTTGACCCGTTACAGAGGTTTTCTGCGCCGTTACAGTTTGTAACGGCGCACAAAAACGTCTATAATGGCGCACGTAACGTGCGTTGTTACAGCGTCGCCGTTACAATGGCTTCCATCACCGTTGCACACGATGACGGTGCCGTTACGAGTTGTAACGGCGCACGCAGTTAGTGCGCCGTTACAACTCGTAACGGCGCACGCCGTCAGTGCGCCGTTACGATGTGTAACGGCGCACAAACGGTGTGCGCTGTTACAAACAATACATGATATAAAAAAATTTAAAAATAATATGAAAATGAAATTAAAATTGAAATTGAAATTGTTTAATACATTATTTAATTTACATCAATATCTATGACGATGGGCCTCCAGGATCTGTAGACCTAGTCGGGTCAAATGGAGGTGGAGGGGCGGCATTAGGATTTAGTAACCTAAGCTGTTCTTGGAAGTACCAGAACATGTGCTCGGTTTGCTGGTTTTGGACGGCCTGAGTCTGACGTTCAGCCTAGCTTTGGGAGGCCTCAGCGCGAAGTTCTGTAATAACCTCCTCTTGTTGGCTGAGTCGAGTCTGGAGCTCCACAATCTCCGCTTGACTACCATCGGAGGAGGTCGAACGTCTTCTCTGTCTCGGCGGTGCCTCATAATCACTCCCGCAACCCCGGATGCGTCGTCCTCTGGAGGGTTCTATGGTAACTCATCTGGCAAGCTCGACCTCGCGAACATGCTCGGCAGCTAGTCGCATGCCCTCATCCTCTTCAGCATCGGTCATCTTGTTCAGCATTTCATCCTCGTTGTAGTTCACCTTGTCATTCTTCCAATCCCTACGCACATTCTTAATGTAAATCTGCAAAAAAATTGATTAATATAATAATTTTAAATATTAAAATTATAAAAAAAATTTAATTAAACTTACAAGCTTCGGGTTGAGTTCCTCCTCCCCCTCCTGTGCACCATCACCAGGCTTAGGGACTTTGTGAGCCTTCAGTAAGGCCTCCAACTTTTTGGAGACCTCCACTTCCCCGGCCTCCGTCATCCTCTCCTAAAGAAGCCGAAATGGGACTTTGCCAGTGTGGTGGTTTAATTTGTTCCCGCTCTTCTGAATGGTACTCATTTGAGACCCAACTTCTTCCTTTTAAAAAAGTTTAAAGTAAATTGAATTAATTGAAAAAATGAAACTGAAATTAAACCTATTAAATATGAAATTAGTAATATACCTCGTTGGCATCAAAATGATGAACGAGCCACCGCCACTGGGCCTTCTTCCCTTTCAGACACTTGGGAATCCTATTACGGTCTAGTCTAGTAGGGTTCACGTAGAGCTTGTAAAACCGCTTCATGTTCAATTTTTGCTCCTTGTAGGCGCTTATGGCCGCCTCACGAATCCAACCCCTAAGCTCATCGGAATCGGTCACTGCAAACAAACGCTGAAATTGACAAACACCACGTCAATATTTATAATACGTGGCATTTGAAAATTTTTTTGAGTAAATGTTGAAATTACCTTAAAACTCCTCCAAAATGACTGAAACTCAAACGCCGGCAAATCCCTAAACGTCTGGTAGGAAGCGTCGCGTTCCCGAGCGAATTTCCCTATAATAGCCTTCACCCTTTCCATTGAAAGCAGTCCTCATTGGACACGTGTTCGGCCGTTTTCCCAAGTCAATAGCAAAGGACCTCCGTTCATCTGAACTGCTCTCTCTTCTTGGTCTATGTTGAGGTCGACCTTTTGCTCCTTTCTTGCCCTGGCTTCCCAGCTCTTCGTGTTTAGGCAGTCGACTTCCACTTTGTAATCGAAGTACAGCTCGTACCTCGGAATCTCTTTGTAGTGTAGGGGAAGGAGCCTCCACTCGTTCAACGGGAGTTGAGACTCATCCGGCACAATGTCCTCTTCGGAGGGTCCAGTGACGTCTCCGAGCATCTCCTGGAAACTCCGATTATCTGGGACATGGAATTGCCAGTCAACCTCCGTATGCCCTGGATGAGTCGGCTGAGTCGGCTGCGGCGGTGACGGAGTGTACATCTCATCTTGTAACTCTGGCGCCTGTGAAGGCTCGAAGAATGGAATGTCCATTCTGGCTCGCCTAGGTGCCCTGGCCTTAGGTGTCTTACGTCTCGGCTCCATTATCTGTAATTGTAAGTAGGAGAAGGTCATTTAATGACCGAATTACCCCTAATTCAGCCCGAAATACCCGTTTTAGGTCATTAATGACCGAAATACCCCTAATTCGGCCGGAAATGACCGAATTACCCTTTTTAGATCATTAATGACCGAATTACCCCTAATTCGGCCGGATATGACCGAAATAACCCTAATTCGGCCGGAAATGACCGAAATACCCTTTTTAGATCATTAATGACCAAAATACCCCTAATTCGGCCGAAAATGACCGAATTACCCTTCTTAGGTCATTAACGACCGAAATACCCCTAATTCAGCCAGAAATGACCGAATTACCTTTTTTAGGTCATTAATGACCGAAATACCCCTAATTCGACCGGAAATGACCGAATTACCCTTTTTAGGTCATTAATGACCGAATTACCTCTAATTCAGCCGGAAATGACCGAATTACCCTTTTTAGGTCATTAATAACCGAAATAACCCTAATTCGGCCACAAATGACAGAATTACCCTTTTAAGTTCAAAATGAACGACTTACCCCTAATTCGGCCGGAATTGACCGAATTACCCTTTTTAGGTCAAATTGATCGAATTACCCCTAATTCGGCCGGAATTGATCGAATTACCCCTAATTCGGCTGGAATTGACCGAATTACCATTTTTAGGTCAAATTGACCGAATTACCCCTAATTCGGCCGGAATTGACCGAATTACCCCTTTTAAGGTCAAAATGACCGAGTTACCCTTAGTTCGGCCGGAAATGACCGAATTACCCTTTTCAGGTCAAAATGACCGAATTACCCTTTTTAGGTCATTAATGACCGAATTACCCTTTTTAAGGTCAAATTGACCGAAATACCCCTAATGGGTATTTTATAATTAATTCCAAAAATACCCCTAATGAATATTTTATAATTAATTATAAAAATACCCCTAATGGGTATTTTTTATATAATTCCAAAAATACCCCTATTGGGTATTTTTTATATAATTCCAAAATATTCACATACATATTCACATAATTATATTCAAAATTTTCATACATACCTACATATTCACCATCAATTATCAAATACATACTAAAATTCTAATTAAATTCATACAAAGTTATCAAATAAACTATAACTACATACTAATACATACATATTCATAATATACTACATATAACATACATACATATATATACATATATACATACATACATATACATATTCATAATATACATACATATAATATACATACATATATATATACATATATACATACATACATATACATATTCATAATATACATACATATAATATACATACATATAACATACATGTACATATTCACTAATCGAGTTGACGGGAAGGTCCGGCGACGGCGGAACGGGACGGCGACGGCGGGACGGGACGGCGACGGCGGGACGGGAACGTGAAGGCAGAGGCGGCAAGGGGAGGAAGAAGAAAGGTAATCGGAAAAAACAGAGAGGAGGAATAAGAAAGAGGCTCTGCCCAATTTATCTGCAATTTTGTAACGGCAAGGATGTTATACTCATTTCTCATAGCCATCGAGGGCAGAAAATTCAACGGGATAGCGACTACAGGCCACAAACTGTAACTCGCCGCATTAGGCTCATATGGAGAGAACCCGTCGGATGACAGCGCCAGCCGCACATTCCGTATTTCTTCAGAAAATATTAGGTATTTTGCGTCAAAATGAATCCAATCCGCACCGTCCGATGGATGTACTAATATTTCATCGTCCTCATTCTGCCGCTCCCCGTGCCATCGCATCCACTCAGCCTTCTCTGGGGCAAGATATAAACATTGAAGTCGAGGAGTCAATGGGAAGTACCACAACGTCTTTTTCGGAACAAATTTTTTTTCCACTTTAGCGTATCGTGCTTCTCCACAAACGCCACATGTTTTGAGTTGCGATTGTGTTCCGTAGTACAAAGTGCATCCGTACAGACATGCATCATATTTCACGTGTGGCAGTTGGATTGACTTCATTTTTTGCTTCGCCGCTGCATAGCTAGATGGATACGTATTAGGTTGGGGTAATATAGAACAATAATCTTTGGCAACCTTGGTAAAAGTTTCGTCAGACATCCCGATGCTCTGCTTGATGGACAACATCCTTAACATTGCTGCTAAAGAAGTATCCTCACTATTTTCGTATAACGGCTTTTGCGACTCCGTCACCAACCAGTTGTATGCTGTCATGGTTGCCTTAGCGACTCCCTCCTCGACTTCGGTTATTATTCCAATGTTCTGTTGTTCGTCCTCGTCCTCATCCTCGTCAATCCTTACATCTCTAGTTGGGTCTACATCATCCACGAGCTGATGCACAAGATCAACGTATACTGGATTGTTGTCCGACGTCGAACAAGGCTGATTCACCGATGTTGCCCTCAAACTGATATCCCAATTCCAGCTCGAGCTAGCTCCTTCGGCTTCGCCATGATGGAACCACACATTATACGATCTAAGGAAATCTTTCCTCAATATATGATCGCAAATGGTATCCATATCGTGCCAAGCAGAATTACAACACCTCGTGCATGAACACTTGAAACTTTACAAAACTGCTTAATCCGTTCATCCATTCCTCACTCATTTTTACGGATCATATCCATCTCCGATCCATTCTATATATGTAATATATATAAATTCGGTTAACAATTAATATTAGATAACTATATACCAAAAATGACATTAATATTCATTATTATTTCACCAAAATCACAACAAAAATAATAATACAGAATATATGCACTATTTCACATAAATCACACTAACAATACTAATTTGCATAATATTGCATTATTTAAAAATATGTACGTACCTTCAAATTCACATAAATGACATAATTACCCCTTGTTTGGTCATTTATGACCAAATTACCCCTAATTATGTCATAAATGACCGAAATACCATTGTTTGGTCATTTATGACCAAATACCCTAATGTTATCATGCAATTAATGGAATCGGGAGAATTTACCCTAATGTTATCATGCAATTAATGGAATCGGGAGAATTTACCCTAATGTTATCATGCAATTCATGGAATCAGGACAATTTACACTAATGTTATCATGCAATTCATGGAATCGGGTAATTAATTTCATCAATTTCAAAACTAAATTAATAAATATAACACGCAAATTTTTCATACAAAACCATACAAATTCATATGAAATAATATACAAATTTGAAGTTTTATATATTGCATTATTTAAAAATATGTACATACCTTGTCGGGAGATTTGTGACGGACAAATATAGTGTACTCGGGAAAATTTATAAGGTATCGAAATTAAGAAATTACCATTGTCGGGAGAAAATTTGTTGTGAGAAGTTGTAGGAAGAAGAAGGGGAGGTTCTGCCAAGACTTATAATACATTTTTGTAATGTCGCACATAGTATTGTGCGCCGTTACAAAGTAACGGTAACAACAACGGCTTCATTTCCGACCGTTTTCCATAACGGCAACAAAATGGTCAACGGTTGACCGTTTTTGTAATGGCGCACATTCTTTTGTGTGCCGTTAGTAATTTTCATTGCCAACGGCACACAAGTACAGTGCGCCGTTACAAATGTTTGTAATGGCGCACTTTACTTGTGCGCCGTTACTGTTTCTATTTCTAAAGGCGCACATACCCTATGTGCGCTGTTAAAAAAGAAAAAACTGATAGTGTTAAGTATTTATATGGTTGTAATAATGTAAAATAAAATATTGACTAGGAATGTAAGACCTATTTGATATTGAAAAAAGATTAAGAGTAACATTATTTTTCAAATGCATTTTGAGACACATCGACCACGACATAGGAATTGAAACTCTTAGTCACTTGAAACTTTAGGCAGCTCGAATCGACACAAAGGACAGAGATGACTAATCTGCAACCACTTAACAATACACTCTCCATGATACACGTGCGAGCACGGCATGCACGTGACCTCCTCCCCTTCATCGAACTCCTCCAAGCAAACCGTGCACTGCTCCGCCGCCGAGCTCCCCAAACAAACCTTCTCCAACTCTCCAATCGCCCCCGCGGTCGCGGCCGAGCTCTTTCCCAACAAAGCAGCATCTTCCATGGACTCCCTCACCGCCCGACCGACCTCATCGTCGTGCTCCACGGCCCTAACGTACACCTCAACGACCGGGAGCTCCGGCCCTCGGGTCGCGGACGCCGCCAGCCTGATGATTTTGTCTACCAAAAAGGTCCGGAACGAGGGTAGCGCCACTCCCAGGTCTAGAAGAGCCTCGACAAGGTACGTTCTCGCGAGCCAAGCGTAAGGGGTAGAGGCGGACATTCTTGAGACGTCAACGGCAAGATTCGTGCCGGTCGATGAGCCCATGGGGTGGTCGCAGTATGTGACTATCAGGTCCCCGTCGGGCTCAGGGAGAGTAGTAGAAACACAATGCCTCCATACGTTCTGCATCGTTATTCCTATACCAACGTCGTTCTCGCCTTCACCGTTGCGCACGTCACGTTCTAATGACAATGCATACTCGTAATAATAGAACGCCATTGTTGATATGAGTTCACAAAGGAGAAACACCAATAATAGATAGAGAGATTGGATCCAATGTATATGTATATATAAAAATAAAAGTGATCTTATTATATATATAGAAGATAAAAGTAGTAATCTTTCTTTGAATATAGGAATTTGGAAATCAGGCAACTATATATATTCTAACGTAACTTTCCTTTTTAAAGAAAAGTTGAAAGAATTGTGTGTGGCCTACATTAATCTCATGTGTTAATAAATTACTTCTCGTTTTCCTTATATATTTCAAATTGGTGATACAACTTATTAGTATCAATTTCTCAGATTGCAATTTCCTCGAGCCAAGTCATTTCTTTCTCTTTGGTATTAGAAGTAATTTGCTGATAAAATAAAGACTGAGGCAAAACTTTCTTTTTCTAAGAACATATTTGAACATTAAAATTCTTATTACACCCTACTCATTTGGACCGGCCAAAATATAAATGAACATTATTATCACAAAGCAAGTCAACGAATAAATTTTCACTACCAGTTTTTTAATTAACGATAGCGTATATATAGAAAATACGTTGTTGCAAATCAACTTTGTGACGACGTACGAGAAACATACACCGTCACAGAACTTTGTAACAACGTATTTTGTGCGTGTGCCGTCACAAAGAGACTAACGACGAATCTTTTACACCAATTATCCGATTGAATCGACTTTAGGCAACTCAAACCGGCACATAGGGCAAACATGACTAGTCTGGAGCCACTTAACAATACACACCCCGTGATAGACGTGGTTACAAGGCATGCACGTGACCTCCACCCCTTCCTCAAACTCCTCCAAGCAAACCACGCACTGCTCCGCCGACCCTTTCAATCCCTCCCCAAACCTCACCTTCTCCAACCCTTCCACCGCCTCCGTCGCCGCCGCCACCGTCTTCACCGGCAAAGAAGCTTCCTCGAAAGACTCCATAGCCGCACGAACAAGATCATCTCCACCATACGTCACGGCCAGAATGTCCACCTTAACGTCCGTGCGGGCCGTCGGGTCGGCCTCGACCCGATTAATCATGTCGCTCACGATTTCGGCCCGCGTCGCGAGCGGGGCCACTCCCAGGTTGAAGAGATCGAGAAGAATGTGTGTGACAGCGAGAGAGAAAGGATCGGACAACTCTCGATGGGAAACGATGAGGCTCGAGCGCGTTCCCGAGCCAATATAGTGTTCGTGGTAAGTGATAATCGAGTCCTGGTCAGGTTCGGAGGAGGGAGTCACGGAAGTGACGTGCCTCCACACCTTTTGTACCGTAATGTTTATGGTAATGCGACGCTCACCTTCGCCGCGGCTAGTGTTGGGGAATAGATTCAAATCGTACTCGTACTCATGCACCATTGTTTTTGATGAATATTGATGGAAAAGAAACAGGTACAATATATGTTGTAAAATAAAGGGATTGATTCGAATGTAATATTATTTATAGGTGATAAAAGAAATAGTAGTCATTCTAGGAATAGGAATTGTAAGCACTTTGTTAACTCGGAAATTGGGTAATTGATTTGATTCCAAAGTAAATTAGTAATTCCTTATAAGTGACTAAGATTTAAATTTGGCTGATGTCATTAGGTATCACCAAAACGGCTACTTACGGTGAAGTTTATTTTGACATCTACAAGTCATTCTAAAAATAAATAAGTAAAAAAAAGAAGTCTCGTTAACAATTGGTGTTAGATTTTTTGTTCCAAAGACTCTTTCCTTGAAAGCATGTCAGTTTAATTTTATTAGGGTTGATGACACCTCAAACTATAATCAAACCTCTCATGGAGGTGGGCACAAATAGGATGAATTAGTCCCTAGAGAGATCAGGTTGAACTAGTATAGTCGGTTTGAGTTTAGAGCCAAATAATTATAACGAGGATTCAATAAGGGAAAGATGGTTAGAATTTCACACTTAGTCTAAACTAAAATGATATTTTGTGCATACTTTACCGTCAAAACGAGGTGTTGCTTTTAGGTAAATGCCCATTTTCTTCGTAACAATTGGCATCATATGCTAGTTTCTAATGACTATTTTCTAATAAATGGGTCGGAGTAATTCTCAAAGAGCCAGTAACACCTGAAACTATAATAGCACCTCTCATGGATAGGGGTGAGCATGATTCTCGAACCCTTATTTAAAGATATGGTCTACTTTTGATCGTGATTCTCTAGTAAAGTTTCTGTATCTACTCGGTTGATTTTTAATTTTTAGCTAAAGAATGATCTATAGGCCGAATTTGCCGAAGTTGAGCTCAATTTATACATAAAAACTTTAAATTTTCACTCGCCAAAAATATTAGCAAAATGCGAATTTTAAGATTTAATCATTACACTCCACAGTGAGACATGCAGTAGTGAGTGGCGCGCTGACAGAGCAATACTAGTCCCGACAACAAACCTGAAATAATGGTTCTGATGCAGCGTACGTGGGAAGGAAATTTTTTTTATCAAAAACTCGTTGATTCCTACGAATACTGAAGATGATAGATTTGAGGGAAACCTCAATTTTTTATTTAACTTCAAAAACTACTATATAACAAAGACCGTACGATAGTGCTTAAATAATGAAACACAAATTGAAAAAAAGGAAAACCCTAATTCGCTAGAAAGGAAAAAAAAGCTAGAAAGGAAAAAAAGAAAAGAAAGGAAACAAATATTAAAAATTATAAAAAAATTGTCTAAAACTTATAAAACACGATTTTGACACTCTAAATGATCTCCGGTGGCCGAAATCAGTCGTACTACATGGCATAGCCATGAAATTGACTTAGACCGCCGTTTCTGCTCGGAAAACACTAGTCTATTGTCCAAATCTGACACTTTCGCGATAACTTTGGGTGTTCTAGCTTCTGCATACCGACTTCCTCGACCGCACCGCATCATTCTCTCCTGGATGAAGAAGATTCGTTCTCGAATCTGGACCTGCAGCATCCTCAAAAGAAGGAGAATCACCCCGGGATCCCATATCTTTGTAGCACTTCCTACCGAATTTTCAGCTGTATCAAGTACTCCCACCTTGCTCGCAAGTTGGATCGTAAATGTGTAGCACTTCATCTCGGGTTTTATGTTGAATTTCTGGACTTTCCTTATCAAAGTACACGTCCCTTGATCGATTAATCAACCTTGGAATTCGAGTCTTCTATCATTGATACACGATGCTGGTATTAGGTTCTCGTTGCTGATCAAGGCAACAATATACATGTAAGGCTCCCAATAATTTTCGGCTACTGTTGCAAGATTTTCAGTCCTTCCTTTATTGTACAAGCTCTCGATGCCCTCCAAAAACTATTCGTAACCATTGTTGTATGAATCAGCTAAAAACGAGTATTTGACGCAAAATAAAGTTTCATCAATTGCTAACAAAGCATCTCTTCTTCGAATATTCTGCTCATGTTGACTCCATTGTGCTTCTACAATTCCAGCTTTTGCCTCTGGTTCAACATAATCATCGTAAATCGGGGGTGATAGTCAATCTATGAACTGCTCTGGTTTAAGACTGCCATCGAATTGTGAAATTTCCACCTTGAAACCCTGTTCCCAACGATGGTTAGGGTTAGGGCGCTCGGGTGAGCGATTCCGAAACTCGGCGAAAAGATTGTCGTCCGTGAGAGTATCATCATCACGACGATGCAATTCGTCCATTCGTTGGGTCAATAATTCAAACGGCCGCCTCAAATCGTCGTTCTCACGTCGAAATTCAGCGTTTTCACGTCGTAACTCAGCTTGATCATCATCAGCACCTTGGGGAGCGGCTCGTTGTCTACAGGGCGGCATACCTCAGGATCGACTAGAATCTGATACCAACTGATGCAGCGTACGTGAGTAGGAAGAACTCTTTATCAAAAATTTGTTGATTCTTTCGAATACTCATCAGCACCTTGGGGAGCGGCTCGTTGTCTACAGGGCGGCATACCTCAGGATCGACTAGAATCTGATACCAACTGATGCAGCGTACGTGAGTAGGAAGAACTCTTTATCAAAAATTTGTTGATTCTTTCGAATACTGAAAATGATATATTTGAGTGAAATCTCGATTTTTTATTTAACTTCAAAAACTACTACATAACAAAGACCTACGATAGTGCTTAAATAATGAAACACAAATTGAAAAAAAGGAAAACCCTAATTCGCTAAAAAGGAAAAAAGGTTAGAAAGGAAAAAAGAAAAAAGAAAAAAAGAAAAAGAAATGAAACAAATATTAGAAATTATAAAAAATGGTTCAAAACTTATAAAATGCGATTTTGACCCTCTAAATGATGATGGCCGAAATCCGTCGTACAACATGTCAAAGCCATGAATTTGACTCAGACCACCGTTTCTGCTCGGAAAACACTAGTCTTTTGTCCAAATCCGACACTTTTGCGATAACTTCGGTGTTTCAGTTTCTGCATACCGACTTTCTCGACCGCACCGCATCAGGTTGACGTACACGTGACCTCAAACAAACCACGCACTGCTCCGCCGTCGACCCCTCCCCAAACCTCACCTTCTCCAACCCTTCAACCGCAAAACAAGCTTCCTCCACAGATTCTGTAATTGCACCCAAAGAACATAAGGTGAGTGGTCTTGGGCTTGTTGTGAGGGGTTTGGGCTTCGGCCTTGTAACAGAGTAGCTATGAATCGTCATGTCAACAATTTGGATTGGGCTACAAATACAATGATGGAGATAGTTTAGAAAGTCAATGTTGAGGCCCAGCCCAACATGTGGTGGAAGAGTCTCATCTCATGAATAGTTGGTTCATTGGTATAGAGAAGAGGTTGTACACTGACGAACAGTACTTGATACAATTTATTCACATATATCATAAAACTATCAATTAATAAATTTTCTATATTTAAACTTAAAAAAATAAAATAAATAAATTTCTATATTTAAAATATTTTTTAAAATTTTAGTATGAAATGTTGTTATCCTTTATATAATTTCAAGATCCATCACCGGGTTCAAATAAAAACTACGTACTGCTGCAGTGTAAAATATACTTTGGAAAATAATTTATATTTTTCTGAAACGTGATTCAAAATTTGATAAAAAATTTAATTTTCAATAAAATACGAAGAAGTTTTTGACTCATATCACCCTTGAAAATTTGTTCACACTTTATTCGAATATGGTTCATATCTTGATCAAAATTTACATTCCTATGATGCATGAACAAAAGTTTCAAACACAATCTCAAATCTTTAATTAATTGATATGTCAAATGGTTGGGATAGGTTCTTAATTTGCGCCATAAAAAACTAGTTTTATTTGATTACTCTTACCCTCTAAGTTATATTGTCTGTGGCGTTTAAGTAGATCCACTAAAAAAATTAGCTCTTTTAAAAATGAGACCATAATTATCAAGTGGTGACAAGATTATAATTATTAATGTTGAAAGTTGTCTGATTTACAATGATAAAGTCTACTCACATTATAGAACTAAGTCTTACAAAAATCTATATTTCTTAAACGTGGGACATTACATATGTGTAACAATGATAACAATTAAGTTGTTGCCCGAAAATACTCGACCATGGTTAGAATTTAACATTAAAAAAATATAATTCAAGAAAACAATTGAAATAATAAATTTAAGTTTTCACTTACTAACTTATATTTTATTAGTGTATGAGTTTTGACGTGGTATCAAAATTCGATCTATCTTTTATCTTAAACTTTTAAAAAATAGTAACTAAACGTTGTGAATCATTAACTTAAAGTATGGGAATATTTTAACCATTACACATATATCTTAACATAACTAATAATTATATGCCTTTAAAATTATCACTTAATAAAATATAATCATTTCAAATTTTTGTCTCAGGCCCATAAAGGCATTTCAAATTTATGATAAAGCATTTGGGGTCGACCTAGCTAGGGTTGGGATCCATGGTTAATTAAAAAGTTTCTGCAAATCATTTTGAAAATGGAAACAAAACATGGGTGCTACGTGAAGTTGGGTTAGGTCTCTATAAAGTAGTGTTCCACAAAAAAATACACATTGGTGATATATGAAGTCACTCTACACACTACCAATTATACCAACTATTGTTTTCGCTTTCCTTACACACTAATGGGTTGTTGCCACAGTCTATGACCATTGTTAATAAATTAAAGGCTCCACTATATATGTAAGATAATGCATTTGGTTTTGCTTTCTTGTTACTGTAGTTTGTAACTACAATTTTCTATGTTCCCCACTTTAAAGGTCACGAGCCTTAAATTGGCTAACATGTACTCATCATCGTTTCTCAAAATAATTCAATGTGATTCAAGCAAGTTATAAAGAGAAAGATGTGATCCTCATCAACCTGTGGAACACATTTTTGCACGTTATTTTTTATTTGTTATTTGTGCGATAACTAGAAAGATCTATGTTGAAATAAACAAGTAACTGAAATAAAACGATAAAGTTACAAAAATATTAATATGGTTTATCGGTAATGCACCGGTTATAATTACTGGCACGCATAAGAGATGAATCTTATTAAAGAAATGGTACACACCAAGTTGTCGGTTCGATAGTATGATCGATGTTGAGCTAGTACGTTATTGCATTGTTTATAATAAACCTCTTTCCTTGTAACTTCGAATTCGCTGAACTGTTTGTTTTGATAAATTTTGACAAACATACCATCCTAAAGGGCTGGCTTTGGTGACCGGGTTTCCCACGTTGTCGAGGCAAAGGCCACCTCGCTCCCCCGAAATCCCTAGACTAGGCACTTCACCTATAAACCCCAACTTGCTGACTAGTTAGCGTTAAGACCACCATACTAATTAAATCGAGGAGTTACTGATTTTCTTCAAGACATATCTAATAATTTGTCAAAAGACATCATATTTAAAAGCTAAACTTGATTTGGCGCAATACTCAATTTCTTATTAAATGATGAAAATTATATTTTTTAAGTTTGAAACTTTAGAAGTCCTACATGTATGTATCAAATTAAAATGATTTACTTGTAGATTTTGCATATCTACTATTAATTAACCTCTGGCCTCTGAGTTAAATGTTTCCAACTATCCTAAATGTCAATCCTATTTCCTTAGGTATGAGAAACTATTTGTATGTCATGTTAATGCGATAGAAAAAATCAACATTAACATTGTTTCGGTGCGTTTTGGTTAAAGATAAGATGATATCATGATGTCCAAACATAAGTTGACTTGATGGTGAAATCATACATTAATATTATGCATTTTGGTTTGATAAGATGAAGGTTTGATGAGACGAAGTAGAAGATGTCCATATTCATGATTAATGTTTGTTTTACTGATTGATTAAGTATTTCAACTTAAAAAAATTTTAATATAGGCTTGTTTATTTGTGTATATAAAAGTGATGTCATATATCTTGGAGTTCATAACTCGATATCCACCGTTTGAACTACACATCTTCATACGGAAATATAAATTGGCTATTTATTGCATCATTTTTCTACAAATGTTATTGATAAAAGAGTAAAATAAATAAATGAATCAAACAAGACACATTTTATTCTAAAATATATATCGTGTCGATAGTAATTTAAATACATTATATTTATCTTCAACTATTCATCTTCAATAAAATATAACACATAACATTTAGCGCCCACCTATATATTTTTTGAACCAATAATGTCTCTGGTCTAACTCCAAAATTTTGGGTGCTCAGTGAAAACGACTTGAAAGACATGAATTTATCTTAGTGTCCCATTACCTGTTTACACCATTTTGATACATATTTTCTTGTAGACTAATATTGCCATGAAAGCTGTAGATTTACATTATGTTTTGAGGCTTTTTTCAAGTTCAAGTTCAAGTTCATCTAAATCTTTATGTTTCCATTTTTAAGCTTTCTGTGAATCATAGAATCAAAAGTCTTTCGTCCACAGCTAGATGTCATCAACTATATTGATCCTTCCTTTTACTGTTCCTATACTTCAATTATTATTGATCTTTCCCTATGTTGAGAAAAAAGAATTGTGAAAGAAACCTTATTTAAAAATTGAATTTCACCATATTTTTTTTAATATGGGAAATCAGAGAAATAGGGAATTTCGTGCAAAGCTATGGCATAAATAAACTGCCCAAATATGATCATTAATTATGCACTAGATGTATGTCTATACATTCAACAGCAAGATCACGGGGTTTCTCCATACGTATGAGTTAGTAGTCGTGGCTCTACATGATGCTAAACGAGTCGAGCTGAACAACTTTAGAAGAATCACTAGCAAACGGTGTTGCATACTATACATTATCGAAACTTCTGTTCTTTGTTTTGCTCGTAATCAAATGGCTTACGAATTGGTCATGTTTGTTTTAACTAACAGTAGTTGGGATTATGGTGAGGGGTCTGTCCCAATATCTGTAGCTTCAGTTGTCCGGCTTGATGCCGAGTTAGTTGCTATTTAATTATAAAATTCTATTTTCCTTCAAGAAAATACTTTTCTTTTGTTGCTTGCATGAAATTAACCGTACTTCACTACAGTATATGGCCCCTCTAATTAAATTAGTATGAATAATTGTTTTGATTATTTCTTTTCCAGTTTCATAAATATTATATTTTATAAATTGATCGATAAATGTTATATATGTAGCATGCAGCTTACAGTGGCTAGGTTTATGGTGAGGAGACTGTCCCACCAACTATATCTTCAGCTGTCCAGCTAGATGTCGGGTTAGTTGTCATTTCTTAAATAAAATTCGTTTTTACTTTAAAAAAAACAAATTTATAATTAATTCACAAAAAATACATTAGTGAAGACATTACATATAAAATACAATATATATATATATATATTTGGGAAATCGGATAAAATAAAGAAATGGAGAACGATAATGCTTTTGCTTTCTCATGAAGTATTTATGTCAAGAACTGCCACCTTCCTATTGGTGTGTATTGTTATTAAACTTTTAGTGCGTGCTGGATTATCAAACATCAATTGTGTGGACTTTGTGAACACTTTGGGTTTTTTTTAAATAACTCCAATTAAGAGTAATGCTTTTTGAAAAAATACTCTAAGGGTAATAATTTGAGTATATAATTTTAAAAAGTCGCTTATATCAACTTACCATGAACATATAAAATTTAAATTTGCAACTCATTCGCTTAGAATGTAAACTCTTAACTCTAATCCATGGAACAATATATGGTCGTTTTCTTTTGTTAGTGGATGTTTTTAAAAAAATTGTTGACATAGTAAATATTAAGGATTACCATAAATAAGATGGGAAATTAAGATCAAACTTACTTTAATACATATGAATTAGGAATGTGCAATACTTGACTGGAAATGAAGAAGATGGCCCAAAAAGCTTCATCATCCAATTTACATACTAATTCTATACAAAAAGATGGGTATTTGGTATCTCTCCACTCTGATGGAAAGTGGAAACCACAAGATATAACACTAAAGCCTCTAATGATATACTTATGTGCTACACTAATTATTCGGACATTTTTGGTGAAGGTGTTAATTAATTAGATACCAAATACCCGTCTTTTTGTATGGATTAGTTTGTGAATTGGACATTATATACCTTCACCAAAAACGGTTTGGACATTATATACCACTCCAATACAAATTACATATAATGTCCAAACCGTTCGAACCAATATGAAATGTTGAATCGTTGAAGATTTGTGTGTTATCTTAGCGTGCGACGCGTAATTAAAAAGTTTTACCGCGGTCATTTTGAACATTCTACCGAATTCAGAACGGTTTGTATTTCAATGCCAGTTTGTATATGATTTCACATCCATATATATATATATATATATATATATATATATTAAATTGGTAAAAAATTATATTGTTTGGTTAAGAAATGGAATAGACACACATTGGACTTTGACTCATTTGTCTAAATCAGAGTGATGTGAATTTGTATATTGTAAATTAAACTTCACCAATTTGACAGGTATATGTGCATAATCGCAAAGGGAACAAGCCGGTAGAGATACTCAACTATTTCAAAGTACCATAAATCAAATCTTAAACATATCAAGTCCAAGAATCACAATCATAAAAGAAAAGTCCAAGAATCTAAACATTTACTTTAATTATAAGTTGTTTACCCTAAACATACAATTAGGTGAACATGGATGCACTTGGCTACACACTATATATATAGGAGGTGTGCTAATATTGACGTGACAATTGATGGTCATTTTTTATTCTGACAATCTTATTAATACAAAAAATAAATTATAATTCAATTAATCAACTAGATACCTACACTAGTTCAATTTATCAACTCAATAGCATTCAATTTGTGTGTCTGAAAAAATATAACGAGAAGGAAAATCAAGTGCAAAGAGGATATGTAGTGATTATGGTAATGTTCATCCAGTTTTAACTATCGTATTAAGATTTTAGAGTAAGTACGACTATCTGAAGGGATATATATATACAAAGAGAGAGCCACATAGAATTAATTATTAACACCCAATTGCCCTTAATTTTGTTGTAGATATTATGTAATTCGAAAATGTGAATAATTTCCACAATGCAATTAAATTGATCATTGCATTAAAGAAATTAAGGGGGAATACCCACCAACATGTATGGCATGACGTAAGACACATTATTGTGTTATATTGTTTGACCTTAGTACGGTTTGATTTGTATACAATTTAATTAGTGTCTTATATGAAACAAGATAAATCAATGATTAAGGTTTTATAATTATAGTGTCCCTTGTGAGAAGCATTAGTAGTAGTGGGATTGCCAATTATTGCATGAAATTCAAAGTTGAAATATTGAGCTTCAAATCAAGGTGATGTTTAGTGCTTTCACATCCCACTAATCACTTGCTGTTTCATTAACAAATTGTTGCTTCTTTTGGAATATTCTCTCTATAGATCCTTTGTGCTAAAGCACCATTCCTTTTTAGTGTTTTAGTGGGAGAGATCCAAAACCACATGAATTTGTTGATCCATTTATAAAATCTTATCTTTTTGGTTAATTCTTCAAGTACACTTTATAAAATATATTTGGTTTTTGAGGTGACAATAAAAATAATCTTAAACATAATTAGGATTCATATATATTTTTTAATACTATGATAGTTGTCTGATTACTCACACTCACATAATATATGAATTTTATTATAAATGAATGTTGTGTCGCTGATCACGCTCCGATAACTTCTTAACTGACTCCCATCCTCTCAAATAAAAAAATCACGAAATTCAAGGCAAAATCAAGCTTTGAATCCTCACCAAAAGAGCTAAATTTATCAAATCCCTTTGGGCTTCCTTCTCTTGCTGATAAGAATCCAAGGAAGGCTACCGAGAATTTTTTTGGAAGAAATCTTAGGTTTGGGTTTTATCGTTCTTGGTAATAAGGAAGAGCTCATCACCGAGCTTCAAAGCATGAATGAGGAGGAAGCCCAAAATTTTGCTTTGGCCTCTACGACTTCTCCCTTGTACGTGCGGTCTCCATTTTTCTCTTGTGTTTTAGCATACACAAGTACTACCTTGTAATTTTCACTCGGGCTGACTTTGCTTATTCCTTTGTATTTTGTAGGTGTTGTTCACTGTTCGGGATCTTGCGCTCTCTCCAATAATATAATTCTCTTTTACTGATAAAAAAAAGTAATTACAATTTAATATTGGTTAAATCATATTAATATAATATTGCAACATGATAATAAATTTGTTGGCAACCATTATTATTTATGAGAATATCGATTTCAGCCAAAAAAAGGTTATGCACAATGATGTTTCTTGTACCAAGTCTTGGAGTACATGATTGATTGATAGGTCCTGCTTTCATATTCTTAAGATATGGTTTTTGGAATATTAAACCCGCATTGTTAGTGTGTCAAAATTAAAGAAAACAAGTGGATCAAAATTATGTATGTTGCTAATCTTTTGGAGGACTAGAAATGCTAGATTTGATGCCAATGACACTCGTGTGTATACATACATATATATATAGCTCGTGATCATTTATGGGTTCTTGGAAAAGTAAAAAATAGAATTGGATGCTCTTGAGGTAGCTTAGTGAAGGAGATCCAAAGTTGGGAGATTTCTTGTGAGAGCTTGTGTTTTAGAATATTAAGGAATCGCTTTTCTCAATTGCATGCATGTGTTCTGACTAGGATGTTCGTCGACTTGTCTTCTAATATTTATCCCTCCTATATATATGTGTAGTTGACAACAGCTATAAAATAACGCGTAAAAATAAGAGTAAAATGAAATATACATAATGCAAGCCCGTAGATAAGATATGTCTATCGTGTACACAAACCCCAATGATGTACGTCCCAACAGTTTTAGATACATATTTTAAGTAGATGTTATGCGTTTGAATATTGTTGTGTACATATTATAAAGGGAGATTTTGGATATAATAGAAAATTTGTGTATTTATTCAAAAAAAAAAAAAAGATAACCATACAAATGTATACTGGATATGTCGAACTTATAACAAGTTAGGCTAAGTAGTAAGGAGCTCACACAAATATATGTGAGATCTGAATTATTAGAGAGATAATCGAAAAGATAAAACGCTAAAGAACAACCTCTTTTTCATGAACCGACTAATTGACTTAGTGGTGGGAAATTTAGATCCAAAACTAGGAATGAAGCGGGATCAAATGGAAACTGAAATTGAAGAACCGGAAACCGCGAGTTAGCGGTTCAGTTCTGGTTCTTAAATTGAGAGAACCGATCAATTCTGGTTCGATTTCAATTCTTAAAATTAAGAACCGTCATGCAATCCGTTCGCTTGATTGAATTATTGAAGTATTTATGATTTGTATAAGTGACTATGAAGTGCGAAACCGGTTCGTTGAATTGAATTATCAAAGTATCTCTAAACATCGGAACCGGTTTGGTAGATAGTATTTTATTTGCAAATTTTATCATTTGATTGGGTTGTAATAATTAAATTTTAAAGTTTGATTTTCATTAAAACTGTTAATAATTGTAAATTTTAAGTTTTGTACAAAAATCAGGGTCTGAATCATCTAATTCGGACCATAAATAGCATAATTAATAAAAAAAAATTGAAAATTGATCGATTCTAATGGATAGAACTAGAAAACCAAACCGGAGAAACAGGTCTAGAACATAACTAGCCCCTTATGTAATGATTTCGGGTCCGATTCCCAAAAATGAGAACTGATAAGTCGGTCTGACTCATGCACATCGCTGACATTAAAGTTCGATCAGCATCTCAAGTATTTTCTAGGATTCAAACCTCTTATGCATAAAATACCACAAACGTGCCCAACAACTAAAATACAATTTTAATTGAAATCAGTGTGGTTAAGTTATACACATTTACTAATGCTTGCTTGACCAATTGATTAAACACTTAAACTTTGACATAAAAAATCATGGTTCGAGTCACGTCGCAGTATCTTCATATCTCCCAACCTTTGTTGGACCTCTATTTCCCTTCTATGCCCGTTATTGATACATACTGTGATTTTCTCTCTATCATATTAATTGTGATTCCTACGGATGTTGGCTATTTTATATGATGGAAAGATGTTCATCCATATGTCGCGACCTAAGACGTCGATGCTCAAATCAGAAGATGTCTATCCAGAAGTCTCGGACATCACGATCGAACATCTCGCCAGAAGACTTTCTGGAGTTTCCTTAATTAGAAGATCTTCGAATATCAGAAAGATTATTTCCGTATCATAAGGATTATTTCTGTATCAACTGTGCAGTAGCAAAAGGAAACTTGGAAGAAACAGAATCGGCAAGGTGCGTACGAGATCCTCGAGGAAACCCTAAAGAGAGTCTCGTTGCATCTTCTACAAATAGATGATCGTTCCATCCCAATAGAAGGTGGTGTTGTGTAGTTATTTCTTAGTCGATAATATACAGAGTTTCTAAGCGTGTTAGACGAGCGTGTTAGGGAGCTGTATGTTGTAGCTAAGAATATAGCTTGTGTGTTCCAAACAAAGAATCGCATAAAAATTTGTTTGGATGTTTTGGACGAACTCGCGCCAGTGAAGCTGTGTGCAAACCTTTGAAGACGACGACAAAGGAGGAGACGGAACTGTGGGATCAGTTCTAAGAGTGGACTCGAGTCGGAGGCTCGGAGACAGGGGGAGACCCTGGGTTAAGTTCACACTACTAATAATATCATAGGGCTTAGATTTGTGTGATAATCGTAAAGCTTTGTATGTGTAATTGATTACATATAGTGGAACTTGTTCACTGGCAAAGTGCCCCCAGACGTAGGTGATGTTGCACTGAACTGGGTAACCAACTCCTGTGTCGTTTACTTTCTGTTCGTCATTTTATTGTTGACTTTACACCAGCAAAATGTCTCACAGTTAGTCTCGACATTGTGATAGACATCTTGCATCTAACTAGAATTTCATTGATATAAATTAGTCAAAATTTGGAAATAAATTTAATTATTTTATAATATTAATTTAATTTTTAATATCATTCGAGTGAGTTTAGACCAAACCGACCAAACTAGTCCAGTTTAAGTCTCTTTTTTGAAGAACTTAATTAAGTTGGTTCGGTTTTGAGCAGTTCAGTTCGGTTACGGACCCCTAAACAATCCTAAAATAATGACATGATTGTCATTGTCCTTTTTTTTCTATAGTCCATTTTAAACATATATTTACGAGAACACCGCTTAGACGACCCAACGTTACTTGATCATACAAAGGTGGGTGTAGATGCTAAGAATAGAGTATTTTTCACATGAGAAAAAATAATATAAAAATGAGGTTCCCTGAAAATCATAAGTAAATTTAAAAGAATAATACATATATTAATTAAATAATGACCACTCCAATTCCAATATAAAAATAAAAAATGGCAATAAAAGGAAATTTCCATGGGTGAGAAGCAATCCCTCTCTAACTGTCTCACCCATCTCTTCACGCCTCTCCGCTTCCTATATATAAAACACTCCAATTCCAATCCCATCTCTCTCTCACTATATATATTATCATCATTTTCTCTCTCTGGGGTCGGGTCGGGTCGGGTCGGAGATCGATGGTGAAGTTCTCCAAGGAGCTGGAGGCTCAGCTGATACCCGAATGGAAAGACGCATTCGTGAGCTACAGGCACCTCAAGAAACACATCAACAAGATCAAGCTCTCCCGCAAGCCAAAGCCCCTCCACCACTGCGCCGCCACCCACCGCCCCTTCCCTCTCTCCCTCCTCCACTCTTGCCTCCGCTCCTCCTCCTCCTCCGCCGACGAGATCATCCACGTGAGTTTCGCTCACCATCCTATATTTCTGGTTTCTCAAAATGTGATATTATTAATTCTGTTTCTTCTGACTGACGTGTTAGAGTCTGGCTTACGTGAAAATAATACATATACATAATTAGATAGTTTAGACGTCAAAACTTCTAATATGGTGTTGAAATTCGAGCTCATGTTACAAACCCATAATTCTATAAACTTTGTATAACTTATATGAACACTCTGATCTGATTAATTCTTTTTTAATTATAAGGAATTAATTGGAGAGTAACTGAAATTAATCATATGAAATGGAGAGTTTTAGAAGAGTAGCTGACAATTCAATCAAGTTTAGGGAATTGGCACCGTCGGATCCATGTCATGATCATACATATTTATGATTAAATTTGTTGATGTGCATTTTTTCTATTTGTGTTGTATTGGAAAAGTGGCTTGTTTTCGCACGAAAGCAGAGAAACGGTTAGTGTGAAAGCAGCTGGCACAATAATAATAATGTATCATATCACGAAACCACCGTGAGGGTAATTAGAAAGCATTTTCAACAAAGACCCTCTCCACTATCAATTTAGAGGCTTTATCATTTCTTGTCTTTACAATTACAGGTGAGGAACAAAAGCGTGGAGGATGGAGAATCGGAGGAGATTTACCAGACCGAACTTGTTCACTTATTTTCCATGGAGGACGAGGTTACTTTTTTTTATTCATTTATTTACCATGCCAATAACTAGAAACATATATCCGACAACAAACAAGTAATCTAAGTAAAATTGTAAGTAAATAAAATAGTACTTTTTTATGTAATTGGGCAATAATTTGTCGACTATGTCAGCCGACACGAACTACCCGTTGTCGATCACGTGCCCTATGTCGACTGCGGGTAGCCCGTTGTCGACCACAGGTAAACAGATCAGATATGAAGCTGACATGCTCTTATTATTATTATTCGTACCCGCTTATTTGAGCGGGTATTTATACTCATTCATTTATTGGATATCCAATCCATTTAAAACCTGACATATATGGATAACTTTTTATATCCATATTCATACCGAAAGTAAACAATTATAATCATGAAAATTGGAATTCAGAAAAAACATACATAAACAAATCGAGAAAAGAAAAAGAAGAAAAAGAACGTAAGGCAACGGCGAGATGGCCCGAGGTTGTCGACTGCCAACAGAGAGTAGTTGAAGCTTGTAAACATAAAGTATGTCTACTGTCCGACTGTGACATGAATTTGAAAGAAAGAGATTAGAAAGGATAGTAGATAGTTAGAGTTTTTATTTTTTATTAAATTATTTTTGAATTTGCATCGGATACTGTTAAAGTAGGATATACGTACACATGTACCCGATCTGTACCTGATAAAATATACACAAAAATATATTTATTCGTTCACTTTCAGGTGTATCGGTTCTAGGTACATCAGATATACATCGAGTTAGGATGATTTCTCATCCCTAACTACGGGGTTGTATGCAACCCATGGTCAACTATTGGCGACACAAACAACCATGGGCATCCTGATGTCAACCAAAGATGCCCGTGGTAAACATTGGACAACCTGTGGTCGTTCGCATCACAAACGTCAGTATCGACCACAAACAACCTGTTGTCACCATGAGTGGCCCAGTGTTGATTGTGAGGGTTGTGGACGACCACATGCATCAGTGTCGATCATGAATGTCCCGATGTCGACTACGAGTGTTGTGAGCAACCACATACCCCGACCCACTGACCAATCAGATGACCATTGTATTGACTAATATTAATATTGATTCCTAATTTGATTCAAGATATATTCAATATCGATAAATCTGTTTTCTATTAGGCTAAAATGAATATTTTGTATCTTGGTGTCAAGGTGAAGGAGTTTTTTGAAAAATTGGATGATGAGCTGAACAAGGTGAACCAATTTTATAAAACTAAAGAGGTGGAGTTTCTTGAAAGAGGAGAGACTTTAAACAAACAGCTCCAAATTCTATTGGATTTGAAGCAAATTCTCGACGAACGTCGCCAAAAAAATCACTCGTCGAGATTTAGTTCTGGAATTATTTCTCGTTCTTGGTCATCACTCTCTAACCGTTCCCTATCCGGTAAGTATTCTTTCTTATCATGATTTGAACTGTGATCACCAGATTAGTTTGCCCCAATTATTATAGATGAGAATCTACTAAGTCAACGATCATAATAGAATTAGTTATAGATCTTCTTCAAGTTCGCCGCTATTAAGCTAGTCCTCAAATAATCGATGCTGCAAAAGTCTCTAAGTGTCCGACTAATCCATAATTAGTCGTAAATTAATCTTCTATAATTTTTTTCTATTAATTCTTTAATATGATACATACTCCTATTAGTCTCCAACTAATTTAATTTTTAGAAGGCTTTCTCCAAACAACTAAAATTGCGAAAGATTGACATAATTTTTTCTAGTTTTACAAAAAGTGATTGTGAACTTAACATATTTTTGCAAGAATATATACATTTATCAAAAAATACTGAAAATGCCGTTCGAATTAAATTTAATGAAAAGTCAGAATATAAAAATAATGTTTTTCAACCCTAACTTGCTTCTTTTTTTCTCTTTACTAACTCGTCCAAATCTAAAATCTCACAAAACTATATAAATGGCGTGCGAGAGGATAAAAAACCGACGAACTCAAGTTTAAAATATATACTTTAAAATTTTAATATAAATATTTTTTATTTCAATGAATTTTTCTTCATTTTGCCCAATATACTCAATTTGCAAAAAATGGTAAATTAGCTACTTTTTCCCAAAAATAAATTTCACATATTTTTGCGATTTACCCTAACTTTTACAACACTACAATACCATTAATATATATTCACTTATGGCCCTCGAATATAATGGCGGATTGTGTATCATTATTAATAACAAGGCCGGTCTAGATCCGCCGCTATTGAAACATTTGTCAATAGTTTTCAAAAAAAAAACATTTGTCAATATAAGCCACTGGATTGGTGGTTTATGCGAGTTTCACGATCCCACCTCGGCTTCAATTGGAATAGTGACTTGTGAACCGTCGGTTTGACAATATTTCAGACAGATTTAAACAAGTTTTATGACAATAATAAGTACGAACATACAACGGTCTAAATGACCTGGTTCCAATGTACCAAAATCGACAAGTCACCCTGATGTTGACTTTTGTTGTCCGAATATGTTCTGATTCCGTACGTTGGACTCGTATCGCATTAAATGCTCCCAATCTACGTAAGCGTGACAGGTAACGCGCTTGCTTCGTTGGATTTGCAACACGTGTCCGGTTGAAGTTGGTTGTTTAGTTTCAAATATATGAAACTAATTGCGCATCCATTAAATGCTTGCTAATCACTACATTTTGGTCACGCCTTATTAATTTTCAATTTCATCATATATATGGAAATTTAAACTTTCATCACCAATATAATAATACGTGAAATTGGTTAAATTACTTTATTTGAGTGGTAGTTAGTTTTTTTTTTTTAATTATTTGAGATTTAAACATTTAATATTCAAACTTAAAACCCAAGAACCTTCATTATATATATATATATATATATATATATATATATATATATATATATATATATATATATTACAATTATTTAATAAGTGATACATTAATTGAAGCAAAAGAATTTTGATAAATTGGAGTATCATTATCAATCACGTCAACAAAGAAAAGAAAGTATCGTATTGTTCGAGAAATAAAAAACTGATGACAACATTACTCATAAACACGTATAGTATTGTTCAAGAATCCATTACAAATTTGATTTCTTTTTTAAAGTTAACATATTTTATTATACACTAGTATTTATCTCCTAATTACTTCCTTATAACTTAGCCAGAAATTAAATTCTTTGATATAATGTGTCACAGACACATGCGTGAATAAAGGCGATAACGTGTGCGAGGACGCGAACACAACAAACGGCGACGTATTGGCGGCACTGGAGAGGAACGGAGTGAGCTTGATCAATGCGGCTTCGAGGGTAAAAAAAGGCACGAAGAAGCCAAAGGTGGCGATGCGGGTGGATGTCCCGTCGTCGGGCCGCACCATCTCCGCCGTGACATCGATGCTATGGGAAGAGCTCGTCGACAATCCGAAGCGAGACGGGTCTTTGGACTTCATCAATCGCAAGAAGGTGCAATACGCTGAAAAGATGGTCCGTGGAGCCTTTGTCGAGCTCTACAAAGGTCTCGGTTTACTCAAAACTTACAGGTACGTTATTGAGTTCGAGTTTATAAGTAGATCGAATTCTAAATTGCGTAAATTAAATATTTATCTGTACAACGGTAATTTTTAAAATTACTTTCATTTGAATACATCTAACGTTTGAGAAATGTGGAGAAAAAAATTTGCCGAGATGGAAAATTTAAAATGTTAAGTAACTTACTTGAAACTTTTTAGGAGTAGCTTGGGAAATTATCTTTTTGTTTTTTTTTGGACTACTCCAAATGAAAAATGAATAAGTTAACATATTGTTGTCTAAGAAAATAATTGTTTGTTATTCTACTTTTTGTGTGTTTTATTCGTGTACCACTATTTAAGTTTTGAGGAATAGGATTGAAAATGCGTTATTAATTGATATGAGTAACTTGTGAAAAATATTATATTAAAAGTCTTTGAGTGATTAATTAAAGCACGGTGAGATTTTGTTTTTCAAATGTATATTTAAATCGATATCCATAACAAAATTTATAATAGTTGACAGATACTATTTTATTCCAAAATCACCAATTCACTTTGATAGATTTTTTTTCTTGTATTTTTTTATGTAAAAATATTTGAGTGCCGGATTCGGATTTGTACTGTTTACCACTTAGAGTTGAGTGTTAAAAACAATATTATACTGAGATGTCAATTTAACAATTAATTTGTAATTGATTTTACTTTCTGTGCAAGCAATATACTATCCTTGAGAAACAGCTTTGGAATTATTAAGCTTAATTTGGAAAAAAACTAATGGGTTGTAGTTTCTATTTTATTGCAGCTCACTGAATATGGTGGCTTTTGTCAAGATCCTAAAGAAATTTGACAAGGTAATTATACTAAAAAGGTTCAAAACATAAAAGAAAATTAACACTAAGAAATCCAAATATTTATGGTTTTGGTGCAATGAGCAGGTATCAAACCAGCAGGCAGCTTCAAGCTATCTAAGAGCAGTGAAGAGGTCTCATTTCATCAGTTCTGATAAGGTTAATCTCTTTTTCATGATGTTTAATTTGTATTTATCAATACACACCTCGAAAATATACACTATTTTAGGTAGATCGAGGTCACACGGTATCAAAGTCTAGTGAAGATGACATGCGGCCTCACAATTAGGACTGCTAACCAAAAACGGACCGACCAAACCGACTCGAGAAAAATTTAAATCAAATAGAATTAAATCAGTCTAGTTTGGATATATAAAAAAGTTAAGAAGCCTAGAAAATGGAAAATACACATAAATACAGTTCAAACCCGAAACAAATTTAACCAGTTATGTTGGGGAGAATTTTAACCTTTACTGAGGAGTGCTCTATATGCATATTAAAACTCACTTTTGACTTAAAAAACTAGTTCAGTAAGTATTCATGACTTTATTATTGCGTGTATAATTAAGATATCATTTTACACCATAGTTTTTCAATGTGAGATTTTGCCTCAAGTGTGGAGTTGCAAAATCTCCTCCTCAGCATTAAGCCCTCATCACATTGGGTTGGCTCTCCTTAAACTCAAAACCAATTTTGTCAGCTCGATTCAATCTCTCACGACCCACGTTATCCTACCTAAAGCCACCTCCATGAAAAAGTCTATCATGGTTCCAAGTGTTACCTGCCTTATGAACCAATTATTGAGGAGAATATGAGTTTTTACCTAGGAGGAGCACCCCATAAAAATCTCATTTACACATTAAAGCCCAAAATAGAAAAAGAAGATATTAGAACAACAAGTTCCAATTCCTAGATACCAATTGTAGCCGAGGAGGATCCTTTAGCCAGCTATTTACGCATGGCCAATCATAAAATCCCTATTTGACATACAATTGGGAAAATATACACTACTTTCCATGAAAATGCCAGATCCTGGATAACAGGATTAACCAGCCTAGTGAGTCTCGACTAAAAAACTAGACTAATAGGTCTTGATTAACTCATATAAAATGTAATCTCGTATTATACACATCAAATGAGACATGTTTTTGTTTCGATTAGTTTGTTAAATTATACACTTCAAATGCGGTGCCAATATCTTGAAGCCTCTCAGATTTTAACATGATACATTTCTTTTTTTGGTTTTGATTAGGTTGTTAAATTAATGGATGAAGTGGAGACCATTTTCACAAAACATTTTGCAGACAGTGACAGGAAAAAGGCAATGAAGTATTTGAGACCTCAGCACCACAAAGACTCTCACATGCTCACATTCTTTGTTGGTAACAATTCCTCTCAATAAACTCAATACTCACTTATGATGCATTGACTAAGGATATATTTTTCATTTCATTTCATCTCCTTGTATTTGGTTATTGCAGGTTTGTTGACTGGTTGTTTTGTGTCATTGTTTGTGGTATATGCAATATTGGCACACATTTCTGGTATATTCAACCCCCACAAGGAATTTGCTGGTTACATGGAAACTGTCTACCCTGTTTTCAGGTACTTCACATCATCTTTTTTATGTTTTCCGATTAGTCGGCAACCGGTTGATAAGTATTTCGACACTTCTGCCTATAAGGTTGAGTTTTCAGATGAATATAACTCCGTCATAGTATTATAATAGTGTATTGAGTAAACTACACATAGCCATCCCCAACTATGCCTAAAAGACACATAGCTATCCCTAACTTTCAAACTGGACACTTAACTACACCAAAAAATTGAAAATGGACACTTAGCACTTACTGTTAGATTTAACTAAAGTAGCATTTTAATCAGCGTTCATGACATTGTGTTGCAGTGTGTTTGCATTGCTAAGCCTGCACTTGTTCATGTACGGATGCAACCTCTTCATGTGGAAAAATACCCGAATAAACTACACCTTCATATTCGATTTCAAACCGAGCACAGCCCTCAAGTACAGAGACGCCTTCTTCCTCTGCACCACCTTCATGACCGCTGTCGTGGCAGCCATGGTGATTCACCTTGTCCTGCGCTCTGCAGGCTTCTCCCCTTCCCAAGTCGACGCCATCCCCGGGTTTCTCCTCCTCGTACGTTGCTCAAAACGATCACATTTTACTTTTACGTTTGTTTCTTGCAACAATGTTTGAAGAAGCTGATTTTGAATCATATTAATTTTCAGTCTTTCAGTGCCCTCCTCATTTGCCCTTTCGACATCTTCTACCGATCAACACGATCCTGGTTTCTTCGCATTATGCGCAACATAATTTGTTCTCCATTCTACAAGGTACGCACGTTAATTAATGTTGTGTACATTAGTTTGCTTCGTCATGTCTCATTTTTGTTGATTTCGTTGGTTTTCTTGTGGTTTTGATGTGATGGTCGGGTGTTCAGGTTTTGATGGTGGACTTTTTCATGGCTGACCAACTCACCAGTCAGGTAATTTACTAAAGCAGTGGATTGAATATGACTATGTGCTTTTATTCAGTCAGTTCCACGTCGAAAAGATGTGAATTATGAGACGAGTAACCAGATTTTGTGTTTTTTTAATATAGATTCCTCTGTTAAGGCACTTGGAATCCACAGCATGTTACTTTCTTGCTGGAAGTTTCAGAACCCATCGATACGAAACCTGCAAGTCCGGAAGACTATATTTGGAGCTCGCTTATGTCGTTTCGTTCTCACCTTACTATTGGCGAGCTATGCAGGTAACTCGGTCAACTAAGAAATTTCATATAATAAATAAGAGGTCACTAGTTTTAGTTCACACAGTGTATCAAACAAACAAATAATGTGGCATATATAAGGAATTCTAACAACATCTACTAACAAATTAGACATTTTTTTTCAAAAAAAAATAAGGTTGACCTTTTAGTGGTAGAGTCCGACCTGATAAATATGACACACTTTCACATTTTACGGTACTTGTATTGATTGTTAACATTATTTCTTGCATTCTAAACGTTCGAGCATGACTTCCTACAGTGTGCAAGAAGATGGTTCGACGAGTCGGACTCGAACCATCTGGCAAACATGGGAAAGTACGTCTCGGCCATGATCGCCGCGGGCGCCAGGATAACCTACGCCCGGCAGCTGGACAGCCACTTATGGTTTGGTGTAGTTCTGGTGACCTCAGCTGTGGCCACAGTCTACCAACTCTATTGGGACTATGTCAAGGACTGGGGGCTCCTCAACCGCAACTCCCACAACCCTTGGCTCCGAGACGATCTCATCCTGAGGAATAAAAGTGTCTACTACATCTCCATGGCCCTGAACCTGGTCTTGAGAGTTGCATGGGTCGAGACTGTCATGCCTTTTCGGGTAACAGTCACCGAGTCAAGACTCTTAGAGTTCTTGTTGGCCTCTCTAGAGGTCATCAGGAGAGGGCATTGGAACTTTTACAGATTGGAGAACGAGCATTTGAACAATGTTGGCAAGTTCAGGGCAGTGAAGACTGTCCCATTGCCATTTCGTGAGACAGACTCAGATGGCTAAACTGTCTGTCTATTGATGCATAAAATTATAATTAATCATTCAACTGTGAACAACTGTAAACTTAAGTTTACAGTTGAGCTCTTTCTCCGCTGGTAATAAGGGCATGCACATCCACATGAAGGGAAGCAAATGAAACATGACTTGACTTCTTTCTTCAAGCAATATACCATTTCAAAAGTGAATTGGTGCTCTCAAGTCCAAACGGTGACCCATCCACAACTACAATGATGTTTTAATCTACATTAGTTTTAATACCATTATAAACACAACTTATTCTAAAGTGCAATCCAACAAGTTTCGGTGTTGGAAAATTATGTATCTGATTTGCAGTATCTCGTGTTTAGACAATTAGAAATGGTACACTCAAGTCAACATGTGAAAAATGAATTAACGTAAAAAGTATATGCATATTAATTTCCAAAAACTTGTAGTATATCATCTGATTTTTATAAGAAATATATTTGTGTACTATGGCAAAAATTATATTCTGATTGTTATATTTACACTGGTCTAACAAATTCCATCAAAACAAAAGAAAGCACCACTCTTTTTTTTCTTTCAAAATGATGGTTAAATTCAGTATTTTACTTTAAAATAGTCATATATTTTTGAGAAATAAAATTCTTCTTTAAAGAAAATAGAACATTCTCTATTTACTTGTAAAATCCTAGAACTATTAAAGAGTAACGAGAAAGTCTGACTATGAAAATAAACCAGCAATCAGTATGATGTTTCATATGGATAATGGGTCAATTGCGTTCAAATTTCAAAAGACAAAACAGTTCACAATCACATATTACAATAGTATAGGATATAATACTACATGTGACATATATGAAACACAATGTTAATGATGGTAAATCAAAAGCGTATCAACAAAGCTTAAAAAACTGATGTTTTTGTTAAAGACTGATCTGCTAAGATCTTCTCAGAAAGACAATAAGCAGTAGCTTGAATTGTTATCATCGGATTGACCCCAAGCGCGGTGGGCAACACACTGGCGTCGCATACGTACAGCCCTTGCGCCTCCCAGCTCTCCCCCTTCTCGTCCACCGCGCCTCTCCGCTCGTCCGCTCCCATCCTGCAGCTCCCCATCTGATGTGCCGACGAGTATATCGACCAGTTCTCGACCGCGCTCAGCGGCCCGTCCCCCGCCGAGACCGTGTCGAGAAACCGCTCGAGTTCTTGCTCCGTTACTCCCTCGCATTTGAGCTTCTGGCCGTTGCTCTGGTGGGTCCCGACCTCAACGGCCCCGGCCGCCACCAGGATCCTCAGCGCCCGCCGCAGGCCGGCCCTCATGTTCTCTCTGTCGGCCCCGTTGAGCCTGTGCCTCACCCTTCCCTCCACCCTCACTTGCCCGCGTGCTGTGTCCCTGATCAGCGTGATCAGGTGCGCGGTCCTCGCGTACCTCGTCATACGTGTCTTTATGTCGTGCCCCGACTCCCAGGGGCACAACACGCAGTATGACGCCGGCCCCAGGGCAGGCGTCTCAATGATGGCCCTGACGCTGGAGTCAGGGCCATCGTCATCACGTGACGTGACCTTGTGCATGGACGTGATGATCCCTCCCTCGTGGCCAGTACCCTCGAACCCCGTTGACCAGGGGAAATATCCCCAGGTCATGAGTACAGGGTGGAGGTGGAGGTTTCTACCTATGTTTGGATTCCTTAACCCGCTTCTTATCAGTAGGGGCGGCGTCAGGAGGGCCCCGCACGCCGCGATCGTGGTTCTCGCCACGATACGCAAATTCTTGATGTTCTTGTTGCAGGATCGCGCCATCACGCCCGAGCACCTCAGCTTTCTTGATCCTCCCCTTTCGAGGGGAGGGCTGTTCTTTTCCAACACGACCCGCTCTGCTTTGAGTCCTGTAAGGATCACGGCACCGTGACTCACGGCGTCGACGAGCCACGTCGTGTCAGTGCCCCGCTTTTCGCCCTTTCTGCACCCGTAGTTGCACATTCCGCAACAATGATCCTCCGAGGAGTTTCTTGGCACCGACTCGACGGATAGGCCAAGATTCTCGCACCCTTTACGGAGGATTTGGTTCTGAAACCCTTCCTTGGGGCAGTTGTCGGTGACGTTGATTCTGTTACAGACAGTGTCCATGGCGGAAGCATAGAGTGAGCTGTTAAAGAGAGGGAGGTTATATTCGTTGGCCCATTCTTGGAGGACAGAGTTGGGGGTTTTGATGGAGGCGGACCAGTTGACTACGGTGCCGCCTCCCACTGTTGATCCGGCGAGAAGGATGGTTCGGCCGTCGGCTGAGGCGAAGAAGCCGCCGGACTCGTAGAGTTGGTCCATGGAGGGGCCTTCTAGGGAGGAGTAATCGGATGCGACGAAATAGTTCCCTTTCTCGAGAACGACGACCTTTAGACCTGTTAAGTAAGCTAACGTGTAAAAAACATGTGTATAGAGTATTAAGAATATAAAATATAAATTATAGTAAACATTGAATTTATCTCGATCGAGGTCAATAGGTAATGCCCCTTGTTTCGGGGTTGAGAAGCGTGAACTGACCCTCACTAGTAGTACTTTTGTTCCCCACTCAGCGAGTTAGGATTTGAGAGCGAAGCCAACCTTAGGGGTTCAGGGCACAAAATGTAGGGATAGTAAAAATAAACTTAACCCGACGGGTTGGCCAGCCAGAACTAGTCCCTAAAAGAGTTAAGGACTACAGTTAACACGTAATTTTTTAGGGGAGGGCAACTTGTTCTGGCCTGCCACTGCCGCTTGTCACCCGCAGAGGAGTGTGAATTACTAAATTCTCAACGAAAATGTCTCGTTGTCATCCTTAGCAAAATAGCCTACAAAACTCTGTCACGTGTTCGGATTTTGGTATTCTTGTCTAAGCCTAATCTAATCTAGCAGCATATTGAATTAAATTTCCTTGAATATTTTTTTCTTATCAAGGTCATGTGTAATAGCATCTAAAGATAATTGCATATAGGTATACCCGTTAAACCCATTTTTGTATTTTTTTAACTTGTCAGGTCACCTAAAATTTTGCATCATCACCTTAACTACCCTTCCACTACTGAGTCTTGAACCTTGGCTTTAGGCCAAGGAGCAAGCATTTTGACCATCACGCCAAAGCTAATAGTTGATATTTCGACTATTTGTTTGTTCTGCACTTTCCATTTTCCACGTTACTTTGATCTTTCTCGTTATAAGATGAACTATATATACCAAAATTTACACGTTACCAGCTTTGGCGAGAACGGCGGCTGCAACGCCCCCACCACAACCACTGCCTATGACGACAACATCACAGTTGATCGTGTGGAGGTTGTCGGTCTCTGTGACTTGAAGACCCTTGTCTGTTAGAGATTGGAGAAGAGAAGAGTCTGTCTCTGTCATGGTCTCTATAATGCCCTTCTCAAGAGGCCTCTGCTTTGGAACTTTGTGATGCTTCTCCTCATTCTCAACATTGTATCCAATAGCTTCCCATGCTTGGTTTCTACCATTTTCTCCAATCTGCATAAACACTACTATTGCTTACATTCGATTCTAAATTAGGTTTTAATATTGTTGGGCCTGTTAGGATTAGTGTGGTGGGTCGAGACAAACACTATCTCATATGAAATTAATAAGTATGCAGTTTTTAATGGATCACCTCAATCAGTTACGATGTCAACTTCAAGCTATTTGGTACATTTTTTTGGTTATGAACCAATTTGGAAATATTTTATTGAATTTTGTGATTTAGTTTCTAGTTAAAAGTAAACTTTATAAATTTTGCTAGCCTAGCTAGTCTGGTTGATAAAATTCTTGAACTTGACTGATCTAATTGGTAGGGGACCGAAATTGCTAAATATCGCTCCGTTACAATCTTATATATGGGGAGGCAAAATTCTCTAAAACCGACCTTTACCGACCCGATGGGGTATGAAAAGAAGATCACTACATCTGCCTCTAACCCGCCATGTAATCTAGACGAAAACTCAGTGTTTCACATCTGACTGATAGAGGGTACATAGAAATTCCCACTCCATTACTATCTTATATATACAGAGAAGCAAAAATCTTTGAACCCAACCTTGACCCAGTATCGCTAATCTAATGGAGTATAGGATGAAGATCACTATATCTGCTTTAAACCCACAATGTAATATATCATCTTCGAAGACAAATAAATATTTCTAACATGAGTTCCAATATTCAAATTCTAGTGAGTCAATTGTTCGGAGCATGTAAGGTTATGTTTATATTTCAGATTCCAATAAAAAAAGTATTTTATTTTCCTAAAGTAAATAAATTGAAGTATAGTACTTACATGTGAGAAGAAAATGTAGAGGCACAAGGCCTTGAGGTAGACAAAAGGTAGGCGAAGGGGTGTAAATATGCGGTGTTTGGACCAACTTTGGAGGATCTTTTCTCTGTTGGGCAAAGATATTGATGAAAAGGACTTGACAAAGGGCCATTTCTGAGTCAAGCATAGAGTCCCACATAGCAATAAAGTGCCCAACCTTGAGTTGAGCATCCACAAGAACACCCTCACCAGTATGTATGCCTCTACAAGTGCCCTCTTTGTTAACAGCTCCGCAGCCTACAAATCTCAAAATAAAAACACAGTTAAAAATGACCGTAGCCCAATGAAGACATGATATTTTCGATCTAATCAGAATTGGGTCGAATGTAACACTTTCAAGGATTAGGAGGGGTTCGGGGAAAACTCAAAATATTGAGATCGAGTCTCGACAACTATAACTAATGTTTTAAATAATGTTATGCGCTAGTTGGGTGAAAATGATTTTTTGAGAACTAATCGAAAAATAAATTGGATCGAATGATTTATAAAAAGTTATAGAGATTAATTGGAGATTAATTGAAAATTAATTGAACAAATTGGTAACTTTTATAACACTAACCATAACTAAGAAAGAGAACCTGGAGCAGATAGACTAGTCGCCGATAGACTAGTGGCAGAATCCCCAAGAAAGTGGATCCCCCCAAATCCAGGGAAACTAAAAATAAACGTGGATGGGGGAGTAGATGCGGAGAAGGGGCTATGGAGCATAGGACTGGTATGTAGGGACTCTGAGGGGCATATTGTGGGAGCTCCCTCAAGACGGTTTACGGGGCATCTCCATTCCGAAGAGGTGGAGGCCGTAGGAGTCAGATAAGCGTTATCATGGGCAAAAGGGAATAATTGGAACGAAGCGACACTAGAATCAGATTGCATTCGGGTGGTGGATGGGATCCGACAATCGTACCAAAGGAGAAATATGTTCGGGGGCATCATTCATGATTGCAGACGTATCATTTCTTCCCCAGGGGTGAATCTCACAGTAACGTTCGCTCGTAGGACCTGTAATAAAGTGGCTCACGAATTGGCCAAGTACGCTTTAACTAACAGTAGCTGGGATTATGGTGGGGGATCTGTCCCACCAACTATAGCTTCAGCTGTCCGGCTTGATGCCGGGTTAATTAGTAGTCTTTTCCTAAATAAAATTCGATTTACTTCAAAAAAAAAAATAATGGCAACGGGCGGGTTTAGCCAAACCCGCACCCGAACCCGTTCACAGTGAGCGGGTGCCCGACCCGTAAAAAACCTGTCGGGTACAGATTTTAATTGTAATCTGAAATCCGTCCCGAAAATCCAAATATTAATTCGATCAACAAATTTCTTTTACAATACAAGTACAAAAGGTAATATAAACATATTTTATATTATATTAATTTAAGTTTTTTGAGTGAGTTGGTAATTAAAATTTAGTTTTTTCACTTCTTTTGTTAAGAAAATTAATATGAATGTAAATTACATTACATAATATTAATATATAAACTATTATTATTTTAAATCTGTATGGATGTGGGTTATATCGGATCGAGTATAGGTCAACCCGCACCTGCTCAAAAACCCGGTCATAAAACCCGACCCAAACGCGCAAAACATCGAGTTTCACCCGTTTCGAACGGAACAAGTTGATCAGATACCCGTCGAGTTCGGATTTTTTTGTCATCTCTAACCATAACCATCATAAGTGGTCTATGTAAAAAATAAATATAACTTTTAGACTGGAGTTTTAAATTTGGGGCATGTTCGGGAACAAAAATTCCTTATACCTTAACAGAACATAGAATACGAGGAACACTCTTTGCCGTGACTAAAATTGGACTGAATATAACGAGTCTGATCACATAACTAAAATATTAACATTCTTAATACTGTTTCACCACAAATATTATATTTAGCTATTTTGTACGAGGATTCATGCATCTCAACATTTCTCACATGTGTTCTGGTGCCCAAACATAATAGAACCAATTAAATTGATCCGATGAACAAGTACATCGAAATTTTATCGGTTCGATTTCGATTTATAAAAATTAAGAATTGATAAAAAAATCGAACTGAACCAAATTGAAACCCGATTAATTTGAACATGTGGCTCATTTTAAATCATCGATCCTGATTAATGGGGTCTAAAATATTGAGAAAACAAGTTAAAGTAAAAATGGGCCAAAAATGTGAGAAATTCATGAAAACCAGTTATTAAAAACTCATCCAAAACTCGATAAGTCAAATAATTCAAAACGGTGTAAAATAAGATAATTTCACGAAATTTGGTTCATAACAAATTAACTAAAACCAAAAATTGACATGTTCATTACGAGTCTGATCATTGGTTGATTTAAAACCGAACCAAATAAACTCAAAATTGAACCATTAACAGCACTGCCATGTAATAACGAGTGCCTGTGGTCTTTACCTGGGTGCAAGTCGAAGACAACGAGACTCTGATATCATATTAAAAATTCAATTATCCTAAAAGTTCAAGCTGATACGTCCAAACATTTGTCTCTGTCTTGGAAACCTTACAACCTTGAGAGTCCTATTGTACATGGCCATGACATGGGATATGGGATGTGAATTACCAATTAATTACCTCATCAGGAATTGGAGCTTGAGATCCACAAGCATTGAAGAAGGATTTGAGAGAATCTGCATTACTCTTGTTGTTGTTGAAGTGGTGATGGAGATGTTGATCATCATTATCACCATCAATGTATGGCAATGGAGGAAGTATGGTCTCACAAAAGGAAGCTAGAGACTGCATCTCCCCAGCTGACAAGCCATGGCTGTACTTGCTCTTCCCTCTCCTGCCTCCACTCAACATAACATGCCTCTCTCTCCTCATATCTCTCTCTCTCTAACTTGGATATTTCTTGTACCATGGAACACATGAACTGTCTATATATATATATATATATATATACAACTTTCACAAAGGAGGCTGAGGTCATGAATGATGACACATATTTATGGCATTTCATTGTGTTTATCATTTTACAATAACAATTAATGTAGAATTTTAAAATAGACTAATAATATAGGGGTTGGGTTCACATATTCTAAACATGTGTATATTCTTAAAACAAAATATTGGGTCAGATTTTATAATTAAAATGTGATATTCTATTTATATATATTTTTAAATCTTCATATTTTTGTGCGCTTGAACATGAGTATATTCTTGTATTGAAAATGAAACAAGACATCACTACACCAATTATGTGTTAATGTGACACAATATATATGTTACCCTTAATATGAGATATATCACATAAAGTATTAGGTGACAATATGTGTGTCACCTTAATGATGTCACATATTCATTATCACTAAAAGTATTGGGTGATATTTAAAGCGTCAATTAAAGTATGGTGTGTTACCTTATTTTTGATTAATAGTGACAAATCGAATATATTATGTTATCCAAACATATAATTAGTGCAGTGACAACTGAAATTAATAAATACTAAATTAGAACAATGTAGTAAGTACTAAAACAAGCAAAACTGGGAATAGGAATGAGTCATATGTTTCAAAGTTCCCAACCACCAAAAGTAATGGCCATTTCAAAAGCATTGAATATATTGGTCTACCACTTTCAAATTTCATTAGAATGTACCATAATTATATATACACTAAAAATCTTATTTTCAAGTTCATTTTTTTGGAAATATACGGTTCATGAATTATTAATAGTTCGGCAAATTTTTATGTTTTGTCCAAAATTATTTTTAAAAACATTTATTTCCATGACAAAAATCAGTCAACATGACATTGATGTGGGTTGCCATATAGTTGACTTGACAATATGTACATTTAATGCACCCATGCATTTATTTTATCGATCTGCCTTGATTTCACTGCACATAGTTTTGTGTTTCGTGGTATCAGTATGGTTTAATTGTAAGTTGTCACATGCATGTACAATATTCTTTGCTGGAGTGTCAATATCTTACACGTTATCTCAAGTTTACAATGTTCATGTACCAAAAATGGGTCATAAATATTGTGTGATATGTTTGTTAATACAAATTCTGTTTGTTTGTTTGGTTTTATATCTCTACCGTACGTAATTAGATCGATGTGTAATTTGTTTTCACAAAATAGATCTGATTCACAATATATTTTTGTGTAATTATTTGTAAAACCGTGTGTAATTATCTCATAATTGAAGTGTCTCAAAATTATCTATATATATAGAGAGATTATTCATGTATGATAAATCACACAATATTTATTCATATATGTAACAAAAATATGTTTAGAGATTATTCATGTATGTAACAAAAATATGTTTATGAGTTTTACATTCATGTCCCTCTGGAATTCCCTTACATTTAATTACTGATGATGAAACAAAAATATTTTAACTGTGGATTATTCTAAAAATGTACACTCTTGTAAATAACCCACTTTTAAAAAATTACCCAGAAAGGTAATTAGAAAAAATGACTACTTTTGTGAATTGTAAACTTTGCACATGACTAACTACCTAGATGATTGTCTAGATAATTCATATATATACACTCTACTTGTGAAATTTTGTCACAAATAAGTACTCTTATGTATTGGGCAATTAAGAAATCACTTATGTTATGTAGTCACACATTTTCAATTAACATATATATCATATACGTCAAATTAACTTCTAGCTAGTCTCACATACGATGAATATTTATCTAATATTTTCGTATTATTTTGTTGTTTTTGGTTTAAAAACTCAAAAACGACGAAGACGAGACGAAGAGCTGAGAGTGACCTTAGAATGTATGAAATGAGAATCGAGAGGTTAAAATCAATGTTGATTAAACTTGAGTTTGTGTTAGTCGAGAGGATGAAATGAGTTTTTTAAATGAGGAGAATTAGCTCCGATCGATTTAATGAAACTCTCAAGAAGATCATTCCTAGTTTCCTACCCTATATATGGACCCGCCATGCTGCTGTAGTTAAGTCACCAGCCACCTACTCTCTAGCATATTACGAAATGATAATAGACTATTCAATGGTATTGGGACAACAAGAAGAGATCACATGTTTTATATACACGTACCAATCATCATTACTAGCGCCATGAATAACCACCCACCCCTGTCTTCTCCACGCGTGGACACTATATATGTCATAGTTTATCACATCCTACGACACATTGTTGTGTCGGTTATAATCTTTCACGGTCTAATAAAGCGAAAGTTTACAACAAGTATTCGACTCAAAAAATTACTCCCAAAAATTTATTAGTTTATTAAGCAAATATACATATAAATGGGAGCATGAACATCATTCCATAACTCAATCTAAATGCACTAATGTGTTAAAAAATGTAGAGCAACGATCAGGTACAAATCCGAACATCTGAATCGGTAGAATGTGCAGAATAGTAGAACGTGATTGACCTCTATAGAATGGGTAGTGTCAAATGGTAGAACGTGATTAACCTTATAGAACTTAGGAAATGTGCGTTGTAGAACCTTCCTACCATGTGTCGTGCCCTGGGAGAAATCTTGTTCAGATCTTCAACGACTCAACGACTATAGAACGTTCAGACGAGGTGTAGATGATTTTGGCTTGAAATTTTAAGTTCTAGAGAAAAAAATGAATTAATAAATTGAAGAAAACATAATTAAAACTTAAAAAACAATTGTTATACATAAGATAAGGTTGAATCCCAGATGATCAAGACATAACCATGATCGACTTGTGAAGAAATAAAAATATGATGTAAAAATCAAATACTTTGTAAGAAGATGACATAGTGTAGGATTTTGAAAAAGAATGACGTAACCTACATAAATAAATAGAAGCATATGATTTGATGTGAACCAAACCATATAGTATAAGTCGTGCGAACCAGCAGTGTGGCGACACATGTGCACATATTTACATTATTATGATATGTATTTTCATAAAATAATCAGCCGATATTTTCGTTATTATGACATATATTTCCATAACCCGATTATAACTCCTTGTTACATCTGTGGAACTCTCGTTACACCCGAGAATCCTCGTTACTCCATTTCCCTGACAATGTCGTTCCCCTCGTTACACTCAGGGACTCATTGTTACACTATTCCTCCAACATAGTTTCATTGATTTCTTATAATAAAAAATGCACGCTCCCCTTGGTACACTCGGGGAATACTCGTTACAACATTCCCCTTCAAAATTCAGTGATTTCCTATTAAGAAAAATACATGTCCTCTTTGTTTCACCATTTTCCTAATGAAATATGATGGGGGATAGGTGTAGCGAGGGAGGCAAGAACCCGACCACATCGTTATGGTCGAGACCCTCTTTACTTATAGAGTATATATTCCCCTAATAATATTGAGCATTAACTCAAATTTGAATGTTATGGAAATACATGTCATAATGATGAAAACACCATCTAATTGTTTTATGAAAATACATGACATAATAATAGAAACACGTGCAAGCAGCTAATTCTCGTGATTTTCACACAATTTTTTGCCTACTATTGAGTTTCACTCGCTTAATAGCAGAGTGCCATAATATTTCTGACCCGACGGGACTTTCTTAACACACCATACCTGACGAGCCAAACAATAAGTATTGATACCCGACACAAAATAGGTTTTCTCCTCATGACAAGAAATGAGCAATTCTCCAACTAGTGACATACTTTCCCAATACCATCTCCTGACCAAAACGTTAAATTTACTCTAAATTAAAATTAATCTTCAATTCTTTTATTAGCATTTTAATTTATCCGATCATTTATTTCACATGTTAATTAATAAATCAAACATATATAAATAAATCATAACCCGATGAGTAAAATCAAGAATTTCGTGCATGGAAATTTTACACAAGTACAAAACTTTTAAAAAAGAGAGAGGAAGTGAATTGAGCTATAGGGTTTGATAACGGTACGTAATTAATCGAGTGGATAAAAAACGAAAATGAAGTCACATTCTCGTAGAGGACGATGTACGTAAAAACCAAACGCTCTCTAATGTACAAACACTTAAGTAAATAATAAAAAAGAAATTGAAACATCGATCGATCCTCTACAAAATTATATATACGCATGCGTATATATCGATCTACGTGCGTGCATGCATGTGTGTTGTGTTGTGTTGGTTGCTGATTTATCCGGCGGGTTCTTCCCGGGTAGGGGGTTGACCTTTTCTCGATGACTTTGACGTTGACCCTTCGCCTATGCTCGAGGACGACGATCCTTTTGTCTTCTTCTTTCTCGATGTTTTTGGGGCTACAGACCCGTCTTCGGATTCGCTAAGGTTGTTTGTGTCTCTGCTCCTCCTCGACCGGTGGTGGCTCGACCCTTCTTTGTCTTTGTTCTTGTCCTTGTCCCGCCGCCTATGCTTCGACTTCTCACCTCCCGAGCTTCTTGATGAGGCTGCATATAATATCATTACGACGAGTTCATTGAAGAGGTCGAGTTTGGGCTTCTTGAGAACAAAGAGACTTAAGTGAAGCCTAATAAAAGGTAGGTTTTTTATTTGAGAAACAGGTAAGAGGTGATTAACTTAACTAAAATATTAATTTGATAGTTGAATGAACGATTATAGTTTTATATTAACACGGTCATCAAGGTTATTAATCAGGTATAGTGACTCTCGCAATTTGAGGGAACAAGTTATAGGTTGTACACACCAATGGACAACCAAAGACGGTGATTACATTGTGGTTGAAAACTTGCGACATTACGACAAGGAAATAAATTAAATTGGGTCGAGATAATATTATGTTAGATATTTATATCTTGTAGTCACGAGTTCAAATACCAAAATCTATAAAAGAACATGTATTTCTGTATGTACCTCCTACTCCTTATAATGTTGAAGAATATAAAGTCACACGTTAAAAGAATATGAAATCAATAGGTTGTATATAAATGGTTGGAACAAACCCAATTAATAGGCTTGAGCTTTTAGTTGTGGAGCCCGTCATGATATGTACAATCCAGTTTTATATGGTATCAGAGAGCGGGTCGATTTGGGCATGTGTTGGTGGGCCTTGCCTTCCTGTGGCTCCGCTCCCTTATAAACCCGATATTGTGGTCCACGTAAGGGGGGAAATAAGCCCACATACAAAAAGATATGTCCTACTACGGCCCATGTAAGGGAAGTGAGTTGATAAAGGCTCACGTGTATAATACACGTGAGGGGGAGTGTTGAAAATATAAAGTCTCACATTAAAGAATATGAAATCAATGTGTTGTATATAAAGGGTTGAAACAAATTCAACTAATAAACTTGAGTTTTTAATTGTGAAGTCCGATCTCATATATATAACTTACATTAATTTCGCATCCAAATTCAAGAAAATGGGATTGTCTATCAATTAAGACATGCATGCTTTAGAGCATTAACTAACAACTTAAAATTTTACTACAGTAACATCAATATATAGTACCATATTGTTTTCAAAGTATAAAGTAATAATTTGAACGTACCATCTAAAGCAGGGCCGCTTTGGGGTGCGAGTTCCGGAGCAGCTTTATAATCCCCCATCTACAAAATTTAGCATTTTAATGGAGTGACTCGTTTGTTTTTTAAAATAATATTTTCTAAATTTACTCATAACAACTACCATGTTAATAGATACAACACAAATTGAGCTAAGTGGTAAGAAGTTCACCTAATACACGTGAGGTCAAAAAAACGACGATGGTGATGCAAATGATATTTATTTGGGGAAAAATTTCTTCATAAACATTTTTGATCTATATATTGATAATACATACCCAGCTTGGCTTGGTTGTATTATTGGCATCATCCATTCCAATATGTGCAACATGTTTTACATCAGTTGGAAACCCAATTTGGATCTCCTCTTCTTGTTCCTTGTCTTCTACAAATTTTCCATATTCAAAATAATTCAATATTCTCTAATTTTAAGGTATGTATACAAAACCCCAAAAACGTGCATGCATGCATAAATTGATTATTTACATACCAAACATGTTTGTAATTGAGAGGTGTTTGAGCCCTTTCAAAAGACCCTTCACCTTGGTCCCCATTGCCTATATATGTATGTGTATAATATTAAGCCTTTTTCTTGAACAAAGACTTTGAATAATGCAAGAACAAAGAGTGGTGCGGAAGATAGAAATTAAAGTACTAAAACTATAGAATTCTTGATTGCAAATCCAAGAAAGGACTTGACAATCAAGACCTCAAAACAAGAGGAAAGCTCAAAATCAAAATAGAGCTTAATTACTTTGTTTTGTTTCACAAAATTGTGAGGCCGAAACGATCATTCAATCAAAATCACTACTATTCTTGTGTTTGAGATTTTAACGGTAGTTTTTGTGATTCTCCGCCTAAAACGCTTGTCCAGACTATTTTCTTGATCTACTATATTTAATTTGTATTGTAATATTATATTGTTTACAATTATCACTTTCTCCAATTTTATTTATTTTCTTATTTAGTAATTATTGAAACCAAGTATAGCATATATATCTAGCTAGTGCAATATTTTATTGAAGGTATTTTTGGCGATAAAAATTAGGTGCTAATAGGAGATCAATTATGAAATTGATGTGTTAAAAGCAGATAGAATGTAGAATTAAAATCAAGTTAAAGAACATAACCTAATTTGAATGTACATTTAAGGACACACTGGAATAACATAACAAGAGGCCAATTAATACAAAAGTTAGGTGATGCAAGCTCATACAAAAGTTTATGTGTTCTATGTTCTATCGTGTAATTTTGAACTGTAGATGCTTGATTCACAGATGGCAAACGAGAGAAGTGTGAGAGCATGTCAAGTATAATTTTATTCAAAATTTTGCCTCGATCAATGCCTATTCGTAAAAATACATGAACTCTAACAATGTAATAGTTTTGTTTCAAAATAATAGTTTTGTTTCAAAATAATAGTTTTGTTTCAAAATAATATATACATAAGGGTGGGAAATTCACATAGTAACAATTTCAAAAAAAACACATATATAAGGTAGGAAATCCAAGGTTGTTCATTGTAAAATCAAAACTCCAAAAGATGAAAATTCAATGATTGAATCCGAACAAATTTGTTTAAGTGCTTATCTCAAAACCCATAAATTATACAATTGCTAACCAAAACAGAACAAAATCATAAAAACAAGTAAAATCATGTTGAAATTATTGTACATTTCACCAAATCTACTGGTCTTATATATAAGACAATAAGGAATACCCATATAGGTCAAAAACAAAATATAAAAGTAAAAGCTCCGGTCACATCAGATCGCTAGTTCCAATCCCTAAAATCACTACTCTTTCGTCACGATGCCTTCAAGTCATCCAAACCGATGCTAGCCTGCATAGCACAAATTGATACCATAAACACGAAAGTCGTTGAATTCAATCCCTACACACGTGGTTGATCAGTCTCCACATCACTACCAGAATCGATCTTACCAAGAATTTATGATTCTCTTCAAGGAACGGAGCGAAATTCTTGCAAAAACTCTCCATATCGCCTTTTGTGTCCCCTGCGCCGCCTATGACCTCCATGAACTTCTTCCTCTCCGGAGCAAGCTTCAACACAACCTGTCATTTCAACGTTAACCAAGTCACGCATGCAAATTTTTACTGGTATTCTAAGAATCTCCGACTAGCTAGTCCCCAAATAGTTAATGTTTAGCCAATTAATCATGTTAGTCACCAGATACTCTATCCGTTCGACTAGCGCTTAACAGTTTTTATAAAACCATAGCCAACTCCATGGTAAAGTAGCCAAAACAGTTGCTTGAAGCACGTTCCAAAAACAAACTAGTATATTAATAGACGGGGCCCACTTTGTAAAAAAATAAAAGCCAAATTCCAAATTAGTTTCTTTCTCCCCCAAAGTAAAAGGGTCCAATATTTTTCTCATTTCTAATTTTTATTTTAGGCCTCAACAAAGGTTGAGTCGGTTTGTAGAACATTGATTTTTACACTCAAATTTCACCAAACCCATGGTACTAGCAATAAAGTCGTTACAGTGAAGCTCGAACTAGCAAGCCAGCCATGCCATTTCTTCAGTGTCTTCTGGTATGAATCCGTACACGCTTGTGCCATCGTCCAATCCGGATGGTCAAGCAAGTTGCGGAACAGTTGAACCAAGAAATCCATTGCTCTGATAAATACAGAGAGAATGATACCATGAGTACTATCATGAACATTTCATAGAACTCCAATTAAGTTACTAATGTCAAGTACAAGTAGTACCTTGTGAGCCAAAGAAGACCGTTGGTGCAACTAGTTGATTCTTTCGCGGTTTTAGATTGAACCTCGACTCGTACCATACTGTACAAGGCGTTGAACTCGGATGGATTGGACGCATATTTGTTTTCCAACCTCTATAACCAACATTTGGTCGGAAGAAAAAGGATAATAATGTGTAGTGTTAAAATCGGAAAAAAACACTTAACATAACAAAGAACTAGATGGAAAATCACATGCATGTATCGGAAATTTTTTAACATAACAAAGAACTAACATACCGTAATGTTGCCTCCAATATCAGATTTCACAAGAGTCATAGCAGTTCCAAACTTATCTGAAAACAAGAAACAGTGAGTTTAGTATCTGAAGAGCTTACAAAACGAGTTCATTTTCCATGCAAAAGAAATGATCAGTTCTAAACCTTGTGTTTAGGGAAAATACATACGACTCTCCACATAATGCCGATAAAAAATTAATTTAAGAAACTATTGGTTCTTAATCTTTTGGGTTTTGTTGTCCGGTCTGATGTACAGGAGAACAGTAAGAGAAAACACAGATCATTATCCAAACTAATGAATTTGTATACATTAGAAATTGTACATTTACTGAATTTGTTCTTGATTTTAGGGATTTGAGAATTCGGTAGTGTGCTTAATTTTTAGGGTATTAGAATTTGTATATGTTTGATTTTCAAGCAAGTCTTCCATAATCAACATCTTCTTTGGGATCATGAGGGCAATCGTAGAAATTTTTGTTTTTGGACTAGGTTTTTGCTTACAGAAATTAAATAGCCAATGATTTTATAAAGGTTTCGTTTGTATGGGGTTGCATATGTTCCATCATTTTTGCCTTATTCTAGTTCTTTGGTTCATGTTTATGTTCATGTAATTTCTGTTTTACAGAGTTTTCTTTGTATGTTCTAATGTTTTTATGGACAACAGATCAAGATAATAGAGGATGTGATTGTTGTCCAAACCCAGGATTTCATAGTCGCAGTCGCAGCTCAACGATACTCCAGACGGAGACCAGCCGACAGAAATTCCTTTAGATGCTCAGATGGCGGTTATAACGACGGTGGCGAAGAGCAAGAGGCGAGGCACCAACGTGAGTGGATTTGGCACCAAATTCGTGAGGCCTCCACAACAGCAAGGTGGTGCTCGTGCACCTGGTTTCGATGTTACAGAGGAACGCCTCGCAATTGAGGTTGATCAGGAGGTCGAGGAGAGAACGCGGCAGCTGCAAGAGGAGCACAAGGCACGCACAGCTGAGCTTGAGAGACAACTTGAATCGGAACGGGAGGCCAAAAAAACCGACATTCTCAACAGAACCGTGATGGAGGCAATGAACAAGAACAGGAGAAAAAACGAAAGGAAAGGGAGGAACAGATGCATCGGGAGATTATGGAGAAAATGATGAAGAAATAGTTTGGCCAATGTCCTTAGTTTAGAGGTTTTGTTTTGTATGAAACATTTGATAGTTTTTGGACGATACTGTTTCAATTTAAACTACTTATAAATTTTTTGAAATCCCGTTTGCAGTACATGAACTGTTTGTGTGCTTTTAAAAGTTGTTTGCATGTTTCAAATGGGTAATGGAACACAATTCGATCAATTTCTTTTTCAAAATTCCGCTTATGTATACCTGACACACATAGCTAATGTACATCGCTCTACAGTTCACCTAGCCGATGCATCCTAGTGAGGCCAAATGCGTCAGCCAGCTCAAGTTACGGCCGACGCAGCAATGCACGCCGGCTAGGTGAAGGGCAGAGCCGACGTACATACATGGTTGGTTGTAACTTCAACTGGCCGACGCATATGGCATCGCCATGATGTGTTGGGTAGGTGAACTGTAGAGACGACGTATATAGGTTATGTGCATCGGGTGTAACTTTACCAGGCCGACACAAATGGCCTTACCAGGTTGTGTCAACTATCTACACTGACTATGTTTGTCGGCATGACCCATTTCCGACCACTCATGTCCCGACGCATCTGTGTCGAGTGTAAATAGCCGACATGTGTACTGCATATACCCGAAGCACTAGATGCGTCGACAGTGAGCAAATTTCTACTAGTGGACGGCAGACACCTCTAGTTAAGGATTATAATTTTTTTTCCATAATATAATCTTAAGGTTCATTTATAACCATTAGTTGGATACAATGCAATGAGAAAATATTGAATACAAACCGCAATATGCATATCATAATTTTCGGGAAAATATGTAAAAGGTAATGATCGTAATGAACAAACATAAACTTAAAATTTTCATACCTATAACGGGTAATATAAGTTTGCATACATCGAGAAAAGGCTTGGATAGTATTTCCCCTTGTGATGACTTGATGTTCTTCATTCCTTCCAAGGAAGGAGTAAACACGGATCCTTCCATCTTGTAGATACGCCGCAAAATTAAGCGATAGACGAACAAAGATATGTGAAAATAAGTGTTGAAATTAACCGTATAATCCTTACATCAAACTTACTATTTTAATTACACATGTAAAATGGGTCATATACATAATGTCAGACTCTACAATTAAAATGTCAATCTTATTAATTGGGTTTGTACAAATTTATATATTTTCAACACTCCCCTCACGTGTGTTATACACGCAAGTTTTCTTCAACTCACCACCTCACACGGGCCATAATAGAACTGGGTTTCTAGGAGAGCGGAGCCACGAGGAAACAATGCCCATAAGTGTGCAAATCAACTATGCTTTGATACCATGTGAAATTGATCATATATATTGAGTCAGACTACACAACTAAAATGTCAATCTTATTAGCCGGGTTTATATATCATCAGTTACACAAAAGTTACCCTCAAACCACAAAGATTTACACTTCTTCCAGCTCAAGCCGATCCTATAGACCTAAATGATCAACTAATTTTGTCATAAAAAGGACAAAATAGACTAACCCAAAATCTTCCAACCATTGGGGGATAGAACAACATGTAACTCACCTTGCCCTAATCCACTAATTGAAAGATTTAATTTCTAAAAACCTCTGGTTTTATTGATAACCAAACAGATCCCAGAAATTTGTTTACAGAGAAACCTTCAATCTAATAATCCCCAATTTTCCAAATTCAAATGCAAAATATGTTGCATGCAATACAGTAATCAATATGATCTTAAACAGATACAGCAACCATAACTCAAAAACAATTCAAAATCAGATAAAATAAAAGTACCTTTTTGGCTGATACTGCAGTAATCGATCAAAATAGTAATGAGATGATGAAGAAAATTGATATATTTACCCAAAAAAGGATTAATAATAAGTTTCTTTTAATTAAATGCTATCTTATTGATGAAACAAAAAAACAGAGGTAGAGAGGACTGACTTAATCTTAGGCCCAAGAAGACCCAGGCCCAAATTCCTGAACAAGAATTATAATTTGCAGCCCAATGGGCCCAAATCACAAAAAAGCCCTATTCTGGGCTCGCTCCAAAACCTACTATATAATGAACACTTAGCGAAAACCCTAACTCCTCATTTCTTCTTGGCTCCGCCTCTCTGAGCTCAAGCACAAGCACAAGCACAGACCAATCGCATTGACCAGAAATGGTGGATTTCTCATCTTCAACAAATCTATCTTTCTTCAATTTATCTTCTTTACCTGCAATATCAATCTGGAGTTTCTGATTTTTTTTCTTGGTGATTCAAAATTGTAGCCTTTCAAGAGGTACGTTGAGATCGGGAGGGTCGCTCTCGTCAACTACGGGAAGGACTATGGCAGGCTCGTCGTCATTGTCGACGTTATCGACCAGAATCGGGTATGTGATGCTATTTCTGTGTTGGAGCTTGATTTGGTTAGTTGATTATATAGGTTACATGAGCTTGAATCTGAATTACAAGTGGTTTGAGATTAAACAAGACTTTTTGTTGCATATTCAATTTTTTTTATGGAAATTGAACTTAAGTAAAGCTAATGAAGTCTACTTGTTGTCATTTTATTGTAGTGGTTATGTGACTATGTTTATCTAGATTCAATTATTGAATTAGTTTACTGTTTAATTGCAATATCATAACATGTTTTGATTTGTTAGTTTGCATATGTTTTGTTTTAACCTATCTTGTTTAGAATTGTCAGGTGTTTAATTTGCATTAATATGTAAACTTAAATAGAAAATAATTTGTTTGATATTAATTGTTAATAACCATACATTTGTACTGTTAGCTATCATGGTTATTTGTGAGTAGAAACATGTAGTTGCAGATGGGAAATTGGCTTTGTTTTGTGTTTTCTTATCAAAATTTATTGAACAGAGAAATTAATTTTTGATGATGCAGAATGTGATTGTTAATTAATCTTCTGTTATGAATTTCTTGATGTATTGTTAGGAAGGTGTTTGTAATAGTTTTGCAACATGTGCCACTTTAATGTGAATTATGTGGTTGATGCTTTATACGGAAAAAGAGAAGATCATGGAAATATAAAGCTTTGAACTTTGGGAAGAAGAGTTTGAGAAATAGAGAGTTTTGAGAAACACTATGTTTAATTGTTAAAATATGAGAGTATGAAAACCCTGGGTTGTGCAAACCTTAACTCTACGGTCATTCCCTTCATTATGTTGTATTTATATGGGATATGATGGCTTTATTTTTATTCTGGCTACTCGAAAATGCTGTGTTTTTAGTGGTTTTATTTCTTGAGATATGTATACTTTGCTGTATGTTTTTGAATCATAGCTCTTGAAATTTGAACACATGGTCCATGTTTATGTATAATGTTGATTGCTTTCCATGATTGGTTTTCTGATCAGTCACTAATGACAATTTGATGTTTGTATATTCAGGCTCTTGTTGATGCTCCTGATATGGTTAGAAGCCAGATGAACTTCAAGAGGCTATCGCTGACCGATATCAAAATTGATATCAAGCGTGTCCCCAAGAAGAAGACATTGATCGAAGCTATGGAGGCTGCTGGTATGACCCATGAAAAACACTAGTTCAATAAATCTGAATGTTAGTTTTGCTTTCATGCATTATTAAATGATTTCTGTGATTGTAGATGTTAAGAACAAGTGGGAGAAAAGTTCATGGGGCAGGAAGCTCATTGTCCAGAAAAGGAGGGCCGCTCTTAATGATTTTGATAGGTTCAAGTTGATGTTGGCAAAGATTAAGGTTTGTTACTAACTACAACATTGTTATGCATTGTTGATATTCTTTTTGGTTCCAAAACATATCATAATTGGTGAGTTCTTGCCTAAAAATGTGTTGTTGTGTGTACTATTTTGCAGAGGGGTGGACTCATCAGGCAGGAGCTCGCGAAGCTGAAGAAAGAGACCGCGGCATAGAGACATTAGTCCATATGCAGTTTGAAATTTTGTTTTGGAATCATTGCAAGTTGTACTTCTGGATTATTTTGTTTTGTTTTCAAGGGATTCAAAGTTCAACATTTGGTTTGAGGAAATGTGGAATTGGAAAGCCTTTACAACTTTAAATTGTTTGTTGTGGCATTTCTCACAAGATATTTATTTTATTTAAACTTGTGTAATCCATGCTTTACCCATAAAATCTTTACCACCCTTTGTCACTATTAGTGTGAAATTGAACCATTGAGGTGTTCTCGACTGCTAGGGCCTAGTTATTAATTGATTGATTCTGGTTTTACTACACTTGGTTAATGTGCTCTTTAACTCATGTTACCAATCAAACCAAAATGGGTTGTATGAAACTGATGAGACTGAATTACAAAACTGTGTTGAATGAGTTGGGAGCTCATATCTACAATCAAAATAAATTAAAAAACTCATGCTGAATAAATCGGGAGCTCAGGATCTGCAATCGAAATAAAGTCTGAGATCACAAAACCTAATATTTACAATTAGAATAAAGTCAAGAGCACCAAATGATATGGAATTAAATTTTAGTCGCAACAAAATAAAGATGATATAAGAACTTGATATTTTCAATTAAAATAAAATCGCTCGATATTCTCAATTAAAATGAGATGGAGTAATATAATTCGTTTTTAGAAAACCGAGAGCTCAACCTTAATAAAATCAAGGCCACAAAACCAGTCTAGTTACGAGGAGACCCCTGCTTTAAACACAAAATACTTTTTATTTTTTAGGTCTCATGAAAATAAGTAACAGTCTTACCAAATAATAAAATGAATATAAAAAAGGTTTAATAATAGGCCATACAAGCTTTTCCTCATTTTGTTCTTTGGAGCTCTGATTCACACCAGCGACTAACTATGCAGGTACTCAAATCTCTCTCTTCTCCAATCTTCATCGTTCGCAAATTTTCGATCTTTTCGCAACTATTCTCAATTCCAGAGACCCTTCATTAGATTATCTGATATTTGCTCAAAACCCTTATTTTTGTTAGGTTTAACGAGAAACATACTGTGTAAGACAAACAATTTAGTTGTTTCTATTAGATTGAGCCAAAAATTTCTGTTCTAGAAGCTTAGTCTCGTAATGGGTTCATGATTTGATGATTCTTGTGCCTGTATCTTGATTTCTTGTTGAAATTTCAGTAATTGCTTGACACATTAATGAGCAAATGTGGTTTTTGTGCTTGTGCTCACAGGCTAGTGACAGGTTTAATATCAATTCCCAGCTTGAGCATCTCCAAGCTAAGTATGTTGGAACTGGGCATGCTGACATGAACAGATTGTGAGTTTCCCCAATTCAGCACATAACTAATACAATCGTATTCGATTTGATCTTTTTGTTCTACAATCGTATTCGATTTGATCTTTCTGTTCTACAATCGTATGCTGACAATCGTACTAATACAATCGTCTCTGTGCAGTGAGTGGGCGGTTAATATCCAGCGTGATAGCTATGCTTCTTATGTCGGCCACTACCCGTTACTGTCCTACTTTGCCGTTGCTGAGAATGAATCTATTGGAAGGGAACGCTACAACTTCATGCAGGTTCTTGCTTTTTCTGTAAACCTTGCTTTATTGCTCGTAGTTTTGTTTGTGTTAGAGTTTATTCGAGTTCTTTGTGATATTTCTAATACATAATTTGAGTCATATAATCATTAGTTTCATTTTGAGCGTCAATGTATAGACGTGTATGCTTGACATTTGGCACGGGATTGATAGAGCAAATAGTAGCTGTTTACATGGCTTCAGATGCATCAAATTTGTCCGGAATGCGCTTTGCTTACTGCAATCTGATAAAGTATCACATTCACATTGTAAATGCAGCTGCTAAGTTTCCGCAACTCTTCATAACCATAAACCGAGCCTTAGCATTATAATAGCAGCCATAGGTTGAAATCATAGTCTTTCAATAACTCTTGCAATCTTCTGTGGCTCGTATCAATAATTCCTCGACTTTTAACCATCCATATTTTATGTTGTATGCTCTTACCGTGGAATTAGCAATGTTATAAGAATCCCCGACTTGTCTGATTAATCCTTTAATCCGATTTATTTTCCGACTAATCCCCGGTTTGTTTCTTATAACACTGTCAATTACTAATTAGTATGTTTCTATTATTCAGGTTTGCTAAACTGACAGTGAAGTGCTGTATATAATAATATCAATATATTAGACTTGTCGATCATTAGAAACAAGCCTTATATGAGGAAAGAGTATTTATCAGGCACAAGATGCAATCATCAAAGTTGAATTTAATTTTGATGACCTCTCACAATTCTAGGGCTCACATGATTATTATATTAGTACCACAGCTCATCATTCCCAAATAATGTAATGAAAATTGTGAAATTGACGTTTCTTCTTTTGTGAGGGATGATGAAATATTTGCAAGTGATTTTTCCATGTAATCATGGGAAGATAATGTTGAATCACGCTTACCTGTAACGAAAATTATGTCTATTGAATAGTGAATCGTGCTTGAAGGATGTTTTGAGTTACCGTGGTTTTATTTTATCATCAAGATCACATGATCTCACAATTTAACTTGATGACCTCACAATTCTAGGGTTCACATGATTATTATATTAGTACCACGGCTCATCATTCCCAAATAATATAATGATTTTTTTATCAGCTCCCAAATAATATAATGAAAATTGTGAAATTGCCTTCTTTTTTTTGTGGGATGGTGAAACATCGGTAAGTGATTTTTCCACGTAATCATGGGAAGATAATGTTGAATCGGGCTTAAAATGCCCGCAACGAAAATTATGTCTATTGAATAGTGAATCTTGATTGAGGGATGCTTTTACATGGATGTTATAACTTTTAAGTTACCGCTGCTTTATTTTATCATCAAACTGGCATGACTTCTAATTTTTTGACTACCCATCGGATTTTTACGTGCAGAAAATGCTCTTACCGTGCGGTCTCCCTCCCGAGAGAGAAGATGATTAAAGAGAAGAAGATTGAGAAATGCAGTGATCTGAAAACCTAATGAAGACTGGGTTGTGACATTATTCCATGATCTGTTATTGCTCATTTGGAGTAATTTTAGGCTCTGTTGATTTTATTATGATTGATATTGGATAAGAAACTTATCTGTTGACTTAGTTCATAAGCATTACATTGATTTCTTTCCTATTTTAGTGTCAAGTTGTGTATTCTGTTGTTTACAGGGTTTGTTGTACCCATAGCTACCTAATCAATTGGTCGAACCATTTTCATTATTCAAATGGTTTGTGAGCCTCATTCATAACTTGTTATGAGTTATGGTTTGGTTTATGATTTAAAAAAATAAAATTTTTGAGTTATTCTTTTGGGTAGAGAATTCATATAATAAATATGAGGGCGTTGTTTCTAATCTTCACGTCGACAATATTACTTCAAATTATTGATGATAAAAGAAACTCTTTTAGTGGTTTGTTATTCATCGACATAGTGTAAATTTTGGAGAAACTAAATTGAAAGAACATGTGTTTTTGACTTTTAAAATTAATTTGTGAATAATCTCTAATTAACTTTTTATAATTAATCTCTATAGTCACCAATTAATCTTCTATTATTTTTAATATTATTTGACTACATACGGTAGAATAATAATTTCAAAATTTTATCAATAAAGATAATGATGTATAAATAAAATATAGTAATTATCCTTTTATAATATGTGTGAATAGATTATTCTCTAACAATAAACCAAATGCTAATGGATAATAAAAATCAATATCCCAAAAATTATATCATTTTCCTTCTTCTGCAATCTCTCTCTCTCTCTCCTGAATCAAAATCCCAATTTTCTGTTCCTTTTCCTCTCTTCGTCTCTGTCTCAAACCCGACTTTTCTTTTCCGGAACCCAACCCTAGATCCGTAGATATTCCTCGAATCTAAACCCTTCTCTCCTGCAAATCGCAGTTTCAGATTTTTTTTCTCCTCAACCTGAATCGTCACTCCAATCCAATCCCTTTTCTCAATCGTCCCAAATAAAATTTCAAAAAAAATCATCTCCCCGTGAATTTAGCACAAAGATCCCTATTTTAGTTCACTTTCCTTTAAGTAGAGCTCGCGAGAAAATATGGAAACTGCCCTTTCTCGGAGCCAATAGCCTCTTTTCGGGTCGCCGATTCGAGGGTCTTTTGTGATATTAGAATCTTTTACTCTATTATCACACAGGGCTTGAGAATTTGAGGGTCGGCTGTATTTTTTTGAAAACGATAGAAATTGAAATTGGGGGTTGCTGGTTTTTTGGGTTGTTGGGTTTTTGGGTTGTTTTGTTAAAGGTAGGGTTTTTGGAATTTGAGGCTCAATCATGGAGAATTTGATTGGTGGGAAGTTTAAGCTTGGCAGGAAGATTGGAAGTGGGTCGTTTGGCCAGCTTTTTCTGGGTAAACTTTTAGATTTCATTCTATTGCAGCAATCAGTAGCAGTTTATTGGTGTTTTTTGATGTTTTTTTTTGTATTGGTTTGTTGATGCAGGTGTTAATATACAAACTGGAGAGGAAGTAGCAGTGAAGTTGGTATGCTTGTGACCTTCCACTTTAGTTATAAAATTCAGTTTCTGAACTTTTGGGGATTTTACTGAATATGTGATTGTTGGCTTAAGTCTGTTTTAGTACATTCTTACGTTTTTATGGATTGAGTTTTTAGTCTAGTATGTACATAATGAATCCTTCTTGGCCTAAGGAGACTGCACTGAAAATTGGACACATGCTGAAATGTATCCATATACTAATTTATTAGATTCACCATGACATGATGGGTCTAGATAACAGAATTTGCATGATTTGATTCCTGAGTATGACTTTGTCCAACACACAAATCCGTCTTGATTAGTAATTTGTATGGCAAATCAGTGCTTGAAAGTAATTAACAATCAGGATGTGCGTGCTCCCAAAGCTTACTTCGCCAAGCGCTTGAAATTCTTGTTCTGATGGCCAGAGTTCGAGTCACGATAGCAGTATAAAATTTAACTGTCTAAACAAATTGGGATGTGATGTTTGTGGTGATATAGCTCTCAGGGCTTGGGATCATTGTTTTGTTCTACAAATTTATCTCCAACTTTGTTTCTCCAGGAATCAGTGAAAACCAAGCACCCTCAGCTGCACTATGAGTCAAAGTTGTACATGGTTCTCCAGGGAGGATGTAAGCCTCTTTTAAAGTCTATTTATTTACTACAACCAATGAGCTGAAGTCGTTTCACTGCCTTGATCACTATTTATTTTTTTGACATGTAGCGGGCATTCCCCATCTCAAATGGTTTGGAGTTGAGACTGAATACAATGTTATGGTTATTGATCTTCTCGGTCCTAGTTTAGAAGACTGCTTCAACTATTGCAATAGGAAGTTCACTTTGAAAACAGTTCTAATGCTAGCGGACCAGCTTGTAAGTTTTCCAAAATTTCCTATAAATGTGGCTTCGGTCATGTAGCCTCCAACCTTACCACACACTTACTAGTTTATTTGTCTTTGGGTTATGCAGCTAAACAGAGTTGAGTATATGCACTCACGGGGTTTTCTGCACCGTGATATAAAGCCTGACAACTTTTTAATGGGTTTGAGGCGTAAAACAAATCAGGTATATATTTCTACATATAGCTCATATTTTTATATAAGCATCACAACACTGACATTCGATCATTTGGGTGTGTACTGAAATTCTTGCATTGATTCTGATCTCCCCTATATGTGGTTTTAGCTAGTACTTGCAATTTGTATGGTATCCCCTGAAAATATGGAATACTATCTTATATTTTGTAGCTATGTGTACAGAATAATTAACTCTCCCCAAAAAGAACTGCAAATAAATTGTTCAAGTTTAGGGGACACCATCTCATGAGGGACCATCTAGCTAGGGCTACTTGAGACTTGGTCCATTAGTAGGGGACTAGGGGGCCATAACAGTTCCATAGAAAGTAGCACATTAACTTAAGCATGTTTGCGTATTTCCTTGACATTAATGGTTCCCTATACTTCAACAGGTATACATAATTGATTATGGGCTTGCAAAAAAATATAGGGATCCTCAAACACACAAGCACATACCATACAGGTATTGGTTTCGGTAACATTGAACAGTTTCCAAGATTATATTTTCTTCTTAATTTCAACTGTAAATATTTATTTGTATCTCTCAGAGAAAACAAGAATCTCACAGGAACAGCTCGATATGCAAGTGTTAACACTCACCTAGGAGTTGGTGAGTGAAATTAAGTAATTTTTGCTAATAGCTGAATTTTGGTTTTCTGAAGTTGTGCATTAGCTAATTGTGGTTCAATTTTGCTTGTAGAGCAAAGCAGAAGAGATGATCTGGAATCCCTTGGTTATGTGCTCATGTATTTCTTGAGAGGAAGGTTGATACTTACTTAAGACTTACTTCGTAAATATTTAGGCCATGGTTGATTATTTTTATTTAAGAACGGGAATCATATATTATTTGCATGAATTATGAAACGGTGAAACACACATTCTTCTTTATTCCATTCATTTGCCTTTAATTCAGTGATAAAGAAAATCGGGTAATATGAGCTATTGGATTGGGATGATGATTGGGATAAATGGGCATGCTGACATGTATAGACAGAGTACCATTCCGTACTTGATTACCATCCATGTACAAAATAATCCAAATGCAATGTTAAACTTTTGTTTGAGTCTTAATCTATTATTTGTGGAAAATAAACTGTTTACATGGTTTTAAATGATTTTCTGCAACAGCCTGCCCTGGCAGGGCATGAAAGGTGGCACCAAAAAGCAGAAATACGACAAGATCAGTGAGAAAAAGATGCTTACTCCCATAGAGGTGTGAAAACTTTCTCCGGTGTGTAACCTTTGACGGGGAACTATTTCATTGATCCTAATTCATCATTCTGTTGGGTGGTACTTGTATATGTGTATGTGCATGTGCTTGCAGGCAACATACTAATCACTTATTCGACAGGTCCTCTGCAAATCTTACCCACCAGAGTTCACATCGTACTTCCATTATTGCCGATCCTTGCGGTTTGATGATAAACCAGATTATTCATACTTGAAAAGGCTCTTCCGTGATTTATTCATTCGAGAAGGTTGGCTTGTAGAACCCAAGCATCAAGTTGATTTGTTTTTTTTTTTCTGTTAATATAAATTTCTAAAATAGTTTCAGATGTCTGAAATGTTTACTTATGTTAACTGTTATAACTGGTTCAGGGTATCAGTTTGACTATGTCTTCGATTGGACCGTATTGAAGCTTCCGGAGCAGAATGGCTCTAGCTCTAGATCACGAGTCAGTAATGATAATTTTTTTTTGGTTTGTGCACAATTATACGGAAACTATTTTTCCTGTATATTCTCATGTGTAACTCTTTTTCCCTTCCTGTACAGCCAAGTGGTGGACTTCCTTTAAACCCGGGATTGGCTGAAAGACAAGAAAGGTCTTCAGGTCAGTTTCTTACTCACAAAAGTGGCCTGTGAAAAATAAATTGCTATTCTAATATAATTTGAATTGTATCCACAAAAGCTTTACTAATTTTTTTCCATCTAAAAGTCCCTGACTTGTCCGGATAATCTTCGATTAATTCCCAATTAGTCTATAATTTTTTTGTTAGTATTTCAATCCAATTAATCCCCAAAAGGCCCTCTCTGCCCGACTAGCCCCTATCATTGTTTGGAACATTGATTTTTCCGATGCGCGTTTTTATGATTTTGCATCAAATATGTAAACACTATCCTATATTTTCTCTAGTTGGACAGGAGATCCGAGAAAGATTTTCTGGTGCTGTTGAGGCGTTCACTAGAAGAAATGGCGCTGGCGTGAACGGTGATCTTTCCAGGCATAGATCTATTGACCCTCCATCATCTAGGGGCGTGGTGAGTAAAGTTTCTACTTTTTCTAGTTCGAGTTTCGTGCTTGTTTTAATTATTCCGCTATTTTGCCCCACTCAGCAGCTGGATTCTTCAAAAACCCGTTCTTCCTCCCGAAACGATAGTACTTCAAAGAGGGCTGTCATATCAAGCTCTTCCGGCGAGCCTAGCGATAGTCGGGCAGCCCGTCTGGTGTTGGGAAGCAGTGGCCGTCTGTCCACGGCCCAAAGGATCCAACCAGGTATTGACTTGAAACCATCGTCTTTCACTCGTGCGCCCGCTGCAAGCGGCCGTGATAGTATGCTCCGGAGCCTCGAGCTCCTCTCGATTGGAACCGGGAAGAGAAAATGATGGTTTTACCCTAAATCCGGAACGAGGACTACTTGCCTTGTGATATTTCCCATTTTTCTACCAGGGCTCTCGATGATTTTTACAATTTGTGACTGTAAATGTCTTGTATTCTTCATTGACATTGAAATGCTATGTAGACTTGTGCAATGGGATGAAACTATCTCATTGCTTATTATATATTCTGAAGACTGAATGATAGTTTTGATTCTTTTTGCCATATTTCTTAATCCTCACGAGGAAAGGTTTAGAATGGAAGAGCCAAAAATACTTTTGGATTGTGTCTTGTTTACCAAAACATGTAATTTTCTTGCAGAATTTGGACTTTCCGAGTTCTATTACTTTTATGCTGGTTGAAGGTGTGAAAATTATCAGTTGTGTAGAATAAATATAGTTGCTTGTGATCTTCATTTAACTGATACTTTTATGCTGGTTGAAGGTGAAAATTATCAGTTGTGTAGAATAAATAGGGTAATGACAGTTGGCTACACCCAACTATATCACGTTTCAAAATTCATACCCCAAGTTCAAAAATTTCATTTGGGATACCCGAAAATTAAATAAGCGACACTTAACCCAACTTCTGTTAAATCTAACTGATTTGTTAAAAAGTCTAAAATGCCTTCCATTGTCCTATTTTAAAATCTGACTGGTTTAAAGCCGGTCTAATTGGTTCAATTCTAAATAATAATTATTGATATGATTGTGAAAGACTATCTTGCCCCTAATTAAACAAATAATTTAACTAGTTATTTGAGGGCATATTTGACTTTTCAATAATTTATTAATTAATTAATATAAAAAAATTGTACCCCTCTGCCACCATCAACCCCTTCGCTCCCTCAACCCCTCTGCCTCAACCCTCAACCCCTCTGCCTCAACCCTCAACCCCTCCGCTCCCTCTTCGTCGGCCTCGACGTCGAGTGGCACCGAAACACCCGCAACTTCCGGAACAAATCGTCCCTCCGTCCCCGCCTCCCTCTCCGCCTTCCTCGCCGACAACGACCACCAGTTCCTCGACGTCCTCATCGAGGAGTTTGGTAAGGGATCGATCCAGCGAGAGAATCAAGCCGACCTCCTGCGGAATGGGCTCCAGCAACTCGGATCTGGAACCAATCGACGATCGACGGAGCAAATCAAGCTCCGACAACTCAGATCTGTAACTCGGGGATCTTCAAATCGCATGGTTGTGGTTGGAGGCGAGGCGACGACGATGGCCGGAGGACCGAAGTTCTGGTCCTCGGGCGAGTCGTCGTCGCCGTTCACCGATCCGAGTCGGCCATTTCAAGTCCGTCGCCGGAGAAGGCATCGCCAGCCGAGAAGCCACTGCCCGAGAAGCCAACGACCCAGATCTAATATTCTCCGTCGACGGTGATGCTCCTCGCCGGATCTGGGTCTCATCCTCCGCCGTGCTTAGCCTCTGCCACCATCGCCGTGGACGTCTCCGGCAAGCGAGGCTCGAGAAGAGGCGGACGCGGCCATAGTCTTTTCTATTTTCCAATTTTTTATGTAATTATTTTATTTTTGTAATAATGATAATTGCATCAAATGATTTAATAATTTAATAATGATTTAAAATATAATATAATGATTTAACAATTATTATTAATTATTAATGATATTATATTAATTATTAAAAATGTAATTATTATTTAATAAGTAAAAATAATAAAAATTTAATTTGAACCAGTTATATTGGATTTGAACCGGTCAAATCAGTTTTGAACCAATCAGACCAAATCATGTTATAACAAAAATTTCGAGGGCATTTTAGACTTTTTAACATACCAAATCTGTTTGATTTAACAGAAGTTGGGTTAAGTGTCGTTTATTTAATTTTCAGGTATTCCAAATGAAACTTTTGAAGTTGGGGTATGAATTTTGAAATGCGATATAGTTGAGTGTAGCCAACTGTCATTACCCCGAATAAATATAGTTGCTTGTGATCTTCATTTTACTGAAAATTGTTTAATGTACAGCACATACCACATTCTTTTAGATCTTCCTAAAAGCTCAATGTACATCACCTTCCTACTACCCGACTCTTGTCCTCAGCACCACAGTGAACATATCTACCACCAGATACTTCATAGGGAACTCTTCGACTCTTGTCCTCAGCACCACAGTGAACATATCTACCACCAGATACTTCATAGGGAACTCCTCTCAGTCAAGTGTGATAGTATTTTTGTGCCCTAATCCAATTGCTAGTAGTCTATGTATACTTATCATCGTTTGTAATAAATAAAACGGCTTTGTATTACTTATGTGTTGAAGTAATATGTTAAGTATGATCTGATTTATGACCACTAAAGTAGTAGAACCATAAATCTGTACGAGTCCCTGGTCAATATACGCTTCAATTGAAGCGACCAGTATGAGGATGGTTCTCAATGATGTAGTTCTGTTTATCATAGGGATGTGGGATCCCGGAATTATATCATAGATATCATGAGGTGATTGATATCGGACGACCCGTTTTGAATAGTTTTTCATAGATTAAGTCATGAACATATGCAAATGCGATAGCTTGTCACGATATCATTAGACCAATGTGTCTTTGTGATCGTTATGCGGTCGACGTACGACTTTAACTTGCGCCTAACGCTTTCCGTAACAGGATTGCAATAACTGGCAATGATTGGGTGGTGGAACGGATTGCATGAGTGACACGAAAGACGGCTAAGGGATTTATCCCTCTTACTACGGTATGAGAAAGATATCCGTTAATGCCGCTTGATCGAGAGTGATTGAGAGAAAGAGCATGGTCATGCCAATGATACGGGTTATCAGTTCTCAGCCATCTCACATATCAAGTAACAATGATTGATTAAACGAGGATGACGACTCTATGCCTTGTGATCAATCGGGATGTCTAGAGATAATAGGATAGTGACTTGTACGCACAAAGTTAAATCGAATCATCGATCATCATCCACCTTGGGTAATCATAATGTCTTACTAGAGACCACTTATGATGGATCGGGCAAGAGAGATCTCTTGCGCCGATCTGCCAACGGTGGCATGAGCCTGGAGGGTCACACACATACAAGATGGATAACTTGAGATAAGGAAATCTTAACATTTCTTGAGGAGCAATACATGGATAAAACTGAAGGTTTTGGGCCATGGGTTCGGTTTGAGAGAATAATTAGCGAATCGAGAAAACTGAGATTTTCGTCGATGTCGCGTCGGACTTTGTTTGATAAGTAACGACAAAAAGGGTCGGATAACTTTTGGACACGGCAGCGACCACATGGGAGAGCCCATGGGGCTTGGCCCATGAGGTCACCTAGCCGGCCCAACAAGGGCCCAATAAGCCTACATGGCCGACCACCTTGGTGGGTCCAAGTGTGGGGGCCACACACCATGCTTAGTTGGTGTTGTTGATTAAGAGGTGAGTGATTTAAGAAGTTTAGGTAATGACTTGCCTTTAACCCATGTCTTCATCATTTGTCACTTTAATGACCCATGCCTTATGTGTTGATGAAGTAGACAAATGAAGAATTAATTCATAACACTCACTCTCTCATTTTCTCTCTCTTGTGGCCGGCCAACACCCTCTCTCTTCTCTTCTTGCTCTCTTGTTCTTCACATATTAGTTCTAGTAGACTCTTTGTGAAGAATCTTAAGGATCATCCTCTTGGTGTGGACTTGCTCTAGAGAAGAAGATCATATAGTTCTTCTTTCTTGATTCAACAAAGACTAAAAGGTAAATTTCTTGTAGAATAGTTTTTGCCTTGAGATTTAATGGTTCATGTTCTTGGACAAGGTTTGGAGTTGCTTTTGTTTATGCTTCCGCTATCTCGATGATCTTGAACGCTCCAAAACCCTACAAAGTGCTCTTTATAAAACATCTTTCTGAGTATATATAAAACATTTGAAATTTCATCTCCATTCGAGTTGTACCACATAGTAGTTGTCGCATTCAGATGATTTCACGGCTAATAGCGGCCATTGTCCTATTTAGCCTCGGTAGAGGAGTGGAAAAATACAGTGTGGGATCAAGAAACAAAATGTAGCTAGAGGTGGATCGACGAGTGTCTGGGTGTGCATGAACTGACTCAAGATGTGCACATCGTAACTAATGTCCACCAACAAGTCATCTATATTGCGCTTCATCTAGACAGAGAGGGTCAATGGTAATGAAAAGCCGGTGTTGTTAGGGAAGGGGAAAAGTCGTCAGTTTGCAACCTGTGAGGCCATTGCCAGGCAAAATGTCGAACGAATACTTCCTCCGCATTGCATGAGTATAATCCCTAGGGTGACCTACCAACTTCAAGACCAGGTTCTTGATCTTCAACTCTCGTGGACGAGAGTATGAGGGCTCACAATGTTGGCCCAAATTAGGAGCATATGAAATTTACCATTAAGGAAAAACTGTTCCCATAACATTAATCTGTAAATAAAATGTGTGGACTATACAAAGTCAAAGTCAAAGTCATTGAGAGTCATTCCCCTTTATTCTTTGACCTAAAATCAAGGGTTAACCCAGATATATACATACCCATTCAATCTCACAACCTATTTGAGACTTGAATAAGAACTATAAATGTGAATTATGAGAAGGCAATTTGGGTGCCTTGCGAATCACGGAAACAAAGTTGAAGTAATGTTCCTCAACAATATTAAAAAGCAAGCCTCTTCTTTTCTCCAAGAAAAGTACAACACCGTTAGGCTTGCCTTAACTGATGTTACTCAGCCTCAACTGTAAGTCTTCTCAAAACAAAGAAGCACAAATATCTAATATACTTGCAATAAATTTGGTTATTGCTGCCCTTTTTTGCATGTATGATTTGATTTATCATCAAATTAAGGCCATAGCTCATAATGGGTGGAATATCAAACATGTATGGTTGGCCGCACTTGCACACGTGGATCATATATGGCAGTGTTCTAAAAAATTTCGAATTATCTGATTAATTATTTATAATTCCGATTAATCCTTCAATATGATTAATCTGTGATATTCTCTAAAAGGCTCTCGCTGCTCAGCTAACATATATTAAAACGCTAATATATAGTCAACCACAAGCTAAATTAATCGATCATTTACTAGCTTGAGTTTGTGAGCAAGTTGATTTTGATATTATATTGGAGTTTGGTGTTGGGTCTGGACGTCTATCCCACGTGCCAAAGACTCTTCCATCATTCGACACGTGCATAGTCACATAATGTGGATTATTTTAATTCGGTCTCACGTGAGAATGTGTCAGAGCCTCACGTTGAAGAAAAAGGAAACACAGTAACCACTTAATAAACATATCATGCCTCAATCACCTATTAGCTTGATATCTTAGATGAGTCGGTTTGTCACCATCAAAACTTGGCAAAGGCCGATCTATCAAAATACACACCAACAAGATGTGAATCTATTTCTACTTACATTCATATTTCAACCAGTGTTTTAAAAAGTTTCAATTATTCTCAGATGTCCTGTATCTGTCCCAAGTAGTTCATAACATTTTTAAAATATTGACTATATTGCTAAAATTATATCCATAAATAAAGGTTAGCTGAGGAGGCAACAAATGACAGTCCATATGGACCCGATGCCAAGACAATGACTAAAATTGCTGAAGCATCATTCGAGGTTGACAGTTATTGGAGAACAGTCCAAGTACTTCATAAGAGGTAAATAATTGTTTTAAGGGATAAAAGTTTATCAAAAATCCAATTTATTTAAGTTACCAAAAATCCAATTTATTTTGTGAGGTTATCAAAAACATATTTAGTCTCACTGTTATAACTTCCGTTGCTTTTTTCCGTTATCTCGCCTATGTGTGCGGCACGTGACCACAAAATACACGGTAAGAGATTGTTGTACTGGAACCCTAATTTTTCTGAACTCAATTTTAGATTCGGTGTTTTGAATCCATTAATTTTTCTAGGTGATTTGATGATAAAATAATTTGACTTTTGAGATGGATGGTTCTGTTTGAGTAATGGAACAAGCCTCCATCAACTTCCCCTCCTCATGGACATTGTTTTCCAATATTCATGTGATTCACTTAATATCAAAAGTTTCATATGAGAGGTTGTGAGACCTAATTAAAGGTAGTTTGGCCATTATTAGAAAAATTATGGTCACGTGTTGCGCACATGGGCGAGATAACGGAAAAAAAGTAACAGAAGTTATGACAGTGAGACTGAATATGTTTTTAGTGACCTCACAAAATAAATTAAATTTTTGGTGACCTAAGTAAGACTACAAATTTTTGTGTTGACCTAAGTGAAATTATCTCTTGTTTTTTTTTATATACGAGTACAAGTCATTACTGTAAAAATCTCTGACTTGTCACATTAATCCAAGCTTAATAATTTGTACTTCCCGGTTAATCCATTAATCCTATTTTGATTACCTCAAGCTGGAAATTCATCTCTCTGATCGATTAATATGTAACGTTTTTTACAACACTGGTATGAGTTATGTAAAAGCCTTGATGCATGTATATGAAAACTGTTGCAATGGAGGAGATCGTACAAGTGTTTGGTGCTTCTTGAGTTCTTGCTCACTCACGGCCCTCAAGACTTTTCAAATGAATTCCAATGCCAAGCTCCAATTATTCAAGAACTCGCAACATTTCAATACATTGATGAAAATGGGTAATGACCTATTTATTTATGTTTCATACCGTTTTCGAATCGATTATAGTTTCATGCTCCATCACACGTCATAAGAAAAAACGTGATTGCCAAGTCTGATGAATCAGTTATAATTGTATACTATAATTCATGAACTATTTTCCTCATACAGCTTATACATGTTCTCAATAACTAATTATAGTTTTATACTCTAACACGTTTTTAAGTTCTCTGATTTTATAAATCAAATATTTGCAGTTGTATATTATAGCATGCGGCATCAAATGAAAGGCCCCTTTTATATGGTATTGATAAATTATTTATATTTTATATTCCAACTTGCAACTTGGGAATCAGATCTCCCTCCTATAATATAATCTAAAATTTGATAAATAAATATATTGCACATATATACATAATACATGGTAACTTATTGCATCTACATTTTCACTATACATTTAAGTTTTTTGTCACTAATTTTATATATCATGTTGTTAATCAGGATTGATTGGGGTTTGAACATGAAAGCCAAATCAGAGTCAATACTTGAGCTTTTAAGTGGAGGAGACAGACTGAAACATGCGCGCTTAAAAGCGCTAAAAATAACGAAAGAGATTCGAGGATTTGGTAACTCGTCTCCAACTGTTTCTTCCCCTTCCTCATCTTGCGGCACACCGAATTCATCATCATCTTTCGGGTCATATTCGTCCTCCTCGACTTTATGTGACATAAATGACTTTAACAATGTCGAGAAAGTGTCTTCTCCGACCACCAAAGGCTCGTCGGACAGGTATTTTCAAGCTGGATCGCTTGACGAGGAAGAGGATAAACATATTTGGGAATGCTATCCGATTGAGGAAGAAGGTTCTTTGCTTGATTTGAATGATCAAGAATTGGGTTTTCAAGAAAAAGATGGTTTCATTGGAGGGATTTGCTCCAAGTTTGGTGGCAATAATCCAATATTAGGTTATGGCAGTAACAACAAGAACAAGAAATTGCTCTTTGGGAATAATATTTCTGGTTTCGACAAACAAGAGAAGAGAAAGAAGTTTAGTTTAAGATTCTAGTTCAGATGGTTAATTCATTCACTTACTAATAATTATTTCCAGGCCACTACTTATAAGGTTGAGCTTTTTAGGCGAATCGGATCATAACAATATTTTATAATCTGTATGTTCATTTTTTAGTTTCTACAAGCTTCATATTGTGAATAATGATTATGTACATATGATTTGTATACATGTAAATAAATATTAAACATTATGTAAACAGAATGCTAGTAGGGTGAAACTAATAACATTACAAACATATTATAAACTTGTGTTTTATTTTAATTATGGTTATTATTTTGAGTTTGTAATGATATATTGCAACTATGTTATATTTTGACATTTATTTGAAGTTTTAACATCTTTCAAAACTCCCATACCAATGCTGATAACACAGAAATACACATGGAAATGAAGTTCAAATTTGAGCACCAATCATGTATAAGTAAACTCATGTATCTGTTCTTCAATATTTGTTTATTTATTACAAGAAACTTTTTAACAACTTCAAATTCAATCAACAAACTGCATATATAGTATATAAATATACATAGTAAGTTTACTATAATGTTCACCTCCTGTTCTATTTTGCCTGTAACTCAATGGAACAATTCACAAAACACATACAATTATATGCTGCATTATAATTTATCATGTAGTGCCAAAGTGCTATCAACCATTTTCAGCTTCCGGAGACTTTATGTAATAAGCATGAGGTCGCTGGTTTCATTCCGGTTCGTGCACGACTGGGCTAAACGGCGTAGAGCCTTATAATCTGGTTGATCCCCGCGCGACACACGGGGCATCCCCATTTCTTTTCAACGATCTCGTTCAGACAAGACATGCACCCGGCCATGTGCCCGCAAGGAACGCAAGCTCCCTCGACGGGAGCATCCAAGCATATCACACAGGACGGGGATGCGCCTCCCCGGTCCATGACCAGGCTAGCATGTCCACCGGTCTCAGGAGCGATGACAGAGGCATCGACAGGACTGGAATCGATCGATGGATACTGAACCGGACCATCCTCAACAATTACATTTGAATCATGAATGTTGTTATTCTTGGTAGTTTGCTCACTGCTCGATGGGCCTGATTCGGTGATTGACAGTGCACTGACATACGGCGCAACATCTGCAGATGAAGACTGAATGGAGGCACTGATTGCCAAATCTAACTCTAAATCTTCCATAGGCGGTGGCGCAGTTGGTGGAGCTGCGTGCATATGCAAAAATGCAGGAGGCATTGCCTGAAAATTTTCAAACACTCAAATAAATATAAATGAAAACGACATTTAAAATTTGATCGTCAGCAGTAACATGTTCAAGAATGAAAGATGTTTTATTTATGATACACGTGTTCATATCAAGACAAACACGATGGCTCAAATAAATATCACGAATCTGAAAATTCTCTAAATTTATGTATTTCTCACCTGTGGTGTTCCTTTGCAGGCGTCCGAAAACCAATGAAGTTGTTGTTTGTCAGCTTCATTCGCTGGAGCAAGTTTGATGCGTGTTTCTGAAGAGAAAATACAAAGTCAAAATTACCGAAACACAAGAACATAATATTTGTCTAAAATCTGTACAAATGTGAAGAATAACATTTTCAGCTAACGTCCACGCACAGAACTGCGAATTTATTTTTCCTCCTGGGTCTTAATTTTATTGTAGTAATAATGATAATGATAATGATAATGATAATGATAATGATAATGATAATAATAAGAATAATAATAATAATAATAATAATAATAATAATAATAATAAAAGTGAATGATATATAGCAGCTTCTGTAGAAACAATTAGTGCACATATTTCACTAGCAAACCAACATTTTTCGGCCTAAACACAATGAATGATAACACTAGTCAAAAGAAAATTATTTGTTGTATAACGCTGTGTATAGATTATTCATATACGTATAATGACAAAATTCCTAATATACGGTTTGCTGTCATTAGTTCTATGGTTTTATATGTACTGATGTATTTCTACAATCTCTCTTTGCTTTTATTATTTCAGATTTGGTTCTAAATAGCCAAAGTGGTCATTATACTTACGCCTAAGTGATCGAGTCGTACACCTCTCTTGGTAGGTGCAAGCATTTCGTCTCCGCCTTCTGCCTCGTGGAACTATGCATGAATACCGAAAACCAATCAATATAATAACATAGTAGTATATGATGACTAATGTATCTAATATATACACAAAAGGGTATTCAAAGTAAGAAAAAATTACTCCTGGAGTTATCGATAATTGTCACAGTAGGTTCAGGCTCGTGAATCTTCATATCCTCCAAGTTAGCTTTCCACAATGGAATAACTGTGCGTGGTTTCGCATCCTGCTCATTCACAATCATACTCGATAAGATAATTAAACAACTACTGATACAGTAGCTTAAGCAGCAGTTAAATGTATTAATGTGAAAAATAATCCTATGCTTTAAATTTGGAGAAGCATATGAATTATATATTATATGGAGGATATACTATAGAGATACTCCCCTTCAAAGTTCAAACAATACATTACAAAAAGATAATCCTTAATATCAAAAGCTATATTCTGAAATTGTATACTTAGAGAGCTTTCCGAGTTTAAACTTCAAATCAGGCCTCAAGTGGCAGTTGATGAAGTCAGAAAAAATATTAGAACTTGGTTACAGTATGTTGCATACGTATAAAACACAATATTGAAAACGTATAAAACACTATATTTTGAACTTTCAATCATTTCAAGGAATATAGTGACAAAAATACAAAGATTTATGAACCAGAGGCATCATCAGAGCATGCAAAGTTGTTCTAGCACTTTGCAAGAAGGTATAGGAATTAATCAAGAAGTCTATCAAATGAGATAGAGAACTACTGCAAAAAATAGATATAGGACTTAACAAGTAACAATTATGCTATCAATAATAACAACTATGAGTTAAATACTTTCGAAAGTTAAACAGATTACAACCTAAGCTTGAGCTAACAAACACCTTAAAATGAATTCAATGAACTTTAGAATTCAAATGACGGGTGTATAGCTTGCAATCATTATTGTTAATATGTGAAAACCGACTTTGCCAGCGAAGTGATAGGTATACCTGGAAGTTAGAATATATGGCAAGCTGCAACTTGGGATGCTTTACAGGATTACGAGTGCCACAAGGTACAACAACCACCCAACTGCAAAAAATGTAATAAAAATAATCGGTGTAACTACCAATTCTTTGAACAAAATTACTTGGATTAGTGATGGAAAGAATATCAAAAGATGTATAATCTCTATTCTTACACTTTTCTTGAGACCAGTTGAGGGGCTAATAGTTCAAGAAAGCCCGGCCCATAGAATTCCCGCATCCAACCAGAAAATAAGCAGATATGACTCTACAAGATACCAGATAAGCATAATATTTTAGGTATATGAGTAAATCAGAAAAAAGGTTGGGAACTTGCTATTTGCAACAGCACTATAAAATTGGAGTGTATGTGCAACAATCCAGTCTACCTCAATTGTGCGGACAATACTGCTATACCCTTTTGCTCTAGCAACATCAAGTGGAGTCTGCCAATCATCATTCATCATTAATGCATTTGCTGAAATTTTGGACAACAAGTCGTCATTTAATAATTTCATTGAATCCGATAAATTAATTTTTTATTGTAATATGAATGATACATAAGTTTCAGCATCCAATAGAGTAATTTAGTACTCCCTCTAAATCAAAGTAAGTGTCCCACTTTCCTAAAACATTATATGACCTAAAATAAGCATCTCATTTTCTTTTTAGGCAATCACGAGTCACAGATTATCAATAGTTAGTGATAACAACTTGAATAGTGGGGGCATCAACATGAGAGCATACAGCGGCACATAATGGAAAGTCAAACACTAGAACTTGAATTATTAACTCTTGCCCATACTCTCAAACGGGACACTTATTTTGGAATAAAGGAAGTATAATCCTTTGCAATATTCAACATATCATTACCTCCATGTGAGAGAAGTAACTGAACAGTGGATTCAAGGCCGCCCTTTGCTGCATGGTGTAAAGGAGTCCCAGCACGACGACCTACAGTATGAAAAACCAAAAAATACCCGAGGTTCATATGTCACCTCTCGTGCTGTAAATGAAGTAAATAGGAAAACTTCGCAACCCAGAAGACTGTCAGAGAGATTTCAACATAATAAACCGGTTATTCCACTAATCTGACAAATTGCAAAAAAACAAGAAAAATCCAGTGACACACTATATAAACGTCATATAAGCAAATATATGCAATCATATCAGGTTAAAACAACCCAAGATCTTTAATTTGGATGCTTAATCACTAACTAACAACCCAAACTTCAAAAACAACACTAATTATAGCAGCACACACAATTTCTCCACAAGCCACCAAGCAAACTCCCAATAAAAAACAACCCATTTCCCAATTTTTTCTCTTCTCAAACCAAAACAAGCACAAATCCGATTATATCACCTCAAAATCATAAATCAAACGATAGATTGAACACACAATAAAAAAAGAACAGTAGCTCACCAGGCCTGTAAGCATTAACATTAGCTCCCAGCTCAATCAAAGTTCTGGCAACACTGTACAGCTTCAGATCCAAACAAGCTGCAATCAATGGAGTCTTCCCCTCCTTATCAGTCCACTGCACAAAACCCATCACCCAATTCACACACAACCCAACAAAATCCACCAATTTTAAAAACCAAATCTTCAATCATACCCAACAACAAGGAACATCAATCATGCAAAATCACAGTAAGAAGAAGAATGACGAATCTATCATTACCTCGAGGCTCGCACCTTCACTGTGAAGGGCTTTGATAGCTTCAACGTTGGCTTCAGTGACCTGCTGATACAAAAGCTCGCCCTTTGATTGTTGCTGACCCATTAAGATTATCGCCGAACCTCGATAGTTTCTAATGGGTGAGTGTAGAATTCGAGCTTTATTGAGAACTGCGAACTATTTTCCCAGAAAGTGAGAAATGAATTTTCCCGGAAAACGCAGTGCAAAAAGGCCTACAATCAAGGAGCCAAACACGAGTGGTTGCTGCGAAAAAATTGGGAATTTGTTGGGCATAATTTATTTAAGGGATAATAACATTTGTTTCACCTCAAAATGAAAATTTTATATTTTAACTATTTTAGTCTTTTTTTAGTATTACCTTAGTTTAAGAAATAAAAAATTGAATTAATTCAATTTTATTTATCTTTTGTTCAATTTGATTTATATTTAAGATGCAATTACAATTATGCTCTCAAACCTAAAATTAAATTTGAACAATTTCAAATCCGATTTGATAAATCAAATTGGACCAATTTTATTCAAATTTCTTAAATTAGGGGTATTTTAGTCATTTTAGCGTAGGTTGTCACAAAACATATGTCAGGGTACCAGAAAAGAGAAAAATAGTTAGGGTATGAAAGTGTCATTTCGCTATAGTTAGGCATAACAAAGTGTCATTATCTCTTTATTTAAAATAGTTTATTAATTATTTTGCTTATAGAGTCGCTCACTATTGAGTTTTAAAAAATTAAAAATCAAAATTAAATTGATAAAATTAGACTATTGAGAAATATTAATATCATTTCACGTTCATGTTGGATGGTGAGAATTTAACTCGAATTACAATAATACATTATTAGTGGTGATAATTGACCGAGTTCGGGATAAATTTAGAATGAATTTATTAATCTCGATTCATACTTTGTTAAATTGACAGTTCTTGTTGTGTTCGAGATTTTTATTTTATATAATAGAATCGATATGAGTTTAATAATCTCTATCCATTATATAAGTTAAAGAAACAAATCATACTCTAATAGTCTAATTCACAAGTTATGTATTGTTCTCTTGTTTATGTTATTTCTTATAAAAATTCTCAACTTATCCCATTAAATTTTGAATCTAATTTAATTTTTTTATGGATTTTCAATTACTTCTCTCTCTGCCTAACTTATTTTACAATACCGCGTTGTTCCAATTCCAAAGGACCAAAATGCACTCGTTAATGATAATATAGAAGTATCTATCTATTTAATTCCTTACCCAACAATAAATTGTTAACGGTCTATTCCTACATCTGCATTGTATTATATATTTCTAATGAAAATTTTAATTGGAATGTATATTATACAAGTAGTCTCCCATGATTATTTTCAACTTTAATTTCCTTAATTTAACCAATTACATCCTTAATAATAATGTTGAACTGATAATTAAATATTAAATTATAACTTTATTTTATTTTTTAATGTAAAAACGAATTTTATTAATTAAATAGCAATTAACCTGACATCAAGCCGGACAGCTGAAGCTACGGTTAATGAGACAGACTTCTCACCATAATCTCAACTAATGTTAGTTAAAGCAAACATGACCAATTCGTGAGCCATTTGATTATAAGGAAAACAAAAAGCACATGTTCCGATAGTGGGTAGTACGCAACACCGTTTGCTAATGATTCTTCTAAAGTTGTTCAGTTCGATCCGTTTAACATCATGCAGAGCCACGACCTCCAACTCATAGAGATGGAGAAACACCGTGATCTTACTGTAGAGTGCTTTACACAGGCATCCATGATGACCCCAGAGACCAATCGACTCGAACTAGTTAACTTCATGCATAGCCACGACCTTCAACTCACATGGATGGAGAAACCCCATGATCTTGCTGCAGACCGCCTTAAACCAACTTCCTCGATCAACCATGCGATCAATATGGACATCGCAAAATTCAAATTCTCCCAGCTCATTAGGTTTAACCGGATCAACCCATCGACACTAGGGACCCCCCCCCCCCCCCCCCTTTCCTTCTGGTACCGATCCCAATAGGACACCTAAGTGACGTATTGAATTTTAAGCAAGCTGAGACCCTCTAGTTCAGTATGCTTGCATGAGTCTACCCACTAACGCCAGATAACTTTGGTTCTCTCCCAGTACCGACCTATCAACCAACCAAATTCGACGGTTCCCATGTATTGAAGATTAAGTTAGCCGAGACCCCCTAATTCGGTATGCTTGCATGAGTCTGCCCACCGACGCCAGATTACCTTAGTTCCCTCCCAGTACCGATCTACCGTCGCAACCCAAGCTCGCCCCACCTGCAATTCCGTCTTCAATTTCGGCCTCAACCCCACTATCCTCGACCCCGTTCCTGCCATCCCCTTAAATCTGCCTCTTTCACCGACAGCTGCCGTCACAACTACCACCGCAAGACCCGGAATCGGCGCCGCAGTAGAAGCCCTCACAGACAAAGTCGTGCCGCTGTGAGATTATAAAGACCACAAAGGGTACAGACCACAAAAAGAAAAGAGAGTAAAAAAAATTATAACTTTATTAAACATGGTTCAAAATACAAATCTACAAGTACCTAAATATTTAATCTTCTTTTTATGGTCAAATCTCATTTTATTTCAATCCTACACATTTGATTTATGTTTTTAGTCGTATAATCAAAGACCATTTAAACACACATTTAAATCAAAAGTCTACGGAAAATTAGACTTGCGTGCAAGAATGTATAATGTAGGTAAGTTTTATTTATTTATTTTTTACAATAAACGTTCACACTTTCACTTATCAAGGATTGAAATTGTAATTTATTTATGATATATACTAAAAATAATTAATTGCTAATAAAGAAAGAAAGATGGGTTACATGGAGTTGTTAACGAGAGTTTGATGAGTTCTGCAGTAGGATCGCAGGGTTTTCTCTAGCTAATGTAAAGGCCGTGATTTGTATAATATTATGAATTTTTGTATACTCTCAATTTATGGTGCGGAGATTGTCTCACCCGATTTGTATAAAATGAAAAAATAACTTAATTTGTAGATTAGAAAAGAAAGATGGGTCATGCAGAGTTGTTAATTAAGTTTTGTGATATATTTCACTCAAATTGATAAGGCACTAAATTGTGTGTACACTTATTAATCACACTGAATATAATTTACAAAACATAATAATTTTCTCTGGTATTAATTGAGACTCAATTCAAAATCTAAGTTCAAGGAAATGAGTAGGCCCCAAACCAGTGAGGCACGTTTAGTCGGTAGACTGAATAGAATTAGTCTACAGTGTTATGAAATTTTTTGATTGATTAATTCTTTAGTAATTTTTGATTAATTTAATTCTCAAATACTTTATCTACGTGACCACTAGCATCTATTATTTTTTATAGCATTAATTAGTGTAATTTATATAACTCATAAATATATAGATGTTACAATCACAATGAAGTTGAATGTGACTTAATTGAGAAAGTGGTTGGAAGATAAATAGTTGGGTGATATAGGTAGGGACTCGGGAGACTAATAATTATGACAATTTAATTGCTTCCCATGCTCAAAACTCTCACCTAATACATAGTTGTGGGTGAGGTAGTTATGAATATACATATAGATATAGTACGTGAAAAGTAACCTGCATGGCTGTAAAGAAACATAGTTTTTAACGAAGAATGTAATATATATATCCTTGTTCATGAATAAAAATTGGTGCTTAACCTAAAATCCTAGAATGTTGTTGTTGGGTGAACCATGTTTTATTGAGGAGTACTGACGAGAGCCCACAGTATATATGTTATGGTTCAATATTATGTGAAGATTTTTTTGGATATTCTTTAAATTGGATTAGGATGTGAATTCTAACAAATTGACTGGCCAGTGAGTCGGAGTTTAAAAGCGAATCACTCTTGTTCTAGGGATTGACGATGCCCTGACCCAACAAATATACTATACTTATCGAGGAACTTGACACGATAAACTGTATGACAAAGTCAGTTCATTAATATGTTATATTTGTCGATTGACTTGTCATGACAAACTATTCAACTAAACTAGAGTTTTATAAGTATTACATTTACCGGCGATTATATAATACCATCTTAAACTCAAAATTTCACTCTCCAATCCCAATTTCTAAGAGAATTCAGATGAATAGAAAAACTAAATTTACAAACTACTATACACTACAATTGTAACCATGAGGATCAAATGAATCAAGCAAATAATTACACTCTTCTCCGAGTCTATATCAAGTCCCAACTCCATCCATGTATGGCTCATTGTACCGGAAGATATTGTGTTTCCAAGCTCGAGCCTTGTGGTTTTCAAGTAGCTGAGCATTAAGATTGATGGTTAGGTCATTGAAGCATCAAGCACAAACTTACTCAGCACCCTGTCTTTGTTTGCTTCCCACCACTCATTTGCCTGTTTTGTGGTAAACCTTCTTCTACTGTAAATACATATTGAACTTAATATGTAAGAACGAGTCCGGATCAATTTTTATAACGAGAAAGATCTAATGCAAAAACAAACAAGCAATCAAAGTCAACAAGAACAAGAGCACCGATAATTTTATGAGGTTAGCCTACTATACGCTACCGGTGGAGGATAGGGAATTTTATTAGAGAGGAACGGTATACACAAAATTATTAGGATCGATCTGAATTTCTAACTGGGTTGCATTAGTGTATTGTTTGTAATACTACTCCTTTTTTAGTCAGAAGAGGAAACAAGAAATCTAATATGACAAGATACATGAAACTCAAGAGTTCATCCGTCTTTGTCATGACAAGACCGTCCACAAACATTGCATCCTGGTGCACCGAATTTGTCAGATAGTTTATAACGACGACTTCTTCCATAAACATAGCATACTATCGACCGGGGGCTATCTTGTGCCCCCTAGATCGCGACCGTACTGTCTAATCTAAGTGGGTCCTAATTCGATTCAAGAGATATTTAACATTAATATACGGTTGTATTTATCACTTATAAGAGACACGGGCCAGAAACAAAGTTCATTCTGACTTACATGATAACTATATATGTATGGAACAAGTAAATTTCAATTGGATCATCGCATACCTGAATTTAACTCGTTTGAAGACCTTGGTACCATTTCGTAGCTGATGGGAAATTATCCAAACACCATGCTCAAAATGCTCAGAAATTTCTCTTTCAACTTCATTCCCCAGCCTTGATGTTGTTTCATGTGACCCACTCCCACCATCATGAGACAAGTGGCCGCCAGCATCTATCTGATCCAACTCTACTGGAAATGAAGAAGGACCAGGTTTTCCAAGTGTTTCTAGGAAAGCTTTTGCTTTGGCTCGGACGGCTCTAAAGCTGTCATTGTCAAGGACCTCAGGAGGCAACTGCTCAGTCAGCTCCTCCAACTGAAACACAACATAAGCAGCAAGAACCGGGTCAATATTCTCCTTGCTTCAACATTCAGTAAGACTTAGACATCTACACGTGAGTTTTAACGTGACTAAACTTCTGCATATGCATTGAAAACCACAGGGGATGAAATGTAGAGGCACGAAAGGCCCAAATCGGCTAGGTTAGCTTTGATGGGCTAAATATATATCCGGTGTATATACCCTTTATATTTTAGCTATCTCTATATTATTTTGGACCTGGGTTTATATGTTTCAGCACTAAAATGATAGATTTACAATACATTCTTAGTCACAATTATAATTTCTCTTTGTACAATGACATTCTTTGCAGCAAAAGAACAGTGACAAGTTTCGAATTACCTGTCCTGCAATGGATACAAAAATTTCAGTGGTTGCAGCACACCTGGAAGCTCCCTCTTTAGACAATATAAAAGTCTCTTTGAGTAAATTCTGAATCTCACTATCTTGAGCATCACATCTTTGCTGCAAGCTTCTTACCTGAACTCCAGAGCAGAGACAATTTATTTCAGAGTTAACTTCAGTTTCTAATCCTCTATATAGAAAGCAATCATACCTGGTTTTGCAACCTGGGCACTTCTTGGTTCAGATGCTCGTTGGTTTTCTTGAGGCTGTCGATGACACCCTTTGAGAAAGCGGGAGCGTTGCTTCGCGGAGGGCTTGGCCTTCTCGAATATGGCGAAACAGATCTTGCATTGGCAGGAGGAGCAGGAGATGGAGATGGAGATGGAGCTGGAGTTGGAGTGCCTGTTGACATGACAGGCTTGATGAGTGCATTTTGAAGTGCACTTAGAGAGCCTGGAAATGGGGTATTATTGTCTTTCTGCTGCGGGAGAGGTGTAACTTGGGAAGTTCTGCTCCCAGACCCGCCCATACTGATGTCAACGTACTTGAGTTGATCTGATAAAGGAGATACAAGAAGCTTAGACGGACGCACCTCCCTCCTGTACTCCCTGGTGTTTATGGACCCCCGGGTGGCTGCAAGCTTCCTGTTAGCATTATTCTTGATACCGGCCTCAGCAGCTTTAAGCTTAGTATGGCAAGCATCACACACACGATGCGGTTTTCCTGGTGATAAAGTGTATTAGGCCTATTAGAATTTTCTATAGATATTCTGGGAAATTGCAAGAGGATATCCTATTATACGACACTTTGGCAAAAGGGTGCTGTGTTATTTGTCGATAACAAAATATACTTTTTTGTTTGCAATTTTTACAAAATGTGTATATTTTTATAAAAATGACGAAATTACTCATAAAAATAAAATTACGTCAATTTCATAAAATACACCTATTTTGCAAAAAAAAAAATTGAAAACAACACGACACTTTTTTGCCCTTAACAAACCACATAACATCCTTTTGCAAAAGTATCGTATAATAGGATACATTTATACAATTTTCTCTAAATATATAGCATCTTGTATTCACTATTATTCCTAATGCACGTCAAATCAATATATCAATACTATTCCTAATACCTGGAGTAGGAGCAAGCGCTGCTTTCAGCGCTTTCTTGGAACTACAGGCATGGCAATGCACCAACCCGCAGTTATAGCAGTTGTGCCTCTTTCTCGTGAACCCAAACGCCTGCTTACAACCCGTGCAGAGCGACTGGTCTGCTCCGGACACCCACTTATGTATGCAGATACACGCAGTGAAGGTTGATCCACAAGACACACTCTTAACAAGCCTATCTTTTAAAGCTTCAACCAACGTTGGAGTCTTCCTATGTTCTGCATCCCCATGGCCGAGCCTCCCATTAGCACCTTTCCCCCAAGTGTAGACCTCACTTCTTGATGTCAGGACAGCAACATGAAACGATCCGCAGGATATTTCCTGAACAAACTCACCAACCAACTTGTCTTGTACTAAAACAGGTAGCTTCCCGTCTGAGTTTGGATTCCCCAGCTGACCAAACGTGGTACTGCCCATGGTAAACACGTGACCTGATGTGGTCAGAGCAATAGTCATGGTATGGCCACAAGCTACCTGATGGAAGTTATAGTCGAAAAGAGAAGAGACGACGTGTGGTACGAGGTAAGTGTCCTTGCTTCCATGGCCTAACCGGTGTTTCTCGCCATCGCCCCAGGTGAATAATTTCCTAGATGTGGTAGGTCCTCCCCCACCAGTCCGGTTCATGACCTCGACGATCCCTGCCGTGTGCCATACCCCACAAGCAACCTTAACGGTCTTTAACCCATCCAGAAACTGAACTTCCCTAGGGAAAGCTACGCTAGCGCGATCTCCATGGCCCAACACGCCATACGTTCCATCGCCAAAAGTGAAGAGCTGGCCGTTGGTAGTCGCCAATGCAGAGTGCCATGCGCCACAGGCAACTGACAGGACTTGAAGCCCTTCTAGAGGACCACAGACGATTTTCGGTACCCAGTGACTCACATCTGTTCCATGACCAAGAGCTCCCACATTATGAGTTCCATCACCCCAAGTGTATACATCACCAGATGCAGCTATTGCACATGTATGATGCTCGCCACACGCGATGAATTCTACATTATTGAGGGCCAGAGACTCCACGATATGCGGGAGGGTGAAGTCTCTGTCAACGCCATGCCCGAGTCTTCCCCCAGATTCATTTCCCCAGGTGAACACTTCACCTTGCCTTGTCACAAGAGCGATGTGCCCAACGCCACAGGCGATCTGTTGGACATCAAGAACTACGTTTGATTCTAGGAGCTTTGGAGCCAGCACGTCGGTTTTTGCTGGGAAAGGGCTCACAGAGCCATCGGGTAAATCCACTTCAGACCAAACCTCTCCCCATAGATAAACATCACCTAATGATTCGATGTCATCTTGTCCAGATCCTCCGCTTGAACAGCTAGGAGTGCTTGAGACACTGACACGAGAACCATCTCCACCACCTCCTCTTAGTTGCATGTTTGTGCGTGTTGAACCTACATCTGACCTTAACGAGTTACTAGGACATCTGAGATCGACAGAAGCCCGAGCAGGGGTGATACTTGGGGTGAACTCTAGGGCTGCGACGACAGGGTAACCTTTTTGAAGAATATTGCCTCCAAAATTTATCTGAAATAGGAAATGTAACAAACGACTAATAACATGCCTTAACAAATAAAAAACATTTCCCTCGCATTGAGAGAAACTCACAATTTTTTATCTTGAAAAGCAGAATGAAACATGTTCATGCAAATTGCTGACATTCATATAATATACTTGTGAAATTGGAATATGAAATTAGAACTTTTAATATAACACCTCAAAACAAAGGTTGCATCAACTTCTTTCCTCATTTTATCGCCAAAATCAACACCCGAGTTAACTTATAACATGATTCTTTGTTCTTGATGAACCTTATAAATTCAGTTATTGATATGATCTAACGAGTGAAACTAAAATTACAACAATATGTTTTGAAATGAAAACTCACGTCGGAAAGCTCACTCTTAGCACGTTGAATAAGCTGTTGTCTACCAGAAGTTAATGCCTTAAGGCCTGAAAACCACACCTCTACCTCAGCTTGGTCCTTGCAGATCTACACAATCCAATACCATTAAGCAAATTGCTGGATTTAAACTTATTATCTGAATGTCAATGAAATAAATGATTGATTTAGAATGAAACACTGACCAGATCAAGAGATCTTTCACCCTTATTATAAATAAGAGAAAATGACAAGTAATCCTTTTCAGGGCGCAAGTATCTTTTGAACACAGGCTGTAAAAATAACAGATAGATGTTGTTTCATTATTCAAGTGCAGGCTGTACTCAAAAGTGCAATGTATGTCATCAATCAGATCAGTGATAATAGAAAAGAGTCAAACTCACTGTTCTCTGTCCGGAAATAATCCGTGAAACAGACGATAGTTTCAGATTTCTCTCTTTACCACGAGAATTCCAGATTAGTGTTGTTTCATCCTGCTAATACCACTAAAGTTGAAATCATTCACATACTCGAATATATTGACGACTTGCAGAAGGTACGATCTCAGAAGTTGTCTACTAAATATGACTGTATTTGCAGTGTGTCACAGATTGTTAGATGGAATTGTGAGAATATGAATCAATACTACAGCGTCCCATGGAGCATCACCTAGTTACTACGTTTGGCATGGTAACATAAGAAACAAATGAAATCAAACAGTTGTGGTTTAGATTTCAAAATAAACTAAATTAACGACTGACCTTAGAAATTCTGAATGGGCACAACTTGGGCTTCCCTTTGCGGCTATACTTGATTAACTGAGAACCTTTCTTTAAAGTAACGAGTGCCTTACACAAATAGAAACAAAATTGGAGAAGTTCTTATGTGAAGATCCAATACTGATCATAAACGTGGCCCGACATATAGGCAACCGGACAATATTGGAGTCGGCTACACGAATCATTGAGGAAAACACATTTGGATCCTCTGCTTGTATTTGCTTCCTACATTCCATCATGTAAAGCTGTCTTTTCCATTAAGCCTGACCTTACTATATCCGTCATTACTACTTCTTTCTAGTTTTTCCTTGCTACGTTGAATCCGCTCCTACTCTAGCTCAAATAACTAAGGCTATCACAAATGCACCTACGCATTGTCACCTATACTACCCCCATCTTACAGCCATCAAATTTCTTCGGAGCCCAATATTAGGTGTCCCAGCATAACTAGGTCATCGTATAAATTTTCTTTTCAACTTCAGAGGAATTCTCCAATCTAAGAGAACCACCAATCCATTCTACAATTTTTTTGTGATTGGTAGATAATAAAGGCAACATTTTTGTTGAAACCAACCCTGATCAAGCAATGGATTTCCCAAACATCTCAAAGCTGTTAATTATCTGATCATGTTCATTGCACGATAGTTAAAATTACTGAACAATATCAAAACACGCGTCTCCTTTACCTGCTCGATGCGGTCAGGATAGGGAAGAGGAACAGGATCTGCCATTCCATCTGAGAGAATCGTGAAGGAACCGCCGATTGAGAAGCTCACGGGAACGCGAGTGGAGCGGCGGCGACCGGTTCTGTGGCCCACTCCTCATAGATGCATACGCGATTTCCAGATTCGACCTAAAATCAATCAGAATTTCTCAGCCAGCGACAATCGAATCAACAAATCAATGGGACGTAGATACAGAATTTGGACAGAGAATCGGAGATGGAGTCGCGACCATGCGCGAGATTGAAGAAAAATGTAAATCTACAGTAACTTGCTTGACGAAAGAGAGAGGAGAGGACCGAAATTGGCGGGAAGTAAGTGGTGTGAGCTTGTGAGAAACAAAGAACCAACGAGACATTCGCGCGCTACTTTGCCTAATATAATTAAACTAAATTAAAATAGCATAATTTTTAATAAATATTTATGGCCGAAATTTGTCAAGTACCTTTTATCCAACTCAAAACTCGAGCTCAATCACATGAGCTAGTTCCAGTTAGAGCCGAATGCTTAACCTAAACAAAGTTCGGCTCTGTCCAATTTGTTTACAGCTAGTCTTTTAAAAATTTCATACTCATTAGTCTCAAATTAATCTTCTATAATTTTTAATTAATTTTTTAATCTAATTTATTTTTCAATTAGCTCTCAAAAGACATTCTCTAGCCAACTAGTGCCTGGCGGTTTTTCAAACACTCCTTACCACCCTGCTTCAGTTGTTCCCCAAACCGATCTTAAACGCATTAAAATATTCATATATATGTAATGATCACTATGATCATTGCTGGTAAAAAAATCAAATCAATGGATTAGCATTTGGGGTGACATAGCATGTGCCATAATCCCAACTCCATCTTTGAGTTCTTAGTTACAATCGAGTCAAATACAACTTTCAATTTTTTAGTTATCAAAACAATCAAACTTGTGATCTGATGGTCAGAGTTCCCCATCACTGCTTAAGAACATTAAAGCTATTTTACACTGAAAAAAATGTACCCAAAAATGACCAAAATCTCCTCTTCAGAGGATGGAAGGATCTTTGTATCTCTTAAAGATGTCCTCTATACCTGCCATCACTTCTGGCGGCAACGGCCGTTCCGTCGTCACGAAAGCGTCGATGTCTTCTTTCAGCTGCTCGACGGAGGTCGCGCCGATGATCGAGCTCGTCATGAAAGGGCGGTCTCGCGCAAACGCAAGCGACAGCTCGACCATCGACAACCCGTGCTTCTTCGCCAGTTCAAAATATTTCATCGTCGCTTCCTGAAATCCACAAATGCACAAATCAGGAACGCCGTTCAATCAGTAATGACAATACAACAATCAGTTACGACAGCTTGCATTGTCAACTGAGCCCTTAAGTTTTCACAAATACATTACTTGGTTCCTAAAAAACTCTAGGCGCTACTCGAACATACAAGGACTCCAATGATTGATCGGATTTGTATTTCTCTAATTTTTTTAGTTTTTATTAAATAAATTATTATATACACACAACCAAAACATGAATTATAATGTATATAAAATTAATTAAGATATAAAAACATTCATATTTTAATATTTACTACATTCATATAATAAAATTACCTATTAGTATAAATTATTTTAGTTTTCAGTATTTCTTTTATGAAAAACACAAATATAAAAATATCACCTAAATTTGCCTAACCAACTTAAGCCACCGATTATGTATTCTAAAAATCCCCACCAAGGCTATGATTGCTCTTAAAAATATTCATATCTAGATTATAGTAGCATACCTTGGCTAAAGAGCTCTTGTATCTTTCCATGTAGCCAGGGAAGAGGTTGAGCCTCCCTGTTTTCGCAGCTTCTGAATCAGAATCGAGATATTTTCCGCTCAGTGCTCCGCCGCCTAATGGCGAATATGCTAGCAATCCGATGTTGCAATTGTTCGGGTGGCAAACTTCAACAAGATCAACTGCAAGGTAAAGAAATAACAAATTCCGGTTAATAAACTGAAACACGCGTGAATTTTGGACTAAACGTCAACACGCTAGCTTATTTCAAGACGTGTATGTAGTGCTAAACTTCTACATGTAGGCCATAATAGAAACGAATCTGCATATAGAGTGCATATGAGGACCCGAGACCACACAGAAAGGATTGCTCTTGGCCATTATAAACCAGATGATAATAAACCAAAGCTATGATGCCATATATAATTTTTATTTTGGACTACAATTTCGGGTTGAGCTCCACAATTAGATCAGCCTTAATAGTTCGATGTGACCCTTGCCTCTATATTTATCGCTTGTTCTTTATTTTATATGATGTGAAATTTATATTTTCAAGAAATTGACCATTTTCATTTTAATCTTCGATGAGAAAAAATTCAGCCAGCATTAACATCTAAAGTTAATAATTGCATTGAACTGCAATATTAAATATTTCCTCAAGATAATGAGGATGGCAGAGAAAAATGAACTCTAACCTTCATATCGACATCGAGCTATCATACTGTAGCTGTTCTGGATACTAACAATTTTCGGTAGTCCTCCAACTTTAGCAGCATGAACAAACTCCATTACCCCATACGAAGTTTCATTGGACACACCGAGGTAGCGTACCTGATTCAATTCAAAATCAAACCATAAACTTTTTTTATCATCTATAGATATTATTGACAATTGCAAGCAATGTGTAATTGTGTATGAATAAGCTGTGACTTGAGAGAATCAATTTTTCCTCGCTTTTAGCGTTCCCTATGTAACACACAAGTAAACTGGTTTCATATGCTATTACATAATAGTTCATATGCATAGTTATCTAGTTCACCCCTTTCAATCTGTTAATCGCTTATCAGAATCATTGATTGCAATGAGACTATTCAAGATGCAAAAATTAAACAAATTAATTCAAATTATAACCTTTCCTTCGTCAATAAGCTCTTTAAAAGCTTCCAGTTGCTCCACAAACGGCACACTTGACCTCCACTTGGAAGGATCGTACATAAATTCACCAAACAGTGCCACATAACGATCTGGCCTGAAGAGAAATAGAGTACTATTTGTTAGAAAACCTTAAATGTATCACATCAGATTCTTCCCTCGGAGAAACCAATATCACAGATTCGCGGTTGTATTTCGTTCAAAAAATGAGTTTCACCTAAAGATGTACAGTGGCATATTTTATTGAGAGAAAGGGATAGCGCGAAAGTTAATCATCTAATATGTTTATCTTCATGCTGAATTTATTTAGATTACTGAAGGAAAAAAGTAACATTGAATTATTAACACGGGTACATGTACAAATAAAGTATCTGACCATTCATAAGCTAATCACAGATTATAAGGCCAGTATATAATTCACATAATTACATTTCCTATTGGATTTCATCAAAACCATAAAACTCACCAATGAATCTGCAACAGATCAATGTAATCCGTTTGAAGACGTTTGAGACTCTTCTCTACACTTTCTTTTATATTAGCAGCATCAACTCGCAAAACCGTTGCGTTCTCACGCAAATAAGCTGATCTCTCTGAATAACCGCATACTTTTGTTGCCACTATAAGCTATTGATCAAATGAAACAACCATGCATGTTACTGTCATGTCAACTTTTCATAATCGGTCTACAAATATGAATAGGGAAATTAACCATTGAAAAACAAGGGTGTCGAATTGTATCGACATAGAAATACAGATGAAACAAAATTCATAGTTTGCACGGAATTACTTCATATGTGCAGCCTCTAGTTTATGGATCATCTACCATTCATTTTTATTTAGAACATTGAAGTCACACAGAACTCCAACCACTACAGCCTACGGGTATGTCACCATGAGAACAAATAAAGCTGACTATAAATCAGAGATGGGGATATATGACTATACCATGTGAACCGAAATAAACTACCAAAACACAACAAAAAACTGATATTCATGTTCAGATAGGATTTGGTGCATGCTACTTTCAATTCATTCATACATACATATGTACTATAGCTAAGCTCTGAAATGTACTGAAACACAAAATAATATAGAGAATATAGGTTGCATATTGTCAAGTGATATATCATTCAATGCCTAATACCTTATCGCGTGGCTGAGACTTCATCCAGTTACCAATATAGATATCTGTCTTTCCTTGTGTCTCCTTTTTCATTGGAATAGGATACTGCAAGAGAAAAGTTGAACATCAAGGCAGCTGAAAAAGTTTGTGAAAAGAAGATGTATGGCAAAATTTGCACAAACAAATATATGGCAGAATGAAAAAGTAAAAATTATTGGTTCACATGTAAGGCAGTTCAAAAGTTCATAACATGTAATGATCTTCCTGATATAAGAGGGACAATGAAGAAAATTAGATGGAAAAATCTTGTCAAGTGTCAACAACTAGTGTATTTAGTATAATAGTGACAGAAAAAACAGACATAGCTTGAATATAGCCTAGCTATAGGAAAAAAAATTCTTTTGTTACTTTTTCTTTTTCCACATGTGCACTTCGTGCTGGCACAAGATGCAAGAGTTATTGAATCTGGAGAATCAACTTACAGCCTCAGCAGTGTCTATAGCATTAATTCCACGCTCCACAGCATAGTTAAGCATGTCATGAGCTTCTTTCTCTGTGTTTTGCTCTCCAAAGGTCATCTGAAAAATACACACACACATCACACCAATAATTCAAGTTCAGTGTAAGAACATTTCCATTTCTTGACATGAAAGTATTCATAACCCGTAAGAAAGGTATTATTTGAATTATACCACAGTGCTAGGCAGGCATATATTAAGTAAACATAATCACATTTTCAAAACTTGGAGTAGATCATATTGTCCGAAGAAACTTTATATGTATAAACTAGCCAACCAGAGAGATATACCATTGCTTACAAGTAACAAGAAAAGGCATCAACTAAATAGATCGTATAACAGAACGTGAAACTAGATTAATTCATAGCAAGCCAGCATATACTTATTCCAACGCACACACAAACAGAGAAACATACAGATACTCACAATCGACAAGAAAAGGTCAATCTGAGAGAGACCAAGAAACCCATTTACACAGGTAATGCATATGCAAATTTATAGTGAACCAATAGTTCGCAATTGCATGTAATCCAATACAACTAAGGTTCTCATTGAATTCAAAGCACAATTTGATAAACATGAACCTCTACATCTCTCTTCATTTCAAGCCGTAAATCTGCCATTAATTCAATTCACCAAATGAAGTTTCTATTTCATCGAGACGAGGAACTAGTAAAGTACCAGAGACGGTCAGTTTCACAAATGAGTAAAAACTACAAAAATAAGCCTCCTACAATCACCAAAAACAGCAAAAACAAGCACAATACGATTAGATCATACATTTCCAAGCACATTCATGATGATAATCAATTCATAACATTAATCATAGCCCCATGAACACCAAGGTCTTAAATTCGAAGAAACGAACCGTCCCGAGAGTAATTTCCGAAATCTCAAGGTCCGAATCGCCGAGCTTCCGATACTGCAAATCCGGGTTCTTCTCTCCGAGAGCAGCGCGTATGGGTCTGAAGGAGCTCCTCTTGTTGACCCTCGCTGAACCATGGCTCGAGAGTAACGAACCATTGCCGGCGCGCGAGAGCCGGCGAGAGTCGGTGCAGAGGAACGTAGGGGACGCAGAGAAGGTGCTCGTGGAGGCCATAGCCAAGCTTCGTTCACGAATCTACGTCTCCGATGGTGGCTCTGGTTTCAGTTACAGAGTGACTGTGTGTGTGTGGTGTGGAGAGAAGTGACACGGTGGAGAAGCTCATGCCATAGACGACGAAGATTGACTACAGCAAAACGCAGCAGTACAGTAGTAGGATATTGTCGTTTTGGTGGTTGAGAGCTCGAGGTCCAATCTTGAACCTGCGACCCAACCCACTTACGCATACGTGGGCTTCACCATATGGACACTCGCATCGTGCCGTAACTCAGAATGCGAGGCCCAATCGCAAACATGCAGCCCAACCCACTCAGTATATGTGGTCTTCATCCTATGGATACTCGTACCATGCCACCAAACGTCGTATTAGTGATTCAGAATTTGAGGCCCAATCGAGGACATGCAGCCCAGCCCACTTAGTATATGTGGGCTTCATTACGTGGACACTCGCACAGTGCCACCAAACGACATCGTATTGAAAATTCAGAATTCGAGGCCCAACTCGTACCGTGCCCATAAACGACATAGTTTTGAAGCATCACTGGTTCGGTACTTAAAGCTGGTTCACTCTCTTCAAGCTAGAACCATTTTCGTATTCTTCAATTCGACCTCTCTGGTTCAACAATGGCGAAGGATCCAGTTCGCGTTCTCGTCACTGGGGCTGCAGGTAATTTCCGTTTCTCTCTCTCACTCAGTTCTGATTTTTTCCTGAACTGTGTTACGTAGATTTGCTGTTCCGTGGCTCGATGAATGTGTGTTTTCTCTTCGCGAAGTAGATTTGAGTGCTGATCTTCGGGTTATCTGTATTCTAAATTCATTTTGGGTATAATGATGATTTTTATCTAATATATACGGGTTATTTTGAATGTCTCTGTGAAAAGCTCATGAAAGTAGAGATTTTGAATGTTCCTTCTAGGAGAAATTGAAGATATGAGAATGTGCCGATTTTTGTGATCTTGTCCATTGATCTGGTGTTGATTTTGGATCATATAAATTAAAAATGAGATTTTGATGTATGATCCTGCTAATGCCAGTTAGAAAGTGGATGGATTTGGATCATATGCTAGCATTGGATGATCTGGCTCGGTAGCTAGAGAAACGAACTTGCATTTGGTAGATAACAAAAAATCATTATATTTAATTGATTTCCATATTTCATTGATGATTCGATCATTTTTGTAATGTGTGAACTGTTAGTCAGTTGAAGTATTTTCTTTTGGTTATTTTTCATTGATGATTTTGCATCATATGCTACTATTTTCTTTTGTATTCTCTGCGCGAGGTAGATTTGAGTGCCGATCTTTGGTTTTCTTGTATTCTGAATTCATTTTGGTTGAAATGATGATGTTGAGACAATATATCGGTGATTTTGCATCTCTGTAAAATGCTCATGAAAGGAGAGGTTGTGAATGTTTCTAGACAAATAGAAGAAATGAGTGTGTACGGATTTTTCTGTGATCTTGTCCACTGATCTGTTGTTGATTTTGACTCAGATAATTTGAAAATGGGGTAGAATAAGAATTGAATATAGGTGGTATATGATCCTGCTTATACCAGTTAGAAAGTGGATAGATTTAGAATATATGCTAGCATTTGATGATCTAGCTGGACTTACATTTGTTAGAAACCAGGGAGTCATTATATTTAAGTTATTTCCATTTTTCAATGATGATTTGATCATTTTTGTAATGTGTGAACTGTTGTCTAGTCGAAGTATTTGCTTTTGATTATTTTTTTTGTTGCTTTTGTTGTAATTTATTCATAAATAGGAACTGTGAGATGTTCAGTTTGTAACATGCAGTCATGTCTCTGTCTTTGCGCGTGAAAATTATGGAATGAGCTAGTTTCAGTGAAAACATTTGCTGGTTTCGAGCAGGATTTCACATAATGAATCAACATAACACTGAAACGGGGTGTTGTTGTATTGCCAGGGTTTTGGCACATATGTCAATATTATCTATGATTATCTTAAATCAGAAATATTATATTGAAGTTGTTTTGTTGAATGTATAGGACAAATTGGGTATGCTCTTGTTCCCATGATTGCTAGAGGGGTGATGCTAGGTCCTAACCAGCCTGTGATCCTGCACATGCTTGATATCCCTCCAGCAGCAGAGGCATTGAATGGGGTGAAAATGGAGTTGGTTGATGCTGCATTTCCTCTTCTTAAGGGTGTGCTTTCTTTCTGCCCTTGTGAGATAATGAAGTTAAAGTGTCATTATATAATATAGATGATAGGCTAGATTTTTGAAAATTTGGCTATATTTTTTCGAGGTAATTTGAAATTTTTTGCAGGCGTTGTTGCTACAACTGATGCTGTTGAGGCATGCACTGGGGTTAATGTTGCTGTCATGGTTGGAGGGTTCCCTAGGAAAGAAGGCATGGAAAGAAAAGACGTGATGTCAAAGAATGTGTCAATTTACAAGTCACAGGCCTCTGCCCTAGAAAAGCATGCCGCTGTTAACTGCAAGGTAATTGTCATATTATAGCAGGCTTAAATCAATAGGGCGTTTGGCTACTAATGAGATAGGCATGTCTGTATTTCCTACTATTTATGTTACCTGTAAAATTTCAATATTAAAAAAATGTGGTTTAATGTCTCATTCTTTCAGGTAAACCTCTATCGGAAGTTGGACGAACTAATAGTTGATTTGCTCAACTTTTTTTTTGATCGGCGATTTGCTCAACATTCTTACGCATTTACAGTATAAGCCTTTTCTGACTGTTGATGCCATTTGTTCCCCTTAGGTCTTGGTGGTTGCTAACCCTGCAAACACCAATGCATTGATTCTGAAGGAGTTTGCACCATCAATTCCAGCGAAAAACATTACATGTTTGACACGACTTGATCACAACAGGGCTATGGGACAAATCTCAGAGAGGCTAAATGTTCAAGTGTCTGATGTCAAGAATGTTATCATCTGGGGAAATCACTCTTCGACTCAGTATCCTGATGTCAACCATGCAACTGTATCTGGAAAGCCGGTTCGCGAGCTTGTTAAGGATGATGCTTGGTAAGCATCGGTTTCTTCCTTTATAAATTCCTCGACAGTTAAGTTCAGTATGTGCTTTTACTGAAGTGCTATTCTTCATGTGCTAGGCTCAATGGCGAGTTCATTACTACTGTCCAACAGCGGGGGGCTGCAATCATCAAAGCTCGGAAGCTCTCAAGTGCTTTATCTGCCGCTAGTGCTGCATGTGACCATATTCGTGATTGGGTTCTTGGAACACCCGAGGTTTATCCTTTTTCTCCGGGTTTCGTTTAACATACTGCACAGCATCATTCATCACATACTTATTTTGCTTTCTTAAATTGTACTCTAGGGCACTTTTGTTTCTATGGGGGTATACACCGATGGCTCATACAATGTACCCGCTGGACTCATTTACTCATTCCCTGTGACATGTCGCAATGGAGAATGGTCAATCGTTCAAGGTAAAATACTAAATGGCGTTTCATTATACTTATCTTATCGTTTTATGGAGTTTGCCTGAAAATGTCCCTTCACTCTAACTTGTATCGGCACAAAGTTGGATGATTTTATTTTTAAAATGTTTCTAGTTTGGTGGATTTCTAGTCTTCAGTTCTGCACTTTTTTTGCTTCTACTCAGAACCATAATAGTTTATGTTTCGTTGCACAGGACTTGGGATCGACGAGTTCTCTAGGAAAAAGCTGGACGCGACCGCTGCAGAGCTCACCGAGGAGAAAGCTCTGGCCTACTCATGCCTCTCGTAAACCCTTCTTCTTTTATATATCAAGGCTGTGAGTGAGCATTTCTTATTCGTCTCGATGGACTAGCTACAGTTTCGAATAAGTCAGTGAACTAAAGCTTGCTCATGCGGCTTATGTCAGTTTCTTTTTTTTATATACGTCGAAGTTGTTCAGACTTTTATATTGCATAGCTTTGGATTTGAAGATGTGTAATATAAAACACTTGCTCTTGTTGTACTGGTGTATTAATACTAGTCATGAATAATGATCCACAATGTTTGTTTGGTTTTCTTTACTTTAAAGGCGTAATTGAATTATTAGATTAATCTTGGATTAATCATACAATTTAGAGATATTTAGAACACCATGCATTTACATAATTTTGTAGATGAGAAGAGAAAACCCACCTATGTTTGGTTGTTCCACCAATAACACTTCTTTACATTAACCATTGACTTGATTCTCTTATTTATAACTATTTGGGCACTAACTGTTAAAGCAGTCTCATTTACTGGATTAATTAATGGTGTAATATTAAGATAATAAGGTTGTTAGAGTCCTTTATTTAAAATTAAAATGGTATATATCACTTCATGATCATTTTGTGATCTTCATCTATCCGTGAAACAACAGAGAAAAAGGTTTTGTTTCAGACAGATGAAATTGTTTGCACTAAACTTGAACAGAAGAAATGGAAAACCTCTCGATAATTTCCATTTATTCATGGGTTTAACTTAACTAGAACGATCCTTAGTACAAAAAATCCAATCAGGACTAGAAACCGGAAAAACGGTTGCTCAGATTATCTAGTAATTAAATTCAACTTTCATCTTGCCGTAATACACTACAGCAGCTGGGCCTGTCATGTACACGTGATTATCTTCCTCCCTCCACTCGATCTCTAGCGGTCCCCCGGGAAGATCCACCGTGCATTTCTGTTTGGTAAGACCGACCAAACAAGTGAGCAAAGAGTACAAACACCAACGAGGTACAATCAGCGCGATAAAAAAGGAATAAAAAACTTACCCTCTCAGAGTGACCCTCGAGAACTGCTGCAACCACCACTGCACATGCCCCGGTTCCACAGGCTAGTGTTGCACCTGCAGTGGATCAGCGTGAGAGTCGGTATATACTTATATAATTTACAATATATTTTTATATGATCTGGTTTCTGGACTAACCTGCCCCGCGCTCCCAAACGCGCATTTTGAGGTGCGAGGGTGAGAAAATTTGGACGAATTCTGAATAAGTGGAACAATGGATGTGGTATTAGAGTTGAAACAAGTCAAGAAATAGCAAATAAACATATTTTTCAATAATTCTAGGCATTGATACCATCATGCAATACTAAGCAGTGTAATGTGAGGTTTTGCTCTACAACTGCAATGACATTTGGGTTTAAGAAAGAGCATCATCGTTATATCCATACAGTATACTCCAACATTCCCACTAAAATGTGTAAATCACTACTCTTACAACATTCTCACTGTTATCATCTATACACTATACTCCAACATTCCCTCTGAAACGTGTAAATCATTACTCTTACAATGACAGACATCAATCTTCGAGATGAAAACAAAAAACAGAAATATCACGCATCTCTAATTCTTAGGTAACCAATAAACTTTGAATACACGAAAAACATATGGTGTTGTGGTTAGCGTTGCAATGAAATTATTGAAACTGGATAAAATTTTGAAGACTAGATGCCATGTTTTTTTAGTAAATTTCAGCCCGCAATCCTTCAACTGCTCAAAATTTCTAATTGCCAACATGAAAGGAAGCTTTTTTTTTTCAAAATGATATTTGAACCCACAAACAGAAAATATTCAAGTACATTCATTGGGCCAAATAGAAGATATCATAATATGTCCAAGTTATCAATAAGCTCTAATCGATGTTCAAGATACTCTAAACTGAATCAGAAGAGATACAAAAGGATATGCACTAATGGAAGAAAATGTTCGGTCAGACTTATATTCTCATGGCAAAATATAGGTAATTGGAATAAGTCAGAATACATATAAATAAATAGATAACCTGTATTTGTTCTTGCAGGAAACACACTATGATGCTCAAATTTAGGACCAATTTCTGCTAAACTTAGCTGATCGACCTGCAGGCTCTGTTTAATAACAAGCAAAATTTCAGAAGGAAATCAACAAGATCAAATTGTGAAACATCAAAAGAAGGCAAAGCAGGGTAAATCAACACAACAGAAACCAGCTCAATTAATATAGTATCTATTGCTTGACAATATCATTAGCATCAAACAAAAAGAACATTGTGCAAAACACTAGTGTAAATTCCTAAGCACGGGTTGACATATGAGTGGTCAACAGTACATACCTCGCCTCCTTTGGTACCAAAAGTAACACAATGAGGATTCCCCATACTAACACACGTTACATTCCATGTTACTCCATCCACGTCTAGCTCTGCCTTGACAACAGATTCATTTTGATTTGCAGGTAACGTGGTAGGTACAGCAGACGCTTTTAGAATCGGTTCACCCATATCAACTCTAACCTGAAGTGATTATAAGAAACGTCATATGAAACAGCGACAGATGCCAAAGGAGTGAACTATATTATACTATAAGACTTCAATACATTCAACAGCTCGGCATATTGAAATTCATAAGAACTCTTAACTCGCGTTGCTCTTAGATAATGTGTGCATACACGACCTGAAACATATAGAGTTTTCAAGAAAGATAAAAAGACAAGGCTGTGGAATATAATACATCATATAATTCCTAAAAAAGGAGCTCGTGGACGAACATTAAAGACGCAACATATTGAGGGTGTGGAAGGTGTTGGATGAAGTTATTGCATTATAATCTTAAAGGTAACAGCCAAGAATAAAGTAGAGACTGAGAACAAACCTTTCCGTCATCCAGAATTTCAGGGATTATGAGACCTGCACCAGTGTGAATCTTGAATCTGCAAAACAAGAAATTAAAAGTGTACAACGAAAAGGTATAGCAAATAGCAGACCCATTAACAACTACTTGTGAACATAAGACAAACGAGTTTCTTGAACATTGAGAAATTGCGAGAATTGAAAATCTAAAGCAAAGTGTGATCTTCATATGTACTCATACATTGAAACTAGTTTCTAAAAATCCCCGACTTGTTTGATTAACCCCTGATTAGTCCGCCGATTAATCCTTCAATCCGAATATTTCTGATTTATCCCCGGTTAGTCTCCAAAAGGCCCTCTCCGCCCAACTAGCGCCTAGCGTTTTTTAGAACACTGATTGAAACAGACCATAATTACCACAAACAAAATCATCGGAACACACTCATTTATCAAATTACACAGCTAGGTGGCATACCTGTTACTATCCTTCCCTTTTTTACTTTCAAGATCAGCAACGAATCTAGCAAAACACCGAATTCCATTCCCACACATCTACAAATCAAAGTTAAGAACTTGTATGAATCATCGATAGGGTTTTATAACAAATCACATCAGCATATCTTTTTTTTATCAGCTCATCAATATATTCATTACTCGCCCTGACCCAACAACATTGCAATGAAGCAAGGACAAAAACACTCCTACTCCATTTCATCACAAAAATCGTGTCCCCCACCATAATCACCATTTCTCACCTCTGGCTCGCTACCATCGGAATTGAAGATTCTCATGGTGTAGTCAGTGCCATTGATCCCTCTCATTGCGAAGATGACTCCATCAGCACCGACCCCAAAGTTCCTATCGCACAGCTTCACTGCTTGCTCCGGACTGATCTTAGGCTCAGGAGCGTCCATATTCTCAATCTATCCTCATCAAACATCAATCAATCAGTAACTCAATTAAAAAAAATGACAAATCCACTCGATTGTTCTCGGCAACCAAACAGAAAATAGTCCAGAGCAAAGAGAGTACCAAAATGAAATCGTTGCCGAGGCCATGGTACTTGGCGAAATAGAGAGTCTCAGACTCAGATTCGTCATCTTCGTCGACGGAGACGTTCGGAGGGAACATCTCGGCGATCGGAGCAGCTCTCGGGACGGAGAGGCGCGAGCTAGGGTTCGACCGAGTCGAGCTCATAGGTCCGTGAAGAACGGAGAAAGAAGGAGGTGGTGGAAGTGAGGTGGCTCCGGCAACAGAGCGACGAGTCGGCGTCGACAGAGGGAGCGAAATGGTGGCGGCGGTGGCGTTGGCCATGGCGGCTTCGATGGTGTCCTCTACTTCTGGTCAACGGTCGAGTCGTATAGTAACGACGTGTGGTGTTGAGGTTGAAAGCAACTCTTTTAGAAATCAATGTGTTTTTTGGATGATAGAAATAAATGTTGTTAATCTTTAACTAAATTTAATTAGTTTCTAATTAATCTTCCATTGGTTTATAAAAGACTCTCTTTAACCGGCTAGCTCCTAACAATTTTTATAATACTAATAAAAGTTGAACATGTTAAAGAATTAAGTCAGATCATATTATTTGGGATCGGATCGTAGGACAGTCATTTGAAAAACGTTATAGCAACTTTCATAACATGATAAATATTAAAGAAAAAATATCATTAATTAACGTTGATATTGAATGGGTTAGTGGCATGTTATGTGATCAAAACATGTCACGATAAGAATGTAGATATCAAAATTTTGTTGAGTTTGAAGTCTTTTGAATATGATAAATTGTAAGAACGATAATGTAAATGTAACAAGTTTGTGACGGATTAAGTAATTTTGTCCATGCCCTAATTAAATATGGTATTGAATTTTTGTTGAGTTTGAGATATTTTTTTATCATATAAAATTGAGCTCGTTTTTCATTTTTGTCTAAAATTTTTTAGACGTGTTGCATATGGAAAAATTTCTCTCTTCACGTGCGAACCATATAAATTCTTAGTTTTTTTCTTTATTGTTTTAATTCGATTGCCCGTTTGTTTTTTTGCATTCAATCATTCTAGACATAACAATTTGCGAATCAAATTATTGGATAACACAGTAGTGATGATCAGCAGGAAATATATCAAGTGGCAAAATATTAAGCAAACTCAATTCATCGCATACAGCTTCGTCCACTCTTTGGCATTGTTGTTATGAGCCTTTCATTTTGCGATTCAACGGAGGATCACAAATAAACGAGCAAATGGATAGCAAGAGCTTCTCCATGGTCAGCGTTGGTGACCATTCGGGTCCAAGAACACTAATGTCGATTGATCCATCCTCGTTAACATGAGGATGATACACCCACCAAATTACGAATTTATTTTACACGCTAACAAGACTTTGTATATAAACGTGGCATTTCATCTTTCATTTCAGTAGTTATATTATGATAAAAATATTGAATTTATATGATTAGTTTTCAAATAATTTTCGTTTCAAGTTAAACGACCCAATTAGTAAAAAATTACTTTTATTGTATAAAAAGCATACTATTCTTTTTGTTTTCTCTCTAAGGCTTCTTCTGTTGATTCTACGGCTCAATTCCAAATCAGAATTAATGGATTAAGTTCATATAAATATTTTGAACCCAATTATTGAAACAACCTTTCTAACTTTTTCGATCATCCTGTCCCATTCATATAATATTCAATATGATTTAACGGTGGCTACCTAATATTTAGGATAATCTTTCTCCAAACACATTCGAGTTTCGCACACTCGATCCACCGTTACTACGTAGTGGCGGTGAATTAAGCGTGGAGAACTAGTGGCGACGGACCTTAACTACCCTCATTATGGTGTTAGACTTGGGTCCGCTGCTACTAGCACATTTTTAGTAGTGACACTGACAATATTATTTATAAAAAAAACATAACACATGAACGAGACGCGAAAATCGGACCTTTGTTTTGAAGTTAATGGACGGAGGCTTGAAAGGGTAGTCGGAAGGAAGTTCAATGGGGTCTCGGAAGGCCCCAAGATGATCCCTTGGAGACAGTGAAGGTCGTCTCCGAGAGGCCCGAAGTTGACGTGAGCCTCCATGTGTTTCGGCACGCGCCTCAGCTTGTCGTAGACTTCTCTCAAGACTCTCTTGTAGATGATGGGAGGGTATGTCTCTCCGGTCAGCACAGAGTTGGGCTTAGATTTAAAGATATGGTGATATACATCTGATGGAGATATTGTATGCTTTAGTGGATATGATATTGTATCTTTTGTCGAGTCTCGAACCTTAGTCTGAAGACAGGTAGCGAACAATGTCCAACACTAAATCACGCTCAAGTTGGTATAAGTATTTGCTATTGACTATATATATATATATATATATATATATATATATATATATATATATATATATATATATATATATGTTAACAAATGTATGATTTGACACAAAACTAATAAACCAACCATTTACGAATATTAACCAATCGAAGTCTTAATATCTTACCAAGTGAATTGTGCCAATTTCAAAGTCTAGCTAAAATTCGATATTATTGCAATGCTCATCTTTATTTCTTGTTTTTTTTATGTTAATTCTTCAATCAACCCATGAATAAAATTCAATGTAAGACAAGAAAAGAAATTTAGGGTTTTGTTTGAATTATGTTTTGCATGTCTTATGATTGGTGTAAGTAAATTTATTTCTAGAGCTATTGAATTGTTTTGTCTTTATCATATTCATTCATATCCCAATAGCTAGATATATAGGGTTAATTTTTTATAATTTTTTTTATTGTTTTATAACTTGGTTTTGGTCTATCATGATTTGGGTGCTTTTTTGTCGGGCAATGGGCATGCGCTTTCTTGTCAGCGAGACTATAACTAGCGATCGTCCTATGTGGTTCTCCTCTCAAAATGAAATATGGGAAGAAGTGGATATACCAGACTTTAATCTGAGTCTTTTGTGGCGTATAGGTTCAGGTTTGGTGATTCTTTATCACAAAATTTTTGGGACTATCTCGCTTTTTTGATCACTTAAGTGGTATAATCATACCATTACCTGATATTAGATAACATTTGGTTGAGATTGATTTTCAAAATGCTTCTTAGTACATTGCGAGAGCAATTCTTATTAACAACCCTTTTGGAGATCATTTTGTATTTGTCTACCACAAAAAAAAAGAGTTTTGAATGAACTTGGTGTAGTGGTTTGTAGAAGCTGCCAATTATTGCATTGCGCATTGGAGATGGAAACGAAGAATTGACTCACATTCAGGTAAGTGGTTTGGAAATTACTTGTTGGAGCAATTTGATCTTTTTGATGGGATGACGTTTGCTTGTATTGAAGGAGGTGATGTTGTCATACATGCTAAACCACCTCACATTCTGAATTTGATTGATGACCTGCTTGTCTACTTTGTTGAATTTGAGGGGACACTGATCATGATCATTAGGTATTTTGATGTTCAAGAGGTAGACTATGACGATTTTACTTTTAGGTATACTAATAAGATGTTACTTTTTGAGTTGCGAGGAGTTCTTTGGAATGAGGTGAATGATCTTGGGTCCGAAGATATCTGTGTTAGCAGGGGAATGACATTTTGTATTCCGTTTGCTGAGGGCCTAAATCTTGTACCCAATTATGTATATTATACCAAAGTTTAAAAAGGCTATATCGAAAACTGAGGCGTTTTCGCTTAACGATGTAAGCCATAAACCTCAAGGCGCAGTAAGGCGTAAAGTCACGCCTTGGATACTTGCGACACGAGTACAAATATTATATACAAGAACTTTACTAGTGAGAGAGGTTAGAGGGTTGAATTCTTACAAATAACCTCCAACACCTATTTATAAGAGATACATCTCCTAAAGGATGGTTATGATTTACTCAAATAATGGTCGAGATTGGCTTTCTAGAGAGTTCCATACAAATATCTTAGATTTTCTTATAAAACCCTCTAGACTTGGATGGATCCACAAATTTCTAGAGACTGTTGAGGAGAACTTGTGCTTTTACTAAGGAGGAGTAATCCCATGAGTGGGCTCATATACACATTAGAGAGCCCACTCTTGAACCAAAAGACTAGTCTAGTGTGTCTTGAGTCTAATGTGCATATAATCTCTCATTTCACCTCACACTTTCAATGTGGGACAATGGCTCAAGTGTGGATTTCAACGATTTCCCTCTCCACACTGAGTCCTCATCACATTGAGCTTGCTCCCCCTAAGCCCTAACCGGACTTATCGGTTTGACTCATCCCTCACGGGTCTATCATTTTATCTAGGTCCGCTTACTTGGAATCGGTAACCTAGTCTCTGATACCAATTGTTGGGAGAACTTATGCTTTTACCAAGGAATGAGTAATCCCATGAGGAGACTCATATACACATTAAAGCTCACTCTTGACACAAAAGACTAGTCTAGTGTGTCTTGAGTCTAATGTGTATATAAACTCTCATTTCACCTCATACACTTTCAGTGTGGGACCTTAGCTCAAGTGTGGATTTCAACATAGACTTTCACCCAAACCCACAAAATTGGGCATTTTTGGGCATTTATGCGACAAGTCCAACCCAAAGCCACCCAATTCGTCCAAACGACACCATAACGCCCATCCTTAGACAGAAACGTGCATGGACCGAGTCCACTCTCTCGGTCCGTGATAGTAAGCCTCCATAATAAGATCAATAAATTCATATCATAATGATAAAAATAAAAGGAAAAAAGACACTCTAAATATACACTTTTGACACTTTCATACTCTAACTTTTTTTTAATCTTTTTTCCATACCTGAATTTCATTTTGGGACATTTTTCTTCAGAAATTTCAAAATACCGAAACTACCCCTGAATTGAGCCAGTTCAATTTCAACTAGATCCAACCATAATCTAATTAATAGAAAATTACTTTTTTACCCTCCATTGAATAACAAATTTATCACACAATTTAAGGGTATATTGGTCTTTTCAAATAACAAATTAAAAATAAAAAGATAAATTATTAAATTACAATTATGCTCCTCTCTCCTCACTGTTCATCATCTTCTTCATGCCCCTCCGGCAGTCCTCCGGCGTCGAGATCGAGTGCGAGACGGATGGAGGACCAGTTGGGGACAGAGGCGACTTCCTCCGGCGACCACCGAGACTGGGCTGATACACTCCAGAGCTCCACGAAGACGATTATTAGCCTTGAAATCGAGCACTCCCCCAAACACAAACCCAACCGAATCGAACCCAAATTGGGCACTCCACGACCCAAATCAGGAGACACCCAGACGGTGGCGGAGCCGGGTGTGAGTGGAGGATGGTTTTGGGCGGTTTAGGGTTCCGGCGAGGACGATAGAGTGGTGGAGAGGGTTTAGGTGTGGGGTTCGAGGAGGAGGTGGTGGTGGCTGGAGGATTTCATGGATTGGTCGTCGGAGGAGGTCGCCGGCGGTAACGACAGAGCGCGAAAGGACGATGGCTTCAAGATTGAGGGAGGCCATGAGGACGAGCATGCCGATGAGGAGGGGGCGACGGAGGAGGAGAAGACAGAGAAATGGAGAAAGAAGAGAGGGTGGCATTTAATTGAGAATTTGATGAATAGTTGAGGGTAATTTTGTCTTTTTACACTCGTTAAAAATTGGGCCAGTTCTATCCATTAGACCAGATTTAATTTTGATTTAATTCAGGGGTAACTTCAGTATTTTTGAAATTTTAGGGGTAAGTTGTTCAAAATAAAATTTAGGTATGGAAAAAAGAGAAACAAAAAAGTTAGGGTATGAAAGTGTCAAAAGTATATATTTAGGTGCACAAAAGTGTCTTTTCCCAAAATAAAATTAGCGTAGTCGTGTGATAATATAACATATCCAGGTGTAGTCATCATAATTATAATTCCATATGACTACCTAGATATGTCACATTATCACATGACTACAACTAGATATATTGATATAAACAAACAAAAAAATTAGCATAAATGAAGTTGCAAACATTAAATCATCAATGATACCAGCTTGAGTGTGGCCTAGCGATTAGCACTGCTCGCTCCTTGGCTCAGATCAGGGTTCGAGACTCGTCAAGAGTATTTGGGTGAGATGGATTTTGAAATTTAACCTACAATCTGAGGCCCGTGCTTCAACCGCCTCGATACATGAGGCACGAGGCATAAGCCTCAACAGAGCCGAGGCGTTAGCCTCATTACACTAATGACAGACGAAATCTCAGGTGGCAGTGATATTGGGAGGGGCCATATTTTTAGGGACGAACTACTATTTTGGAGTGAAATCCCGGTACGATTGAACTTTCTGGCAACCCCTTTTTGGATTCGATTCAATCCTGCTGCAGAACAAGAGACTGATAGTGAAACCTCAAGTGGCGGAGATCAAGAGATCAGAATTTGTAGGAGATTCTGAGGCAGCACAAGGGACTCACAGTGTGGATTTTGTCGACATTAGGAGTGCTGATATTGATTTAAGGAGTGCCCCTACAACAAGCTCCTCCTTAAATTTTGTACATAATGGATCACAATTTGAAGATCTTGTGATACAATATGAAATTTACCGATCTTAAAAATAGTTTTCTAACTTAAACTGTACCTAACTGTAAAAAGTATTAATTTAATTGTATCATCTGAGATTAACCCTTCTTAAGATTGATAATATACTTACAAAAACTCGTACTTAAAAGATCTTTTAATACAATATGAACGTTTGAAAGAAAAATAATACTCCCAATTCAATAATTATAAATTCTTTTCAAATTCAAGAATTTAATATAATTTAATTTAATACAGTTTAATTTCATAATAAATCCGATTCCTATATATTTTAAGATCAAAATAGAGTGGGAAAGCTAAGACGCCCCCTAAACGCGTGCCGTCGACGAATGCCAGTATATATTTTCTAAACAGCGTCCTATATATCAATATTTGAAATTGAATTGTGCTACAGTTATTTTGTGTCCTGTGACTGTGGTCAGTACGATATACTGACCGTCTGCGAGTTGAGGTTCAATTATAATGAGACGATATGGGGATTTTGAGGCACGAACGGTCCTCCCAGCCTAATGGTATTTTATGTTTTATCTAATAACTTGTCCCGACAAATTATTCGACTCAGTTAACAAACTAAATAAACATTGATTTTAGCATGAAAATGGAAACTTGATGGTAATTAATGCACAGTTCTCTCTCACATAATATCAACACACTCAAAACAAACCATATAAATTTTTAGATTTTTGTTTACTGTTTAGAATTGATTGTTTGTTTGTTTTCACATTCAATCTTTCTAAACATAATAGTATACGAATCAAATTATTGGAGGATACGAGTAGTGATGATCATCAAGAACAAGAACAAGCGGCAAAGTTGTAATTAAATATATTCAATTCATCGCATACAGCTTTGTCCACTCTTTGGCCTTGTCGTCGTGAGACTTCCTCGTCTTGTGATCCAACGGAGGATCGCAAATAAACGAGCAAATCGATAGCAAGAGCTTCTCCATAGTCAGCGCCGGCGACCAATAGGGTCCAAGAACATCAATGTCGATCGATCCGTCCTCCCTCACGTTAGGATGATGTACCTGACAAATCACTAATTTATTTTATACTCTAACCTCATATGATAAGCATGAGAGTGTAAGTTTTAATTTTATTTCTATTTATTAAAACAAAACAACAATAGTACAAACTTAAAAAAAACAATAGTACATATATATGTAATTTTAAACAATTATAGTAAATTTTTGGTTATTGGTTGGAATCGTTTGACCGTTATAATAATATACAACTATAATTATATTATTATGATCATAAATATAATATGTTTATATATCGAATGAGTTTGAGTTTAAATCATATCATTTGGGTTTCGAGTTAAACAACGATGTCCAAGTATAAGAATATACTTTTGTATAAAAATACCTACAATTCTTTTTTTTAACCCATTATTCTTTTAGAATGCATCCCAATTCCCATTATTTATATAAATATTTTGGACCCGATCATTGAAAGAATTTTTCTAGCTTTACTTTCTATCATCCCGCTCATTTCATAAAATATTCTTCCCGATCTAACATAGCTGCCCAATATTTGAGGATCCTTTCCCCGAACGTGAACATGTTTCCACACTCTCAGTGCTACCAAATTAAGCGTGGAAAACTAGTGGCGACGGATTTACCTATATTACATTGTCTGACAGAAAAAAATAATTAATTTATTGTGGTCAATTACGGTACTTCTTAATTAGTTCACTAATTACATTTTTCAGTGTTAATTCACTGCAGAGTATATTTTTTACGTTTCATTTTATCCTAAACCAAACTCATCAAGGAGACGCGAAAATCGGACCTTTGTTTTGAACTTGATCACGGGAGGCTTGAAGGGGTAGTCGGAAGGAACTTCAATGGAGAGGAGGAAGATCCCGCCTTCGTAGGGGGTTTCCGACGGCCCCAAGATGATCCCTTGCAGGCGGTGAAGGTCGTCTCCTAGAGGCCCGAAGCTGACGTGACCCTCCACTTGTTTCGGCACGCTCCTCAGCTCTCCCAACACTTCTCTCAAGACTCTCTTGTAGCTGAAGAGAGGGTTTGTCTCTCTGGTGATCACCTTGGATTTGAGCTTTTCTTGCACCCAAAGTCTCTTCGTCGTCATCCAAGGTTTGGGGTTGGACCCAAAGGTAGACTTATTCAGGCAAAGGAACCCCATATTGGTGAAGATTGATCAATGCCAAAGACCCTTTAGCATATATACAAAATGAGGGTGTATATATTATATAAAAGGGTGAAATCGTATATACCCATCTCAATAGATTATACATTTTCATTTAGGCGCATTAGATTTTTTATTTGACTACTCTTATAAATTGTATATGTTTAGAACGGTTTAAATTATGTGATTTTTTAAGCGAAATAATTACATTGTCTTTGTTTTGTTTCCAGAATTTTAAATATATTAGCGTTCACTAAGAACATATTCAAAGATATTGTGACATGCTTCAATAGATCTGACACGATGAGGCTTCAGCGACCAAAATGATTGTGTTAAGTATTTTTGGTATTTCAAAAAGAATCGAGGGATCGCTTTATTGCACTAGGAAAATTTAATCATGTTGAGCATCGTTTCTACGCTGTTCAGTAGATCTGGTACTCGTACAATAATCTTTAAGCAGACAAATAGGCAAACCCCCTACGAAGGCGGGATTACTTTACCACACGTGAAAAGAGAGCATGATGTTCCGTATAAACTTGTTGAATACGTAAGATTGTTACTGTATGAACAATTTATAAAAATAATCGTCTATAAAAAAAATACATGAAAATATACAACTTGTCAAGATAAGCATCTGGTATTGAATATTTATATAAATGTTCTCTTAATATTGTTTCTAATTTGGCACAAAACCAAGTGCAAGAGGATGATTCCACTATCAACCATTACAGAATAAAATGGTGGTTGGGCAGTCAGAGTCATATTATCTATGTAAGGGAAAAGCATTGTCTTCAAAGTTGCATAGCTTACAAAGGGTGTTGTGCCAATTTCAAAGACTAGCTAAAATAAGAGGAATTCACACAACTGGCAAGCAATACAACACAAGAATTTTAGACCCAAATAGCATGCCAGCTACTTTGCTTCATTGCTCTATATCTTATCATTATCATTATAATTGTCTTATTGCAATAAAAGTCTTCACAATATCTCTATATCTTCATGGAAGAAGGGTAGTTGAAAAGGAAATAAATGGCACAATCCAAGTTGCATCCATCAATAATTTTCACTACATTAACTATAGTGATTGTTTGTGCCACACATTATAAGCAAAAGTAGACCGTGCATTTACTTGATCCTAAAGTAACTCTTGGTTCTAATTATTTTCAACTGGTATTAGAATCTGATCGCAATGATCTCATCACGGTAAATTAGGGTTTGGTGAATCAACTGCTCCACAAACTATAATTTGATATAAGGTTGCCCAATGAGATAGTGTGCAAAACCTTTTAGGTTAAACATGTCATGTCGAGTAACTGATGTTAGAATTATATTAGAACCATGATTGGATCGTCCTAGGATGCCAAAGGTATATATATACTCAAATTCGAACATCGGACCTTAGACAAGGTGAAATGTTCACTTGTCACTAGGTCAATCTAGTGGGTGCCAAAAAGTACGTTGGAACACAGCAAAGGTAGAGATGCATAAAGAGCAAGAAGCTACACAAGTCGGTGTTGATGGTTTTTGTGAGTAACACAACTCTAAGTATGGTTGCTTGAGCTTCACTTAAAGGTTTAACTTAACAAGGATAGTGAACGAGGCTAAAGAAAAAGCCAAAGTAGAGTATTCTGATTGATGAAACATATCATCAAGGTTACATAAAGCAAAAGAAGAAAGTGTATTAAACCTACTAGGGTTTATCCGATTAGTCAAGACGAGTTATATCTCCTTTGAAAATTTGTGTTCGAGTCCTAGCAAATGATCACTGGTTTGAAAGTAAAATTTTGAATTGAACTTTTGATAACAAAATATATATTGAAAGACAACACATAATGATTAGGGTCCGATCAGTTATAACAATGATATAATACTTGTCATTTTTTAAAAGGATAATTTATGTTCAATACGTAAATTATAATACATTATTTGCATATCAATACGGTGAACTTATTAACGTGTCACTTCAATACGAGAAACTATTTTTACGTGTCATTTTACCCTAACACCGTTAAAACAGATGGAAAATGCACTGTCCAACTTTCAAATTTTATTAAATGTCAAAAATACCCTATATTAATTATTTTTTTTCAACTTTTTTAAGAAAAATATTTTTTGTGGAATAAATAATAAAAATTGATTTGAATATTATTTATTTATTTTTAAAAAATATAGTAAAATAAAAATAACGTTGTTCAAATTCGCTTTTTTATTTTTAATGTTTTATTTCGAAAAAACTTTTTTAGAAAAAGTAATAATATTGAAATCAATTTTTAATTATTTATTTCATAAAAAATATATTTTTTTAAGTTTAAAATATATTTTTTTGATTTATTTTAAAATTTTAATACAAATGTAATATGGACATTTCATATCAAAATTAACTCTGTTGAAAACAGTGACACATAGAAATAATTCCTCATATTGAAGTGACACGTTAATAATTAAGTTTACCGTATTAATATGTAAATGTGTCATAGTTCACGATATTAATAAAGAATTATCTCTTTTTTAAATATTGATATCGTCGTCGTATTTCAAACTCTGACCACCAAGTCATGCGATCAAACACTACCATTTGACCATGTAGCCTTAATTTAGTGAACCTTGCCATTAAACGCATATTTCTATTTTGCTTGTTATTGTTCTGATGAGGACAAAATAACAAAGTAAAAGTTGGAATAAAGAAAAGGAAATAGAGTATGGAACAATCTCACATTTTTCAAAGTGATCATATCAATATCATACAGACAAGAAGCATATTAAATATTAAGATATCGATGAACATCCAAATTTTCCAACACTCATATTCATACATAAACATCTCCTTTCATATACATACGAACATCATGTTTTTTATCACTAACAACACATGCATGTAGACCAAAGTTACTATATATACATAAACATCTCATATATTTTATCGGTCATTCGGTCATATATATATAACACATGCATGTGTATCAGAACACATGAACATTTCGTTTTTTTATGTCATAACCGCATGCATGAAGATCAGAATCAATATATATATATATATATATATAATATATATATATATATATATAGAATCACACTCAGATATACATAAACGTAACATTTCACCATTTCTTCCCTATATTTTGTCTCGAAACTCATGTGAGGCTGGGATCTAAAAATGGACGCAAGCAAGCTTTTCAACGACTCGATGAGAGGCCGTTGGGAGGAAGTGGCCAAAACCTACATAACCCACCACGATGCTCAGAAGAAGAAGATCACAAAAGCCGGCGACACGGTGCTTCACATGGCCGTGTCCGATGGCAAGACCGAGATCGTGCTCAAAATGGTGGAGGCCATCGAGGACTCGTCGGTCCTCCACGTGAAGAACGACAGGGGAAACACTCCTCTCCACCTCGCGGCCGAGCTCGGGGACGTGCACATGTGCGAGGCCATGGCGTCCAAAGATACAGAGCTCGTGGCGGCTCGGAACCTCGAGAACGAGACTCCTCTCTTCTCCGCGGCTCTTCACGGGAACAAGATGGGTTTTCTTTGTATACAGAGCTTTTTGAGGAATGAGGATAGAGATAATTACTCCTTGTGTAAGAAGAAGTGTGGAGACACCATCCTTCATGCTGCCATATGTGGTGAATACTTTGGTAAGTACTTGTGTTCAGTGTTCTGTGTATCCCGACTTATCTGATTAATCTTTCAATTCTCGATTAGTCCACAAATTACTCTTTTCACCGACTAGTAGCATTTTCCATAACACTATTGATGCTTGTTGTGACATTTTGTGTGTACCTTTTCTTTTTAACATAAGTGTGAATTTGAAAGTTGTTGTATAGATGGATTAGATTTTAACATAATGTAAATTATGTAGTCGATTTTTCCCTTTCACTCCTCTAGGGCATCTTGATTTGGATTTGAAGCCCATGGTCTAATTCCAGTGTATATGGTGATTACCCGACATGCACGTGAAAGGATATCGAAAAGATGTGATTTTGAGATACCAATTTAAATAATATATCTAGACCCCCACACTTATGAGATTTAATATTTTGATCAGCTCAAGTCTTGTATTGGACAAACATGAGGCAAAATAAGAGTTTATATACCTGTTAGTCCTAACTAAGTTATGGTAGGCATCTTTAAAGTCAAATGTGTGGACTATGAGATTCACGGTAAAATCTAATTCTCTCGCTAGATTGGTATCACAGGACCCTACATGTTGGGTCGGGACAGCGAGCCCATCATTGTCTCATAAGTGGATTTGATATACATGTGAACCTAGTTCCCACGTCAAAATATCATACGGTGGAAAATGAGTTTATATACAGTGGAATTTTCGTGTCACTGCACAAAGTCATCAAAGAAATCGATTCTATGGAAAAAGAAAATTTTATGAAACAAAAGTACATTTATTACCTACCTGGACAAAGCTCAACTAATTGATACATTTGCTTTCTTGAACAGATTTGGCATTTCAGATAATTTATTGCTATCCGGATCTCATCAATTCTATGAATGAGACTGGTCAGTCTCCTCTCCATATCCTTGCAAGCAAGCCCAATGCGTTCAAGAGCAGTGATCACATTGTGCTCTTCGATTCTCTCGTCTACAAGTGTACGAAATATCCACTCGTTCCCCTCTTTTTCTATCAGCAATAACCATAGATATGTAGAGACTGAAACCAATGATCTTATACTTATTAATCGTGTTAGGCATACCGGTTGATCCACTCAAGAAAGAAAAATACGATCGCGAAGTTTGCGCGCAAAAGCTAAACAAGAAGACTCCAAACTACCCAGAAAATTATGGAACCTGCATGAGCTTCTTTCACATTTTGGGGGAATTGTTTCAAGTGTTGAGTGAGTGAATGTTGTGACACATTAAGCAATATATGCATTTCACATACATTATGTGCTGAATATTTTCAATTTGGTCTCTCTTTCTATAGCTGTAGGCAAAAGGGGTGGTAACAAAGAAACCGGTGATCAAGAAAATCCCCAAACCAAGACCAGCTCATCTCAAGGTAATCACTATTAGTATAAGCATTCAATTATCACTGATAAAAAAAAATCACTATCGATTTTTTCTTGACAGGATCGGATGGCAGAGGAGACTTGTCGGAGGCGAGGAAATCGTCGTCAAACAGAAGTAAGAATCGTACATGTATCATTTTCACCTCACGAGATCTTGATTGTATCGCCATTTTTTAGATCTAGCATTTGAATTCTAACGAGTCATCTGCTCCGTAGTAGGTATAGATATAGTTTAGAAATATAAAAGTTTTATGTAGTGTTTTATTTTGATTGCTTATTTGTTTCTGCTTTGATTTTTTTTCGTTATAAAAGGCACTAATACATGTTTGCACAATCTTTCAAAAGCTACGAACCGCCCGAGGAAAGAAGACAAGTATGACAATTTCTTCCCACCAAATTACTCGACCATCGTTCTATACTGCGAGCTCACGATGAAGGCATTGCTCGTCGTCCTCGGACTCGGTAAAATACCTATCCACGTTTCTTTTATCAGCAATAATCGCACGCGTGAAGATTGAAACCAGCGACGTGCTGATAAACCTAATACGGGCCATATGGTCTTAATTAACATGGTGTGTGTAGGCATTTCAAGAATACACAAGATCAAAGAAAAGAAGAGGAGCCACAAATGGGCCAACCAAGTGATGCACGAGCTCGTCAACCGAACCTCCCACTTACAGTACGACGACAACGGCCGGAGCCCCCAAGCCTACCACCTCGAGCCCGACAAGCCGTTCGAGGTAACAGCCTCATCCGATCCCGAGACCGGGCAGGTCGGTCCGGGGGAGAAACCTGGGACGAGGGTGGTGGAGACGCCTGTCTTGATCGCGGCGAAGATGGGCGTGGCCGAGGTGGTGGAGAAGATCCTGGAGGTGTTTCCGATGGCGATTCAGGACTTGGACTCGGAGAACAAGAATGTTGTGCTTCTTGCTGTGGAGAACCGGCAGCCTCATGTTTATAGCTTGCTGCTGGAGAGGAAGATCATGAAGGAGAGCGCGTTCCGGCAGGTGGATAGTTGTGGGAACAGTGCGTTGCACCTCGCGGCCATGGCCGGGGGGTATAGGCCTTGGCTCATTCCCGGTGCAGCTTTGCAGATGCAATGGGAGCTCAAGTGGTATAAGGTATTGTATCGTACTCTCTGTTTTGGATTGAGATATGATTCGGCTCGTTTACACACCTACCTTAACCATCCATGCTTCTAAGTTCGAGTTCTTGTCTTCCTGGCAGTTTGTAAAGAACTCCATGCCCCGGAACTTCTTCATCCGGTACAACAAGAAGGGCGAGACCCCGAAGGATCTCTTCAAGGCAACCCACAAGGACCTCGTGAAGAGCGGGAGTGAGTGGCTAAGCAAGACCTCCGAGTCCTACTCCGTCGTGGCCGCCCTCATCGCCACCGTCGCCTTCTCCACCTCAGCCAACATCCCGGGGGGCGTCAGGGAGGACTCTGGCGCCCCGAAGCTGGGCAACGAGCCCGCCTTCAACGTCTTCGCCATCTCCTCTGTCGTCGCCCTCTGCTTCTCCGTCACCGCCCTCGTCTTCTTCCTCGCCATCCTCACCTCCAGGTTCCAGGAGCGCGACTTCGCCAGGGACCTCCCGAGGAAGCTCCTCCTCGGCCTCACCTCACTCCTCACCTCCATCGCCTCAATACTCTTATCGTTCTGCGCGGGACACTTCTTCGTGCTCGGGGACAAGGTCAGGAGCGCCGCGTACCCGATATATGCGGCGACTTGCTTCCCCGTGACTTTCTTCATCCTCGCGCAGCTCCCTCTCTACTTCGACCTGATACGAGCCATCTTGAGGAAGGTTCCGCAGCGCAGTTACAAGGCATTTCCTCATTAAGGCGTTTCCTCATTAAGATTGTATTGTAATTATACTATGTAAGACCTTAAATCTATCGTAGGTTGTCCGTAAGTGATTGCATTTCAAGTATGTTGGTGTATTGTTGTGTTGGTAGTGTTGTAATGAACTCCAGACATTATAGAGACTAATGAAGGATTGATAAAATACTCAAATAACATTAATACATTCAAAAGTTTTTACTCTCAACACTTCAAAAAATGTTACGCTAATGAGGCCACTAAAGATTAATCGAGAATTAATCGAATAAATCAGAATAATTAAGAATTAAAAGAGGACTAATCATAGATGAATTGGACTAGTCGGAGATTTTTCGAATATTTGTCTTCTTCCTCTCTGTAGTATTCATTTTAGTTATTTTCTTCACTTATTCCTTTAAATTTGAAAGAAAAAAAAGTAAGCGAACGATCAATCAATTGTATGAAGTCGGGCCGGTGTTCTAAACAATTTTATTAGGGCCGATTTCTAGAACACGGACCAGCCTAGTCGCTCCACCGACTTAAAACCTCCAGATTGTATGAAATCGGTTTGGTGTTCTAGAAATATTCACCCAAACCGATTCAGGTGACAATTACAGTCCTAGTGAGAGTAACAATTGCAGTTTTGCTAAAGAAACAGTACATGAAACTCATAACCAAAAATGGATAGACTGTGGATTTATTTCTAAAGAGGTTCTCACAGTACTTGTCATATAAACTGAAATGCTTTTCACAAGTCAAGAATCCTATACAAAAGATAAGAAACGAAGCTTACCTCAAGCCATGATATCAAATTTTGGTTCCTTGCGTAGAAACGCCATATTAACTCTTCAGAGCTTATGAAGTTTGAGTGGCAAGTGGAATATTTGCAGGAAACCAGCATGCCTGTGAATAAAAACTTGCGCCCCAAGAAAATTACAGAACTCATTGCTGAGTCAATAGGCTTTTTCCTTAAAAGCTCTGTGCAGTTGTAGCAGCTTGTTAAGAGTTTCCTGACACATCTAAAGATGCGCTTCGGCAGCGCCTTTTCTTTGATTTAACCTGAAAAATATGAGCAATAGGTTTTCAAATTCAAGATCCAAAAATCAATGGTCCTATAATGCAAAGAACAACTTCACATGAGCGTGCATGTTCTTGAAATGTAGTTTAGTATTCTAAATATCAACAAAAAAAAATTCCTGCTCGAGAGGAAGAGAATCAAGAATAGGATAGAGTGGTACTCGAGGACTTCATGTCATGGAAAAAGAATTTAAAAGAGAAATACACTACACAGAGTTAAACAAAAACTCGCTTAATATTACTCATCTTACATTTCCTAAATACAAAATTTCTTCACATCTCAGAAATAATCATCCAAAACAGTCATCTATCATCTACTACAGAGGAATAGACAAGCTGGCACAAAGATGCCAAAAAGTTGATTCAAATTCAACCTATACTTACAGTAGAATATGCATTAAAAAGGCCAAATCAGCAGCATGAACCTTTATTATGAAAGTAATTCTATTGCCAGATGGAATTGAGGTTTTAAGAAAATAATCACTGCATATTGCACTCAAAATGTATTTTTTATGGTTATGGATGTAAATTTTGGAGCTAATGAATGAAAAGTCTGAGTGTACCTTAGAGAGTGGTGGCAGGGTAGCCTTTCCAGGTTCTGTCAATTGACGAATCTCTCGAAGCTGGCTTGCAATAGCATCCAAAAGCTTGAACTGAACTTTCTCCCGATCCTTGCACTCCACGGATACGCTGAGCTTCTCTCTTCCCTTTTGCACCACCTTCAGCTTCTCCCTCAGCCACTTAACTTCAGTCTCGAGTTTCAGCCTCTCATTATCAAGCGCAGACAATGACCTTCTTCGAAAATCATAACCAGAAGCTTTTCCTCGTGATGGACACAACGGGGGCAATCCGCTACTTAGCTCTGTACTGCTCCTCCCCGCGCCTCTCTCAGACCCATACGCCCTCAGCCATGGACTGTCGTTGTAACTTCTCAGCTCGAGCGAAGACATGGAGCTTCTCCGGCTGCCTGATAGCGAAGCTTTTCCTCGTGAAGGCCCTAATGGCGGGAACCCGGATAATATTTCTGAACCGCTTCTGCTCCTGTCATGCTCGGAACTCAGCCTCCTCATCATCGGTGGACTGTCACAATACGTAGGAGTGTATATGGAATCGTCTACTGACGATTGCTCGCCCTTTTTCACACTGAATTCATTGGATGTAACTTCATCGTCAATGACTATAACATGACCATCACGAAGAAGAGACTCTTTATTTGAGACCAGGCTGCTCAAATCCATGTCTCCCTCATCTAGTCTCTCTCTGTCATTTTGTTGAGTAAATGGATTTTCTTCCATGGATGATGCTAACATTCCTTTTTCCTGATACTTTGTCGGCTCAACAACAACTTCATCCAATCCCAAAGGAAGCGGCTGATCTTTTGGCTCAGTGAAAACGACTTCATTATCTATGGAACCGCTACCGCTTCTCAGCTCATCCCTGTCTGCAAAACCCGTACCACCCTTCATCTTATTTTTCTCGTCTATGGAGTCGCTAATTCCCTGCAGCATCAGCATGGGGTCCTCGTTCGAGTATAGAGAAGAGCCCCACTCGCCCTGCATGGCCTGGAAATCGAGAACGTCCTCGTTTCCAAAGTACATTTGCCGGTAAGCTTCAACTTCCTTCTCCAAGAAAAGCTTTTCCCGCTCTCTCCTCAACAAGATCTCTTTCATAATGTTCATTTCCTCGGCGTCGTACGCGGATTTCGCTTCTATTATCCTGTGGTACTGCCTCGCTTCCATTTCCATGGCCGCTTTCTCCTCTTGCAGGCGCAGTATCATGTTCATCGCCTCGTCCGTCGCAGTGGCAGCAGCGAGTCTCTCCTTTTCTAGTTCGCTGTATAGCGCGGTGCGAGCAGCGTGCTCTTCTTCTAAAGCTTGCTCCAAGATTCGAATCATGTTTTTATCGTTACAGTCCAAAGCTAGATCCTCCTGTTCAGAAGTAAACACATTTTTCTCCGCCGATTTATTCTCCTCAGCAGTTTCACTCAATTCCGATTCGCCTAAACTTCTTGCCTGCCAACCAATATCCTTTGGAGCCTCACTTCCATCTAGAATTACACAACCAACATTTGAAGAAAATAAATAAGATTAGACATGAGCGAGTACGATCCTTCCAAAACAATTACTTTGTAAGCAGATAAGGATAATTCCAAGGCTCAATACTAAAGCATATATGCTAACAGCTGAAAATCTGTAAGCAAATTAAAATCCTATGCTCTGTATATATTTGCTTAGTACATTGTTCATCAGCTGTGTCTAGGTTTATATGCATATTACAGATCTGCTTCTTACCGTTTTCAACATAGTTTAATCACATAATTCTTAAGATATTTTGGTTCTGAGCTCAACGTCATGGTCCTTCAGTGAAAGGATAAAAAAATTTAGGAACTATGAACTAAATTAAGCTTACCACCTATTCAAGGGAACAAAGTTTTGTAAAACACAGGTTATTATCAACAATTCAACACGAACGGAGGTCAAAGCCAACAATTTTAGATCAGACATTAATTAGAACTAGAAGTTACAAATAAAGAAAGGACTAGTACCAATAAGAAAGACTCGTCTACACTATGAGTAAAAAGTTTAGCAGCAGCAAAGAGAAAACCATTATACTCGTAGTGAAGATATTACCTACAGAAGTAACAGGCTCCAAGCTTCCTTCATTTTTCTCGCTCCCATTATTGAGGCTGAAAGGCGGTAGAGGGATATCCAATCTATTTAACTTCAACAAATCATACGATGTAACCGACGAGAATTTCCCACCGCCAGCAGGCTTTTTGCCTCGCCTCCGAAGAGCAGGTCTCTCCCTTTGGGTCTTGACCCCCTTCCCCTTACTGTAAACTGTCCCTTCCATCATATCCAGGGAGTTCCACGCACGAAGCTCTTCGTCTGTTTCAGATATCGGGGTAGCATATCCACCGATAGAACCTTTCTCATTCGTCTCCAAAACCGAGCCAGATTTCGGAGTGGCGTATCTACTGACAGAACTTTTTCCCTTTGTCTCAGCAACCGAGCTTGACGATGCTTCTTCCCCCTCAAGTTCACGGTGCTTTTTCTTCCGATGGTTTTGGTCCTCGGTCCACATCGAACCAAAAGGGGTCTTGCTTTTCAGAGACGACTGAATAGCTGAGATAGTCTCCGAAGGCGAATCGACCAATGCCTTCTGCACACATCTATTTGGTCTAGGACTCCAGAAAAGTCCATTGCAAGGGCATGGGAGACCCAAACCAAACAAACCCAGAAACTTTGAGGCCAAATAAGCCACAGCAGCTCCACAGAGTAAAAAATAAGCTATGGCAAGATCAAGAAATGCACCAACTAGCTCACTAAATGTCCATGACTCTATCACTTGGCACTTCCTTTTCCTAGAATCCATCTCTCAACCAAATCAATTAACAAGCTGGCTTAGAAAACTCACAATTCCCAAATTGAATCTAAAACCTGACAAATGAAAAAAAAACATTGATTCAATACCATTTCTGGGTGACCTTGAAAGGGAAAAAATCACATAAATTCCCAATTCTGAACAATGGGTTCTCAACTGACCAGCCAGCAACAAAATCCATGAAATCAGTTTTGGAAAAACAAAACTTTTCTCATTTGCAGCAAAACCCAGATACCAAAATCACATTAAAGTAATAAAATCCCAGATTCTCTCTCGTTTCGTTACGTTTTCTCAGCAAACAAACAGCTCCGATACAGTTAAAAAAAAGGCGAATCAAAAATAGAAGGAAACTCACACGATCGAGGCTGAGTAGATCCAGTATCAATCTCTTCGAGGCTCTGTTCCTAAATCGAAACCCTAAATGTGGATTGGTCACATTTCATTGTACGTAATGAAGCTGTGTAGAAGATGAAGCCACAGCCACAGGACGCAATGTTCTTCGTCTTCTCATTGCCGTTGGTTGGTTTGTAGCACAATTCAATTTCCAAGATTGATACGACGCCGTTTGGAAGGTATATACGTGACTGGGCATTCGTCGACGGCACGCGCTCACTTGGGCGTCTCTTAGCTTTCCCGCTCTTTATTATTTTGATCTTATATAAATATATAAGAATCGGATTTTATCATAAAATTAAATTCTTGAATTTGAAAATAATTTACAATTAATTAATTGGGAGTACGTTTTTTTTCTTTCAAATGTTTGTATTGTATTAAAAGAGCTTTAAATAAAGTTTGTTTATATAAAAAAAAGAGCTTTAAGGATAATTTTTTTTGTTGAAAAGATACTATTAATTTTAGGTATTCTAAAAAGATCGAGGTGATCATGATTTTAAAATTGGACTAAATCGGTATTTACGGTTATCAGATTTGGTGAACTATAATTGGAATCAAAAGTATTAGTCAGGTCGGTTATAATTGTTCACGACCACTAGCGATTCTTCTGTTTTAACCATACCAAATTCACTAAGTTTTGATTTTCAGTTCGGTTAGGTCTATAAAAGTTGTTTTTTGACTAACTATGTAATTTTATTTCATTAGATACTAAATTATAGACCATAAGCATATATTTGAAATCAAAATTATAAAGCATAATTGAAACTTACCAAACATTATGATTTCAATACCAGGGTTGGTTTAGTTTTTTCAGTTTAACCGTAGTTTTGATTGCTATTGAATGGTTTTAAATGATAATCAAAATTAAATCGTTATACATGGTCTTAATTTTTCACATGTATGATTCGATTTGAGAATCTCCGTTGGAAACCGGTTCCTGATTTACAAATGTCTATATGAAACTAAGCCCGATGGCTATGTTCATTTCTAATTACCAGCGAGTATTTAGAAAAACCTCATCGGCTAAGTGCATGACAATTTTAACAGCACAGCTCCATATTTTCTATTGCCCCTGCTAGTTGCAAACATGTTACATTACAACATCTAAAACCTAAGCTTTTGCAGCATTTCAAAACATAGCAAATTTAAAGTTGCACACAAATCAACCAAGTTTTCTGAAACGGTTTTAAAGTTTATAACACGAAATATAACTAAAGGATGCTAAAAAGTTATTTTGTCTTCTTCGGCTTCTTCGATTGCTCGACCGAAATTTGCTCCTGGTTTTGGGGGGGGGGGGTCGGGCTCGGTGCCAAAGGTAGGGTCGGTGCCGGAATGGATATTGACGCCGGTGGCGACAACTTTACCGGAGTCGAGAGCGGTAGCGGAAGGGGAAACTGTGCCGGAGTCGAGATCGGCGCCGGTGGCGGGAACTCTGCCAGAGTCGAGAGCGGTAGCGACGGAGTGGGACCGACATCTACTGCATGAACCGTCGAACCATGTCCTGCAACTGATTATCCAAGTCGACCTTAAAACGAGCCTGCATTTCAGCGCGCTCTGCCTCAGCTTTCGCACGTTCCGCATCAAGTTGCTCCTTCACCCGAGCCTCTATTGCACGACGATCTGCCTCACATTCTTGGGCGTGTTGTATGTGCATCACAGCTAATTCCGCTTCAACCTGCCGCTCCCTCTCCTCAAATACAGCCGTTCTGGCACTTATCTCGGCAACAATCCGCTCTTCAGACATCACGGAGCCAGTAGTACGGGCACCACCTCTCAGTTTCAATGCGCGTCTGTATTCACCACCCATGTCGGGGACGATGCTACCCCCGATGGTTTTCCGTATGGAGCAACTCCTGCAAAACTTCAACCTCTTCATCGTTTTGCACTTCATGTAGAACGACAAAGGCGCCAGTTTCGTCAGTAGCTTGTGCGGCACGTTCAAGAGTTTTGAGCTCGATCAATGACTTAACTTTCTGAACCTGTAACTCAATCATATAGTTACGGTAATTAAGAACCATATATAATTATAATATTCAAGAAACTGTGTATGTCTAAAAAGAAAAACGTATAAGCAGATCAAAAACAAATCAAATAATCAAGATTGAGAGGTATTTTGTTCTCTAAAAGAGGAAGAGATTGTATTAATTGTTGTCAAGTTGTTGGAAAGTGAGTAATTCCCTAGTGTTTTGTTATCAATTTGTTTCCCAGTAAAGTATGATTTATGAATTTTGAACTATTCATGAATAAACCTATTGGATTCCTGACTAATAGAAGTTAACCCCTAAAAGTATCTAGGATATCAAAGTGTATAGTAATATAGAGTAGTTAGTGTAAGTTAAGTACTATTAATTATTAGACTCCCTAGATACTCTATTAGATTCATAAAACTCTAATACCTCTTATAGTCACATTAACTATTTATGATAGGGAACCTGTTAACTCTTATAGTTTCGTAAATGAGATGTAGTATATAGGATAAGAACTCCGGTAACTCTAATTATATTGTAGAATACTTGAAGCCTCGTCCCGTCTTCCTTTTCGTCTTGCACTCGAATACGAATTTGAGTCATGTGCTTCATCGTGACAGATCCAAACTACGTATGTCGGGAACATGCCATAGCGCACTAAGTGTGCATCTATTGTATCTTTATGTTGGTCAATCATATTAAAACAATCATTGCACGGGCACTAATATCGGTCACGACCACATTCTGACGCATTCTCTTCGATAAACTTTATGAAATTCAAAATTTCGTCCGTATACGCTTGCGATCTTCTATTTACTAGATGTATCCAACCACGCTTCATAACTGACAGAAATAAACTACGTCTTAGATCACAAAAAGTATATATATATATATATAACGATAAATATGCACAAACATATTTCACAGATTTACACACTTTTTGTGATCTTATCTATCAAATCCTATAAATATATGCACATATCATATGATATTTTCTACTGGAAACTATAATTATGCATTATCTTCGGTCCACAACAAACATAAACTACGTATTTGTCTTATATATATATACCAAAAAATATAATTATGCATATATCATATGATATTATCTATCGAAAACTATAATTATACATATATCATATGATATTATCTACCGAAAACTATGATTATGCATGTATCATGTAATATTATCTACCAAAAACTATAATTAATATATATACCAACTTGATAATCTTCGACTTTGAGTGCAAGGAAATCTTCATCTCTATCTCTAGCTAGCTCCAAATTATCCTCCACAAAACAACAATGGAGAAATGAACACTAAGTGCTAGCTTTTATAAATAATTTCATAAACTATTCCCGGTGAAATATTGCTCAAACACTCGTCGGGAAAGATTTAGTACCGTTGACGGTCAAATCACACCAAGAACGGTAATATTTTTTTCCCGGAGAGTCTTTGAGCAATATCTCGTCGGGAATAAAATAGCACCGTTGACGGTGTGATTTGACCGTCAACGGTACTATTTTTTTTCCAGCGAGTATTTGAGCAATCTCTCGTCGGGAAAAAAAATATTCCCCTTTCACGGCCCAAAATAAATCATCCCGTCTGTAAATTTGGGGTTTTTTATTGACCGCATAACATGCGAGATTTATATTTTATCTCGCTGGTAATAATTTTATAGTCCCAGCGAGTTCAAAAACGCGCTGGGAATGTGGAACCTAAACGGCGAGTTCAAAGACTCGCTGAGATTGTGTAATTACTACCAGCGAGTTCTTCCAAAGTCGTGCTGGCTAGGGTCTGTTCTCCAGTAGTGATTTGTGGTAATAAATTAATAAGATTCATACCTCTAATCTTCATGCATGCAGTCATTGCTGTTAAAATAAACTTGTGTAGAGTGAGTTACATAGGGCTGCTTCATCTTCTTCGGTGCTCCAGTCTTTTTCGGGTTTGAGACTAGTCAGATTTCCTTGAGCATCAACATACTGAGGTTCCTTTCATCCATTAATAACAGCCTTCCAGGTTTTGTTGTCGAGGGATTTCATGAAGGCACTCATGCGTGCTTTCCAATAACCATAGTTGGTTCCGTCGAGTACTGGTGGTCGATTGATCGATCCTTCTTCCCTTGAGTTCATATTCGCTACACAAAATCTTTGCAGGAAATCACCTAAGAATTTAAGGTGCCTCCTCTAATACCAATTGAAATTATGTTATGTAGCAGATCTAGGATGTTGAACACAATGTCGTAAAAATTGGTTCGACAACTTGTCTTATTCACAAGTAATGGACAGTAAATAAAAAACCAGCAAACATAAGACACATTATGTTTACCCAGTTCGGTGACTCCGCACTTACGTCTGGGGGCTCTATATCAGTGGAAATTTTTTCACTATTCGATAGTTAATAGTACAACTTCAAGCATCAACTAGCTATCACACAAGCTATTGTCCTAAGCTACCATTAACTCACCGTGAACCACTTCGACATTACTTCTTACCATGATCAACAATAACATTTGAAAACCAGAAGCTTCAGATTATCATAGACAAACACAATTTAAGGTCAAATCGTTTTAGAACCGTGAAAAGTTTGGTTCATCAGGTCAAACATGAATTACAAACAGACACCAATCAATAAACCAAGGATTGAACAAACACACACACAAATACATAAACGTCAAATTTATGATAATCAGAGACACAAATGATCTGATAAAAATATACCCAAATTACTTTGAAGCAGCTACTGTTAGCTAGTCTATACTAGAGAACGACATAATGGGCAAGTGCGGTGAAGGGTACTGCAAGTCCGAAGCCATTCCAGCATTCACTGTGGAAAATGTGGTTGCAAGTTGGCAGCTCCGCCATTGTGTCTCCTTCCTCGTAACGTGTGAGGCACATCGAGCAAGTATCCGCTTCCTGGTCCCCCGCGGCGGCGAATGTGAATCGGACTTGCAGTACCCTTCACCGCACTTGCCCATTATGTCGTTCTCTAGTATAGACTAGCTAACAGTAGCTGCTTCAAAGTAATTTGAGTATATTTTTATCAGATTATTTGTGTCTCTGATTATCATAAATTTGACGTTTATGTATTTGTGTGTGTGTTTGTTCAATCCTTGGTTTATTGATTGGTGTCTGTTTGTAATTCATGTTTGACCTGATGAACCAAACTTTTCACGGTTCTAAAATTAGGCCTAGCTATTCACAATATGCACGACGATTTGACCTTGAATTGTGTTTGTCTATGATAATCTGAAGCTTCTGGTTTTCAAATGTTATTGTTGATCATGGTAAGAAGTAACGAAATTGGAGTGGAAAATATGAATAATCTTGTGCGGGTTTTTTATATAATCAGCAATTGATTCAGGTGTTATAGTTAAAGGTGATATGGCATAGAGACAAGGATTTGTCTTTAGCTACCAATGTGTCTGTTTCTGGTAATTTGAAGCTTCTGTGCATTTATTTGTTTTTGTGAAATTTTGGGAGACGAGAACTAGCAGTGGGATGCAAATATCGTCAAGTCACTGCCCAAGTCTACAGGCGTCCAGGATTATGAGCCTCGTGTTGTATAGCAGTTCCTGGAGTTTGGTATCAGTGTGTCGTTGATGATTGATTTATACCCAGAAATCTCAAGCTTTAATGGTTCCCATGGCTCAACTCTGTTAACAATATTAGTACTTTTAGTTCTAGGCCCAATTTCAACCAAATCAACCTTCAAAATCTCTGATCATCACCAACACTACACTCTCTGAATCCTAATTTCCGTTGTCTTGCTCCGATGGAAGGCAGAGACGACGAAGATCAGTTCCACGACTCTTCTTTGCCTTGGAAAGGTTATAGGGTTTTGGGTATGTTTTTAAGTGGGTGGAGACCGTGAGTCGCCGCCAATCCCAGCAACCAAGAGCTGGGTTTTTCGGATGCAATATTATTATCACTGCATGCTTTAGTATTTTTTTTGTTCTAGGTGAATACATTTAGAGCCTCCTAATCTGAATTCTCTATCAAGCTGTGAAGTCTCATATATGATGCCAGAACAAGTAAATAGCTTTACCTTGGCAATGCAATTGTACAATGTGCACTAACCAAACATCAGACATCACTATAGCAGTTCTCTAACACAGCCTGAGAGGCATAAACTATTTAATAATCCAACAAAGAAAAAAAAACTAAAACTGTCCATTGAAACAATGACGAGCTTAACGCAAGTGCGATATATTGCTTGGCAGAAACTGTGCTTTCTGTAGGATGTTTAATGCATTAACATTTATCCTCCCTCAGTATGGATGACCAAAGAAAAGAGAAGCGCGCCGCGATTACTGATATGGCAACCTTTTCATATGGGAACTAATAAAAGCCAATCATGGAGCGCTATGCCTATTATACTTCATATCACATCCATCCTTTATTCATAAATATGATAATAAGTATGCCAACATTGACATTTTCAGGTACTATTTTGTTCCAACCATGCCTTTATTTTGTTCCAAACGCCAAAATTATTAGTGACTAGGATCAAGTTGTATTGAGAAATCATACCATAAATGCTGAGAATTGTATTCATGTACCAATTCACCAATGATAAACCCAATCCTACTTGGGCCATACAACTGTCTAAGCTGAACAAGTGAAAACATGACAGAAGCATGATTACTTGACTCAGAATAAACAACCCAATAAAGTAATTTTCTTAGGAGCCAAACAAACCGAATAAAGTAACTACAACAGACCTTGGGAGAACGAATAGGCACTTTGGGCATATTCAGATGCAAGTGCAAGACAAGTATCTAAATTACTATGCATTTCACTTCCATGGGTTTAGGAACCTATAAACTTCACTGGTACCCTATCTTCAAGGCATTGCTCTATCTTTGCAACATTCCCATCAATCTCAATATGCTACATGAACACTACAATATGTTCTTTGGGCCACACCATAACACTAAATCCCATTTGTTTTATTAAAGTATGACATCTGATTACAACTAGATCCTGAATCAATTTATAACAGGTTGCAGGAAGAATCTGCAATGCAAGTATAACAAGGAGCTGTGATTAAGTTCAGAGCAATAACGATCCTAAAGATAACGATAACCTCCAAGCATCTTAGTTGTACAACTTAGGCACACTAAAACACAAACTCATAAAGATAATGAGCCATAACATGAAAAATGATAGAGGATGGAGAAGAGAGGGAGTCAATAGTTCTAATTAAATTTCAAACTTCACAGTTAATGTAAGGAATGCATCTCCTCTTTGGGAAAGTTAGTGACTTTCAAGTACATGGCAGCCGCAAACGACGAGGCGAATATCTCATCCTAGTAACATTAGCACACTTGAAATTCCACTTTAATAAAGAGTCGTATGTTCAATTTAGCTCGTTCTCTTATCTCTTATTCCCCTTTTAGGCTGGTTTAGATTTGTTCGAGCCCCGGAAGCTTGAGTCTAAACGCTGGACGCCTTGTAGAATTTTAGGGAAAGTTCTCAGGTCGTTTCAGTAAGAAACAATGAATCAGCTCACAAATCATCCAAATAAATTAAGAAACAATTTGTATTCACAAACTGACTTAAGACAACAATCCAACACAAGTACAAGTCAATCACAATCCATCACCCCATCAACTTAGGCTACTTGACGTGGTTAGCTCACAATAGAGAAAGGAATGTTAACTTTTCGGGTAATACCTTAAAATTGTTGTAATGTCCAACAAGATCAGAAGAAATGAACCACGCACACGATGGAACAACAAGTTAGGTGAAAGTGTCTCGGCACAAAACTCACTATTCCATAACGAAAACCGGAATGGATCGAGTTTTTCAAAGCCAACCATATATATAATCCATGAACAACACTCATTACAATAAACTGGTTCCAAGCCATCAATCCATAAATTTGTGTTCATATGATCAAAATTCTACAAAGTGAAATATCAAACCCAATCAAACAATCAAATAAATGTATGAGCAATCCAACACAACACGGTCTTGGATTGGAGCATCTCAAATCCCACAAAGCCCTATATATTCAATCGATGTCAATGCTAACATAGAGAAAAAACGAAGTGACTTTAGAGACAAGTTATATGCTTTTCCGACATACAGAAGCCAAAACAAAACTCTAGGATCCCAAAAAATAAACAATGCTCGGTGTTGGTAAAACATGAAACACCACTTTATTTACCTATCTGTCATTTCTACCCTCTCCATTGCATGAAAAAGGGTCATCACTTTCTGGGAATTAATTTTTCACTGCCTCAGCTCTTTCCATTTCCATGAAAATTGAATGCGAAATTACGGAATTACCTTTGGTTCAATTTTCAAATCTCTGGGCCGACGCCATGCGCTCACTGGGCCGTCTCTTTCCTTTCCCGCTCTTTATTATTTTGATCTTAAATTTAGGAAGTAGATTTATTTATTATGAAATTAAATTGTATCAAATGCTTCAAAAAAAAAATTTGTACCAAATTAAATTCTTGAATTTGAAAAGAATTTACAATTGATGAATTGGGAGTACGTTTTGTCTATTTAAAGATTTCAATAAGTGGGGTTGGTCATGGTTTTAATATCGGACTGAATTGGTTTTCACGATTCTCCAATTTGTTGAACTTAACCAAAAGTAATTGATAGGTATGGTATAATCGTTCATGAATATGTGCGGTGTCGGATCAATTCAGTTAGCTTTTACCTTTTATTTTGGTTCTTTGTATATGGATTGAATTAGGCCTATAGAAATTATATTTGGATTAATTACGTTATTTTATTCTATTCAATACTAAATTACAAACTATAGCCATAAACATATATGCAAATTTGAAAATGATGATACCTAATTGACACTTTAAATTTGTAAATATTAAAATATGCAACAAATCGTTATGATTTTAATAATATTAGTTCAGTTCTTTTGAGTTCAACTGTGGTTCTAATTTTTGCAAGAACCATTCCAAATGGTTGTCTTAAATTATAACTAAAATCAACATTATTATATGGTACTCCATTATTTTAGATAAGGTAAAATTCGATTTTCTGTTCGTGGTTCCCAATTCAAAATCCCATAATTTTGAAGACGTTCATTAAGACATTATATCACAAGTAATTTATAAATTTACTTAACAAACAATATATATCTACTGATATCTAAAAGTATTTGCTTGTCATGCCCTTTAGAAAAATGTATTAAAATTCACAAATGTTCATATAAATGAAACTAAACCCGAGTTGGGTGACTATAAAATAATAAGAAGAAATTAACATGGCTAAATGGGTTGGTTCTTGAGCCATCCCTCAGAGTCTATGAACCTTATGCTTGTCATTTCTTTCAGATCTTCACTGCTAAGTTGCTTCTCCCATTTCACTCTCCTTGATGTGTTTGCTCCTTCTCCATAGCAACCATGCTCCGCAAATGTAAGTTGTTTCCTGCATATAAAACACGAACAATGGTAGGTTTGGAATTGCTCATAAAAAAAATATAGCAACGTAGAGAATTCATTCAATAAGTATATATTCATTCAGTTGTTACTGGTAAAAAATACTCGTCCCTAATACAAATATACCGGTGGATGAAGAATCATAAAAATTTACTCGTATCATTTAGGGATAATGACACTTTGTTACACCTAACTATAGCGAAATGACACTTTCATACCTTAACAATTTTAACCTCTTTTTTAGTACCCTGACAATTTTTTTGTGACAACATATCTCTAAAATACCCAAACTACCATTGGTTTAAGAAATAAAAAATTAAATTAATTAAATTTTGTTTATCTTTTGTTCAATTTGGTTTATATTTAAGACGCAATTACAATTATGCTCTCATATCTAAAATTAAATTTGAACCATTTCAAATCTGGTATGAAAAATCAAATTTGACCAATTTTATTCAAATTTCTTAAACCAAGGGTATTTTAGTCATTTTAGCGTAGGTTGTCACAAAAAATATGTCAAGGTATCAAAAAGAGAAAAAAAAAATAGTTAGGGTATATATGAAAGTGTCATTTCGCTATAATTAGGTGTAACAAAGTGTCATTATCCTTGTCATTTATTTAAAAAGGTAACCGAGAATTCGCGTAGTAAATACGAGATCTCTGACTCCAATCTTCATTATTCATATTAAAAAAATTCGTGTGCAGTGAAGAATGGTAAAATTTACCCTTATTGTTTGTAACTTGGGATTGCTTATAAAAAGAGTAACAGAGAATAATTGATGTAACAAATATGATATGCATATTTTTAATCTTCATGCATGTAGTTATTGCTGATTAGAAAAACTTGTACAAAGTGAGGAGTCGTGAACTTACTCGTGACCGAAAAAAGTCGAAGCATCCCAACCCTTAGGGTCAACAACTTTAGATAAGTTGGAATTGAAGAACAAAACCCTAGAAAAGCCTCTCCAAGGCCTTCCCAAGAAAGTGGAGCCAGACCCATAAACCCTACACCTCTTGAACACAAACCCATTTGCATCATTTGGGTTAGTCCTTCCTTGTGCTGTTATGTACCCTGCAAGCCCTTGGGGCAGTGCCTCCCCAACTATTGATATCCCGCAGCCCTATTATATTCAGGTCACTGGTTTCAATCTTCACGTTTATATATAGTTATTGTTGATAAAAACAGGTATAACAAATTTACATATTGTATTAATATATACGTCGTTCTTACCTCAAAAATGGACTGACCATCCCCAAAAATGAAGTCAACGGCCCCTTGGATTGTACATTGGTGGTAGTAATGTCTTCCTTCATCATCCCAAAGAGTGTCCTGCAACCCGAAGAATCCACACCGGTAGAAGGCGGTCTTGTCGCCGGCGATCCTGGCCGCCACCGCCGGGACCCGCGGGTTCTTGTTTAGAGGACTGTTATATGAGTTCTGTAACATTAACAAATATGTACACAATCAAAAAAGTGGTACATATATTTTTTTATCAACAGTACCGTCTATGCAACACTTTAACCATATGTAAAGTAGGCTTTGACCCTATAAACACAAATTGAATGATATAAATATAACTCATCGATGTGACATAATAATATTTAATTTTGGTACTATAGGCCTTTTAAACTAAATATAGATATCTGGTATAGATGTGACATATATGATCCTGCCCATGTTCTGATGCTAGCTAGGTTTTTGAGGAACATCATTGTAAGATTAAGACATGTAACCGATCTCTTGTAGAACACATAGTAGCTTTGAATAAGGATATATAATATAGGGGGTGTACCGTAAAGCTCATGGACCTGACCACAACATTATCAGCCAAAGAGGAGAAAGTAGGACTCTGGGCAACATTGTCATGATCATTCCAAACAACTTGTGTCTTGCTCTTCCCTTCACCTCTGAGAATTATGTATGGCTTGTCGTAAGGAATCTTCACTTTTTCTCTGCATACGCATAAATTTATATTCATGTTAAAAAAGAACAAAATTGACTTGATTCGGAATAGAGGGTAATCCACGAAAAAAATAGTCGTGTGTGAAATAAAGATTTTATATAGTAAACATGAAGTCGTTGTTTCAATCCCTGGCGCTGTTATGGCTGATGAAAAAAGCATAATGGACGAAAAAAATATAAGGATTGCCAGTGAAGTGGTAAAAAGTTGTTAATTTTAGTCCCCCGGATAAAGGGCAATAACAAAAAACTAAGGATCATGGGGTGGAGTGGAAGTGACTCCGTGTAATAAACATGAGGTCGGCGACTCAGATCCCCACAATTGTTGTTATGGTTGATAAAAGAAAAGTGATCGACGAATAACTAAGAATTGTGGGTGAAGTAGTCCAGAGTCGTTAGTTTCAATTCCCACACATGCAGATATGAAGGATAAAAAAAAGGGTAAAGTGGGAAATCGAAGGATCGTACCGATAAGTGCCGGACTTGACCTTGATGCAAATCCAATGCAAGTTATTGCTAGGAACCGAGTCTATGGCAGCTTGAATGGTGGTGAAGCCGCCATGGCCGGAGTGATCAACCACTATGGTCTCATAGTAGTGTGACCCATTACTAGGCCACATGCTTCCGGGCCATGGTGCACCATTGGAGGCAAGAAAGAGAGCAAGGCAAGTGCAGAGACGAAACCTCAGAGCCAACATCATGTTGTGGTTGATCATGAGAAACGGTGGAGAGCAAAAAAGTGTGTAGTAATGGGCATGGTAATGGACAGAGAATATGGAGAGACCATTGGTGAATCAGCATTTAAAGAGGTGACCTTAAAATGTAACATTCTTTGTGTGTGTGAATGGAATTATTTTTGGGGGGTTTTGAGTACTTTTGGTTCTTTTACTTTTGTATGGTTTTTTTGTTTGGACTTCACATGTGATCCCATGCCATACATCTGAGTTAAGGTATTGTTATACACATGTATCTTGAATTCATTTAATCTTTTAGAAAATGATAAAAATGATGAGGATGTGATCCCTAAAGACTAATCCAAAACTAATCAGATCAATAGTAATTAATTTGACTAGATATTTCCTCAACCCTAAATTTATAAAATACTAATAGGTGCTAGACTATCTTTTTGAATCAGATTGATAAAATCGATAAACAATAATACACATAATTTACATAAATTGTTATCAGCTTCGAGAGTTTTCGAATTATATATAGAGTGTTGAATGTACGTTATAGTTACAATATTATGTTACAATTACAGTTACAATAGTGTTAAACTCAATACAGAAATAACAATGTATTTCACTCTTGAACTTCTAAATTAGGATGATTCACTCTTAAATTTCAACTCGTTAATCGAAAGAGATTACACAGATTCTAAACATATTCTAAAGGATCTCTCAAACATTCTTGAGATGAACTGACTTATTATTGGGAGTGCTAGAGCAAGGGCCTAAAAGGGTGAATTGATGAGGATGTGGGTTTTGTTACGGGACATTGGTTATGAAACATAAGGTGCAAAAAATGAACCAGTGATAGTGTGAATGGTTAGAAAATTGGAACACATTGTGTGGTTGGTTTTGAGAAGTGCAAGAAAAAGATGGCCACATGTACACTGAGTATGGGCATAAGACATTGATCCTAAACTACATTTTTAAACATGTTACATCACACAAACCCAACACATGCAATCAATCTTTTGTCATAATTAGTACATTTCATTTTCTTTTATCATAAGCCATTGTTTGATAATAATTCAATGTATAACAATAGTCCAATGATGTAAGACATTGCAAGTAGTCTTTCTTGATGAACAATCCCCATGCCCTTTGCATAAGTAAAGGTCTCTTACAATTTAGATATTGGATATATTCATAAAATAAGTTATTTGTGTGAAGTCATGAATTTATCTTTTTGTAAAATTTTGTGGTTCAAATTCTTCAATTATTATTTAAGACTATTAAATTTGTGATTGATTAAATATGAATTAAGAAGGAAAACGGAAGGGAAAAGAAATTAATTGCTTTTTAATTATGGTGACCATATGATTAGCAAACTTTGTAACTGACAGATTCTAAATTCCAAGTCTTAAAATTGGAAGTTATTAATTGTTTGTAACCAGAGTGACTTTAGAGAACTTTGTTTAAATGAAGTTCATAACGTCCATTTCAATGTGTTATTTGTCATAAGGTGTGAGTGAATCACATTAAAGTTTTGGGTCAATAACAAATAATTAGTCTCATGAATTATTTGCTTTTGAAAAAATTACTCAAATAAATAAATATGACAAATGACTATTATTATGAATTGTTAACTTTTAATAATTACTTAAATTAAATGAATTGTCTATTTTTACGTCCATCTTTATAATATATAATTGCATATAAGCATATTTACGTTCGGAGAAAATACACTTTAGTAAATATAAGTACAAGTTATTTTCATATTAGTACATTTAACAACATTAGCATATGCAGGTGAGGTTTTCCTACAAATTATTTTGTATACATATATGTTAATGTTATTTACCATTTTATATCATGTTGAAATGTTAATGTTCTATATGTTTTTCAAATGTATTCATTTGGAGGAGATTGTTTATGTAAGAATCTCTATTGTTGCACACATTAAGAATTTGTTCCAGTCGTTGAATTAAAAAAGATAAGAGATCTAAGATTGAATTTTAGTTCAATAAAATATATATAATTTTGATGAAGTTGAATACAATTTAATGTTTATCATAAATGATGTGTTTTAATCTTATACATTCGTATTATAAATCTGGCAGTTAAAATGAGTTCTCCATTTATAAAAATAAAAGGGATAATGACAGTTGGCTACAGCCAACTATGTCGCGTTTCAAATTTAATACCCCAACTTTCAGTTTTTCGAATAACATACCTCAAGTTTAAATAAGCGACACATAGCCCAACGTCTGTTAAATCTAACTGATTTGGTCTGTCAAAAAGTCTAAAATGCCCTCAATGGTTTTGGTCTCTTAAACCAGTCTGATTGGTTCAATTGATATGATTATGAAATGACCATTTTGCCCCTGATTGAATACTCAATTTAACTAACTAATGGAGGGCAAAATTGACTTTTCAATTACACAAATAATAATTATAATTCTTTAATAATTATATATTATTATTATTATTATTAATTGATTATTAATATATAATATTAATAATAATCATTAATTAAACCTAATTAACACTAACTAAACCCTAATTAACACTAAACCTAATAATAAAACTCTTCTTCTTCTTCTCTGCGTGCTCGCCGTCTCCAGCCACCTGCTCCGACTCCGACCGCCGCCTACTTCGACTCCGACCACCTGCTCCCGACTCCGTCTGCCGCCGCGCTTCGGGCCCAGATGGAGGGGCTTGACGATGTCTGCGAGGACGAGGACGGCGAAACCTCCATCCTCCGTCGCGAAGACGGAGCCGGAGATATGACCGCCGTCTCCGACCGCCGTCTTGGTCTCTGACCGCCGCCACGCTTCGGGCCACGCCTCCCCACGACCCCGACCGGTGCCCTCGCGGCCTCCTCCGTCGCGGGCCTCGACGGAGAGGGTTCGCGACGGCCAGATCTGGGTTCGCGAACTCGCCGTCTCCACCGCAAACTCTTAAATCTGGACGGCCCCGACCTCGGCGAGGCTCGCGACGTCCTCGACGGCCGAAGTCCACGACGGTCGAGGCTCGCAAGGTCCTCGACGTCTGCGACGGAGGACGGCGAAACCTCCATCCTCCATCGAGGACGTCGCGAGCCTCGACCGTCGCAGACTTCGGCCCTCGATCTGCCGCCTCAAGCCTCAAGCCGGAACGCAGACCTCGAGCGGAGTGTCGGGGTCGAGCAGATCGAGGCGGCGGATCTGGGCCTCCCCTCCGACTTGACCTCCGCTCGAGGTCTCGCTGGAATTGACGGAGGAGCTGGGCTGGTCGACGGAGGGGCTGGGTTGTTCGGGGTCGGAGGAGGCGGAGGGTCGGGGTCGAATGAGGTGCCTCGAGCTCGAATCTGGTGGGTGCCTCGAGCTCGTCGGGGTCGAGCAGATTAGGGCTGCTGGAGACGGGGACGCTCCTCCGCCGAGATGGGGCTGGTCGGAGCAGGCGGCCGGAGACGAGGAGGCGGCCGGAGACGTGGGGCTACCAGAGACGGGGAGGTTGAAGAAGGGTTAGGTTAATTAGGTTTAATTAATATAATTATTAATTAATTAATGATAATAATAATAATATATATATATATATATATATATATATATATATATAATTATTAAAGAATTATATTTGTAATTGAAAAGTCAATTTTGCCCTCAATGCATTAATTAAATTGGGTATGCAATTAGGGGTAAAATGGTCATTTCATAATCATATCAATTGAATCAACCAGACCAGTTTAACAGACCAAAATGGTTGAGGGCATTTTAGACTTTTTGACAGACCAAATCAGTTAGATTTAACAGACGTTGGGCTATGTGTCGCTTATTTAAACTTGAGGTATGTTATTCGAAAAACTGGAAGTTGGGGTATTAAATTTGAAACGCTACAGCCAACTGTCATTATCCCAAAATAAAATGTTTCCTTCCGTACACTTAACTATAGTCAACTTTCTCATATAATATTTTTTTATCCTAATTTTCAATTTTTTTCCATTATGTTAATTTACCGTTAAAAACATATAAGACAACAATTATACCTCAAAATTTTCTTAAATTTATAAACTTAAGTCATTTGAGGCAATTGGGTTTTCTTTGGCAATAGACTTCAATAATACTTCATATCTCTAACTATTTTTTGACGAGACTTCACAATTGATGGGTTTTTTTTTTAATTTTGGGATTATGGAGATATCGACGTGTTTCTCTCCACCCTAACCTAAACGTTGTACAACTCATTGTCAGACTAGAATGAAATTTAATGGTTGATAGTGGCAATTGGAAGTGGTGACGACAACGGGGTGAGAAACTTTACCTCCATGACTAAGTTTCAAAAACAAACCAGAATTCTAATATAGTAAAAATCCTTACTTGTGAATCTTTTCAGAGATAATGAATCTCGTCAAAGTTCATCACTAAAAACAATTTACTTGCGTCAACCACATAATTTATAATGGTAACGTCATTTTAATTTAATTTTTTGAGGCGTTCCATTTTTTTTTTTTTATCCCTAATCGTGTCAAATCTTTTAATCGACCTAATTTTGAATCGATCCAGATCTGTACCCTCTCCGACGACCGAGTCAAATTCTCCATAATCAAACCCTCCGATGAAAGGGTTGTTGTCGTCGATGGCGGTGGATTTACTTTGACCGTTCGATTAAACGACATGATTCGTTCCAACAGAGTGATAGTTGAGGGTAATGAAGTATAATTCTACCTTTACTTAATATTATAATATAATAATCTCCGGCTATAATTGAGAGTGGTGAGGTGTGATTTTACCTATAATAATATATAAAAAGGATAATTTCAAGTGGACACTCTTGGAATAGACGGTTTCTCACATGGCCAAACATAGAATTTTTGGTGTCAGGGTGACTATCCATGAATGGAAAAAATCACTTTTGGTGTTTCCGTACATTTCCGTTAGATTTTAACATTTTGACGTGTGAAATGACTAAAATACCTTTGAGAGATAAATTAATTTTTTTAAAAATTTTTTAATGAAATGACACTAATGCCCTTAACTATTCATTTCATTTTCAAAACATTATCCTCCTCTCTTCTAACTCACTCTCTCACCTATCTGTTTTGCCATTCTCGCTGGTTTCATTTCTCACCTCCAAATTTAACACTTCAATCTTAATTCTCTTACATTTACTTAATAATTTTAGATATCACTTACACTTAGTAATCTTAAAAATGATACAAATATTTTACAATCCTTCTCGTCCTTTCTCTCTCATTTTTTCTCACAGCTCAGGCACAACGACGCAATTATCAGGGGTGAGCTCTACCACTGAGCTAATAGCCCATCGTGCGGACCCTCCGGTGGGGACCCGCTATGTCAAAAGAGAGAGAAAGTTCACCTCTCTCTTTCCTTTTTTCGCTCACATGTCGCCACACGGGAGGGACACAGGGCCGTAAAAAAAGGATCCTATCAACTTGTCGAGAAAAGAAAATTAGGGAAACGATTTCTTCCAGATCTCTAGGCATTATTTTCATCTTCAATTTTTTAATGCTTTTGATATTCAGGAAAAAACACTCACTATAGTAGTTACCGCCCATCTTAAGCTTGAGGGGTCAGCCAGCCAAGCATATGTGTAGTACAGCTTATTGTGAGTCAGAATACATAAACGTATAAGACTTCGAATACTCAAACTCGTAATTTGCAACCCAATGGCTAGCATGGCCGGTTTTTGGTACCATGTACACTCAATCCATAAAAAAGAAACCAACCCTTCCGCCAGGGCCCTCGCTAGAATGACGGCAATAGTTGCAAAGTAGCTTGTGAGACGCTGCGTAGTGTTTGGAACGCATGAAGTTGCAACCCAATAGTTAGGATCGCCGCCGATTTTTGGTACCATGTGTGTTGGTAGCACACTACATGTAATAAGCTATCCGCTCAGGCCGTCGGGTGAATCGACTGCAATAACTCTAATAAGTCGTACCCAAGTGGCGTCAACTGCAGCAGCTGCAAAGCAATTTAGGGAGCGTTGCTCATGTGAGCTATTGTTTGTTGCACGAGGTGCAAAATCTAAAAATCAAAATGACACTCAAAGAAACCAAAGCATTGGGGAGTTCTGGGAGAGGTCTCATGGGATATTGAGCTTGATTTGGGGCTCTCGATTGGGAGAAGCTTCGAGAGATCGGAGAAATAAACCCCGATTCGAGTAAGAATGGTCCGTCCATTTTTGAGGTAAAAACGACATATAATAGTATGATATATAAAAAAAATTATAAAAGTTAACAGAGTTTTAACTTGCTTCTTTTGTCTTTTTAGTTTTATTTTAGGAAAGTATCCTGTATTCTAATGTGAATCGTATTTCCAATTTACTCCTCCATATATAATATAGACCAAGAAATAGAATCGAATCGTGCAATGGAGTCTTGGTCGTCGTCTATGGCAATCAGAGATTGTTCAGAGCGAAAGAGAAAGTCCGAACCGGAGCTGGTAGATCTTCCCGGCGACCTGTTCGGTCCGGTCGCCGACAAGTTGCCTGTGATACAAGACTTGGTCCGATTCGGCGCCGTGTGTCGTTGGTGGCGCCGATTGGCGGCGAGGAAGGAGAGAAGGCTGAACCTAGGTCACGGCCATGGTCACCCATGGCTGATGCTGACTGAAGACAAAAACAGGAGCTCAAGACGCAGCTTCTACTCCCCGACGAGAGGCGAGATGTTGACGCTCGATTTGGGGGTGTTTATGAGAGGGACGCGATGCTGGGGCTCTCCATTTGGGTGGCTCGTCGTCCTGGACACCAATCTGCGCGTGCGCCTCTCGAATCCTCTCTCCGGAGCTTCCATTCCTCTCCCTAGTCCCCAACGCATGCTCCGCCTTCAGTACCGCTCCGAAACCCTCAGGGCTCCCGGTCCACCTACTGCCTTCTCGGCTGATCACCTCGTTAATGTCGCCAAGCTGCTCCTCACGGCCCCTCCCAATTCCCCAAACTGCTTCATCTTCGTTATATCCTTCCAGAGGCGCTGGTTGGGATTTCTCAAGCTCTGTGCCACCGACCCCGCCTGGAGCTGCATTGACGGAGTCTATTCATGGACCGACATTGTATACTTTCAGGGGACTACTTTATTCGGCTGCCTCCAAGACGCCCGGGTTCTCACTCTCGACGTGTTCTCAGATACCCCCAAAGCGGTCGACTTTGCTCCCCCGCCGCCCCCGCAGGAGCTGGAGGATTCTGATGGCATGAATTATCTCGTGGAATTGCGAGGGGAGCTCTGTATGGTGGTCCGCTGTGGCGGCTTGTCTGATCGTCTCAGGCTGGAGTTTCGGGTCTTTAAAATAAACATGAGCACGAGACAGTGGACGAGGATCTTGTCTTTGGGGGGTCACTGCTTGTTTGTTGGTACCAACTATAGCTATGCCGTCCAGGCTTCGGATCAGCTCAAGCCTGACTGTGTATACTTTACCAACGATGACCATGATTTTTATGACCATAATTATTGCTTCGGAATAACAGTTTGTGGTACAGGTATATATGATGTTAACAAGGGCGAGGCTACCGCCTTGACACCACCACCGTCTGTGGACGGTGGCATGACCAGTGCCCATTGTCCACCGCTGTGGTTCACACCCTGCTTGTCCTAAGTTATTATAATCTATATCTGGATCAATAAGTGGCAGCCTGCACCAGGTTTGACCTTGTTGTTAAATTATTTCTCTGTGTTTGCTGTGGAAGACAGAAACTTGTGTTCAAATAATAATTTACTTCCTTCTCTTAACTAGACTCAATTGTTCCTCTTGCTTGTTTGTTTTAGCCTACAAGATATAGGAGACATTGTTCTAGTTTAAGGCATTGAGAATAGGATGTTCTGCAAGCTATGGTTGAACAAGATCAGTGAAGAGCATGGAGTGAATGTGTTTTTATCTTGCACCTGTGTATATGCTTAATTTTAATCTTGTATTCCCTGATTTTTTGTTCATTTAAAAGGATAGCCATTTACTTATCATTCTTATCAAGTATAGACTACAAATGTAAGTTACTTATTTTGATGCTTTGTTAATCACATAATCTATTTGGCGAACATCATATCCTCTGCTGCATTTGTTTTAGATTTGAAGCAACCCATATAATAAACACCAATGGGGAATATTAGGGAGCCAAGATTTGTATTTTACTACTAACTGTTGTCATTAAGTTTATCAGGCCGCTTATGCACTTAATTAGTTTGTAAACTAAGGCCGAATTACGATTAGGAATGATAATGACACGGTGATGAAGTTTTGTTTGTTTTACTCTCGACATGCCCGACATCAATTCCTTTAGAAGATACCCAATAATCATCTCAATTTCTCCAAAAACAGAATAATCATCTCAATTTCTCCAAAAACAGAGTACAATCAAACAACCCTCCTCAATGCAACAAAATCCCCAGAAGGTTGTTTAAGGAAATCACCTCAATTTCAAACAGGCTAAATCAGCAAGAGCATTCAATACGCATTTGATTCATTCCCTCTTTTTGGGGCAGATAGTCGACGGATCTGAAGTACGCATGACAACTTTTCAGACTTGAGTCGGTTGCTTTTTTGATCGAGACTTGGGATCAATCTTCTCGAAACAATATACGTCTCATATGACAATACGACGACAGTGTAAGTCAAACTTAAAATCATGTCTAAAGGATCACCAAACACAAGAATACAAACACGAAAGCGAGAGAAAATGAATTTCCTCAACACATGAGCTGTTTTTGGTGTGATATTTATAGCAAAACCAATGAGCATTATAATAACACACCATAAATGCTATTGAAGGGAATAATGAATCGATTACCATGAATAGCAATGAAATGAATTGAAGATCACGAGAAACAAAAGCAAGTTTCAAAATGGATTTTCAATTTCATTTTGTCGGCAGTTGTGTCCAACACTAGCAAGTAACGAGTGGGTAGGGCAATAGTTTTCTTTTCTTTTATCATTTTATTAGTATCAAATCCTAACCCTTCAAGAATCAACAATGACAAGAATATCTATGACGTCATAAAGACAAGACGTTAGAGTGCAAGACACCATAGAGATCAAACAAGAGCATTAAATGTTATAGAGTGAAAGATGTCAAAGAGTCGAATCCGTACAACGCAACGCAAGACGACATAAAGGCAAACTTAAAGAGCGTGTGTATAACATCACAAAGGTGACTCCTAAAAGGATAATTGTTTTTAAATTACAAATGTGATATACAAAGCACAAACTCAACTCATTTTATTAACGAACTTAAGTTTGAGGGATATTATTAGAATATTATAGGCCCACCAGCTCAAAATTATTAGGATTAAGTTTAAGGGTTAATTACAACTTACTATACTTATTTGGAACCATTTTACATATTACTATATCTATTTTCAAAAATTACAACTTATTATACTTAATTACATTGATTTTTTACAATTCGCTCATTTCCGCCCATTTTAATTGAGATTACATTGTTAAGTTTTTTAAATGGAAAAAATACCCTCCATTCATGAATATCCTCTCTATCTCAAAATTTACCAATCTCCTTCGTCTTCTCTTGGATTGCTTATTTTTGCTACGTGAATAGGTAAATTTATCAAAGTCTCATGCTAATTTTCCCCACAAAATTGATTAGCGTTTGAAATTGCAATGCTTATTTTTTATTGTCTTTTGAGAAAGCTGATAATAAAAATTGTTCCCCAAAACACAATTCGATTTTGTTTCAATTTGAGATTTATGGGTTTGTTTCAATTTTGATGGTTCTTGATTCTCGTTGATGGTGGTTCTGGTTATTACTGGATTGATGGTTGAGTTTATTTTTGTTTTAAATTGGTAAGATCTCATTTTATGAAAACTTGCAGACTTTGATAAATTAGTATAAAATTTAAAGATGGAAATAAGAGAAAAAACATTTATAATGAAAAATTAAGAACAAAATCAAAACAAAAGAAATCAAAGAAATTGGTATCAGTGATATGGATGGCATCACTGACTTGATTGGCTCCCTGCTGAATTGGCTCCTAGTACATAACCTGCACTTTCATGAAAAGACATAGGACATACTTCGGGCCTAGACCGTTGGTGAATCCGGAGCTACCGTTCGTCTGGCCGAAAACCAGCCGAAATGCAGATAAACCAGCATCACTTTGAAATTTGATGAATAATCAGAGGTAATTTAGACATTTCACGTTTTAATGAAAGTTTTCATCCAAAATTTAACGGTGTTAAAACATATTGTAAAAAATAATGTAAATAAGTATATTAAGTTGTAGTTTTTTAGAATAAGTATAGTAATTTGTAAGAAAGCTTCAACTAAATATAGTAAATTGTAATTAACCTTAAATTTAATGTCCCGGTCATGTTATTCCCTGTAAATAAATAATGTACTCTCATATCATATAATTTGGTTGAGTTTGAATGTCATGGATATATAGTAGGCTATTTAATGATAAAATTGGTCCAAACAAAAACTTGTGTTCTTAAGATGCAATCTTACGTCTGTGAAGACCAACTTATTACAGCTTTAATATACCCTGTCGCGAGGTAAGTTTGAAATTTGGGAAATGTGTTAGTTGTAATGTGTGGATAAGTGTGTGTTTAGGCTAATACGTGACAACTATTTTCAACTTCATATGTCACTATTGATCCTACCACATAAATCTTTGCGTAATATTTGATGCTCATATGAACGTGGAGATATGCAACCACTCTCGTGCTATCAAGTATCTTTTCAAATATGCGTACACTCTATTTGAAATTGAAACTATAAAACTGAAGATGGGAAAGAGTTTAAAAGAGTTCCTGGGAATGCCACTTCCAGATGAACGGTTGGCTGGTCAATTGTGTAATCGATTGATCAACGAGGAGCGAGGCCACTGTCGCACTGATAAGAGAGACACACGTGAGATATTTGTCAACTCTACGACGATGTAATTGTGTATGTTGATAATAATAGAGGCGGCCTCATATTCATTCAAGGTCGAGGAGGCACTGGCAAAACGTATCACGTCGAGGCTCAGGTCTCAAGGAAAATTGGTGTTGCTTGTTGCAACGTCTGGTATCGCTGCACTTTTACTGCCATTCCACATTCTAGTTGAGTTGACGGCTGAGTCAGTATGCGAAATTCGTCACGGTACAAATCTACCCGAGTTGTTACAGGAGACTTCACTCATAATATGGGACAAGGCGCTAATGGCGATTAAACATTGTTTTGTTTCGAAGCACCTGATAGAAGCCTTAGAGACATCCTGTCTATGCGGGATGCTGATAGTGCGCATAAACCATTTGGGGGAATGGCGGTTGTCCGCGGTGGTGATCTTAGACGGATATTGCCTCTAGTTCCAAAAGGAGGTAGAGCACATATTTTAGAAGCATCTCTTAATTCGTCTTATTTGTGGCAATCATTTGTGGTGTACGAGCTTACTAAAAAAAAATACGAGGCCTATGCAAACTCCGTTTGATGGTTCGAATGCTCTAGACGTACATTAGTAGATTCGACGAGTGGCTGTTGAAAATTGGGGATGCATCATCTTATGATGATCCAGCGGAAGAGATGATGTATATTCCCTCTGACCTCTGTTTGGATGATGATATGATCGATATATTTTATCCTTCGTTGTGATCAAGGTACAATGATCCAGCTTATCTGACTGAACGTGCTATTCTCACACGTAAGAATGAATTGTCCAAGAAATAAATACTCGAATGATGGATATGATACCAGGGGAGGGAAAAACATACTTCAGTTCTGATTCAATTTGCAAGGGAAATATTCAGGCGGCAGAAGAAGACCTCTTGTACCCAACTAAATTTCTTAACAGTCTCAAATTTAGTAGTGTACCGGATCACAAGATTCATCAAAAGGTTGGTTGCCCGTTTATGCTAATGAGAAACTTGAACCAAACAGAAAGCTTGTGCAATGGGACTAGACTTGTGATAATAATAATTGGTAAGTGGTCTGTTCGTGGTGACATAATATCAGGAATTAGCAAGGGAAAAAATGTGACCATACCTCGGGTTATTTTGTCTCCCAATGATGGAAAATGACCTTTCAAGCTCAATCGAAGACAATTTCCCATAATGTCATGCTTTGCAATAACCATTAACAAAAGCCAAGAACAGTCACTAAAGTCAGTTGGTGTCTATTTGCCAAAACAGGTAAGTCTACATTTATAGTTTTCTTTTTACTGCTTTTATTATATATATTTTTTATATTAATTATTTAACTATCAATTTTATTTGTGGTTAAATAGGTGTTCACACATGGCCAGCTGTATGTTGCTGTTTTGCAAGTAACGTCGCGCTGGGGCTTAACTATAGTCAATGTTGACGAGGATATGGTTGATAGTCAGATGATAAAAAATGTAATATATCATGAAGTATTTAGAAACATTAATCCAACAACAGACAATAATCGAGTATGCCATCTCTCTACCCATCGTTTGTCGAACAATTATATGTTTGTTTCACGTGCTAACATTTGCGATCACTGTTTCAGTGAATATAGGATGCTTGATTAAAAACTCTTTGATGCTTCTTGCCATTTACAATTGTGTATGCGCCTCCCGCTCTCTCTCAATTGGTAAGAGTTATGTTAGTTATTTACCTTTATATTTGCATTTTTTTAATATAAAGGGTATTGTAGTTATTATGTTAATTGTATTGTCGTGGATGCATTCAAAATGTATTATGGTTATTATATTTATTGTATTGTTGTGGGCGCATTGACAAAATCTCAGTCGTGCTTATTTATCTTCGTGTCTACTGCTTTCATGTTTAGTATTTGTCTGGCCATTATTGTAGTTTTGAAATTTGACTGTGTCATTCCAAAAATTTATTTTTCTAGGACCACTTAAATGTTCTTTTATTGATCTGATGTTAATAAAGTTAACATTCACATCATTCTTCTTCGGTTGTTTCTAACAAAATGTTTGTCTTGTATATTTTAGGGAAAAAGATGTCGTTTTTCGCTTTCCACACTTTCCACGTGACAATGATTTTGTTTTATCAAGTGGAGAAATAGCTATAAGGAATATTATTTAAGTTCTATGTACGTTAATATGTGTGATCTCTGTAGTTACGACGGTTTTAGAGATTGGCTAAATTTTAAAGGAATTGAAGAAACACGTTACAAAGAATGTCGAAGCATCTTCTACGACATCTTGTGTAACATTGTTGACGGCGTCTCGGCAAACATCCTGATCGACAGAAATCAGGAAAGTGCAGTTTCGGCAGAAAAGCAAGAAGACGATTAGGAAATTGCAGAACGACTCCTAATCTGAAAAGAAGAAAGACGGCGATTAAGAGGAAACCCTTTAGGGTTAGTACTCATCCTCAATTGCTATAAAAGCTTAGGCTACCCCCTTAGCAATCGTGTGGTTCTTTATTTGTTTCCTAGCAACAATTTGCAAGGTTCTTAGACGTGAAGGTTTGCGGGCTGAGAAATTGCAGATTAAGCTTAGGATATTGTTCATCACATAACTATTGAGAGTTAGGTGATTGAGGGTTTAATGATCGCGTGAGTAAAGACTGCACGCAACCACCAAGCTTGAAGAAGACTTGAAGACGACAGAGCAAGGCGATTGCTCGAAGAGTGGAATCAAGACGTTCTTGGATTCAGGGGGAGACCCTGAGATAGATTGCACTGTAAGACGTAGCATAAAGTATAGATCTAGGAGTGATCACATGTACTTGTATGTTCGGAAGGATTACTGATAAGTAAAATCTTTCCACTAGGCTGAGAGCCTCCAGACGTAGGTGACGTTGCACCGAACTGGGTAAACAATCTGCTGTGTCATTACTTATAGCTTTATATTTACTGTCCTGCATTATTTACGCAAGAAGTCAGACACAACGTTATAGCATCCTGCGTAACATTATGTGTGGCATCTTGCACGACTAGCTGATCAGAATTTCAATCTCAACATTATATGTATATATTTTGTATTTGCGGAATATAGCGACTAACGTTTTGGGTAGTATAATTGAAATTATTATGTTTGTGAGTCACATTATTTACTGAAATATAGCTATTAAACACATGAGATTTAGTGATCATATATAGTGAATAAAAGAGGAAAAGAGAACCCCAGTACCACCCCATGGTTGTGGAATTAGTAAATAAGAATATCATATTAACACGAGTAATCCCATTTATTATAACTGAGTTTATATTTTTTACAACGTGATGTGCTATCAGTATTTTTTTCCTGAAATATTTATGTACAAAATGTTTACTAATTTTATCCCATTTAACAATATTTAATGTTATGACTTATAGGATTATTAAGAATGACATGTTTCCCAACGTCCAGATTTTTATATATTTTTCACGTATGAATATGCATAGATAATTTGTTATTTTCGAACATTTATTCTTTCATGAAAGTAATTATTTTAAAAAATATTTAGATGACTTGTAGTTTTGATTCTTTTTCCGAACTACTTGCCTGGTTATTGCGATTGTGTCATGTGGTGTGTTGGATTTATTCTTAAGTTATTGTATGTTTCACTGGCTTCATAAAATATCTTTGGGGAAATTCCAGTTAACTTACCTATAGAATACCACATTTTCACTTAACTCCATCATAAGATGAATTTAGCTTATGAACATCTTGAAGTTGCCAAAAGTGCCACTTAGACCCGCCGGTGTTAATTTTCTGTCACGTGACTAGCATGTGGCTGTTATTTTTTGTGAGAATGCCAAAATTACCCTTCTTCTATTTCTTTATGATTCTTGATTCTCTACCATAAGAAGAATGGCTTGATGTGGAGGTGGAAGAAGACCATGTCGATGATTTGCCCGACGACGAGGCCGTCGGAGCCGATGGATCTCGCCAGCTCGGTGTTGGCAACGACGACCCTTCCGGGCGGGGAGGATTGGGTCTCGGAAGCGAGGTGGAGGAAGGTGAGGGAGAGGAGGGCGACGTCCTCACCGTAGATGCGGTGGCTTGTGGGGCGGCTGCGGCGGAGGTCGTTGCCGTCCATGCAGAAGAGGTCGTTGTGGATCAGAGATATCGTGTGGATCATCTCCACCGTGATGGCGGCATAGCATCGCAGCCGCTGGGTCGCCGCCGACGAGCTCGCACGCGGCGAGGCAATATAAAACAATATCTTTTACAAGTACAAAACAACGTAAGTTTTTATGGGTAACACAGTAATATATAATAACTTTCTTTTTGTATCGATTTAGCAGTGGGAAACAATCCTATATTCTAACCTGAATCTCACTTCCAATTTACTAACTATTTAAATATAAGCCCTTGGCGTTGAGAGGTCGAGTCGTCGTCCATGTCAATCATAGATTGTTCAGTCCGGAAGAGAAAGTGGGAACCGGACCTGGCAGATCTTCCTGCCGACCTGTTCGGTCCGGTCGCCGACAAGTTGCCGGTAATTCAAGACCTGGTCCGATTCAGCGCCGTGTGTCGGTGGTGGCGCCGATTGGCGGTGAGGAAGGAGAGAAGGCTGAATCTAGGTCACGGCCATGGTCACCCATGGCTGATGCTGACTGAAGACAAAAACAGGAGCTCAAGACGAAGCTTCTACTCCCCGACGAGAGGCGAGATGTTTACGCTCGATTTGGGGGTGGGCAGGTTGTTTATGAGAGGTACGCGATGCTGGGGCTCTCCATTTGGGTGGCTCGTCGTCTTGGACAACAATCTGCGCGTGCGCCTCTCGAATCCTCTCTCCGGAGCTTCCATTCCTCTCCCTAGTCCCCAACGTATGCTCCGCCTTCAGTACCGCTCCGGAACCCTCAGGACTCCCGGTCCACCTACTGCCTTCTCGGCTGATCACCTCGTTAATGTCGCCAAGCTGCTCCTCACGGCCCCTCCCCATTCCCCAAACTGCTTCATCTTCGTTATATCCTTCCAGAGGCGCTGGTTGGGATTTCTCAAGCTCTGTGCCACCGACCCCGCCTGGAGCTGCATTGACGAAGTCTATTCATGGACCGACATTGTATACTGTCCTCAGATACCCCCAAAGCGGTCGACTTTGCTCCCCCACCGCCCCCGCAGGAGCTGGGGGATTCTGATGGCATGAATTATCTCGTGGAATTGCGAGGGGAGCTCTGTATGGTGGTCCGCTGTGGCAGATTGTCTGATCGTCTCAGGCTGGAGTTTCGGGTCTTTAAAATCGACACGAGCACGAGGCAATGGAAGAAGATCGTGTCTTTGGGGGGTCACTGCTTGTTTCTTGGTACCAACTATAGCTATGCCGTCCTGGCTTCGGATCAGCTCAAGCCCGACTGCGTATACTTTACCAACGATGACCATGATTTTTATGACCATAATTATTTCTTCGGAATAACAGTTTGTGGTACAGGAATATATGATGTTAACAAGGGCGAAGCTACTGCCTTGACACCACCACCGTCTGTGGACGGTGGCATGACCAGTGCCCATTGTCCACCGCTGTGGTTCACACCCTGCTTGCCCTAAGTTATTATAATCTATATCTGGATCAATAAGTGGCAGCCTGCAGCAGGTTTGATCTTGTTGTTAAATTATTTCTGTGTTTTCTGTGGACAGAAACTTGTGCTCAAATAATAATTTACTTCCTTTTGTCAACTTGAAACAATTGTTCCTTTTCCTCGTTTCATTTAACCTACAAGACATAGGACAAATCCTTCATGTTTAAAGCATTGAGAATTGGATGTTCTGCAAGCTATGGTTGAACAAGATCAGTGAAGAGCATGGACTGAATGTGTTTTTTGTTCATTTAAAAGGATAGCCATTTATTAGGCATTCTTTTCAAGTATACAATACAAATGTAAGTTACTTATTTTGATGATTTGTTGATCACATAATCTATTTGGTGAACATCATATTCTCTGCTACATTTGTTTTAGATTTGAAGCAACCCATATAATAACATCAGTGGGGAATAGGGAGCCAAGATTTGTATTTTACTACTAACTATTGTCATTAAGTTTGGGGGAAATTGCAAAAAGGTACGGTAAACTTTACATTTTTTGTATAAAACTACGGTTAATTACTTTTTTTGCATTATGTTACAGTTACTTTGCATTTCATAGCACCGAGTGCACAACCGTTAATATGATTGTTAAAAAACCAAAATAACCTCATATTAATTTTTTAATACCAAACTAACCCTTCTAATTCTACAAATGAACAAAACTCATTTGTATTGTAGGTATTTTGCGTTTTACAGTTCAGGAAGAAGAAAACGAAGAGCCGCTTCTTGCAGATGCATATAGGAGATGAGAAAATTGATGTCTAATGAGATTTCGAGGATGCAAAAGGTAGGCAAAGAAGTTGAGCATCGTCGAAAGGAGATTTAAGAGCATTCCCAGGTAAAAATTAAAGCTTAAAGCACTGGAAATAGGTTTTCAAATTTTGTTTGTTTAGTTTGTGAGTTGTGAAATTGTATTCAATAGAAATAAAAGTGTATATTTTGGTCTGGAGACCAATTTTTGTTTGTAAGAGTTAGGGTTGTTAGGTTTTTTTGTTGAGTTTTAACGTTTGCCTGAACTTTAGATTTCTAGTTTATTAAGGTTTAATGAATGCTTACTTGATATTTCTAATATTTTGGGAAGAATTTTTATTGAAATTTATATTTTTGTTACCAGTGACTAAAGATTGTGTTCTTGTGAATTTTTATTGAAATTGATTTTGTTTATCATGTTAAGGTTGTTTATTTGTAAATCATATTTGTTCTTCTTTTAATAAGATATATACTTTTTAGCAATAGGCAGAATCAGGAATGGACGGGGAACCAAATTCGAGATCAGAATCTAAATGGAGAATTACTTACAATATGATCTTGAAAATGATAATTTAGGTGAAGCGAGTGAAGTGTCTACTTTCAAGAATGAAGAAGAATCAAACATTAATGAATGCATTGATGGTGATATCGATTTAGATGACAAAACTGATAGTGACACTAATAGTGAAGAGTCTCGTATGAGGAGGTGAATGTTCATAGAACCAAAAATTTACGATTCTAACTCAAAAATGAAAAATATTGAACTAAATTTTAGAGACAGATTCGAGAGTCCGACAGTTTGTCGACTTGTTCTACGGCATTATTGAGCGGAGCAGAAATTTATTCTTGATTACACTAGAAATGACAAGGATGGAATTGGAGTGTTATGTAAGGAGGATGGGTGTCTATTCTATATTTGGTGTGGTAAAGTAATGAATGAAGAGTATTGGGCGATAAAGATTTTGCTGCCTACTCACGTGTGTTCCAGGCTCACGGAGAATACTAGTGTTACTGCACAAGTAATTGCTATGAGGTGAGCATCGCTTATTAAATTTTATAATGTTGTTCACACACTCTATTATACATTTTTTTCAAAGTATTGTTCTATTTATATGTCACATTTAATCGCGTTACGATGTTATTCATATAATTTTATTTTTCTTATTAGTGTTACTAGTAGGAGGCGCGCGCGATGCGCACGCTACCCTTGAAAATCAACATGTAAAATAATCTTTTAATGTAATTTTAAAGTCGAAACCATAAAAAATTAGTGCAATAGTGTTAAAGAAAAATAATACACTCATGAGTAACCCATCAAAATATCCGACATAATAGAAAAACGACCAAGATTATACATTGCATGCACAATAACTAAATAAACGTACTGGTAATAATTGTATCGTCACTGATACACCCAAAAACAATATCATGATCGCAAAACTAGAAAACAGGCATGCAATGGTATCTTAAAATAGTCATAAACAATCCTCCTACCGTGGTCAGCAAATTAAAAGATATCTTCATGTGATTCTCAACTGGTCTATATAGATATCAATCGACGGCAGAATGCTATAATTACATACACTTCCGCCACCAACAACAGATTGTGATATTTCATAACTAAATTCTGCCTAAGTTACTCAAACAACCATAACCTTAAAAAAAAAAACTAACAAACTCGTGCATTATGTTTTTGTGGTATTAAGCAATACTACAAAAAATACTCAAGACTTAAAAATATAGGAAAATAAATTGACTTTAAGAATTATAACGATGAAGTTATTCCAAGGATTTACGATGCGTGTTATTATTATTTTCTCTCAAATAATATTTTTCAATTATATTATTTCAATTTATCAAAAACTGTTGGAAATAAACCCCCAAACACTACTGTATTATAATAATGCTTCATTAATTTCACCAGTACAAATTAGTTAGAGAAAGATGGAATGCATATGAAGTTAGTGTGCCAAAATTGGAACATATCAGTATCTAGCGAACATATCATGTCTTCACATTACAAAAAACAGTACATAATAAAAAAATTATACATTAAAATAGAAATTAGTTCAAAGGAGATATGAACACACAAAAATCTTTGTTGCTTCTTGCTAAATATTAACTCGAGTAAGAAATGAACAAAATATACAACCTCTTTGTACACATCGATCAACTAAAAGCTTATCAGTTTGCCCTTCTCGGTGTTCATATCCTTCAACTTTCGACTGATTCACACTAAAATAGACCCATTACATGCCCAACCGATAATGCACTAAAATTAGTGTACCTGATAGTTGACGCAACATGATAAGATTATGAAAGATCAAGTTTACTAAACAAAAATGAAACACTCATATCAACTGATAAGTAGCCAAACAGCCACAAAAACTATTGATGAAGGTCAATCAAGAATACTTAAGGACAAAATTAAACTTCTGCCTCTCGTACCCATTGTATTTATATTTACGGGAAAATGTCACTTACCTGTCTCGTTTCACTAATGCGTTATGATAGATCCCGGAAGTTTACCAATTTCTCATATAAGCCAAATGGTGTTAGTTTTTAGTGAAAATGATGAAAATGCCCATGTATTAACAAAATTAAAAAAAACATTTTCTTAAAACATATTGTTTTATAAAATATATAATAAAAACTTATTATAATATTATTTTTTCAAAATATTTTTTAAAGAAGAAAAGTATTTAAAATGAAAAACATGTTTTAAACATCGTTTTTTATGTTTTATAATTTTTAAAAAATATATTTTTAATACTAAAATAACTTATTATTATTTTATAAGAAAATATGTTAAAAGAAAATGTTTTTTAAATTTTTTTCATACATGGGCATTTTTGTCATTTTGACTAAAAACTAACACCGTTTGGCTTCTGAGAGAAATTGGTAAACTTCAGAGACCTGTCAGAACGCATTAGTGAAACGAGGGAGGTAAGTGACTTTTTCCCTATATTTACTAATTTCTTAATCCACTATTTAAAGTTATTTTTCAGTATTACCTTGAAATACAATCTGACTTCATTGGAAGATAAATGAACTTTGGTGTGCCGTTACACCACCTTCTTAACGGACCGAAAAAACAACTCAAATCCAGAGAAGAAAATTGAAGAGAGGAAAAAAAACTAACTATTAAGTATTAACACGAAGGTACTGTCGTTCCGAACAAAATATGACACTTAATTTAAAAAAATAGTTTTTTTTTACAGAAGCTTAAGCAACTTTATTAAACGTTAGGGATGGCAATATTCCCCGCCCTCGACAGGATCCCCAAATTTGAACACAAATGGGGTGGGAAATCCTCGGTTTCAGTTGGGAACGGGACGCGGATACGGTGAGGTATCCCCGTCCCGCTTCGCCGCGATATATTAAAAATTATATTTTTGAAAATTATATTTTAGAATGCATACTTAATAAAAGATAATATATTTTTTATTAAATTAAAAATTTATAATACGTGTTTTAATGAAAAATAATATTTTTAAGTATATATTTTGATTAAAATAATAATTTTTAATATAAATTTTATTCAAAAATAAATATGTTTCAACATTTTTTGGGTAACCCTGTCCCGCTCTGCCCCTATATATTAAAAATTATATTTTAAAATACATATTTAATGAAAAAATATATTTTTTATTAAAATAAAATTTTATAATACATGTCTAATGAAAAAAAATATTTTAAGTATATATTTTTATTAAAATAATAATTTTAATACAAATTTTAGTCAAAAATAAATATGTTTCAACATTTTTTTGGTTGCAAACGAAAAATGGGGAATCTCTGAACCCGACGGAGAATTCTCGTCCTCGTTAGGAACACGGAATCAATAATCCGTTTCTAACGGGGATGGGGATTGCCAAATCCACCCCAAACCTGCCAGACACTCGATGCGGCATCAGACCTTATTAAAGAAGCTCTACCAGTTTCCATTCCTTTGGTACAGTTCCTCTATATACATTAGGAAATATGTAAATCATGACATGAAAACACGATCAAATGAACACGATCATGGCATCAGGTCATCACTTAGAACTCGACGATCTCGATGGTAGGCGTTGACAAGGTGATTCACACTTCGTAATCCAAACTCACTGAGATTCTTATACTACTATTTCCCCTATTCAATCAATCATCAAACAAAGAAAAAAAAACATAAACCATAAATATTCATATCTCGAAACCCTCACAATCAAGGTCACATATTCATAAAATAATGAGAAATCACGATATGGGTATGTCCCGACAAACAAATTAAGATAAGAACGAGTACCTGAGGAAAATGTGAGAAATCGTAATTTTCAACAATTTTAGTGAGTTCTCGAAATTAATAGATCCATAAACTAAATATGCTGGTAGTTCAATTACGAGAACCAACAACCAATGACTCAAATATCCAAAGAGATAATAGATATTGGGACGTATTCTGCGGTCATTATTATTATCAACATGCCCATCATGTGTGAAGTAAACCAAAATCACATTTTCAAGTAAGGCTCAAAGTCAAAAATCTTTGGTCCACAAAATGTGAACTCTGACTCTATGACCTGAGTTGAGTCATGAGTGACCATGACAAAGTCGGTTTGGTTATCACCATGTATCAAATCTTGGATTCTTTCACAACACCTGACAAGAAAGGAAACTCTGGTGCATTATAAGAACAAACGTGTACATTATATAAAACTATGGGAGAACTCTAGAGATGGTCAAGTATTTAGATAGTGTTTTCAAGATTTCTCGACAGCAACAACATCTGGATCGAGATATAGGAAGTACAGATTGTATTTAGACATTTGGTAAGGATATGAGAAAACAACTTGTTCACTGACCCGTCACAATTACACTTTTCAACCATCCAAGAACATGCAAGTGCAACAACCATTTGTGAGCCTTCCCTCGAGCATCAATCAATAGAAACCAGATTGTCCAACAGTTTATTTCAAAATCCCTATATAATATTTATAGAAATTAATCATTCTCGAGTTCATCATAATCTGAATCAAACCTACACAAACCAGAATCATGGAGTTAATTTATGTTTCTTTCTTGTAGTGCATGGTTATTAATATTAGTCTCATGTTGAAATTCATTAACAATAGTCATGATCACAAGTTGGCTTTAATCACTATACAAGATTTGAGTTACTTGCAGAGCCAAATTCTTCTCTTAAGCTAGTGAAGCATCGTCATCCTTCTGGCAATAGCCTTATTTCGCCAGTAGTTCTCAATAATGTGTGAATTAGATGGAATCAAGAACTTCACACATGATTCGCTATATATCAAGGCCAAGTAACGAGTTACTGGATAATACGTTTAATTTCCATTTACAGAGAACACTCAAGAGAGTGCTTAAACTAATGGACATAGAATGCCTAACAATCTTCCATGTCAAGAGTTAGTTACATGTATACTGTTTTATTGTTTTTCTTTTATTTGAAGTATGATGTTCAATATTGAGAAATATAGATTTGACAATAATAAACACACCAATTCACATAAAAATTACACCAACCAACGTACTGTAACATAACCTAACAAATATGAACCCCTTCACAACACTCAATTATCACATCCACTAATGAACAAACATATGAATTCAAATAAAAACTTCACAACCAACTGTAACACAGATTAACCAAATACAAGCCCGCCCATAACACTCAAACCATCAAGTAAGTAATTGGCAATCACAACACACAAACCAACAACAACAAAAACACATAATCAACTAACCAATGCCACACACGTATATAAATGAAATACTTATAACATATATAAAGAAGACACAACATAGTAGGCACTTCACAATTAATAAAAAAATCTCAAATTAACCCAAATAATCATTTTTTCAAGAATAATAAGAATAACAAATAATGAAGTATAACATAATATATTATAACGTATGAATACAGAAGTGACTATGTGTAATTAACATAAAACACACAAACCACCAATTACATACATAATATAACACAAGCGTTCCAAAAGAACGATAAAAAACCAAAAACAAATTTAAATTAAATGTAAAAAAATCAGTTTCCACTGCAACAATATATAATTATCACATAAAAATAAACAGAGTCATTAAAACCTCAACATCAACCTATGCAGAAACAACACCACATACAGACAAAGTCGACAAATGGCCTCCGACAAACCCATAACATATCCTGACAGAAACCGCAAAACCATACACCTCTTATAATCAAAGATTGGACATGCAAATAGATACAGTCAATTACAAGACCTCCAAAAAAGCCACCAACAAAAGAAAAACAATTAAAGAAAGAAACACACATACCAACAAAAAAAAATCAAGAACTACTTACAACAAAACCTTTCTTGAACACATACAGAAATAAAAATCAACACAAATAATCAATAAAAGCATTAAACAAACATTTATTGCACAAACAATGAACTCATCATACCACTGTAACAAAACATGATATAAGATAATAAACTTTACCGCCATAACCAACAAAAAAACGCAAACTCCTGCAAACAACAACAACCACCACATGATCAAAGTCAACTACACAACGTCCCATAAGAAATGAAATACAATAACAAAACCATCACAACACAAAACTCAAACCCGCATACTACAGACCAACCACATCAAGGAAAATAAAAGACGCTCCACGCTACCAAACACACACCACCACTGCGAAAGAAAGAACATCACCACGAGACACAAAGATTATCATCAACAAAAATCAACACCTGTAGATAGACGAACACTCACAGCAAACCCACTCGAACAACACTTACCATGCGAACGCTCCTTCGGAAACCTCGAAATGCTACTAAAACCGCTGTCGCCGAACAAATATCAGAGGATCCCACCAGCAAATCGAAAATTTTCCAAGAACAAACCGCTGGAATTTGGTTGGACAAATGGGCTCGCTAAAACCATACCTCAACACCCCGTTCTTATAAAAGAAACGAAACGACACATCCCATGAAAAAATTCAAAGAATAGAAAATTAATATAATGAACAAAAACAAACCCATTACAATACACTGCACAAACACAAATCACGGAACCCTACAGACACCTCATCACCATATACATTTCATCCACCAACATATTAGAAAAGATTTTTAAAATTAATAACTGAATGTGACAGTTACTTTGAAAATAAAAACATCAAAAAAATAGAACAATCAAAGAAAAATTGTGAAAAAACTTTTGCCACTTATCAAAAATCCTTACTGTTTTTATATATAAATTAGATTGGCATGTATATATCAAAAGAATTTATAATATAGTTTTGTATTTTGGGGACGAAAGAGGTGATGTGCGGTGGTCGTACTCGCGCCAAAAAGGCAATGGAAACAACTGCACCTCTAACCCCAACATATTACTGAAGATAGAACCTAAGGTGATTACCAAAACCGCTTTGCAAGAAAAAAGAAAAACACCCGTTCATGCAACCACCAAATCAAGAATCTAAATGTTAACCCCACAAAAAAACTGATCACACCATATATTAAAAATCATTCATATCCAACACCAGATGCCAAATTATAAAGAAGCCATATGTCACAAAAGCAGCACTCTCAAACCATTCCCTATTCACATTATATATAAGATAGATTGTATACATTTGTTCATTATTCTCGAGTTTGAAGTTCAAAATCATCCATTCAAATCACATATGTTACAGGTTCAAGGATTATATTCGGGACAATAAAAAATGGATTAATTACAAGTTAGTATACTTAATTGGAGGCCATTTACAATTGACTATATCTATTTTTTACAATTGATTATATCTATTTTAAAAACTTTATTTTCGCTCACCTAAATATATTTTTTTTACAATTTGCGCTAACACCGTTAAAATTTGGACGAAATTTTTTATTAAAGCATGAAATGTCTAAAATTCCCTTAACTATTCATCAAATTTTTAAAGTGGTGCCATTTTTGCCCAAATTCTTTATTTTCCTTGATTTTGTTGCTTTTTAATTTCTCACAGCTTCCAAGCTCTCTCTCTCTGGATTCCATCACAACATTTATCAATTTCAATCTATTAACAAAACAGAAATTTGAGAAAATTAATTCCAAACAAAAATTTATGAAAATTGATTCCAAACATAAACATAACCGATTCTAGATTGAAACCCTCGTAACCATTTATAGATTGAATTTGTGAAATCAATCCCCCAAATTTCGTTGAATTTATGGCAATTATAGATAATCAATCCCCCAATTTTCGGCCTCTAATTTAAATTTCCTCCCTATTTCTAGAAATTGACTAATTTCACAAGCCCCAATTTTGCCCAATTTTATTGAAGTTGAAAATTGGGGGTCTGGTTCTTTCTTCTTCGTCATCTTGCGGCGGTGGAGAGGGAGGAGAAATCGGTGGGGGCGGCCTCATGCTCCTCGGAATCGACGAATGGAGGCGAGGACGATATGCTATTTTTGATGAATACGGTGTCACTCGTCGAGTTCTCCGCCAAGGCCACAACCTACTCGATTTGGTTGATAGCAGGTGAGCAAAGAAAGATTTATTGAGTGGGATGTAGAGTCCATAACTTTGGCGGAAATGTTAAAATGGTGTCAAAATGGTTTGGACAGAAGGTTTGGTGTTTGCCTTCTTGAACACCACCAGTGTAGGAGATGGAATTTGAGAGGCTGGTTGTTAAATTTTAACTTTAAATTAGTTCTCTGTAGATTTTTGAGTTTTATTTAATTCTGATTCAATCAATTTACAGGAGATGATTCAATCAATTTATAGCGAAAATTTTACAGAAGCTTCATGTTTCAAAACAATAAAAGTGGGATGAAGAGTTCAACGTGGGCATGAGATTGAAGGATCTGGGCCCTAAAAATTGTGATGCTTCAATTTTTTTCAGAACAAAGAGTGGATTGGAATTTTAGTTTTTTAATTAAAAACAAAGGGATGGTTACAGGCCTGTGGAGAATTGGTTGCGGAGAAGGGGAGAAGGGGAGAGTGTAGTTTAGGTATTTTTAAAAAATAAATAGTAAATGAAGTTAATTTGAATGGAAAAATAAGTAACGAAAATGAAATTTTTTAAAATAAGTATAGTCAATGGTAAATGACCTCCGATTAAGTATACTAACTTGTAATTAACCCTAAAAAAATTGATGTCAAAGCGTTTCATACAATGATTGAGCAAGACCTCCAATGCAATATTAGTAGGTACAAGGTATATAGAGCAATTCATAAAGGGAAAGAATTGATTCAAGAAGATTATACTAAGCAGTACGAGATGCTTCGCAACTATTTACAACGAATTCGTAAAACCAATTTGGGAAGTAAGTGTACTATCGGCGTGGAGGAGTGTTTGGAAGAGGTTGGACGCCCTCTGGTGCCTAGATTTCTACGACTATATATCAGATTTGCGGCCCAAAAAAGGGTTTTGTGGTTGGATGTAGGCCTATCATTAGCTTGGACGGATGTCACTTGAAATGTTACTTTGACGGTCAAATATTGGATGTCGTAGCACGGGACGCAAATGATGGCATGTTTCCACTAGTTTTGACAATCGTCGAGCAAGAAAATAAACAATCATGGGGTTGGTTCTTAGAACAGTCCTTTGAAAATTTTGGCGATGTTCATCAAGGTGGTTGGGTGTGTATATCGGACAAGCAAAAGGTATGATAGACTAACTCAGTGTGTATATCGGACAAGCAAAAGGTATGATAGACTAACTCATGCATATTATGTGGTTGCATATTTACCATTAATTAACATTGTATGATATTCTGCAAATGAATGTGGTCTTATTATAAATAATTGTTCTGTAATACTTTACTTTCAATTTTCTTCCTGCATTTTATGAGAATTTGAATTGATGTAGTTAGCCCTAATTAATCATCTTCCCAAGATAATATAGGAAGTAATAAATTTGTTTATATCTTCATTATTGAATGTCATGGAAGTAATAAAGTTGTTTATTTTGTTAGAAATAATATGGGATTTTTATGGTACTCATTATTTTGAACATTTGCAGGGGTTGGTAGATATACTCGAACAAAAGTACCCAAACGTTGAGCATCGTCATTGTTTAAGGCACATGGTCGAGAACTTTTATCTTAAGTTCAAGAGCGAAAAACTCAAAATGATGTTGTATGCTTGTGCAAGACAAAGCACTCAAGCTGCACATGAGATTGAAATGCAAAAACTAGAAAAAGCTAACAAAGACGCGTACCAATGGTTGAAGGCGAGACCGATACAGAGTTGGTGCAAGGCGTATTATAGTGTCCGAACTAATTCATCTTCTCAGGATAACAATTTAAGCGAATCCTTCAACTCTTGGATATTAGATGGGCGAGACCTTCCTTTAATTGAATTCTGTGAGTTTTACCGAATAGCACTAATGGACTGGTTCAACAGGATGGGTCATGATTTGGATGCACATAAACATCATCTTTTCCCAAAAATCAAAGAAACAGTTGAAGCAAATCGTGATGTGCCTCGTCAGTATACCACACGAGTTAGTGGGAACGAGATTTATAATGTCAAAGACGAGAGACAAATATATAATGTGAATATGACATTAAGAACTTGTTAATGTCGGAAGTGGCAGCTATCAGGGATTCCTTGTAGTCATGGTGCAGCTGCTGTACTTGCTAGAAACGAAAAACCAGAAGCATATGTTGCCCAATATTATTTTGCATCGATATTTCGAAAAATTTATGAAGGTCAAATATTTTCGCTTGAAGGACTACAAGAGTGTGAAGTAATTCAAGATGATAAAGTCATACTTCTTTCTCCAATTGTTCGTAAACCACCAGGTAGACCAAGAAAGAGGAGAAGGAAAGGCGTAATGAAAATTGAGAATGACAAGGTCCACTTTAAATATAATTTGGATAGAAGGTTTAGTATAATTAAATGTACCAGGTGTAAGAAGGAAGGACACAATTCTAGATCATGTGGTCCAAAAGATTACGGGGAAACCTCATCTCAAAGGAAAAAGAGGACTGCAAAGGAAAGTGGACAACCGTATTCAGTGATGGGTGATTTAGAAGATGTTTCTGATAAACTTGACAAAAAGAGAAGTGTAGGCAAAAACTTGCAAGGAAGAGAGATTTACAACAAAATAGAAGTACATTTGTTCAATCCCCGCCTCCTGATAGCTCTTCTTGCACACCAGAGGAGAGGTCACGTATTGAATAGATTAGACTCGCTGCTATAACCAGGCTTGAGGGAAGACGAACACGATTTGCTAAAAATTTACAAGATTCGGAAAAAAAAAGATTAGAGAAACTTACAATCCAAAGAAAACTCCAAAAAATGATCTAGGTAAACTTGTTCAATTTAACAAAATTATTTCTTACAAATTATTTTTAATAATTAAAAACACTTATTAATTTGTGTTAGGATCAACAAGACATACCTGAAATACCAGTTTAAGGTTTAGCTCAAGCAAAACTTCGAGAACTAAGAAGTCAACCGGTATAAACATTTTGTAGTTTGTAGTTAATGAGATCAAAATTGTGCAATACATACCTCAATTTAATGTATTTGTCTTTGTAAAATTTTTTTACAACTATTGGATTTCATACTAGACAGTCAAGATTTGCTTTAGAAGTTATGTTCATTTCATCAACAACTCAATTGGGGTCTTCTTTTGTCCAACAACTATGGACAATGTGGGAAAAGGAGGCAGCTCTAGCAACCTCATATTAGGGCTTCCCAAAATGTCGAAGTCCATTAAGGAGCAGTACTCAACCCTTAGAGTAACTATTTGTGGACCACCATTATGAACACTGTTTTTTAGACAATTCAATGCATCCATGTGCACATGAAAGACATTATCGACTTGTTATATCATCTTTTTGAGTGGTGATTTATTTCACCGTTACTTTTGGTTGTTTTGATGTTAAAGAGATAATGGTCATGTACTTTTCCTCTTTAATTTTGTATCAAATAATGCACAATAGGCTGTAAGTGTTATATGCATGACGTGATATATATATAACTTTTTGCACTATTAATTTGATCCATAAAATAGATATATGTCAAAATTATCAAACCCTAAAAATACCAAAACCCAATCACAGACAACAAGTTAAGGATTAATGAATATAAGGGTAATTTAAGTATTACTAATATAGGGTAATTTAGTTATTACTAATAAATATCTTAGAGAAAGGTTATTTAAATCTCATATAAGGGTAATTTAGGTAATACTCATTATTTTATAACACCACGTGAGGAGCACATGACATTATCTTACACACTTCCGATTCTTTTAACACCAGTGGAATGAAAGGCAAAGTTAACCGTGGCATGATGCAAAAAAAAATAATGAACCGTAGTTTTATGCAAAAAATGTAAAATTTACTGTAACCTTTTGCAATTTCCCCTTAAGTTTATCAGGACGCACTTAATTAGTTTGTAAACTAAGGCCCAATTCCGAATAAGAATGAAAATGACTCGGGAATAAAGTTTTGGGAAAAAGACACTTTTGTGTACCTAGATGTACACTTTTGACACTTTCATACCTTACCTTTTTTTTCTAGTACCCTGAATTACATTTTGGGACAACTTACCCCTAAATTACCAAAAATACCGAAATTACCCTTGGAATTGAGTTGGTTCAATTTCAACTAGATCCAACCATAATTTAATTAATATGAAATTTCTTTTTACCCTCTATTGAATACCAAATTTATCACACAATTTAATGGTATATTAGTTTTTTCTAATAACAAATTAAAAACTTAAAAATAAATTATTAAATTATAATTATGCCCCTCTCTCCTCACTGTTCATCATTTTTTTCATGCCCCTCCGGCAGCCCTCCGGCGTCGAGGTCGAGGGCGAGGCAGATGGAGGACCAGTTGGGGACAGAGGCGACCTCCTCCGGCGATCACCGAGACTGGGCTGATACACTCCAGAGCTCCATGAACACGATTCTTAGTCTTGGAATTGGACTCATCCCCCAACCCCAAACCCAACCGAATATAACTCAAATTGGGCACTCCACGACCCAAATCAGGAGACACCCAGACGGTGACGGAGCCGTCGGAGAAGCGGAGGCAGGTGTGAGCGGAGGATGGTTCTGGCGAGGACGACGGAGTGGTGGAGAGGATTTGGGTGTGGGATTCGAGGACGAGGTGGTGGTGGCCGGAGGATTCCATGGATTGGTCGTCGACGGCGACGACAGAGCGTGAAAGGACGATGGTTTCAAGGTTGAGGGAGGCCATGAGGATGAGCATGCCGGAGAAATGCCGGCGAGGAGGGGCGGTGGAGGAGGAGAGGACAGAGAAATGGAGAAAGGAGTGAGGGTTGCATTCAATTGAGAATTTGATGAATAGTTGAGGGTAATTTCGTCTTTTTACACTCTTTAAAAATTTTATTTTGGGTGGCCGTCGTGATTCAGCCTCCTCTCCTTCCTCACCGTCAGTTGACGCCACCACCGACACACGGCGCCGAACCGAACCAGGTCTTGTATCGCTAGCAAATTGTCGGCGACCGGACCGAACCGGTCGCCGGGAAGATCTACCAGGTCCGGTTCCGACTTTCTCTTCCGCTCTGAGCAACCTCTGATCGCCATGGACGACGACAAAGACTCCATTGCCCGATTCGATTCTTGGTCTATATATGGAGGAGTAAATTGGAAATACGATTCACTTTAGAATACAGGATCCTTTCCTAAAATAAAACTAAAAAGACAAAAGAAGCAAATTAAAACTCTGTTAACTTTTACAAGAAATTTTATATATATCATACTAATATATGTCCTTTTTTACCTCAAAAATGGACGGACCAAACCCAAAAATGAAGTCAGCAGCCCCTTGGATTGTACATTGGTGGTAGTGATTAATGTCTTCTTGTCATCCCAGTGTGTCCTGCAACCCAAGAATCCGCACCCGTAGAAGGCGCCAAGGCGGTCTTGTCACAGTGATCATGGCCGCCACTTCCGGGACCCGCGTGTTCTTGTTTTGAGGACTGTTAACTTATACGAGTTCTGTAACATGTACATTTGTGTATATCAGCAATATTGTCCATGTATTTATATGTTCACATGTGATTTCAAAGTCTCACGTCGGAAGAGTATTGACTATAATGAGGGTTTATATACATATTGAACCCAACAGACTAGTCTTTTGGGTCAAATGTAGGCTCTAATGTGTATGTGGGCTTTCCTTGGAGGCTCCTCTTAAGTAAGGTCCGGATCTCCCAACAGTCGTGTCAGGGCCTTGGTTCGGTTGACTCTCCTGATTAAGTGAGCCAGGTACTCCTATGGCTGGTAAAGACGGGGACCATGAGCTGCTCCTCTCATGGTGATCCTCAGATAGGATGGAAATGACCCTTGTGGGATTGAGTAGACCAAGTAAAGTTGTGGGCTTAAGGGGAGACAACCCGATGTGATGAGATTCAATATGGAGGGGGAGATTGTTATGTCCACATGTGACTTCAAAGTCCCACATCGGAAGAGTATTGAGTATAAAGAGGGTTTATACACACATTGAACTAGGCTAGTCTTCTGGGTCAAATGTGAACTTTCTTTGAATGCTCCTCTTAGGTAAGGCTCGGATCTCCTAAGGAGACACTTAACCACCTTCTAATTAGACTGTGACCCTGTAAACCAAAATTATAAATAGTACTCATGATGTGACATAATAATTTAAAATTTTAGTACTATATGCCTCTAAACTAAATATGGAGAATTGGTAGATGTGACATATATAATCATACCCATGTTTTGATGCTATAAGATTAAGACATGTAACCGATCTCTTGTAGAACACATACAGAGGGAGAGAATAAGGATAGAGGGTGTACCAGGATCGAGGGTGTACCAGAGTGACTTTAGAGAATAAGGAAACTAATCATATCAATAGGTGAATCATGGTGACTTTAGAGAACTTTACTGAAAGCCAACACAAACTCAAAAGGTTTGAATACAGTGCATAACATCCATTTTAATGTATTATTCGTAAGGTGTGAATGTTACCTTGTAAATTTTTGAGTCAATAGCAAATAATTATTGATGCAGCATACGTGGATAAGAATGACTCTTTATCAAAATTCGTTGATTCACAATAATACTGAAGATGATAGATTTTGAAGAAAATCTCGAATTTTATTAAACTTCAATAATCAAACTAACAAAAACGTATGAAAGTGCTTAAATACCCAAGACCTAATTTGCAAAAAAGGACCCTCTTACTTATTAGTAATGAAACAACTATTAAAAATTGCAAAAAGTGCCAAAAACTTATAAAAGTGTGATTTTGACCCTTCAGATGATCTCCGATGGCCGAAATCCATCGTACATCATGACAAAGCGATAAGTTTGGCTCAGAACACCGTTTTTACATGAAAAATACTAGTATTTTGTCGAAATCTGACAATTCCTCAATTTACACCGCATCAATTATTCTTATAAGTTGTTCGCTTCTAAAAAAAATTACTCAACCAAATAGTTACGACAAATGACTGTTATTATGCATCTAAAATTTTAATAAATACTTAAATGAATTGTTTATTTTCACCGACCAACCTTTATAAAACGCAATCACATATAAATGCACTTGCGTTTGTCCACGTTTACATATTCTCAACGAATTGATCTATATCAAATTGATTTTCAGCGAATACATGTTTCGCTTCAACCCACTTCGTTGGAGAATTTTCATCAAATATATTGTAATGATTTCCATAAAACTCCTTTAAGATATCAACGTACCGTCATAAGTTTCGACCTCTCCATACATGGTAAAGTTAGACTCAATTCAATTTGCTTACATCCCTAATTAATGAGAGATCAAAATTATTGCTTGTACAAATATATGATAACTTAGGTATAAAAATCTTAAATATATCATGTCACAAAACGTAAATAGAAGAAGATTTACTTTCAGTCTAATTTGCAATAGTTGATATGGTAGCTATGTTACAAATAAATTTACTTGTTAGGTGGATATTTGACAAATGTCATCACATGACTGTATGAATTATAATTTGAGTATTAACAAATAAACGGTTTAGAAAATACTTTTCAACGTAAAGATACCGCGCCATGGTATGGAGGCCACTGCGTTGAAATCAATTTTTCCGGTTAAACCGAGGTGGCAATCGTATTTCGGTTGCCTCCTAGGTTAACACGGTAGCCCCCTGATGCGTGCCCACTCACACATTAGAATCTGGAGCTTGCACAATTCAATACTTAAAAACCGATTCGAAAAGAGCAATTTGAGAGAGAACGATTATAAGAAAAAATCATTGTCTTGGTTCTCTCTTCCAACAACATCACACGATAATTATATTCTTAGAATGTATAAATGACAATAAAATAGTATTTTTAAGACGGTTACTAATCATTTAAGGACCAATTAAAATCTTGTAATCTCCAAAAGAGGAAGACCAAAATGATAACTATTTGTGAGTCATTATCCCCAATAACAAGATATTTTTTAAGGTAAACACAAATCTTATTAATCAAATAGCAACTAACCCGGTATAAAGCCGGACAGATGAACCTACAGATGATGAGACAGAACCATCGCCATAATCCCAACTACTGAAAACCAAGTTTCCACTAAGTGTACCTCTATGGAATTTACCTTATAACCAAAATTACAGCTAACTTCAGTTTTTTTTTTTCATTTTGGAAAATTGATTTCTATTTTTCTTTAATAATATTGTATTTTTGCTGATAAAAAAAAACATGAGCTTCTTATCCTAGTGATTACACAACTGACTTGTAGGCTGTAGAGCTGGAGTGTAAATATACTCCTGCAAATCTCCATTTCCTATCAGATTTATTTGCAAGGATTTAACCATATTTCCCTAAACAAATCTCTAATTCAAGCTATTTCAAAACCAAAATTTAAGATAATTAATTACGGAAATATTCATATAAAAAGAGGCCAAACACAAAATTGAGTTTGTCCTTGTTTTTACTTAAGGATTGAACAAACACAAGCATATTTCAGTCAACAGTCCCACCTAGAACAAACATGTAATATTTCTATCAAAACCAAAAGTTGCTGGCAAAACGTAAGGCAGTATTATAGAATGTTTACACGAAGGTACAAATTCTGAATAAACCATATCCTCTTATCAATCCAAAATCTCATCAAAAAAGCACTCTCTTTTCTACACTTTCAAATTTGAACCGAAAAAAACCCTGCTTCACTTCCTGCACAATGGCCCTGTTATGTACACTAGAATACTCTGTTTTATATCCTCTATCAACATCCAGTAGCACAATTGGATTCTGGATAAACCATACCCTCTTATCAATCCAAAAGCTCTTCTAAAAAGCACTCTCTTTTCTACCCTTTCCAATTTGTACCGAAAAAGACCCTTCTTCACTTTCTGTACAATGGCCCTGTTATGTACACTAAAATACTCTGTTCTATATACTCTTATCAAGATCCAGTAGATCAACCATACAGGTAGATAAAATGCCACAACAGCAGCAAAGCCCAGTTTCATTCTCTGTCAAGCCTACAACAAAAAAGGTTGACATTTCAATCAAATGCAAAACAAGTCTCATACACAAAAATTAACAGGATTCTGCAAAAAAATTACAGGAAACACACAATTACACCCAAAACTTTAGCATATGTGTGACTTCTAAAAACAAGTAATCCAAGAAGAAAATAGCATTTTGCAAAATTCAATCTTACCTGAACTAGTTTGATGTCCTCAGTAGATGATATGGCTTTTCCAGCAGAAGAAGACTCCACCATGTCTGCTTTTTCAAAAATGACATTATGTTCAGCTTCCTTCTTCTCTGCAGCTTTGGCCTTTACTGATGATGACAAAATCAACACGGGAAGCTTTACAGGAAACACACAATTACATTTAAAACTTTAGCATATGTTCGACTTCAAAAAACAAGTAATCCAAGAAGAAAACATCATCTTGCAAAATTCAATCTTACCTGAACTAGTTTGATGTCCTCAGTAGATGATATGGCTTTTCCAGCAGAAGAAGACTTCACCATGTCTGCTTTTTCAACAACAACATTATGTTCATCCTCCTTCTTCTCTGCAGTTTTGGCCTTTACTGATGATGACAAAATCAACCCGGGAAGCTTTACAGCAGAAGAAGTGGTGAAGCCAGTAACAGACTTGCATAGTAGAGACACAATACGATGAGCCTGAAATTACGGAAATGAAATTTTTTTTAAATGGGTGACATTCAAAACAAACATCAAACAAAACAAGCTGTTCAAGATATAACATATGCTAACCTGCTCAGGATGAGAGTAGATGGCAAACCCAAGGGATAGGACAACCTTATTACGAGCTGCTCCACCATAGGACAATGCTCGTGGAGCCTGACGTGAGTTATCTCCAGCTTGTTTACTTTGACTATTCACATGTGAAGTAGAATTTTCATCGACTGACTTAGATTCACTTGGTCCTGGCAGCAAGTTAACCTGATTGTCTACTTGTAATGTCTCGGTGCCAGCAACTTCTGGAGCGGCAAGCCTCATTCTGGTCCACAGAGGGAGGCAGCTGAAACACAAGTTGACAGGCAGATCTGCCCAGAAAGGGAGTTCTTTATCCAAGAACCTATCCTGTCCGACCAAGAAGCAGCCCAAGTCTTTCCCAGGACTAACCTCATCGGTGAAATACACTATTAAAAGACAGGGTCACTCCCTCATTCGACATACACTCAACACAAAAAGATGTATTTCTCCCAACAACTATGGAATAGGGGCCGATGTCTACACCATTTCCCAGGTTCTGTGTTTGAATTGGTATACAACAAAATTTCGAGTAACAAAATACCAAGAGTCAAAAGCAAAATCATGAGCAAGAAGGTCTTCTGTTGCATACACTTCTTCAAGCTTTCTCATAACCAATGTCAAAACATTTTCAATGTCTACCAGATAGCACAGTTGTGAAAGCATCAAATTGGGCCTCACAGGTGCTGCTGACTTCATGAAAACACCATTTTGACGAATACGGTACAAATCTCCGAACTCACTGCAGCCATAAAGCTTATTGCGGAAATATAATAGATCAGTCCACCATGGTGACACCTCAAGTATGTGATGTACTTCAATCCATGCAAGAGGGCCATCACCAATTGGAAGTGCACATTGCGAAATACAGTTTGATCTTCCCTCCACAACAACATCTTCTCCATCAACTTTAAGTACATGCCTCCTTCGGTGGTGGATCAAAAAAACATTCAGAATACCATCATGATCCCGGAGCAGAATGGCACGTCTGATCCAATCAACGGCATTTTTTTGATTCACCCCATTTAACCTATCACCAAGATCTGGGAGGATATGAACTTCCTCAGTTAATGGATCAATGACAGTCATTGTCATAAGAATCTTGTGATAAAGGATAAGGTAGCCCAAATTGGTTCCCCAAACCAACAGCTTTTCAAGTTCAGGTAGTTCAAAGTCAAGCCACCCTCTAGCTCGGGCCGAAAAAGTCTTTGGTCGAGGCTCACTTTTTGTTTCAGAAACCAGCAAACAAACATCCATCTTGCTGAGGACACTGCAGACATTAACCACATTAACAAAAGTAACAAAAATAACCACAAAAATCAGATGTCTTGACAACATGTAAGTTCATAGTAAAGCTCATTGAATGTGCGAGCATACCACAAACACTAAATAAGGCCATAACATTTACAAAGGAATATACTAAATTCAATATCAGAGAATTTTTATACATCAATAACCACAGAATTCATATATCCAAGATGAACACAATAACAAAGATATACAACACAGTAACAAAGATACACAGCTCGTCAATATCAGAACCCTAAATCGCACAGAATGTGAAACCTAAATCGTACAAAATGTTAAACCTAAATCACCTACATCAGAACCATAGATCAATAACAAAACCATAGATCAATAAACAAGATTGGAGCCACAGAATTTTTATACATCAATAACAACAGAATTCATATATCCAAGATGAACACAATAACAAAGATATACAACACAGTAACAAAGATACACAGCTCGTCAATATCAGAACCCTAAATCGCACAAAATGTGAAACCTAAATCGTACAAAATGTTAAACCTAAATCACCTACATCAGAACCATAGATCAATAACAAAACCATAGATCAATAAACAAGATTGGAGCCACGCATAAAAAAACCGGAAACCCTAATTCACTCAAAGAAAAATCGGAACCCGATTAAACAACCCTTTAACCCTAATTCTTTCAAAACCAAATTTGAATCTTTCAATACTGTAACCTTTACATAGAAATTGCAGACCGAAATCGAAACCCCTAATTTCTTACCTACAAAGAAGAGATGAGGAGATGAGGTCGCGCGATGGAGATCGGAGACAGAAGCGACGAGCACAGGAGAGAAGCGAAGCGACGAGCACAGGAGCGAAGCGACGAGCACAGAAGAGAAGCGACCAGCACAGATCGCGAAGCGCGAGAAGGTGATTTCAAAATGCAGCTTGGAGAATAATTCCATATACCACCCCTAAAATATAGAAAATCTCACCCAACATCTATTAAAACCATTAATCTCACTAATACTCCTTTAAAATGGACAAAAATCTCAGTTGTCAAAAATTTATTGCAAAAAGACAAAAATACCCCTCCCTTCACCCCTCTCTCACCTCTCCCTCACCCTACCTTCTCTCTCTCCTCCCTCCCTCCCTCCACCGTCACCAGCGAGCCTCCCTCCGGTCAATCCCTTCCACCACCGCCACTCCTGGCGCCACCTCGAACACCTCCGCCGCCACTGTCAGCCTCGCTTTCCTCCCCTCCTCCACCCCTCCATCTTCATACTCTCTTGTGTTGGAAGGTCAGGACGGTGGACACGCGGCGGGAGGGGATTGGCCGGAGGGAGGCTCGCCGGGGACGGTGGAGGGAGGGTCCGGTGGGGCAATTTCGGTTCTGGAGAGGTGAGGGAGTGGTGAGGGAGAGGGGTATTTTTATCTTTTTTCAATACATTTTTGACAACTGAGATTTTTACCCATTTTAAGGGGGTGCTGGTGAGAATAATGGTTTCAAGAGGTGTTAGGTGAGATTTGGTATATATTAGGGGGTGGTATATGGAAATATCCCTATATAAAATAAAAGATAAGGAAAATTTCACAAAGTAACTAAACTATTCAATTATTACAAAATGTGCATGTAAACTTGTCATTTTTGACAATTATATACATTTGTGCAAGAATAATAAAAAATACATTCGAATTATAAAATTTTAAATTAAAGAGTCTTTTCATAGTTGAACAAAATAAAGATTATAACATCAAAAACGTGAAGAAAAAAATTGAATTGAAAAAATATTTTAACTTTAAAAATATGTGATCTTATTGGGATTTTTACCAAAATAAATCAAACAATAAACTTAATTATCAATATAGGTCCCGTTATTTGATATTTACGGTGTTGTAAATGTCACAGGAGTTATTATGAAGGTCAGGGACCTCCGAGGACAAGTAGAGGCCATTACGAATTTTCATTTTTGTATTATATTTAATTTATTTAATAACTAATTTATAGTAAATTACCAAAATTCATAGTCAATTATCAAAATAAATTCTCAATTTGCACCACAATATAATAATATTTACCTGACTAATTTTCTTAGTTATTTAATAAATTATATATCATTATTTTTATACATGTGATGCAAAAACAAAATCAAGACTTTTGTGATCTTAATATTTAACTATGGGCAAGACAATATTTTCGTGAATTTAAGAACAATTGTTTTAAGCTTCTTTAAAGTCAAGTTTTGAATTTCTATGCCCAGCTCCTACGGGCTAAGGAGTTACGATTGGTTCGTTAGGTCGGAGGGAAGACCGGATGCAAAATCGGAGGTCGCTGGAGGCGGAGGCTTCTAGAGACGCTCGATACACAGTGAATGAAGAAGATGCACAACTTTTATTTTTTACATCTACAACTTGATAATTATTATGATTTAATACTATTTAATAAACGATTAAATCATAGTTAACGAAGTGAAAATTTGATTCTCAAGCTAGTCAAACCATAAATTGAGATAAACCGGTATAGTTATTGATTGCGAAATTTTTTCGTCATTTCTTGAGTGTTTTTATTATTGAAAACTAGTAGAGTGAGACAAAGTTGTTATTTTGGACCTCACAAATTAAAATAAAAACTCACTAATCTACATGAGAATCTAATCTTTTCCGGTGATATATCTAAAGTCATCTAAAAAAAGTAATACCCTAAAACTTAAAAAATAGGGTAAATGTCACAAAGGTACATTTAGTTTTACACGTTTTGCAGGTAGGTACAGCTAACCGAAAAACGTAGTCTTAAGATCAACTAGTTTCGGTTTATTGGCAGGTTAGTCAAAATGGTTAAGTTTCAGTTAGTTTTGAGTGTAAAAAGAACAAAATGCCCTTAATTGTCTATCTGATGTGGGTCCATCGGATTTCATATTGACACCGCTTTATCCACATTTAGTGTCAAAATTTCCCTCGTTATCCGGCTTTTAGAGCCCCATTTGTACTACTTTACGCCTTAGGGTATGTTTGGTACACTTGTGTAGGTTTGAAGGTAAAAACAAGTATTTTCGTACTTTCATGAAATATAGTGGAGTTACATACCAAATCGAAGAGAATTCAAAAATCTAAAACTTTGCAGAAGGAAGTTTTGGCAAATTCCAACGTTTGGATTATTTAACAACTCTGTGAGCATATCCTAATCAAAATAGAAAATTTCAGCGAGAAAATCGGTATAATTAATTAGAGCTGAATCTTCTAGAAGGTATAGATTTTGCATACGATCTCCGATTTACACCCATGATATATCAAAACGAACATTTTGGAAAGATCTATAACTTGGAGGCGAAGCCAGCTACCATTTCTGGACCATGCGTCAAAAAGGGGTCTCTAACAGAAATACGAATTTTCTATTCTTTTTTATAAATACCCAGCTTTTCCCAAATTGAAGACACACAATTTTCAGGCAGGAACCACTGTCCCAGATATCTTTTGATAGAGAGTTTCCAGCGCCCAAACCCTCTCTTGGAGGCCAATTTTGGCCTTCCAAGGGAGAGGCTCCATCACCACCATCACAGGATGAAGCAAATGAGGCGTGAAGCTACAAGGGAGACCGAGATTGGAGAGTTTGTGATCTCCCGCATCCTTCGTGGGTGTTGGGTTTGTTTATTCTCTTTCCCCGTCTTGAATCTTGTAATCACTTGTTGCTGAATGCTTGAACACCATGAATTGGGGCTAAAAACCCTAGGTCATGGGTAGTAAACCTTATGATGACTTAAGTTATGACAAGTTTGACTTTTAGTTATTCAATGCATGCTAAATTTTCTCTGCTTTGTGCCTATTATATGAATGTTAAATTTTCCGTTTAATGTTCATAACTTGAGTTCGAGCCCAACGTCGAGAGATGTGGTGGAGAACAGATCTAAGTAGGGTCGAGAGGTCGGTCTCCTGGAATCGATGTCTCGGTTCAAAAATTGTTGAACATAAAACTGTTGAAAACCGGTTATAAAAAATCCCGAGAGGGTCATCGATATGATATTAGGTGTTACTCAATGTCGAGAGACGAGTAACGTATATCTTGTAATTGTTTGATGTATTATTTTTGACACACACAAGATTGTTCGAATTTATTTTGCAATTCACCTTGAATACCAGGGTCGCTACTTAGTATTCAACCTTTTAATTCTCAATCGATGCCGAGAGGTGGGGATGAGAGTTGACATAAGTAAATTGCGAGAGATCGATCTCCTAGAGTCTTTTTCTTGGTTCGAGAATTGTTGTTTGTAATGCGACTAGCTTAGGGTCGTGAATTCGCAGGATCATGACACATGTGCATAGAGTGACATTGTGTACGTGGGCTAATGCCCGTGGAATCACATGACCCGGGTTAATCAGGCTCTACCCAATGTCGAGAGGCGGGTAGAGTAATTAAAACATAGGTCAAACGAGCCTACTCTGTAGGAGTATGTGCACGATATCAAGCTAATCCTAAGGTTAGTCATCTCTCCCAAGCCAAGAGAATTATAAGATATATCTCTGGGACTACACACTTGGGTTTATTATACCCATTCGACATATCCTCTACCCTGGTGGGGTATTGTGATGCCGATTGGGCTGGAAACACAACGGATAGGAAAAGCACATCTGGAGGATGCTTCTTCCTTGGCAACAACCTCATATCATGGTTTAGTAAGAAGCAAAACTGTGTTGCCCTTTCCACTGCCGAATCGGAGTATATTGCTGCTAGGAGTAGCTGCACACAACTACTATGGATGAAGCAGATGTTAGTCGAATACAATGTCAGACAGGATGCCATGACTTTATATTGTGATAATGTCAGTGCCATCAACATCTCCAAAAATCATGTCCAACACAGTAAGACCAAACACATTGACATTAGACATCACTTCATTCGAGAACTGGTCGAAGATAAGAAGATCATCCTAGAGCACATCCCTACAGAGAAGCAACTTGCTGATATTTTCACAAAGGCATTAGATGCGAGCAGATTTGAGAACCTCAGATCATCACTCGGTCTGTGCACCATCCACGAGCAATACGAAGTTGCAGAAACAGTTGAGAGGAGTTAGTTGGTGCCTCTTCATAAACCGGTCCAAAATCCCAACACATGCCATTGGGCCAAGCATACCAAAAGCCCATATAAAGGAAGGAAAAGATACGCTCATACTTTAACAGATTTGAATCAACCAGTTTTCAAAATCTAAACCTAGTCTGCCCCTTCTCGTGTTCGCTCTCATCTCCCTCACCTCTCACATTCTGCAAATCTCACTGCCTACACAGACATGGTGAAAACTCGGAGCACGATAGTACCAAAGAAGGTCTCCGAACCAAAGAGAGCAGAAGCGAAAAGCTCCAAGAGCAGCAAAGCAAAAACCAACAAGCATGGAGTTCGGATTAAAGGACCAAAGACGCTGAAGAAAACTGAAGAAATCCCTAAGGAGACCTCACCGGAGGAAGCCCCAATGCCCACTTTTTCTCGAGTTCCTAAACGATCTCGAACCGGAAGCTCTGCATTCTCCATGTCAGACCTAACTGGGCCAGAAAGGGAGACTGATCTTGGCCAGGGAAGTCGAGAAGCTTCCATGCAGATTGTCCCCGTTCCAACACCAACAAATGTCCCAGGTATCGATTTCTCCACCGATACTTCTAGAAATAGTGATTTGTTAGAATCACTACTGGAAAACCAAGACCCACCTCAAGAAGGTGTGGTAGAGAAACTGATAAACCCTGAAGGAGAAAAGGAGGACTTGACCCCGGTCAGTCATGGGTTGGAGCGTATTATTGAAGGAGAATGAGAAGAAGAAGGAGCAACAGATGTTATTCCTAAAGCCACAAAGGAGGCTGTAGTAGAAGAAGAAGTCGCTGACTCGGAAGAAGCCGAGGAAGAAGCTGAGAAGGACAACAGTGTCGCCACAAATCACACAGAAGAAGTTCCTCTGGATTCCAGAGAAGATGCGACAGAAGATGCTACTGAGGCAGCACACACGGTGTTGTCATCCCTGAAGAAGAAGGTACTTGGAGAAAATGAGAGTCTAGCTGTGATGGTTGAAAAACTCAAGGAAACCAAGAAGAGAAAGGAGGTGAAAGATGCTGGAGGCTCCAGCAGTAAAAAGAAGAATATGTATGTCAAGGAAAAAGGGAAGAAAGTGGTCTCCAAAAGGAGATTGGTAGATGAAGCAACTGATGACGAAGAAGAGGAGGTTACTGCTAAGGAAGAAAAGAAGAAAAAGATCCTGAAAACGGTCAAGAACACGTCGAGTGTTCCTTACGACAATGTATCGTTTCACTCGGCAGACGGTGCGAAAAGATGGGAGTTCGTGTTTCAAAGAACGGCGTACCCGGAAAAGACCCTGTCATCAGAGCTGCTAGGACTAGAAGCCATTGTCCAGCTCCTGGAGAAGGCAGAACTAATGAAAACCGTCACAAACATTGGTAACCACTATCCCCTCTTGGTTAAGGAATTTATTGCCAATTTGCCTACTGGGTTTGGAACTCCGGATGATCCGGAGTTTGAGAACGTGTATGTCAGAGGCATTCGCTTCAACATCTCCTCTGACATTATAAATGACTTTCTTGGAAGAAAGCGGGTTCGATCTATGCCTCCACCTGACCTGAACAAAGTACTCCGTGAGATTACCGGAGATAAAAGCAGAAAGTGGCCAACCAAAGGCACTGTGGTAGCATCAGATCTTACTTCCAAGTACTCCATTCTCTTCCGCATCGGAGTAGCAAATTGGGCTCCCTCTACACACGCATCATCTATCAAACAGAGCTGGCGATCCTAATCTTCCAAATAGGTACTAGGTCTACACTTGATTTTGGGCAATTTGTTATTGATCATCTTATTCGTCATGCCAGATCAATTGCTGTAAAACTACCTATTTCCTTTCCATCTCTTATCTCTGAGCTGCTTGTACATCAACACCCGAAGTGTTGAGAACAACGGATAAGGTTGGAAAATGCGGAGGTCTAATTGTGGTGAGCCACAAGTTGTTTGAGGGCAAGCATGCTCCTGATCTTGTCAGGCCAGAAGCCAAGGCAACGACCAGTCGAGCCACAAGTGCCGCCCCTCTAACCAAGACCACCAGCAGGGATGCAGTTATGCTTGAAAGAGAGATAGCCGTGCTTGACGAGGACATCGTCAATTTGAAGACAGCCCTGAAGCATCTCTCCCAGTGACGATCACATTGCGCCAACCTGCTAAAGTCCATGTCCCCTCCTGGCTCCGAAGATGATGACACCACCTCTCTGCCAAATGATCCAGAAGAATCTACTCAAGATGCCTCCACTGAAGCGACTGAAGAAGAGACTGCGAGTTCTAGCAGCAGCTCTGTTTAATTTCATAAACTTTCTGATTCTCGAACTACTGAACATCTTTATTTTGTAATTATTTGTTAAACACTGTTACACACTCACTCTCGACTGCTGATTGGGAGTAAGTGTGAGTTAAGTTTGGATTTTGTTTCTTATTACCCTGCTTTGTTACAAATATTTGTTTCAATTTTGGCTCTTTTTGAGCCAGCAAGGGGGAGTAAGATAGATATACGCGCGATGATACAAGAAAGATAGAGACGATGCGACGACGCAGAGACGACGCGATGATACGCGCGACACACGCTATGCGCAAGATATGCTACAAGACTTAATGACTGCCGATCGACGAGACGACAAATGCGACGCAGAATACGACGAAGAATGCTGTCCTGAAAAATAGCCAAAGAGGAGATTGTAGTTACGACGGTTTTAGAGATTGGCTGATTTTTAAAGGAATTGAAGAACATGTTGCAAAGAATGTCGAAACATCTTCTGTGACATCTTGTGTAACATTGTTGACGGCGTCTCGGCAAACATCCTGATCGACAGAAATCAGGAAAGTGCAGTTTCGGCAGAAAAGCAAGAAGACGATTAGGAAATTCCAGAACGACTCCGATTCTGGAAAGAAGAAAGACGGTGATTAAGAGGAAACCCTTTAGGGTTAGTACTCATCCTCGATTGCTATAAAAGTTTAGGCTACCCCCTTAGCAATCGTGTGGTTCTTTATTTGTTTCCTAGCAACAATTTGCAAGGTTATTAGAAGTGAAGGTTTGCGGGCTGATATATTGCAGATTGAGCTAAGGATATTGTGCATCACATAACTATTGAGAGTTAGGTGATTGAGGGTTTACTGATCGCGTGAGTGAAGACTGCACGCAACCACCAAGTTGTACGAAGACTTGAACTGACAGAGCAAGACGATTGCTCGAAGAGTGGAATCAAGACGGAGTCTTGGATTCAGGGGGAGACCCTGAAATAGATTGCACTGTAAGACATAGCATAAAGTATAGATCTAGGGATGATCACAAGTACTTGTATGTTCTGACGAATTACTGATAAGTGAAATCTTTCAACTAGGCTGAGAGCCCCAGACGGAGGTGACGTTGCACCGAACTGGGTAAACAATCTGCTGTGTCATTGTTTATAGCTTTATATTTACTGTCCTGCATTATCTACGCAAGAAGTCAGACACAACGTTATAACTTCTTACGTAACATTGTGTGTGGCATCTTCCACGACTAGCTGATCAGAATATCAACATGCATTCAAACAACAATCCACACAACAAAATCTTCAATCTTAGAACTAATACCTCAATAAACTCAATAATCACATCACAAATGTCTAGCACCCATGGCAAAGGGATTTAGCCCTCAACCATGGTGCTCAATCCAACTATCATCATACAATCAACAAAAGTAAACAACAACATCAAAATAAACTACTAATTAGGGATAGAAATTGCTCTTGGTGTTCTTGAGCAAGATGGATCTTCAAGCTCGGTGGATTTGATGGTAGAAATCTCTCCAAAGCTTCATTTCCTAGCTCCAAAGGCTAAGTCTATGGTGCAATCTGTTAGAGTTATGCCCCAGTCCAATATAAAAGTGATCTACAGATGTAATGTTTTATCATCTTTCCAAATAAATAAATCGACATATATTACTAATGTGTTGTAGTAATATATCGAATGTAATTTGATCTATGTCATTATGTGTGTAACCACTAATAGTAGATCTATAGATCAGAAAGAATTACATTTGATGAGTCCCTGATCAGCTAAGCTTCTTTCTGAAGCGATCAGTATGAGACTAATTCCTTGTGATCACGCTCTACTGATCATGGCAAAGTATGTGCCGGAGTTATATCACTGATATCATCAGGTCGATGATATCGGACAACCCGATTGTGAGTATGCTGAATAGATCCAGTCATGAGATACTCACATATCGTTACTTGTCATTATATCCTAAGACCAAGGAGTCTTTGTGTACACTATGTAACAAATACCTAAGTTTGACCTAGTCTAACGTTATCTGTAAAAGGGTAACTATAACGGCTTCGATTGGTTTTGGCGTTTATTGCACTAGTAAACTCGAATAGCGTCTGAGGGATTTATCACTCATACTTCGGTATGAGAAAGATATCCGTTTAGGCCAGTTGATGAGTATGACTGAAGAAAGAGCATGGCCATGCAGGTGATACCTTAGTATCAGTTTTCAGTCATCTCAGATATCAAGAAATAGTGATTGATAAATTAGGGTGACCATTCTATGCCTATTGATCAATCTGGATATCAGTTTGATAAAAGGACAGTGACATGTACGATAACAGGTTAAGTCGAATAATCGATAATCACGAATATTGGATAATCATAATGTCTTGCTAGAGGCCGCTTATGATGGAAAGGGTAAAATAGTAATTTTACCAGTCTGCCAATTATTCGTGAGCCTAGAGGGTCACACGTATTACGCACGATACATGACAACAATTATGGATGAGAATTGAGAACAATTCGGTAGTTTTCTTGCCTAAGGTTTTAACCAGACGGTTGAAGAAATCAATTCGAGGAAATTGAGCCGTTTTGACTAAACCGAAATTAGAACTCAAGTTAATGGGTTTAATTTGGGTTTTAGTTAAACGGGCTTAAAGACCAATTAGGGATTTAAGATAAGAGGGGGAACAAATGCAAATAAGAAAGAATAAAGGGATAGATAAGGCAATTTTAATTTTGAAATTCAATTTAATTTCAAATTAAAATCACATAATATCTATTCATTTTATCCTTGATTTTTCAGCAACTTCCTCCCTCATTCTCTCCCTCTAATGGCTGAAAATTCTCTCCCTCTCTTCCTCCATTGTTGCTCTTGTTTTCTCTCAAAATTTCTAGCAAAAAATTGAGTGAAAAACCATTTCGGTTGTGTGCTTGTGTGGACTTGATAGATAGAACACTACACTTGTGTTCTTGTCGATTACAAGAGGTAAATATCAGATCTTTAATTATGTTTATAACATGTTCAAATAGCATTAAGATCAAGCTTTTTACGATCACCACGGTTACATAAAGTCCGCTGCATGATATTCAATTTTTGGAACCCGTGGTGATCTCTTTCAATGGTATAAGAGGATGGTTATTATATTTATTAGTATATGTTTAAATCTGATTTTTTTTTATGTTTATATGTGTTCTTCATCATTAGCATGCATGTAAATCGAAATTTTTTTCAGATTTGATTGATTTTGGAAATTGAAAAATTAATTAATTTTTTGGGTTTTTCGGGGTTAGCAATGGCTTAGCCATGGCCGACCAGGTCGAGTCCCATGGTGGACCATGGAATGCCCTAGGGCAGACCATGGTCAGCACCATGGGCCGACGAGGGTCGCCTACGGGCGACCATGGCAGCCCTCGTGGGCGACCATAGTCGCTGCCGCGGGCGACACGGTCTGCCCTTGCGGGCGACCATGGCAGCCCGTGAGGGCCACCGTGGTTGCCTTGCGGGCGACCAGGGTCTGCCCTAGGGGCGACCATGGCTGCCCTCGCGGGGTACCATGGTCGTTCCCGTGGCCGACCACGGTCAGCCCCGCGGGCGACCTCAGTAGCCCTCACGGGCCACCGTGGTTGACTCCGCGGGCGACCTTCGGTTGAGCCGGTTCGGCTCGACCAGATTCGTGCGAACCGGTTGGTTCGCAAGGATATTTGGAAACCCTAATAAAAATTTAATTTTCAAATTTGGTTCGGTTTCGATAAACCAACGAGAACTGGTCCAAAATTCAATTAATCGATTAAACCGTCCGGTTTCGATAAACCGGAATTTTTCCACACTTAAGAAAGATAAAATTTGGAAAAATAATTTGTTTGATCAGCATGTTGATTGATAACATGACCTTTGATAACATGATGTTTTCCACATGATGCTAGCTAAGCCCATTAGATTAGTATTTTAATTTCGGTTTTGTAACCTGCGTGTTGCTTAATTTTGGGTTGTAGTAAATACGGCCCGCGTGTCGTGATTTGTATTTTATTTAATTTATTTTAATATGTAATCACGAAGACCGACACAAGAATCAAGTCAAGAGGGAGACTCGGATTGGAGGAGGCTCGAAGCCAGTGGGAGTTAAAAAGAATGGAGCAAGTTTGGATCTTGAAGACCATGTCTTTAGGATCGGTTTTGCTAGATTCTTAGGAACTTTAGATGGGCTTAGCTATGCATATTTTATTGTTACATTTGTATATTTGAATGTATGAATGTATGATAATTTAAATATACAAGTTTATGTATGATTTGCTATCACCCACATGCAAAGATTAAAATCAGAATTTAATCACACTCACATGTAACCTGCTAAGGGATCATCTTTGCATGAATTTGCAATTGATGATTCCAGATTAAGATTGTATCGATATACAATCAGACTTTTATAATTCACTTAAACTTAAATAATTACAAGTCAAGCGTGATACCATCCAAGTTTGGGCACTCAAAAGGGCTTTGACCCTATGGATGTTAGTACGCCTCCGCGTAACATTCATAGAGAAGAAGTCTGGATGAGATGGGTAGTTCTGTGTGGGTGCGTGCGCCTCCGCGTAGTAGTCACATTAGTTCTATCCATAGTTCAAGCTTGGTAGACTTTTCTACGATTGTCAGCTAGGGCTGACCTAGGGTATCAGTATAAGGTATGCCGTGTACTTTTAGTACAGACCCTAGCAAGGAATTACATGGTTTTGTAAATGGATGTATTCCTACCTTGATGCTCTCAATTGGAGCAGTGAGCCTCCGTTCACTTCAATTGAGGGTATGATATGATCCTGGTTCAGATTCTAATGTTAGAATCAGACAAGTGTTTTGTAACTTAATCTCCAACTTGAATTTTAATTAATTTTACCATGTAGAACTAAAAGGCAAACACAACACAAAGGAGTAATAGCGCACTGAGAGTCCAGATTGAGGACAGACTCAAGGGCGTGAATTACTCAGATTGGAATAGAAACTTGAGGCTTGTACTCAAGCATGAACGCAAGTAGTATATCCTTACCAAGAAACCTCCTGCCGAGCCACCGTTGAACTCCGCTAGGGCACTAAGGATACTTATCAAAGTTTCTTAGTAACCAAATCGATGAGTCATGCATTATGGCGGGCAGTAGGATGCCAGAGTTGCAGAAGCAGTTCAGGAACGTTTCATATGACCCTTATACCTGTAAGGCAGAGGTCAAGGAAATGTTCAAGAAGAAAGCTCGTGTCAAAAGATATGATACTTTCATAGAACTTAACTCCTGCAAACTTAAGGCTGGAGCCCTGTTAGTCCCATGTCACGAAGATTTAATGTCTTCAGTAACATCTAACCAGACTCGGTTTTGATGATCAGGTTGAAATGGCTGCAAATCTTATGTTGCAGTCACTTCCAGATACATATAGTGATTTCATAGTAAATTACAATATGCATGACATGGACAAGTCCTTAACAAAGCTTCACGGGATACTTGTGACCACTGAAAAGAACCTCAAGGGCAAGACCAAGGAGGTCCTTATGGTCAACAAGAAGATCAGCTTCAAGAAAGCTGATCTGGGTAAGGGTAAGGCTCCTGGGCACCTTGCAGGGCAGATCAGACACCCCAAGCGTCGAAAGGTTCAAGCAGCTCCCAAAACTGCTGTGAATTCTAAGGACAAATTGGAGGAGATATGCTATCACTGCAATGAGCCAGGACACGGGAATAAGGGATTGTAAGCAATATAAGGATCATGTGAAGAAGAGTGGGTATCCACGTCTTCAGGATCAGATATTTACGTTGGTAAGCTTAATCGCTATAACGTAAATAAGAAAAGACTTAAATCTAATGATTTAAACCAAGTTATAATCTGGCATTGTCATTTAAGGCACATAGGCGAGAAACGCACTTGAACACTTCACAAGTGTGGACTTTAAGTCTGTTGGATTCACTCAAACTGAAAGATTCAAGTCTTGCCTAATGAGCGAGAAACACATTTCAGCACTTCACAAGTGTGGACTTTTTTAGTCCGTTTGAATTCACTCAAACTGAAAGATGCAAGTCTTGCCTAATGAGCGAGAAACGCATTTCAACACTTCACAAGTGTGGATTTTTAAGTCCGTTTGAATTCACTCAAACTGAAAGATGCAAGTCTCGCCTAATGGGCAAAATGACAAAGGCACCTTTCACAGGTTTATGTGAAAGGCGAGTGACTTATTAAGGCTAATACATTCCGACGTATGTGGACCTATGAGTACTCAGGCCAGAGGAGAGTTGAACTAATACTTGACTCTGGAAACGTCCGCATTCATTTTGAATCGGGCTCCGATAAAGACAATGATAGTACACCTGGTGACAGTCATTCTGTCTCCCATTACTGTGGATGCGTGCATCTCCGCGTAGCTTTCATTGGGATGTGAGCTGAATAAGGTAATCAATTCTATTTGGATGCGTGGGCCTCCGCGTAGTAGCCAAATAAGAGTTGGGCCAGAGTCACAGAAGGTACACCACATGACACTCATTACGTCTCCCGTTACTATGGATGCGTGCGTCTCCGCGTAGTATTCATTGGGATGGGAGCGGGATGAGATGGTCAGTTCTATTTGGATGCGTGCGCCTTCGCGTAGTAGCCAAAAAAGAAATAGACTATAGTCATATATGGTGTGGGAAACAGTTTAGTATGTTTTTCCTGAAAGATTTGGGTAGCAGAGATGTAGACATCCAAATCAGACAAATGTGTCTTCGTAAGGTATCCTTAAGAAACTAAGAGATACAACTTCTACATACCCAACGAGTACAAAGTCTTTGTTGCTCGAGGAGGGGTATTTTTGGAGAAATATTTTATTTCCAAAATAGCTAGTGGGAGTCTCGTGCATCTCGAAGAAATTCGAGAGGATACGGAACAGCCTGAAGCAATTCAGGAGCCTGCTATGCAAGATGTAGAAGTACTGGAGCCTCATATGGTCGCCAATGAAGAATCAATCCCTACAAAAATTCCAAATGGTCTAAGGAGGTTTGAAAGATCTCGTCATGTTCCAGACAGACATGGCTTCACAGCCACTGAGGGAAATGACGTGATGTAGGTGGATCAGGATGATCTATAAACCTGCAGACAAGCTTTAACCAGTCCAGACTCGGAAAAATGGTAGAATGCCATGAGTGAGGAAATGAAATCCATCTATGAAAACCAAGTCGGGTGCTTGGTGGATCAAACCTCTAGGATAAAACCCATCGGTTCTGAGTGGGTCTATAGGATCAAGACCGACATAGATGGAAGTCCTCAGACCAATATGGCTAGGATGGTTGTAAAAGGTTATCGTCAGATTCAATACATGGATTATGATGACATCTTTTCACCAGTAGCAATGGTCAGATTGATCCGGATTATTCTTAGCCATAACTATGGCAGATGGATTTCAAAACCCCTTCCTTAGCAGGAACTTACTAGATGGCGTGTATATCACACGACCTGTGGGTTTTGTAGATCCAAAGAATCCCGAAAAGATTTGTTAGCTGCTTAGATCCATTTATGAATTAAAGCAAGCTTTATGGAGTTGGAACATTCGTTTTGATGAAGCTGTAAGGGAACTCGGCTTCATCAAAAACAAAAGTGAACCATGCGCACATAAGAGAGCGAGTGGGAGTAATATTGTATTCTTGATATTTATTCATCGGGAATGACATCCCGACCTTGCCACCAAAGCTTGGTTAGGGAAGTACTTATCGATGAAGGACTTAGGTGATGCTACATTTAATGTAGGCATCAGGATCTCTACAGATCATTCCAAAAGAATTTTGGGCCTAAGTCAGAACATGTTGCTAAGTCAGAACATGTACATAGGTAAAGTGTTGAGAAGATCTCAATGCTTGATTTTAAGAAAGGATACATACCCATGCGTCATGGCATTAAGCTTAGCAAGCTACAGAGTCCTAGTACTTCTGATAAGCTGAGCAGGATGAGTAAGATCCCTTATGCTTTGGCTGTGGGATCCATCATGTATGCCAGGATGTGCACGAAACTGGAAGTCTCGTTTGCACTAAGCTATACCAGCAGATTCCAATCTAACCCCGGCCAATTACACTAGATTGCTGTCAAAGGTCATACTCAAATATTTGAGGAGGACCAAGGATGCATTCATAGTGTATGGGGATATAGATAGAGAACTAGCAGTCAAAGGACAAATCGATGCTAGTTTTCAGATATATCCAGTTGACTTCAAAATTCTGTCAGGATATATTTTGGGTTGAGTTGTGGCGCTTTCAGCTGGATAAGCTTTAAGCAAGACAAAATTGCCAACTCTACAACGGAGGCTGAGTATATAGTTGCAACAAAAACAGCTAAAGAGGCCGTATGGATTAGAAGCTTTCTAATCGGATTAGATGCAACGCCGCGAGCGTCTGATCCGATAAGCTTGTTGTGGGACAACACAGGTGCCGTAGATATTGCTCAAAAGCCCAGATTCCACAACAGATCCAAACATATACTCATCAGGAATCACCTCGTGAGAGTTATCACATATAGAGGTGATATGGAGATTAAACACTATTCAACTGATGATAATATGGACGATCCCTTGACAGAGGCTCAGCCGTAGCCTAGACATGAGGAACATGCAGGGTCTATGGGAGTAGATCATAACTTAAAATTGGAACCAGGGGCAAGTGGGAGATTGTTAGAGTTATGCCCCAGTCCAATATAAAAGTGATCTACAGATGTAATGTTTTATCATCTTTCCGAATAAATAAATCGGCATATATTACTAATGTGTTGTAGTAATATATCGAATGTAATTTGATCTATGTCATTATGTGTGTAACCACTAATAGTAGATCTATAGATCAGAAAGAATTACATTTGATGAGTCCCTGATCAGCTAAGCTTCTTTCTGAAGCGATCAGTATGAGACTAATTCCTTGTGATCACGCTTTACTGATCATGGCAAAGTATGTGCCGGAGTTATATCACAGATATCATCAGGTTGATGATATCGGACAGCCCGATTGTGAGTATGCTGCATAGATCCAGTCATGAGATACTCACATATCGTTACTTGTCATTATATCCTAAGACCAAGGAGTCTTTGTGTACACTATGTAACAAATACCTAAGTTTGACCTAGTCTAACGTTATCTGTAAAAGGGTAACTATAACGGCTTCGATTGGCTTTGGCGTTTATTGCACTAGTGAACTCGAAAGGCGTCTGAGGGATTTATCACTTATACTTCGGTATGTGAAAGATATCCGTTTAGGCCACTTGATGAGTATGACTGAAGAAAGAGCATGGCCATGCAGGTGATACCTTAGTATCAGTTTTCAGTCATCTTAGATATCAAGAAACAGTGATTGACAAATTAGGATGACCATTCTATGCCTATTGATTAATCTGGATATCGGTTTGATAAAAGGACAGTGACATGTACGATAACAGGTTAAGTCGAATAATCGATAATCACGAATATTGGATAATCATAATGTCTTGCTAGAGGCCGCTTATGATGGAAAGGGTAAAATACTAATTTTACCAGTCTGCCAATTATTCGTGAGCCTAGAGGGTCACACGCATTAAGCACGATACATGACAACAATTATGGATGAGAATTGAGAACAATTCGGTAGTTTTTTGGCCTAAGGTTTTAACCAGACGGTTGAAGAAATCAATTCGAGGAAATTGAGCCGTTTTGACTAAACCGAAATTAGAACTCAAGTTAATGGGTTTAATTTGGGTTTTAGTTAAACGGGCTTAAAGCCCATTTAGGGATTTAAGATAAGAGAGGGAACAAATGCAAATAAGAAAGAATAAAGGGATAGATAATGCAATTTTAATTTTGAAATTCAATTTAATTTCAAATTAAAATCACATAATATCTATTCATTTTATCCTTGATTTTTCAGCAACTTCCTCCCTCATTCTCTCCCTCTAATGGCTGAAAATTCTCTCCCTCTCTTCCTCCATTGTTGCTCTTGTTTTCTCTCAAAATTTCTAGCAAAAAATTGAGTGAAAAACCATTTCAGTTGTGTGCTTGTGTGGACTTGATAGAGAGAACACTACACTTGTGTTCTTGTCGATTACAAGAGGTAAATATCAGATCTTTAATTATGTTTATAACATGTTCAAATAGCATTAAGATCAAGCTTTTTACGATCAGCACGGTTACATAAAGTCCGCTGCATGATATTCATTGTTTGGAACCCGTGGTGATCTCTTTCACAATCCACTCCAAAACTCTCAAAGTGTCAAGAAGAGATGAAGAAATCTTCAAGTTTGATGAAGAACAAGAGGTTGGAGCTCTCAAACTAAGCTCTCTCCTCCTCAACTCGTTTTTGGTGTTTGCTCAACTCCTCCACCCTCAAAAATATCTGATTTCTGCACTTTATTATCAGTTTCGCGCCTTAGTCACGATCTTGCCTTGGTAGGCACGATTGTGCCTCACCTAGGCACGATCGTGACTCAAATCGTGCATCACCACAGTAAGTTTCGAGCAAAATTCGGCAAAAAATACATTTAGGCACGATCGTGCCTCACCTAGGCACGATCGTGACCCCTTTAAATCTTTACCAATGGATTAGATCTTCACAATCCACTCAAATCGACACATTATGGGCCCCAATCGAACTTCGGACGAGAAATCTACACCACCGGGAAGTTTCAGCTGTTGTGCAGAACTTTCTTAACCGATTTTCAGCTCCAAATATGCTTTAATTGTGCCTTGCACCTACAAAATGTCAAAAACACACAAAGGATCTAAAGTACCAAATTAATGGCTCTAAAAAGCCGAAACGAGGACAATTCAGTGCTCAAATGCGGGTCAGAAGTGTAATTGCGAGGTCACATTCGGACCCACAACAAGAACCTCGACTTAATTGTAAATTTTACTCGTGATAAATGTTCTGTGATCACAGAAAATCGAGTCGTAATAATGCAAGGAGCTCGTTCAAAAAATAACTGTTATCTATGGACATCTTCATCGACGAATGTTGGAACATCATGCATGTTCTCCAAAGCGGATGAAGCCCAACTATGACACCAACGCCGGGTTCATCTAAACCTTAAAAGCATTAAGAAAATCATATCTGAAGAGGCCATTGTTGAGGGGGTCAATCGATCTCACTTTTGACCCCGATAAACCCCTCATTTCGATACGTATTTGCCTCGTAGTGGCCGTAGAGGGCCAATTAGGAGTATTTTATGCTCTTGGGGGTGTTTCGAAAAATATGTGTAGGAAATGGCATTACGGGACGAGACTCGAGATGGCGTGACTTGGAGAGCAAGAAAGCAAAGAGGAAAGGGCCAAAAATGCACTAGGCACGATCGTGCCCCCTTGAGGCACGATCGTGACTAGCGAAGGGCACGATCGTGCCTCGTCGAATATATTTGTCGAATATTTTCCTCAACTTACAGAGCGCTCCCCCGATCTCAGTCACGGGGGAGGCACGATCGCCACCAGGAGAGAGGCACGATCGTGACTCCACAGTCACGATCGTGACTCAATTCAAACCGAGCACGATCGTGCCTCCCGAATGAAGACCATGGCGTTGACTCGGAGGAAAATGGTCTCCCCCGCGAAAGGCATGATCGTGACTCCCATAGGGAAGATCGTGACCCTCTCTGAGTCACGATCGTTCCCCCCATAGTCACGATCGTGGCCTCCCTCTTTTCAGACAATATAAGATGCCTTTTGCCCTAGGGATTGGGGACACACTTTTCACCTACCAACCTTTGAGCCTCCTTCAGACACATTCTCCTGAGCAGTCAGTTCATACAAGGTGGACATTCTTGGTCTTCTTCTTGCTAGAGTCATCATTGGGAAGAAGAAGAGGGAGAATCTCCATTAGAGGTCAACCACTAGAAGCAAGGTACCTTTGGAGAGAGCTTTTTCAGCATCATCAACCCACCAAGAAGAACCCATTTGGGAAGGATTGTGCCATCCACCACCCACCAAAGAGCAACTCTAAACTCTTCTTCATTATTTGCTTATTACATGTTTTGTATGAGTTTTGTAGTTTGTATGATGATTTTAGACATGAGCACCATGGTTGAGGGCTAAACCCCTTAGCCATGGGTGCTAGACAATGTGATTTATGGATTTATGATATGTGATGAACGAATCTTTATGATGACTTTAGATGTATGTGATGTTTTATTTTTCATTCATGTTTGCTAGAAAGGCTTGTTGGATTGTATGCTAGGGTTTTGATCCTAGTTAACACCAAGTGTGAGGGGCTCGGAACCGTGTTCTGCGACCCCGACGGAACACTTAGCCTAAATAGTAGGTATGTTTAGGGGCTATATCGATCTCGAGAGAGACGGATAGTCCCGGACCTAGGCATCACAAAGTGTTAGGGGTTCGACGCCGAGCGGAGAATCCCCGGATTAACACTTGACCAACCATTGTCGGACGAATGCGGTCTCGAGTGACTACGAACCCGAGAGGGCGAGGAGTGACTCGAGACTAGGACAACACCAATGTCGAGAGCCGGAGTTGTCAAATTAAGACATAGGTCGCATCTATATCACCAACACATTCGTGAGTTATTGTCATAATCTATGAATTGCATGTCTAGCACCCTAGGCGTTTCCTTTACTTGTTAATCATCGTATAATTTCGTGTTTAGTTCGATTAGTAGAAAAAGACCAAAAACAATAGTAGTAGCTTAGAGTTCGTGAGCACAATCACATAATCGACCGAAAACCTTCATTAGTCCCTGCGGATCAACCCGGTTACTTACCGGTTTAGAAATATATTACTTGTGATCGCGTACGCTTGCGCGAGAGACCCTACCCGAAACGTGACGTTTTGCACGACACGTTTCGGCCCTACAAGTTTTTGGCGCCGTTGCCGGGGACTAATTGGTATTAGGTTGCTTGTTTGTTTGTGTTTGTTTTAGTATCATTGATACTTGTTCGTGTTTATTGAAGGTACTTGTTAGTGCATGACCCGGAGCTCGGGAGTGCTTGAATTTGAATACAATCCGGAAATCGAAGGGCTTTGCCGGAGGAACAACGCCTTGAGAAGGCATTCTCGTGAAGATTTGCTTGATACCGTTAATATGGCGACAACACCGGGAAGGGTGGATCAACTACCACCCATTCATGAAGGGGATCGTGAGGAGGACCCTATTGATATGAACACCGAGACTAGGCGAGGTCTCGAAAGGGATGAGCAAGATGATGACTACACCGAGGAAGACTACGTTCCTCCTCCTCCTCGCGGCAATAGAGGAGGGAGAGGAAGAGGAAGAAGATTGTAACGTCCTCACCTTCCAAGATATGGAAGACGGGAGGAACGATATCAAAGGGGTCAAGACTTTGCCCTCCAACCGGTGATGCTAAGCCTCCTAAAGACCATTCCAGAATTCATGGGCAAGAAGGATGATGCTCACACTCATCTTACACTATTGGAAGATGTAGTCGAGACTACGTCAAGTGGCTACCCAAGAGATTTGGTAAAATGTAAGCTACTTCCCATATCTTTGGGCGGCGAGTCTAAGAAATGGTACATGACGCTACCATTGCGGGAGAAACAAAATTGGGAGAGCCTCGAAAGGGCATTCCTATGCAAGTATGTTCCACCACGGAAGGAAGGGGAGTTCTGTAAAGAAATCAACAACTATGCTCAACTACCGGGCGAGACACTCGGTGGGACTTGGGAACGGTTTAAGCAACTCTTGTGGAACTGTCCCGATCACCGCATATGTGATGAGATACTTAACAAGACATTCTATTGGGGGCTTAATCTAGCTTCTCAAATGGACGTGAACGCCGGAGCGGGAGGATCTCTTCTATCATTAGACCCCGAAGAAGTGTTTGATGTTGTGGAACAAGTGGCTTGCCAAAGCTATGAATGGAACGATTATGATAGCTCAAACAACCAAGTGGCGTCGGCCGGGCGAAATGATGAAGATCAAGAGTCTATGAAGAGTCTTTCGGAGAAGATGAACATGCTTCTTAGGCTTGTTCAAGGGAGGAACACGGAGCCCCAAGCACAAGTGAACCGAGTTGACCATGGCAATAACAATCGTGGTAACTACGGTGGGAACAACAATAGCCGAGGATATCAAGATCGCCCTTCACAAAACCACCCCCAAGGCTACGGGAACAATTATAATGAAAGGCCTCACAACAACCCCCCGAGGGGGTATGATAAAGTGTTTCAAGAGCGCCCACAAGGTAATCGCCCGCCGGTCTATGACAAGGGCCAAACATCCAATTCCAAGGAAGATGAATCCTTGAAAAATGTCTTAGCGGCATTCATGAAAAGTCAAACAAGTATGAATGCGGAGTTAAGGCGAGGAATGCGAAATATAGAAGCACGGTTCGAACAAAATAGCGCACCAAGGCCAATGGGGACACTCCCTAGTAACACCGAGGTTCCTAAGGACAAAGGGAAAGCTCATGTCAAGGTAATCACTTTGAGAAGTGGAAACACATTGTCGGGGCCGTCTATTCCCGAGCACTATGAGCCACAAGATGAAGAAGGGGTTGAGGAACCATGTGAATTTGAGGATGACGATCTCGATAATGAGGAGGAAGAAATTGATGCACCTCAAGAGAGGTATAAAGAACCTCAAGTGGAAGCCCAAGACGAGCCCGGGTATGAGGAGCCACCTCCACCGGTGTTGAAACCACCATTCCCACAAAGAGTGAAGAAGAAGGCGAAGTACAATGATGCAAAATTCGCTAGATGTCTCGACGTGCTAAGGCAAGTTTCCATTAACATCCCACTCATCGAAGCCCTAGATGAGATGCCTAAGTACCACAAATTCCTCAAGGAGATCCTCTCCAATCGAAAAAGACTACAAGAATGCTCTAAGGTAGAGTTAAATGAAGAGTGTGTTAGAGTTATGCCCCAGTCCAATATAAAAGTGATCTACAGATGTAATGTTTTATCATCTTTCCGTATAAACAAATCGGCATATATTACTGAAGTGTTGTAGTAATATATCGAATGTAATTTGATCTATGTCATTATGTGTGTAACCACTAATAGTAGAACTATAGATCAGAAAGAATTACATTTGATGAGTCCCTGATCAGCTAAGCTTCTTTATGAAGCGATCAGTATGAGACTAACTCCTTGTGATCATGCTCTACTGATCATGGCAAAGTGCGTGCCGGAGTTATATCATAGATACCATCAGGTCGATGATATCGGACAACCCGATTGTGAGTATGCTGCATAGATCCAGTCATGAGATACTCACATATCGTAACTTGTCATTATATCCTAAGACCAAGGAGTCTTTGTGTACACTATGTAACAAATACATAAGTTTGACCTAGTCTAACGTTATCTGTAAAAGGGTAACTATAACGGCTTCGATTGGCTTTGGCATTTATTGCACTAGTAAACTCGAATGGCGTCTGAGGGATTTATTACTCATACTTCGGTATGAGAAAGATATCCGTTTAGGCCACTTGATGAGTATGACTGAAGAAAGAGCATGGCCATGCAGGTGATACCTTAGTATCAGTTTTCAGTCATCTCAGATATCAAGAAACAGTGATTGATAAATTAGGGTGACCATTCTATGCCTATTGATCAATCTGGATATCGGTTTGATAAAAGGACAGTGACATGTACGATAACAGGTTAAGTCGAATAATCGATAATCACGAATATTGGATAATCATAATGTCTTGCTTGCCAATTATTCGTGAGCCTAGAGGGTCACACACATTAAGCACAATACATGACAATAATTATGGATGAGATTTGAGAACGATTCGGTAGTTTTATGGCCTAAGGTTTTAACCAGACGGTCGAAGAAATTAATTCGAGGAAATTGAGCCGTTTTGACTAAACCGAAATTAGAACTCAAGTTAATGGGTTTAATTTGGGTTTTAGTTGAATGGGCTTAAAGCCCATTTAGGGTTTAAGATAAGAGAGGGGTTAAATGCAAATAAGAAGGATTAAAAGAATGGATAATGCAATTTTTATTATGAAATTCAATTTAATTTCAGATTAAAAATCACATAATCTATAATTATCTTATCCTTTTGATTTTTTCAGCAACTAACTCCCACTCTCTCTCCCTCTAATGGCTGAAAATTCTCTCCCTCTCTTCCTCCATTGTTGCTCTTGTTTTCTCTCAAAATTTTTAGCAAAAATTAGAGAGAAATACCATTTCGGTTGTGTGCTTGTGTGGACTTGATAGAGAGGACACTACGCTTGTGTTCTTGTCGATTTCAAGAGGTAAAATATCAGATTTTAATTGAGTTTATAACATGTTCAAATAGCATTAAGATCAAGTTTTAATCGATCACCACGGTTACATATTGTCCGCTGCATGATTTTCAATCTTTGGAACCCGTGGTGATCTCTTTTAGTGGTATCAGAGGCATGGTTGTTATGTTTATTTTTTTATGTTTAAATCTGATAATTTTTATGTTTATATGTGTTCTTCGTCATTAGCATGCATGTAAATAAAAAAAAATTTCAGATTTGATTGATTTTGGAAATTGGAAAAATAATTTTTTTTGGGGTTTTTCGGTTTAGCCATGGCCGACCAGGTCGAGTCCCTTGGTGGACCATGGAATGCCCTAGGGCAGACCATGGTCAGCACCATGGGCCGACGAGGGTCGCCTACGGGCGACCATCGCAGCCCTCGCGGGCGACCATGGTCGCTGCCGCGGGCCACCACGGTCTGCCCTTGCGGGCGACCATGGCCACCCGTGAGGGCCACCATGGTTGCCTCGCGGGCGACCAGGGTCTGCCCTAGGGGCGACCATGGCTGCCCTCGCGGGCTACCATTGTCGTTCCCGTGGCCGACCACGGTCAGCCCCGCGGGCGACCTCGGCAGCCCTCACGGGCCACCGTGGTTGCCTCCGCGGGCGACCTTCGGTTGAGCCGGTTCGGCTCGACCAGATTCGAGCTGAACCGGTTGGTTCACGAGGATATTTGGAAACCCTAAAAAAAAGAAAATTTAATTTTCAGATTTGGTTCGGTTTCGATAAACCAGCGAGAACCGGTCCAAAATTCAATTAATCGATTATATCGTCCGGTTTCGATAAACCGAAATTTTTACACACTTAAGAAAGATAAAATTTGGAAAAATTATTTGTTTGATCATCATATTGATTGATAATATGATCTTTGATCACATGATGTTTTCCACATGATGCTAGCTAAGCCCATTAGATTTGCATTTTAATTTCGGTTTTGCAACCTACGTGTTGCTTAATTTTGGGTTGTAGTAAATACGGCCTGCGTATCGTGATTTGTATTTTATTTAATTTATTTTAATATGTAATCACGAAGACCGACACAAGAATCAAGTCAAGAGGGAGACTCGGATTGGAGGAGGCTCGAGGCCAGTGGGAGTTCAAAAGAATGGAGCAAGTTTGGATCTTGAAGACCATGTCTTTAGAATCGGTTTTGCTAGATTCTTAGGAACTTAAGATGGGCTTAGCTATGCATATTTTATTGTTACATTTGTATATTTGAATGTATGAATGTATGATAGTTTAAATATACAAGTTTATGTATGATTTGCTATCACCCACATGCAAAGATTAAAATTGGAATTTAATCAGACTCGCATGTAACCTGCTAAGGGATCATCTTTGGATGAATTTGCAATTGATGATTCTAGATTAAAATTGTACCGATATACAATCAAACTTTTATAATTCACTTAAACGCAAATAATTACAAGTCAAGCGTGATACCATTCAAGTTTGGGCACTCAAAAGGGCTTTAATCCTATGGATGTTGGTACGCCTCCGCGTAACATTCATAGAGAAAAAGTCTGGATGAGATGGGTAGTTCTGTGTGGGTGCGTGCGCCTTCGCGTAGTAGTCACATTAGTTCTATCCATAGTTCAAGCTTGGTAGGCTTGTCTATGATTGTCAGCTAGGGCTGACCTAGGGTATCAGTATAGGGCATGCCACGTACTAACAAGTACAGACCCTAGCCAGGAACTACATGGTTTTGTAGATGGATTCATTCCTACCTTGATGCACTCAATTGGAGCAGTGAGCCTCCGTTCACTTCAATTGAGGGTATGATAGGATCCTTGTTCAGATTCTAATGTTAGAATCAGACAAGTGTTTTATAACTTAATCTCCAACCTAAATCTTAATTAATTTTACCATGTAGAACTAAAAGGCAAACACAACACAAAGGAGTAATAGTGCAATGAGAGTCCAGATTGAGGACAAACTCAAGAGCGTGAATTACTCAGATTGGAATAGAAACTTGAGGCTTGTACTCAAACATGAACGCAAGTAGTATATCCTTACCAAGGAACCTCCTGCTGAGCCACCGCTGAACGCCGCTAGGGCACTAAGGATACTTATCAAAGTTCCTTAGTAACCAAATCGACGAGTCATGCATTATGGCGGGCAATAGGATGCCAGAGTTGCAGAAGCAGTTCAAGAACGTTTAAGATGACCCTTATACCTGTAAGGCAGAGGTCAAGGAAATGTTCAAGGAGAAAGCTCTTGTCAAAAGATATGATACTTTCATACAACTTAACTCCTGTAAACTTAAGGCTGGAGCCCTGTTAGTCCCCATGTCACGAAGATTTAATGTCTTCAGTAACTTCTAACCAGACTCGGTTTTGATGATCAGGTTGAAATGGCTGCAAATCTTATGTTGCAGTCACTTCCAGATACATATAGTGATTTCATAGTAAATTACAATATGCATGACATGGACAAGTCCTTAACAGAGCTTCACGGGATACTTGTGACCACTGAAAAGAACCTCAAGGGCAAGACCAATGAGGTCCTTATGGTCAACAAGAAGATCAGCTTCAAGAAAGCTGATCTAGGTAAGGGTAAGGCTCCTTGGCACCTTGCAGGGCAGATCAGACACCCCAAGCGTCCAAAGGTTCAAGCAGCTCCCAAAACTGCTGTGAATTCTAAGGACAAATTGGAGGAGATATGCTATCACTGCAATGAGCCAGGACACGGGAATAAGGGATTGTAAGCAATACAAGGATCATGTGAAGAAGAGTGGGTATCCACGTCTTCAGGATCAGATATTTACGTTGGTAAGCTTAATCGCTATAACGTAAATAAGAAAAGGCTTAAATCTAATGATTTAAACCAAGTTACAATCTGGCATTGTCATTTAAGGCACATAGGCGAGAAACGCACTTGAACACTTCACAAGTGTGGACTTTAAGTCCGTTTGGATTCACTCAAACTGAAAGATTCAAGTCTTGCCTAATGAGCGAGAAACGCATTTCAACACTTCACAAGTGTGGACTTTTTAAGTCCGTTTGAATTCACTCAGACTGAAAGATGCAAGTCTTGCCTAATGAGCGAGAAACGCATTTCAACACTTCACAAGTGTGGATTTTTAAGTTCGTTTGAATTCACTCAAATTGAAAGATGCAAGTCTCACCTAATGGGCAAAATGACCAAGGCACCTTTCACAGGTTTATGTGAAAGGCGAGTGACTTATTAAGTCTAATACATTCTGACGTATGTGGACCTATGAGTACTCAGGCCAGAAGAGAGTTGAACTAATACTTGACTCTGGAAACGGCCGCATTCATTTTGAATCGGGCTCCGATGAAGACAACGATAGTACACCTTGTGACAGTCATTTTGTCTCCCATTACTGTGGATGCGTGCGCCTCCGCGTAGTATTCATTAGGATGCGAGCTGAACAAGGTAATCGGTTCTATTTGGATGCGTGCTCCTCCGCGTAGTAGCCAAATAAGAGCTGGACCAGAGTCACAGAAGGTACACCACATGACACTCATTACGTCTCCCGTTACTGTGGATGCGTGCGCCTCCGCGTAGTATTCATTGGGATGGGAGCGGGATGAGATGGTCAGTTCTATTTGGATGCGTGCGCTTTCGTGTAGTAGCCAAATAAGAAATGGACCATAGTCATATATGGTGTGGGAAACATCCTAGTATGTTTTTCCTAAAAAGATTTGGGTAGCAGAGATGCAGGCATCCAAATCAGACAAAATGTGTCTTCGTAAGGTATCCTTAAGAAACTAAGAGATACAACTTCTACATACCCAGCGAGTACAAAGTCTTTGTTGCTCGACGAGGGGCATTTTTGGAGAAATATTTTATTTCCAAAATAGCTAGTGGGAGTCTCGTGCATCTCGAAGAAATTCGAGAGGATACGGAACAGCCTGAAGCAATTTAGGAGCCTGCTATGCAAGATGTAGAAGTACTGGAGCCTCAGATGGTCGCCGATGAAGAATCAATCCCTACAGAAATTCCAAATGGTCTAAGGAGGTCTGAAAGATCTCGTCATGTTCCAGACAGATATGGCTTCACAGCCACTGAGGGAAATGACGTGATGTTGGTGGATCAGGATGATCCAGAAACCTGCAGACAAGCTTTAACCAGTCCAGACTCCGAAAAATGGTAGAATGCCATGAGTGAGGAATTGAAATCCATGTATGGAAACCAAGTCGGATTCTTGGTGGATCAAACCTCTGGGATAAAACCCATCGGTTCTGAGTAGGTCTATAGGATCAAGACCGACATGGATGGAACTCCTCAGACCAATATGGCTAGGATGGTTGTAAAAGGTTATCGTCAGATTCAATACATGAATTATGATGACATCTTTTCACCAGTAGCAATGGTCAGATTGATCCGGATTATTCTTAGCCATAACTATGGCAGATGGATGTCAAAACCCCTTCCTTAGCAGGAACTTACTAGAGGGCATGTATATCACACGACATGTGGGTTTTGTAGATCCAAAGAATCCCGGAAAGATATGTAAGCTGCAAAGATCCATTTATGGATTAAAGCAAGCTTCATGGAGTTGGAACATTCGTTTTGATGAAGCTGTAAGGGAACTCGGCTTCATCAAAAAAAAAAGTGAACCTTGCGCACATAAGAGAGCGAGTGGGAGTAATATTGTATTCTTGATATTTATTCATCGGGAATGACATCCCGACCTTGCCACCAAAGCTTGGTTAGGGAAGTACTTATCGATGAAGGACTTAGGTGATGCTACATTTAATGTAGGCATCAGGATCTCTACAGATCATTCCAAAAGGATTTTGGGCCTAAGTCAGAACATGTTGCTAAGTCAGAACATGTACATAGGTAAAGTGTTGAGAAGATCTCAATGCTTGATTTTAAGAAAGGATACATACCCATGCGTCATGGCATTAAGCTCAGCAAGCTACAGAGTCCTAGTACTTCTGATAAGCTGAGTAGGATGAGTAAGATCCCTTATGCTTCAGCTGTGGGATCCATCATGTATGCCAGGATGTGCACGAGACTGGAAGTCTCGTTTGCACTAAGCTGTACCAGCAGATTCTAATCTAACCCCGAACAATTAAACTGGATTGCTGTCAAAGGCCATCCTCAAATATTTGAGGAGGATTGAGGATGCATTTTGGTAAATGGGGATGAAGATAGAGAACTAGCAGTCAAAGGACAAGTCGATGCTAGTTTTCAGACATATCCAGATGACTTCAAAATTCAGTCAGGATATATTTTGTGTTGAGTGGTGCAGCTTTCAGCTGGATAAGCTTTAAGCAAGCCAAAATTGCCAACTCTACAACGGAGGCTGAGTATATAGTTGTAACAAAAGCAGCTAAAGAGGCCGTATGGATTAGAAGCTTTCTAATCGGATTAGATGCAACGCCGCGAGCGTCTGATCCGATAAGCTTGTTGTGGGACAACACAGGTGCCGTCGCTATTGCTCAAGAGCCCAGATTCCACAACAAATCCAAACATATACTCAGCAGGCTTCACCTCGTGAGAGTTATCAAATATAGAGGTGATGTGGAGATTAAACACTATTCGACTGATGATAATATGGCCGATCCCTTGATAAAGGCTCAACCACAGCCTAGGCATGAGAAACATGCAGTGTCTATGGGAGTAGATCAGAACTTAAAATGGAACCAGGGGCAAGTGGGAGATTGTTAGAGTTATGCCCCAGTCCAATATAAAAGTGATCTACAGATGTAATATTTTATCATCTTTCCGAATAAATAAATCGGCATATATTACTAAAATGTTGTAGTAATATATCGAATGTAATTTGATCTATGTCATTATGTGTGTAACCACTAATTGTAGAACTATAGATCAGAAAGAATTACATTTGATGAGTCCCTGATCAGCTAAGCTTCTTTATGAAGCGATCAATATGAGACTAACTCCTTGTGATCATGCTCTACTGATCATGGCAAAGTGCGTGCCGGAGTTATATCATAGATACCATCAGGTCGATGATATCGGACAACCCGATTGTGAGTATGCTGCATAGATCCAGTCATGAGATACTCACATATCGTAACTTGTCATTATATCCTAAGACCAAGGAGTCTTTGTGTAAACTATGTAACAAATACCTAAGTTTGACCTAGTCTAACGTTATCTGTAAAAGGGTAACTATAACGGCTTCGATTGGCTTTGGCATTTATTGCACTAGTGAACTCGAATGGCGTTTGAGGGATTTATCACTCATACTTCGGTATGAGAAAGATATCCGTTTAGGCCACTTGATGAGTATGACTGAAGAAAGAGCATGGCCATGCAGGTGATACCTTAGTATCAGTTTTCAGTCATCTCAGATATCAAGAAACAGTGATTGATAAATTAGGGTGACCATTCTATGCCTATTGATCAATCTGGATATCGGTTTGATAAAAGGACAGTGACATGTACGATAACAGGTTAAGTCGAATAATCGATAATCACGAATATTGGATAATCATAATGTCTTGCTAGAGGCCACTTATGATGGAAAGGGTAAAATGGTAATTTTACCAGTCTGCCAATTATTCGTGAGCCTAGAGGGTCACACGCATTAAGCACAATACATGACAATAATTATGGATGAGATTTGAGAATGATTCGGTAGTTTTCTGGCCTAAGGTTTTAACCAGACGGTCGAAGAAATCAATTCGAGGAAATTGAGCCGTTTTGACTAAACCGAAATTAGAACTCCAGAGAAATACCATTTCGGTTGTGTGCTTGTGTGGACTTGATAGAGAGGACACTACGCTTGTGTTCTTGTCGATTTCAAGAGGTAAAATATCAGATTTTAATTGAGTTTATAACATGTTCAAATAGCACTAAGATCAAGTTTTAATCGATCACCACGGTTACATATTGTCCGCTGCATGATTTTCAATCTTTGGAACCCGTGGTGATCTCTTTTAGTAGTGCATTGGTTTTAAACAAATTGCCACCCAAAGAACAAGATCCGGGGAGTTTCACAATTCCGGTGGGAATTGGGCGTGCAAAGGAAATGATGTCCCTATGTGACTTGGGAGCCGGGATCAACCTTATGCCACTCTCCGTTTTTAATTCATTGCATATAGGGAGTATGAAGAAGACGTCGGTCTCATTGCACTTGGCAAACCGACAAGTTGTCTATCCCGAAGGGGTAGTGGAGGATGTCTTGGTGAGAGTGGGCAAGTTTATTCTACTCGCCGACTTTGTGATTCTCGATTTTCCGGTGGATCGAGCGGTGCCGTTGATTTTGGGGCGACCCTTTCTAGCTACGGCCGATACAGTAATCCAGGTGAAGCAAGGAGTATTAGAAATGACGGTTGGCTCAGAGACGATCGTGTTTGATATTCTAAAGGGGATCCGAACCCCTGAAATGGATCTGCCGGATTTGGCATCCATATCCGTCATTGATAAGGAGGTACAACATGCTATGTCATCATTATGCTTGAGCACTAACAATTCCGATCTTGCCTTCTTTGACCAATTGAATGAAATGGAGAATTCAAAGGAGCATAAGCATGTTTAAGCTATTGAGTACGAGATAATGAAGAGAGGTGCACGGTTCGTGGAACCAATGTTTCTAGGAGAGAGAGACATTCCACATGTGAAATCATCATTTGAAGAAGCTCCTAATTTGGAGTTAAAGGTGTTGCCATCACATTTGAAGTATCGATTTCTAGGCTCGAATTCCACGCTTCCAGTAATTATGTCATCTATTCTAACTCAAGAGCAAGAAGGGAGGTTGATGAAAGTGTTGCAAGATCGCAAGCTTGCATTAGGATGGACTATTGCCGATATCTGTGGGATTGATCCCGCGTATTGCACACATAAAATCATCCTTGAAAAGGAGTGTCAAGGCTCCGTTGAGCATCAACGCCGGTTGAATCCGGCCATGAAAGAAGTTGTCAAGAAAGAGGTGTTGAAATGGCTTGACGCGGGAGTTATTTTCCCTATCCCCGATAGCAAGTGGGTGAGTCCCGTTCAGTGTGTACCCAAGAAGGGTGGCCTCACTGTGGTCACCAATGCCAAGAATGAACTCATTCCGCAGAGGACTATCACAGGATGTCGTATTTGTATGGATTACAGGAAATTGAATAGCGCAACTCGAAAGGACCATTTCCCCCTCCCGTTCATTGATCAGATGCTAGATCGCCTTGCAGGGAACGAGTACTATTGTTTTCTTGATGGTTATAGTGGATACAATCAGATTCACATAGCCGTTGAGGACCAAGAGAAGACCACCTTCACTTGTCTCTACGGGACATCTGCATTTCGCAGGATGCCATTTGGGCTTTGCAACGCTCCTGCCACATTTCAGCGGTGTATGATGGCAATATTCTCGGACATGGCCGAGGAGTATCTTGAGATATTCATGGATGATTTTTCGGTTTTCGGGGAGTCATTCTAAGCATGCTTGGAGCACTTGGAGAAAGTATTGAAGCGATGTGAGGAGACCAACCTAGTGCTTAACTGGGAGAAGTGTCATTTTATGGTCAAGGAGGGCATTGTTCTCGGGCACAAAGTTTCCAAGGAAGGTATTGAAGTTGATAGAGCAAAAATTAGTGTAATCGAGACTCTCCCTTATCCCACTTCGGTTAAGTTGGTGCGAAGCTTTCTTGGACATGCAGGTTTCTATAAACGCTTCATTCAAGACTTCTCGAAAATTGCAAAGCCACTATGCAAGTTGCTCGAGAAAGATGTGAAGTATGAGTTTTCTAGTAAGTGCAAGGTGGCATTTGATAAGTTGAAGGCTCGGCTAACCAAGGCTCCAATAATTGTGGCCCCCGATTGGGGTAGACCTTTCGAGATAATGTGCGATGCTAGTGATTATGCACTTGGGGCAGTACTTGGTCAAAAGCATGACAAGATCTTCCGGGCAATCTATTATGCAAGCAAGACGTTTAATGGAGCTAAAGAAAATTACACGGTGATGGAGAAAGAGTTCTTGGCGGTAGTTTTTGCATTTGAGAAGTTCCGCTCTTATGTGATTGGTTCCAAGACATTGGTACATACCGACCATTCCGCATTGAAATACTTGTTGACTAAAAAGGAAGCTAAAGCTCGATTGATACGTTGGGTTTTGTTGCTACAAGAATTTGAGTTAGAGATAATCGATCGGAAGGGAGCTAAGAACCAAGTCGCCGACTATCTCTCCCGGGTTATGAATGATGAAGGGTAGCAACGAGAAGAGATCCATGATTCTTTCCCGGACGAGCATATCCTAGCAATTGAGAGCTCGATACCATGGTATGCCGATATTGCAAACTATGTGTCATGTGGCTTACTCCCTCTCGAGATGACTTCGCAACAAAAGAAAAGATTTCTCCACTCATGCAAGGGCTATTATTGGGATGAGCCATTTTTGTTTAAGCAAGGGCAAGACAGTATCTTCCGACGGTGTGTACCGGAAGGCGAGATAGCTTCTATTCTTGAGGCTTGCCATGATTCTCCGTATGGACGACATTTTGGTGGAGAGAGAACCGCAAGAAAGGTACTCCAATCGGAATTTTATTGGCCATCTCTTTTCAAAGACTCACATGAACACTTCAAGAATTGTGACCGATGTCAACGGGTAAGGAACATTTCCCGACGGCACGAGATGCCGTTAAATTGCATACTCGAAGTGGAGTTGTTTGATGTTTGGGGAATGGACTTCATGGGTCCATTCCCATCGTCGTATGGCAAGTATTTCATAATAGTGGCCGTGGACTATGTGTCCAAATGGGTTGAGGCGGAGGCATGCATTGCCGCGGACGCCAAGACGGTCATCAAATTTGTGAAGAAGAACATAATAGCAAGGTTCGGGACACCAAGGGCAATCATTAGTGACCGCTGGGCTCATTTTCGAAACAAGCTATTCCGGGCATTGGCCAAGAAATTTGTCATGAAGCACAAGATGGCGCTTGCATATCACCCGCAATGCAACGGGCAAGCCGAGAGTGCTAACAAAGAGATCAAGGGCATTTTAGAAAAGATTGTGAGTCCTACGAGGAAAGATTGGTCGGAGCGTCTAGATGAGGCTCTATGGGCATACCGCACGGCTTACAAGACACCGTTGAAAATGTCCCCTTACCGGATGGTGTATGGCAAGGCATGTCACTTGCCGGTGGAAATTGAACACATGGCGAGATGGGCCATAAAGAAGTGCAATATGAACTTGCAAGAGGCGGGAACCAAGAGGCTCCTTCACATTGAGGAACTCGAGGAGTTGAGGCGAGAAGCTTACGAGAATAACGCCATCTACAAGGAGAAAACGAAGCGGTGGCATGACAAGCATATCATGAAAAGGAACTTCAACCCGGGGCAACTCGTGTTGCTATACAACGCTCAACTCAAGCTACACCCGGGTAAATTGAAGTCAAGATGGTCCGGGCCGTTTAAGATTCTTACTTGCTTGAACAATGGAGTTATGGAGATTATGAACTTGAAGGACAAGTCCACATTCTTTGCCAATGGACTCCACTTGAAGCACTATTGTGGAGTAGATGGAAGGGACTTTGAGCCGGAGACGCTCGAAGAAGAAATTTATTTTATCGATATTGGTGAGGGATCGCAAGGTTGCGAAGAAAAAGGAAGAGCTAAGGAAGATCCTCCGCTTGAAGGCGGAACTGAGTAGTCAACATTCCAACCCTTGATCGTCGAGCTAACGACGTTAAACAAAGCCGCTTTTGGGAGGCACCCCAAATTCTAACTCTTCCTTTGTAAATTCACCATTTGAGTCATTTTTTGCTAGTTTGTGCTAATATTGACGCGTTGTGTGTTTGAAGGAGGAAATTTCTATCATTATGCCAACATTTGGAGAAGGAGCTTAGAAGAGATGGCGTAAACTTCCTCCCCACTAAAACATGGACAAATTGTCAACTCGGGTCAAAACTTCAAGCGAAAACATTCTCACTCCTTAGAGAGAGGTAACATGTACTCTCTCCTTGAACTTGATGATTGAGAATGTTTTGATCAAGATTTGTGATCATCTTGTGACCTTGAAAGGTTTGCCCCTCTATGTGGGTTGATGTGATGAAATTAGCTTGCTAGCGTTGTAGGAATTGTGTGATGATTGTGGGCTTGGTTGAGCCATAAGTGTGGTGTGTACATTGTACACACCACATTTGGTCTTTTCAAATGTTTTAGTGTTGCTTAAGACCAAGTGAGGACTTAAGTGTGGTGTGTACCTTGTACACACCACGATTGAGTTTATCGAGTCATGGGTTTGGTATAACCCTAAATGTGGTGTGTGTGATCACCCACACACCACAATTGAGTCATTTGATGGTTTTGTTTTAATGGTCTTAGTAGGTCCATTGGACTCACATGAGGGTAGGAGACATGGGTGAAAGAGAAACAAACCAAGAAGAAAAGCAAAAGGGAAGAGTAAGAATCACGGGAGTCTCTTGGGGAACCCACCTCCCATCCACTTTATCATAGAGGGGAATAATTCACTTTTCCACCAACCCCTCTACATCATCGTCCCCAACCATTATTGTCCACCTCCCCACTTTGCAAGAGAAACCATCCTTTGAAGCCACCCACAAGCAAATTGTTTTTCACCCGAGAAAATGAGCCGAAGAAAAAATCCGGTGGAAGTCTCCTCATCGTCCGACGATGACGAGGTGAACTCACCACCCCCAAGATGGCCGGCTCCCTCACCCGCCCGGACTAGTAGCTCGTTCATCCCGCCGGACCCAATGGAGCTCATTGAAGGAAGGATGGCGGATATCACGATGGACATCATGCAATTCCGAGAAGAGTTCAAGGAACTTCGCTCCGAGACCACCAATAGATTAGAAGATATCATGTAGATACTCCAAGGCTTGACCGTGTTAGTCCGGGAGAGAACTCGAAGAGGTCCTCCGAACCGCTGAAATGTGGGTAAGAAGCACATACTTGTAGGAAATTTGTATAGTTGGTCTTTAAAGTTTTCTTTTGTTCTCTCTTTTGTGTGTCGTGACTCCGAGTGAGGAGTCAAGTGTGGTGTGTGTGATCATCCGCACACCACAATCGAGTCTTCTAACGGTTATCATCAAGTCTAAATGCAAGTACAATAGGGTATAAGGGCTCGGAGAAAGAAGGAAGCAAGAAAGGGAAAGTTTGGGCAAGAAAATGGCAAGGCACGATCATGGGAAAGAGAAAGGCACGATCGTGCCTAGCGAGGGGGCGATCGTGCCTTGATGAATATTTTTCCTGATTATTTTTCTCAACTTACCGTGGCTTAGCACGATTTCAGTCACGATCGAGGCACGATCGTGACCTGGCAAGGCACGATCGTGACCCACTCTAAGGCAGGATCGTGCCCCCCTCAGTCACGATCGTGACTCGCGGATATAAAGGCCATTCTGCGTCTTCTTCCTCATTTTCTTTGCGAACCCTAAACCTAATCTTACCCTCTTCAGCGCCGACTTGCCGCTCCAGCCGCCGGAAACCGCCACAAAACGCCTCCCTTTCACCATAAAGGTATCCCCATCACTTCCCCTCACTTCCTATCCCCTCTACCACCCAAACCACCACTCAAAAACCCACCCTCAATACTTTCCGGCGAGATTTGCCGGAAACCTCCTCACAATCCCGTGCAACCACCTCCCCTCACCACCAAAAGCTTGCCTCCATCGAACCCTCACTTAACCATCACAAAAATCCGCTCCACCAATTTTCTGGCAAACTTTCCGGCGACCCTCCGGCCAACTTTCCGGCCAATTTTCCGGCGAACTCCGTTTAGTCCAGTCAAACTCTCCTGCTGCAATGGCTCCCCCAAGGAAAGCCGCCGAGTCATCCCGAGCTGTTAGGTTTGTGCCCTAGTCCAAAATAATTCTTCAATCTATATTGTAACGGACATTATTATTCTACATAATAAAAGGCATAATATTACTAATGTGTTGTAGTAATATATCTAATGATATTTGATCTATGTCATAATGTGTGTAACCACTAATTGTAGAACTATAGATCAGAAAGAATTACATTTGATGAGTCCCTGATCAGCTAAGCTTCTTTATGAAGCGATCAATATGAGACTAACTCCTTGTGATCATGCTCTACTGATCATGGCAAAGTGCGTGCCGGAGTTATATCATAAATACCATCAGGTCGATGATATCGGACAACCCGATTGTGAGTATGCTGCATAGATCCAGTCATGAGATACTCACATATCGTAACTTGTCATTATATCCTAAGACCAAGGAGTCTTTGTGTACACTATGTAACAAATACCTAAGTTTGACCTAGTCTAACGTTATCTGTAAAAGGGTAACTACAACGACTTCGATTGGCTTTGGCATTTATTGCACTAGTGAACTCGAAAGGCGTCTGAGGGATTTATCACTCATACTTCGGTATGAGAAAGATATCCGTTTAGGCCACTTGATGAGTATGACTGAAGAAAGAGCATGGCCATGCAGGTGATACCTTTGTATCAGTTTTCAGTAATCTCAAATATCAAGAAACAGTGATTGATAAATTAGGGTGACCATTCTATGCCTATTGATCAATCTGGATATCGGTTTGATAAAAGGACAGTGACATGTACGATAACAGGTTAAGTCGAATAATCGATAATCACGAATATTGGATAATCATAATGTCTTGCTAGAGGCCACTTATGATGGAAAAGGTAAAAGAGTAATTTTACCAGTCTGCCAATTATTTGTGAGCCTAGAGGGTCACACGCATTAAGCACGATACATGACAACAATTATGGATGAGAATTGAGAGCAATTCAGTAGTTTTCTGGCCTAAGGTTTTAACCAGACGGTTGAAGAAATCAATTTGAGGAAATTGAGCCGTTTTGACTAAACCGAAATTAGAACTCAAGTTAATGGGTTTAATTTAGGTTTTAGTTAAACGGGCTTAAAGCCCATTTAGAGATTTAAGATAAGAGAGGGAACAAATGCAAATAAGAAAGAATAAAGGGATAGATAATGCAATTTTAATTTTGAAATTCAATTTAATTTCAAATTAAAATCACATAATATCTATTCAATTATCTCTTGAATTTTTCAGCAACTTCTCCCTCCTTTCTCTCTCCCTCATTGCTGATTTTCAGCTCCCTCTCTACCTCCATTATTGCTCTTGTTTTCTCTCAAAATTTCTAGCAAAAGATTGAGTGAAAAATCATTTCGGTTGTGGTGCTTGTGTGGACTTGATAGAGAGAACACTACACTTGTGTTTTTGTCGATTACAAGAGGTAAATATCAGATTTATATTTATGTTTATAACATGTTAAAATGACATTAAGATCTTAGCTTTTTACGATCACCACGGTTACATAAAGTCCGCTGCATGATATTCATCGTTTGGAACCCGTGGTGATCTCTTTCAGTGGTATCATGGTGCCCATTCATTTTGAATAGACCATGGCTGCCCTCGCGGGCTACCATGGTCATTCCCGTGGCCCCGCGGGCGACCTTCGGTTGAGCCGGTTCGGCTCGACCAGATTCGAGCTGAACCGGTTGGTTCTGGAGGATATTTGGAAACCCTAAAAAAATTTTAATTTTCAGATTTGGTTCGGTTTTGATAAACCAGCGAGAACTGGTCCAAAATTCAATTAATCGATTAAACCGTCCGGTTTCAATAAACCGGAAATTTTCCACACTTAAGAAAAATGAAATTTGGAAAATTTATTTTTTTGATTAGTATGTTGATTGATAACATGATCTTTAATAACATGATGTTTTCCACATCATGCTAGTTAAGCCCATTAGATTTGCATTTTAATTTCGGTTTTGCAACATGCGTGTTGCTTGATTTTGGGTTGTAGTAAATACGGCCTGCGTGTCGTGATTTGTATTTCATTTTATTTTATTTTAATTTGTAATCACGAAGGCCAACACAAGAATCAAGTCAAGAGGGAGACTCGGATTGGAGGAGGCTTGAAGCCAGTGGGAGTTCACGAGAATGAAGCAAGTTTTGATCTTGAAGACCATGTCTTTAGGATCAGTTTTGCTAGATTCTTAGGAACTTAAGATGGGCTTAGCTATGCATATTTTATCGTTAAATTTGTATGTTTGAAGGTATGATAGTTTAAATATACAAGTTTATGTATGATTTGCTATCACACACATGCAAAGATTAAAATCGAAATTTAATCAGACTCGTATGTAACCTGCTAAGGGATCATCTTTGCATGAATTTGCAATTGATGATTCCAGATTAAGATTGTATCGATATACAATCAGACTTTTACAATTCACTTAAACGCAAATAATTACAAGTCAAGCGTGATACCATTCAAGTTTGGGCACTCAAAAGGGCTTTGACCCTATGGATGTCGGTACGCCTCTGCGAAACATTCATAGAGAAAAAGTCTGGATGAGATGAGTAGTTCTGTGTGGGTGCGTGTGCCTCCGCATATTAGTCACATTAGTTCTATCTATAGTTCAAGCTTGGTAGACTTGTCTACGATTGTCAGCTAGGGCTGACCTAGGGTATCAGTATAGGGTATGCCACGTACTAACAAGTACAGACCCTAGCCAGGAACTACATGGTCTTGTAGATGGATTTACTCCTACCTTGATGCACTCAATTGGAGCAATGAGCCTCCGTTCACTTCAATTGAGAGTATGATGGGATCCTGCTCAGATTCTAAAGTTAGAATTAGAAAGTGTTTTATAATTAAATCTCCAACTTCAATTTTAATTAATACTGTTTAAAAATTGTTTACTGTGTAGATATAAAATGGCAAACATGAATCATTCTGGTAGCAGCGCGCTTAGGTCACTAATCGAGCATGATAAGCTTAACGGCGTAAACTTTCTCGATTGGGACCGGAATTTGAGACTCGTTCTCAAGCATGAACGTAAGGATTATATCCTTACCTAGGAACAAGCACGTGTTGAACCAGCACTGAGCGCCTCAAGGGCGCTAAGGGATACCTACCAGAAATTTCTTAGCGACCGGATCAACGTGCAGTGCATCATGATGGGCAGTATGGTGCCTGACTTGCAGAAACAGTTCTTGGACATTTCCGAAGATCCCAAAGCCTGTATGGCCGAGATCGAGAAAATGTTCAAAGAGAAAGCGCGTGTCGAAAGATACGACACTTTCACTGAACTGATGTCTTGCAAGCTAAAGGCTGGAGCTCCTGTCAGTCCACATGTCCTTAAAATGAAACGTCTTTTGGAACACTTGACCAGACTCGGTCATCCTGTAGACAAGGAAATGTCTGCAGACTTTGTGCTGCATTCACTTCCAGAAGCATATCGTGAATTCGTTGGAAATTACAATATGCATGACATGGATATGACCGTGACAGAGCTTCATGGTATGCTCGTGACTGCTGAAAAGAAACTCAAGGGGAAAACCAAGGAGGTTCTTATGGTCAACAAGCAAGTGAGCTTCAAGAAAGCCAGCCTGGGCAAGTGTAAGGCTCCTATGCACCTAGCAGGGAAGATTCGACAACCTAAGGGTCCATCAGCTCCAAAGGCTGTTGAGAATCCTAAGAAGGATGTCATCTGCTTCTATTGCCAAGGACTGGGGCACTGGAAGAAGGATTGCAAGAAACACAAGTTGATTCTTAAGAAGAGTGGAGCTTCCACATCTTCAGGATCAGGTATTTTTGTTATTGAGCTCAATCTCAGTTTATCTACTTCAGACTCTTGGGTACTTGATACCGGTGCAGAATCTCACATTTGTGTTAATGTGAAGGCTCTGGGAAGTAGAAGAGAAGTGAGCAAGGGCGAGGCGGACCTACGAGTTGGCGATGGCAATCAAGTCTCGACAACTGCTGTAGGAGATATTAGTCTCAGTTTACCCAGTCGGCTGTATTTGTTTTTAAATAATGTTCATTGTGTACCTGCGTTTCGCAGAAATATTATTTCTATTTCCTTGCTAGACAAGGAAGGATATCATTTTTCTATTGATAATGGAATTTTCAATATTTTCAAGAAAAACATGTTTTATTGCAATGCTTCATTAGTTGGTGGTTTATATATTCTTAATATTCAAAACACTGGCACTAGCTCGATTTATAATATCAGTAACTAAAGGGTTAAATCCGATGATTTAAATCAGACTGTGATGGTACTGCCGTTTAGGCCATATAGGCCAGAAACGCATCTGAACACTTCACAAGTGTGGGCTTCTAAGTCCGTTTGAATTCACTTCAATTAAGAGATGCGAGTCATGCCTTATGGGCAAAATGACAAAAGCACCTTTTGCCGGTTTAGCTGAAAGGGCGAGTGACTTACTGGGTCTCATACATTCCGATGTATTGGGCCCATGAGCACTCAGGCCAGAAGAGGTTTTCACTACTTCGTTACATTCACTAATGACTCCAGTAGATATGGGTATGTTTATCTTATGAGACATAAATCGGAAACCTTTTACAAGTTCAAAGAGTTCCAGAACGAAGCACAGAACCAGCTTGGTAAAAGTATAAAGGCGCTTCGATCTGACCGAGGCGGTGAGTACTTGGACCAAGATTTTCATAGTCATTTAAAGGAGTGTGGGATCATCTCTGAATTGACTTTGCCTGGAACACCTCAAATGAATGGTGTATCCGAACGGAGAAATCGGACCTTGCTTTACATGGTTCGATCAATGATGAGTCAGGCTGACCTCCCTATCTCCTTCTGGGGCTATGCCCTAGAAACGGCCACATTCATATTGAATTGGGCTCCTACAAAGGCAGTGGAAAGCACTTCATACGAAGTATGAAACGGGAAGAAACCCTTATTAGCTTTCCTTAAGATTTGGGGATGCGAAGCTTACATCAAGCGTACGCTAGGCGATAAGCTCGAACCCAAATCAGACAAATGTGTCTTTGTAGGGTACCCCAAAGAAACAAGGGGGTACTATTTCTACAAACCCAGCGAGAACAAAGTTTTTGTTGCTCGAGGAGGGGTATTTTTGGAAAAGGAATTTATTTTCAAAAGAGCTAGTGGGAGTGAGGTGCATCTTGAAGAAATTCAAGAAGATACGGAGCAACCTACTACGCCGAATGTAGAAATACAGGAGCCAGAAGAGGTCATTGATCAAGAACCAATCCCGACACCCATTCCAGATGGTCCAAGAAGGTCTGAGAGATCTCGTCAAGCTCCTATCAGGTATGGCTTCCTAGCCGCTGAAGGAAATGACTTGATTTTGGTGGATCAGGATGATCCAGAAACCTACAGACAAGCTTTGGCCAGTCCAGACTCCGAAAAATGGCAGAACGCCATGAATGAGGAAATGAAATCCATGTCCGACAACCAAGTCTGGCACTTGGTGGATCAAACCCCTGGGATAAAACCCATCGGTTGCAAATGGGTCTATAAAATTAAGACCGACATGGATGGAAAACCTCAGACCTATAAAGCTAGACTGGTTGCGAAAAGTTATCGCCAAATCGAAGGTATCGATTATGACGAGACTTTTTCACCTGTGGCTATGGTCAAGTCAATCCGGATCATTCTAGCCATAACAGCATACTACGACTATGAGATATGGCAGATGACCGTCAAAACCGCCTTCCTTAACGGGAACTTAAAAGAGGATGTGTATATGATACAGCCCGAGGGTTTTGTTGATCCAGAGAATCCCGGAAAGATTTGTAAGCTGCTTAGGTCCATTTATGGATTAAAGCAAGCTTCACGGAGTTGGAACATTCGTTTTGATGAAGCCGTAAGGGAATTCGGTTTTATCAAAAACGAAAGTGAGCCTTGCGTATATAAGAAAGCGAGTGGGAGTAAAATAGTATTCCTAGTGCTATATGTCGATGACATACTGATCATCGGGAATGACATCCCAACCTTGCTTGAAGTTAAAGCTTGGTTAGGGAAATGCTTCTCGATGAAGGACTTAGGAGATGCTGCTTTCATTGTGGGCATCAAGATCTACAGAGATCGACTCAAGAGAATATTGGGCCAAAGTCAGAGCAGTTACATAGATAAGGTGTTGAGACGATTCTCAATGCTTGATTCTAAGAAGGGATACCTACCCATGCGGCATGGCATTAAGCTTAGCAAACAACAGAGACCAGACGTCTCGTTCGCGTTAAGCTGTCCCAGCAGATATCAATCTAACCCAGGCCAGGAGCACTGGACTGCTGTCAAGAGTATCCTTAAGTATCTAAGGAGAACTAAAGACGCATTCCTAGTGTATGGTGGGAAGGATGGAGAACTAGCAGTTAAAGGATACGTTGATGCTCGCTTTCAGACAGATCCGGATGATTTCAAATCACAAGCAGGATTTGTATTCATGTTAAATAGCGGAGCATTCAGCTGGAAGAGCTTCAAGGAAGCCACAACTGCCGATTCTACAACAGAGGCTGAATACATAGCTGTAGCAGAAGCAGCTAAGGAAGTCGTATGGGTTAGAAGCTTTCTAACCGGATTAGATGTAATGCCGCGAGCATCTGATCCAGTAAACTTGTTGTGTGACAACACTGGGGACATAACATTAGCTCAAGAGCCTAGATTCCACAACAGAACTAAACACATGCAGAGAAAGTATCACATTATCAGAGAATATATTGATAACGATGATGTGGAGATTACTTATGTACCGACTGATGACAATGTTGCTGATCCCCTGACAAAGGCTTTACCACAGCCTAAGCATGAGGCACACGTGAAGTCTATGGGGGTAGATTGGAACTTAGGTTGGAACTAGGGGCAAGTGGGAGATTGTGAGGTTTGTGCCCTAGTCCAAAATAATTCTTCAATCTATATTGTAACAGACATCATTATTCTACATAATAAAAGGCATAATATTACTAATGTGTTGTAGAAATATATCTAATGTGATTTGATCCATGTCATAATGTGTGTAACCACTTATAGTAGAACTATAGATCAGAAAGAATTGCATTCGATAATGTCCCTGATCAGCTAAGCTTCTTCTAAAGCGATCAGTATGAGACTAACTCCTTGTGATCACGCTCTACTGATCATGGCAAAGTATGTGTCGGAGTTATATCATAGATATCATCAGGTTGATGATATCGGACAACCCGATTGTGAGTATGCTGCATAGATACAGTCATGAGATACTCACATATCGTAACTTGTCATTATATCCTAAGACCAAGGAGTCTTTGTGTACACTGTGTAACGAATACCTAAGTTTGACCTAGTCTAACGTTATCTGTAAAAGGGTAACTATAACGGCTTCGATTGGCTTTGGCATTTATTGCACTAGTGAACTCGAAAGGCGTCTGAGGGATTTATCACTCATACTTCGGTATGAGAAAGATATCCGTTTAGGCCACTTGATGAGTATGACTGAAGAAAGAGCATGGCCATGTAGGTGATACCTTAGTATAAGTTTTCAGTCATCTCAGATATCAAGAAACAGTGATTGATAAATTAGGATGACCATTCTATGCCTATTGATCAATCTGGATATCGGTTTGATAAAAGGACAGTGACATGTACGATATAAGGTTAAGTCGAATAATCGATAATCACGAATATTGGATAATCATAATGTCTTGCTAGAGGCCACTTATGATGAAAAGGGTAAAATAGTAATTTTACCAGTCTGCTAATTATTCGTGAGCCTAGAGGGTCACACGCATTAAGTACGATACATGACAACAATTATGGATGAGAATTGAGAACAATTCAGTAGTTTTCTGGCCTAAGGTTTTAACCAGACGGTTGAAGAAATCAATTCGAGCAAATCGAGCCGTTTTGTCTAAACCGAAATTAGAACTCAAGTTAATGGGTTTAATTTGGGTTTTAGTTAAACGTGCTTAAAGCCCATTTAGTAATTTAAGATAAGAGTGGGAACAAATGGAAATAAGAGAGTATAAGGGATAGATAATGCAATTTTAATTTTGAAATTCAATTTAATTTCAAATTAAAATCACATAATATCTTCCTTTTATCCTCAATTATTTTTTTAGCAACTTCCTCCCTCATTCTCTCCCCCTAATTGCCGAAAATCCTCTCCCTCTTATCCACCATTGTTGTCTTGTTTTCTCTAAAAAATTCTAGCAAATTTGTGAGTGAAAAATCTCTTCGGTTGTGGTGCTTGTGTGGACTTGATAGAGAAACACTACACTTGTGTTTTCATCGATTAAGAGAGGTAAATATAAGATTTATATTTATATTTATAACATGTTGAAATTGCATTAAGATCTAAGCTTGTTTCGATCACCACGGTTACATAAAGTCCGCTGCATGATATTCATCGTTTGGAACCCGTGGTGATCTCTTTCACGAGCCCCGGTAACAAACAAGCGGGCGAGGGTCGGGACAGCGAACACGAGGCCAACCCTCCTAGAGAGTGCACCTAGAGGAGCTCCGCCGGAGAGTCCTAACGTCGCCTGCCTCACCTTCAGATCTCAATACAAAAAGAGGTACGATGCTTTTCGAGACCGGGCCGTCATGCCTGGTCGATTCTTCAATGAAATGCTTTGCAAAGAATTGGGAATTTGGGAAGAATTGCATGAGAGGGCTATGGTAATGGGATGGCCGGGGATGATGATTTGGAGACCCTCGGTCTTTGAGGACTTGAATCGCAAATTTTTCGCAACGGTTCACCCGACCAATAAGGACAAAATTGAGATAGGCTTTAGGGTGTGCGGTGTTACGTTTGTGCCCCAGTCCAAAATAATTTTTCAATCTATATTGTAACGGACATCATTATTCTACATAATAAAAGGCATAATATTACTAATGTGTTGTAGTAATATATCTAATGTGATTTGATCTATATCATAATGTGTGTAACCACTTATAGTAGAACAATAGATCAGAAAGAGTTGCATTCGATATAGTCCCTGATCAGCTAAGCTTCTTCTGAAGCGATCAATATGAGACTAACTCCTTGTGATCACGCTCTACTGATCATGGCAAAGATGTGCCGGAGTTATATCATAGATATCATCAGGTCGATGATATTGGACAACCCGATTGTAAGTATGCTGCATAGATCCAGTCATGAGATACTCACATATCGTAACTTGTCATTATATCCTAAGACCAAGTAGTCTTTGTGTACACTATGTAACAAATACCTAAGTTTGACCTAGTCTAACGTTATCTGTAAAAGGGTAACTATAACGGCTTCGATTGGCTTTGGCATTTATTGCACTAGTGAACTCGAAAGGCGTCTGAGGGATTTATCACTCATACTTCGGTATGAGAAAGATATCCGTTTAGGCCACTTGATGAGTATGAATGAAGAAAGAGCATGGCCATGCAGGTGATACCTTAGTATCAGTTTTCAGTCATCTCAGATATCAAGAAACAGTGATTGATAAGTTAGGATTACCATTCTATGCCTATTGATCAATCTGGATATCGGTTTGATAAAAGAACAGTGACATGTACGATAACAGGTTAAGTCGAATAATCGATAATCACGAATATTGGATAATCATAATGTCTTGCTAGAGGCCACTTATGATGGAAAGGGTAAAATAGTAATTTTACCAGTCTGCCAATTATTCGTGAGCCTAGAGGGTCACACGCATTAAGCACGATACATGACAACAGTTATGGATGAGAATTGAGAACAATTCAGTAGTTTTTTGGCCTAAGGTTTTAACCAGACGGTTGAAGAAATCAATTCGAGGAAATTGAGCCGTTTTGTCTAAACCGAAATTAGAACTCAAGTTAATGGGTTTAACTTGGGTTTTAGTTAAACGGGCTTAAAACCCATTTATGGATTTAAGATAAGAGAGGGAACAAATGCAAATAAGAAAGAATAAAGGGATAGATAATGCAATTTTAATTTTGAAATTCAATTTAATTTCAAATTAAAATCACATAATATCTTCTCATTATCCTTGATTTTTTCAGCAACTTCCCCCTCCTTTCCCTCTCCCTCATTGCCGAAAACTCTCCCTCTCTCTTCCTCCATTGTTGTCTTGTTTTCTCTCAAAAATTCTAGCAAATTTGTGAGTGAAAAATCATTTCGGTTGTGGCGCTTGTGTGGACTTGATAGAGAGAACACTACACTTGTGTTTTTGTCGATTACAAGAGGTAAATATCAGATTTATATTTATGTTTATAACATGTTCAAATGGCATTAAGATCTAAGCTAGTTTCGATCACCACGGTTGCATAAAGTCCGCTGCATGATATTCAGCGTTTGGAACCCGTGGTGATCTCTTTCAGTGGTATCAGAGCCATGGTTGTTATGTTTATTTCTAAATCTGATTTTTTTTATGTTTATATGTGGTCATCACCTTAGCATGCATGTAAATCGAAATTTTTTTTCAGATTTGATTGATTTTGGAAATTGGAAAAATATTTTTTTTGGTGTTTTTCGGGTTAGCCATGGCCGACCAGGTCGAGTCCCTTGGTGGACCATGGAATGCTCTAGGGCAGACCATGGTCAGCACCATGGGCCGACGAGGGTAGCCTACGGGCGACCATGGCAGCCCTTGCGGGCGACCATGGTCGCTGCCGCGAGCGACCACGGTCTGCCCTTGCGGGCGACCATGGCATCCCGTGAGGGCCACCATGGTTGCCTCGCAGGCGACCAGAGTCTGCCCTAGGGGCGACCATGGCTGCCCTCGCGGGCTACTATGGTCGTTCCTGTGGCCGACCACGGTCAGCCCCGCGGGCGACCTCGGCAGCCCTCACGGGCCACCGTGGTTGCCTCCGCGAGCGACCTTCAGTTGAGCCGGTTCGGCTCGACCAGATTCGAGCTGAACCGGTTGGTTCGCGAGGATATTTGGAAACCCTAAAAAAAATTTAATTTTCAGATTTGGTTCGGTTTCGATAAACCAGCAATAACCGGTCCAAAATTCAATTAATCGATTAAACTATCCGGTTTCGATAAACCGGAAGTTTTCCACAATTAAGAAAGATAAAATTTGGAAAATTTATTTGTTTGATCAACATGTTGATTGATAATATGATCTTTGATCACATGATGTTTTCCACATGATGCTAGCTAAGCCTATTAGATTTGCATTTTAATTTCGGTTTTGCAACTTGCGTGTTGCTTAATTTTGGGTAGTAGTAAATACGGCCTGCGTGTCGTGATTTGTATTTCATTTAATTTATTTTAATATGTAATCACGAAGACCGACACAAGAATCAAGTCAAGAGGGAGACTCAGATTGGAGGAGGCTCGAACCAGTGGGAGTTCACAAGAATGGAGCAAGTTTGGATCTTGAAGACCATGTCTTTAGGATCTGTTTTGCTAGATTCTTAGGAACTTAAGATGGGCTTAGCTATGCATATTTTATCGTTACATTTGTATGTTTGAATGTATGAATGTATGATAGTTTAAATATACAAGTTTATGTATGATTTGCTATCACCCACATGCAAAGATTAAAATCGGAATTTAATCAGACTCGCATGTAACCTGCTAAGGGATCATCTTTGCATGAATTTGCAATTGATGATTCCAGATTAAGATTGAATCGATATACAATCAGAATTTTATAATTGACTTAAACGCAAATAATTATAAGTCAAGCGTGATACCATCCGAGTTTGGGCACTCAAAAGGGCTTTGACCCTATGGATGTCGGTACGCCTCCGCGTAACATTCATAGAGAAAAGGTCTGGATGAGATGGGTAGTTCTGTGTGGGTGCGTGCGCCTCCGCGTAGTAGTCACATTAGTTCTGTCCATAGTTCAAGCTTGGTAGACTTGTCTACGATTGTCAGCTAGGGTTGACCTAGGTTATCAGTATAGGGTATGCCACATACTAACAAGTACAGACCCTAGCTAGGAACTACATGGTCTTGTAGATGGATTTACTCCTACCTTTATGCACTGAATTGGAGCAGTGAGCCTCCGTTCACTTCAATTGAGAGTATGATGAGATCCTGGCTCAGATTCTAAAGTTAGAATCAGAAAGTGTTTTATAATTAAATCTCCAACTTCAAATTTAATTAATACTGATCAAAAATTGTTTACTTTGTAGATACAAAATGGCAAACACGAATCATTCTGGTAGCAGCGCGCTTAGGTCACTAATCGAGCATGATAAGCTTAACGGCGTAAACTTTCTCGATTGGGACCGGAATTTGAGACTCGTTCTCAAGCATGAACGTAAGGATTATATCCTTACCCAGGAACAAGCACCTACTGAACCAACACTTAACGCCTCAAGGGCGCTAAGGGATACCTACCAGAAATTCCTTAGCGACCGGATCGACGTGCAGTGCATTATGATGGGCAGTATGGTGCCTGACTTGCAGAAACAGTTCTTGGACATTTCCGAAGAACCCAAAGCCTGTATGGCAGAGATCGAGAAAATGTTCAAAGAGAAAGCGCGTGTCGAAAGATACGACACTTTCGTTCAACTGATGTCTTGCAAGCTAAAGGCTGGAGCTCCTGTCAGTCCACATGTCCTTAGGATGAAACGTCTTTTGGAACATTTGACCAGACTAGGTCATCCTGTGGACAAGGAAATGTCTGCAGACTTTGTGCTGCATTCACTTCCAGATGCATATCGTGAATTCGTTGGAAATTATAATATGCATGACATGAATAAGACCGTGACAGAGCTTCATGGTATGCTCGTGACTGCTGAAAAGAATCTCAAGGGGAAAACCAAGGAGGTTCTTATGGTCAACAAGCAAGTGAGCTTCAAGAAAGCCAGCCTGGGCAAGGGTAAGGCTCTTATGCACCTAGCAGGAAAGATTCGACAACCTAAGGGTCCAGCAGCTCCAAAGACTGTTGAGAATCCTAAGAAGGATGTCGTCTGCTTCTATTGCCAAGGACTGGGGCACTAGAAGAAGGATTGCAAGAAACACAAGTTGTTTCTTAAGAAGAGTGGAGCTTCCACATCTTCAAGATCAGGTATTTTTGTTATTGAGCTCAATCTCAGTTTATCTACTTCAGATTCTTGGGTACTTGATATCGGTGCAGAATTTCACATTTGTGTTAGTGTGCAGTCTCTGGGAAGTAGAAGAGAAGTGAGCAAGGGCGAGGCGGACCTACGAGTTGGCGATGGCAATCAAGTCTCGACAACTGCTGTAGGAGATATTAGTCTCAGTTTGCCCAGTGGGCTGTTTTTATTTTTAAATAATGTTCATTGTGTACCTGCGTTTCGCAGAAATACTATTTCTATTTCCTTGCTTGACAAGGAAGGATATCATTTTTCTATTGATAATGGAATTTTCAATATTTTCAAGAAAAACATGTTTTATTGCAATGCTTCATTAGTTGGTGGTTTATATATTCTTAATATTCAAAACACTGGCACTAGCTCGATTTATAATATCAGTAACAAAAGGGTTAAATCCGATGATTTAAATCAGACTGTGATATGGCACTGCCGCTTAGGCCATATAGGCCAGAAACACATCTCAACACTTCACAAGTGTGGGCTTCTAAGTCCGTTTGAATTCACTTCAATTGAGAGATGCGAGTCAAGAAGAGGTTTTCACTACTTCGTTACATTCACTGATGAATTCAGTAGATATGGGTATGTTTATCATATGAGACATAAATCGAAAACCTTTGACAAGTTCAAAGAGTTCCAGAACGAAGCATAGAACTAGCTTGGTAAAAGTACAAAGGCGCTTCGATCTGACTGAGGCGGTGAGTACTTGGACCAAGATTTTCACAGTCATTTAAAGGAATGTGGGATCATCTCTGATTTGACTCCGCCTGGAACACCTCAAATGAATGGTGTATCCGAACGGAGAAATCGGACCTTGCTTTACATGGTTCGATCAATGATGAGTCAGGCTGACCTCCAAAAGAGCTAGTGGGAGTGTCGTGCATCTTGAAGAAATTCAAGAAGATACGGAGCTGAAATTCTGATAAACTAGTCGTGCAAGGTGCCACACACAATGTTACGTAAGAAGCTATAACGTTGTGTCTGACTTCTTGCGTAGATAATGCAGGACAGTAAAGATAAAGCTATAAATAATGACACAGCAGATTGTTTACCCAGTTTGGTGCAACGTTGCCTACGTCTGGGGGCTCTCAGCCTAGTGGAAAGATTTCACTTAACAGTAATTCGTCAGAACATACAAGTACCTGTGATCAACCCTAGATCTATACTTTATGCTACGTCTTACAGTGCAATCTATCTCAGGGTCTCCCCCTGAATCCAAGACTCCGTCTTGATTCCACTCTTCGAGCAATCGCCTTGCTCTGTCTTCAAGTCTTCTTCAAGCTTGGTGGTTGCGTCAGGATGTTTTCTGAGACGCCGTCAACAATGTTACACAAGATGTCGTAGACAATGCTTTGACATTCTTTGTAGCATGTTTCTTCAGTTCCTTTAAAAATCAGCCAATCTCTAAACCCGTAGTAACTACAATCTCCCCCTTTGGCTATTTTTAAGGACAATATTCTTCATCGTATTCTGCATCGCATTGGCAGTCTTGTGTCGCGCGTATCATCGCGTCGTCGCGTCGTCTCTATCTTTCTTGTATCATCACGCGTATATCTATCTTACTCCACCTTGCTGGCTCAAAAAGAGCCAAAATATAAACAAATATTTGTAGTAAAGCATGGTAATAAGAAAATAAACCAAACTTAACTCACACTTACTCTCAATCAGCAGTCGAGAGTAAGCGTGAAACAGTGTTCAACAAAAAGTTACAAAATAAAATTGTTCAGTAGTTCGAGAATCAGAAAGTTCATGAAATTTTAAATAGAGCTGCTGCTGGAACTTGCAGTCTCTTCTTCAGTCGCTTCAGTGGAGGCATCTTGGGTAGAATCTTCTGGATCATTTGGCAGAGAGGCGGTGTCATCATCTTTGGAGCCAAGAGGGGACATGGACTTTAGCAGGTTGGCGCAATGTGATCGTCGCTGGGAGAGATGCTTCAGGGCTTTCTTCAAATTGACGATGTCCTCGTCAAGCACGGCTATCTCTCGTTCAAGCATAACTGCATCCCTGCTGGTGGTCTTGGTTAGAGGTGCGGCACTTGTGGCTCTACTGGTCGTTGCCTTGGCTTCTGGTCTGACAAGATCAGGAGCATGCTTGCCCTCAAACAACTTGTGGCTCACCACAATCAGTCCTCCTCTTTTGCCAACCTTCTCTGTTGTCTTCAACACTCCGGGGTGTTGATGTACAAGAAGCTCAGAGATAAGGGATGGAAAGGCAATAGGGATTTTTACAGCAATTGATCTGGCATGACGAATAAGATGGTCAATGACAAATTGCCCAAAATCAAGTGTAGACCCAGTACCTATTTGGAAGATTAAGATCGCCAGTTCTGGTTTGATAGATGATGCGTGTGTAGAGGGAGCCTAATTTGCTACACCAATGCGGAAGAGAATGGAGTACTTGGAAGTAAGATCCGAAGCTGCCACAGTGCCTTTATTTGGCAACTTTATGCTTTTATCTCCGGTAATCTCACGGAGTACTTTGTTCAGATCAGGTGGTGGCATAGATCGAACCCGCTTTCTTCCCATAAATTCATTGATAATGTCAGAGGAGATGTCAAAGCGAATGCCTCTGACATACACCTTATCAAACTCCGGATCATCTGGGGTTCCAAACGCAGTAGGCAAATTGGCAATAAACTCCTTAACCAAGAGGGATAGTGATCACCAATGTTCGTGACGGTTTTCATCAGTTCTGCCTTCTCGAGGAGCTGGACAATGGCATCTAGGCCTAGCAGTTCCGATGACAGGGTCTTTTCCGGGTACGTTGTTCTTTGAAACACGAACTCCCATCTTTTCGCACCGTCTACCGAGTGAAACGACACATTGTCGTAAGTGACACTCAAAGTGTTCTTGACCGTCTTTAGGGCCTTTTTCTTCTTTTCTTCCTTAGCAGTTACCTCCTCTACTTCGTCATCAGTTGCTTCATCTACCAATCTCCTTTTGGAGACCGCTTTCTTCCCTTTTTCCTTGACATTCATCTTCTTCTTCTTATTGCTGGGGCCTCGAGCATCTTTCTCCCCCTTTCTCTTCTTGGTTTCCTTGAGTTTGTCAACCATCACAGCTAGACTCTCATTTTCTTATATTACCTTCTTCTTTAGGGATGACAACACCGTGTGTGCTGCCTCAGTAGCATCTTCTGTCGCCTCGTCTCTGGCATCCAGAGAAACTTCTTCTGTGTTATTTATGGCGACATTGTTGTCCTTCTCAGCTTCTTCCTCGGCTTCGTCCGAGTCAGCGACTTCTTCTTCTACTACAGCCTCCTCTGTGGCTTCAGGAATGACATCTGTTGCTCCTTCTTCTTCTCCTTCTCCTTCTCCTTCAGCAATACGTTCCAACCCATGACTGACCGGGGTCAAGTCCTCCTTATCTCCTTCAGGGTTTATCAGATCCTCTACCACACCTTCCTGAGGTGGGTCTTGGTTTTCCAGTAGTGATTCCAACAAATCACTATTTCTAGACGTATCGGTGGAGAAATCGATACCTGGGACATTTGTTGGAGTTGGAACGGGGACAATCTGCATGGAAGCTTCTCGACTTCCCTGACCAAGATCAGGTTCCCTTTCTGGCCCAGTTAGGTCTGACATGGAGAATGCAGAGCTTCCGGTTGGAGATCGTTTAGGAACTCGAGAAAAAGTAGGCATTGGGACTTCCTCCGGTGAGGTTTCCTTGGGGATTTCTTCTGTTTTCTTCAGCGTCTTTGGCCCTTTAATCCGACTTCCATGCTTGTTGGTTTTTGCTTTGCTGCTCTTGGAGCTTTTTGCTTCTGCTCTCTTAGGTTCGGTGGCCTTCTTAGGTGCTACCGTGCTTCGAGTTTTCACCATTTTTGTGTAGGTACTGAGATTTGCAGAATGTGAAAGGTGAGGGAGATGAGAGCAAACACAAGAAGGGGCAGACTAGGTTTAGATTTTGAAAAACAAGTTGATTCAAATCTGTTAACGTATGAGCGTATCTTTTCCTTCCTTTATATGGGCTTTTGGTATGCTTGGCCCAATGACATGTGTTGGGATTTTGGACCGGTTCATGAAGAGGCACCAACTAACACCTCTCAACCGTTTCTGCAACTTCTTATTGCTCGTTGATGGTGCACAGACCGAGTGATGATATGAGGTTCTCAAATCTGCTCGCATCTAATGCCTTTGTGAAAATATCAGCAAGTTGCTTCTCTGTAGGAATGTGCTCTAGGATGACCTTCTTATCTTCGACCAGTTCTCGAATGAAGTGTCGTCTAATGTCAATGTGTTTGGTCTTACTATGTTGGACATGATTTTGGAGATGTTGATGGCACTGACATTATCACAATATAAAGTCATGGCTTCCTGTCTGACATTGTATTCGACTAACATCTGCTTCATCCATAGTAGTTGTGTGCAGCTACTCCCAGCAGCAATATACTCTGATTTGGCAGTGGAAAGAGCAACACAGTTTTGCTTCTTACTAAACCAGGATATGAGGTTGTTGCCAAGGAAGAAGCATCCTCCAGATGTGCTTTTCCTATCTGCTGTGTTTCCAGCCCAATCGGCATCACAATACCCCACCAGGGTAGAGGATGTGTCAAATGAGTATAATAAACCCAATTCCGTAGTCCCAGAGATGTATCTAATAATTCTCTTGGCTTGGGAGAGATGAATAACCTTAGGATTAGCTCTTTAAAAATAAGACAATCTCTAAAACCGTCGTAACTACAGGAGCAACCTACTATGCCGAACGTAGAAATACAGGAGCCAGAAGAGGTCATTGATCAAGAACCAATCCCGACACCCAGTCCAGATGGTCCATGAAGGTCTGAGAGATCTCGTCAAGCTCCTATCAGATATGGCTTCCCAGCCACTGAAGGAAATGACTTGATGTTGGTGGATCAGGATGATCCAGAAACCTACAGATAAGCTTTGGCCAGTCCAGACTTCGAAAAATGGCAGAACGCCATGAATGAGGAAATGAAATCCATGTCAGATAACCAAGTCTAGAACTTGGTGGATCAAACCCCTGGGATAAAACCCATCGGTTGCAAATGGGTCTATAAAATTAAGACCGACATGGATGGAAAACCTCAGACCTATAAAGCTAGACTAGATGCGAAAGGTTATCTCCAAATCGAAGGTATCGATTATGACGAGACTTTTTCACCTGTGGCTATGGTCAAGTCTATCCGGATCATTCTAGCCATAGCAGCATACTACAACTATGAGATATGGCAGATGGACGTCGAAACCACCTTCCTTAACGGGAACTTAAAAGAGGATGTGTATATGACACAGCCCGAGGGTTTTGTTGATCTAGAGAATCCCGGAAAGATTTGTAAGCTGCTTAGGTCCATTTATGGATTAAAGCAAGCTTCACGGAGTTGGAACATTCGTTTTGATGAAGCCCTAAGGGAATTCGGTTTTATCAAAAACGAAAGTGAGCCTTACGTATATAAGAAAGCGAGTGGGAGTAAAATAGTATTCCTAGTACTATATGTCGATGACATGCTGATCATCGGGAATGACATCCCAACCTTGCTTGAAGTTAAAGCTTGGTTAGGGAAATGCTTCTCGATGAAGGACTTAGGTGATGCTGCTTTCATTATGGGCATCAAGATCTACAGAGATCGACCCAAGAGAATATTGGGCCTAAGTCAGAGTACTTACATAGATAAGGTGTTGAGAAGATTCTCAATGCTTGATTCTAAGAAGGGATACCTACCTATGTGGCATGGTATTAAGCTTAGCAAACAACAGAGTCCTAAGACTCCTGATGAGCTAAGCAAAATGAGTAAGATCCCATATGCTTCGGCCGTGGGATCCATCATGTATGCTATGATTTGCACGAGACCAGACGTCTCGTTCGCGTTATGCTATACCAGCAGATATCAATCCAAACCAGGCCAGGAGCATTGGACTGCTATCAAGAGTATCCTAAAGTATCTAAGGAGAACTAAAGACGCATTCCTAGTGTATGGTGGGAAGGATGGAGAACTAGCAGTCAAAGGATATGTTGATGCTAGCTTTCAGACAGATCCTGATGATTTCAAATCACAAGCAGGATTTGTATTCGTGTTAAATGGCGGGGCATTCAGCTGGAAGAGCTTCGAGGAAGCCACAACTACCGATTCTACAATAGAGGCTGAGTACATAGCTGCAGCAGAAGCAGCTAAGGAAGCCGTATGGGTTAGAAGCTTTCTAACCGGATTAGATGTAATGCCGCGAGCATCTGATCCGGTAAGCTTGTTGTGTGACAACACTGGGGCCATAGCATTAGCTCAAGAGCCTAGATTCCACAACAGAACTAAACACACACAGAGGAAGTATCACATTATTTGAGAATATATTGATAACGGTGATGTGGAGATTGCTTATGTACCGAATGATGACAATGTTGCTGATCCCCTAACAAAGGCTTTACCACAGCCTAAGCATGAGGTGCACGTGAAGTCTATGGGGGTAGATTGGAACTTAGGTTGGAACTAGGGGCAAGTGGGAGATTGTTAGGTTTGTGCCCTAGTCCAAAATAATTCTTCAATCTATATTGTAACGGACATCATTATTCTACATAATAAAAGGCATAATATTACTAATATGTTGTAGTAATATATCTAATGTGATTTGATCTATGTCATAATGTGTGTAACCACTTATAGTAGAACTATAGATCAAAAAGAGTTGCATTCGATACAGTCCCTGATCAGCTAAGCTTCTTCTGAAGCGATCAGTATGAGACTAACTCCTTCTGATCACGCTCTACTGATCATGGCAAAGATGTGCCGGAGTTATATCATAGATATCATCAGGTCGATGATATCGGACAACCCGATTGTGAGTATGCTGCATCGATCCAGTCATGAGATACTCACATATCGTAACTTGTCATTATATCCTGAGACCAAGGAGTCTTAGTGTACACTATGTAACAAATACCTAAGTTTGACCTAGTATAACGTTATCTGTAAAAGGGTAACTATAACGGCTTCGATTGGCTTTGGCATTTATTGCACTAGTGAACTCGAAAGGCGTCTGAGGGATTTATCACTCATACTTCGGTATGAGAAAGATATCCGTTTAGGCCACTTGATGAGTATGACTGAAGAAAGAGCATGGCCATGCAGGTGATACCTTAGTATCAGTTTTCAGTCATCTCAGATATCAAGAAACAGTGGACTTGATAGAGAGAACACTACACTTGTGTTTTTGTCGATTACAAGAGGTAAATATCAGATTTATATTTATGTTTATAACATGTTCAAATGGCATTAAGATCTAATTTAGTTTCGATCACTACAGTTATATAAAGTCCGCTGTATGATATTCATCGTTTGGAACCCATGGTGATCTCTTTCATGCGGGAGGGCGTGCGTATTAGAAATGAGAGACCTCACTGCTATGTTTGGGTTCGATGAATCCCGGGACTCTCCACACATTCTCTCGAGTAATGAGATGTGGAACGAGATCACCGGCTCGCCTTATTGGGAGAAGACCAACAAGGCAAAGAAAATTCCGGAAGACCAACCCGGAATGATCACTTTGCAAAGGTTCTTGGCCGGGACTCTATTTTTTCGGGAGAACGGGCAGTACGACGTGACTCTCAAGGAGCTGTGGATCCTTAATGCCTACCGTCTAGGCATCCGAGCTCCTTGGGAGAGGACCATTTGGGACCAACTACTTGAGATACCCTCCAGACAGCCCGGAGGCATCGGAGCGGGGTGCTTGGTCACCCAAATTGTGTGGAATCTGGTCAATGACGTCAACTGTCTGGAAGGCCCACCCATCTTTGACCGAGCAGCTGTGAGTCACTTGGCCTTGAAGGGTTCGACCCTTCATGAGATTGTCAAGGAGACCTTTCCCCGACTTGAGCGCATCTGGAAGAAGATCAAGGCCGGGGAGAGACTGGAGACCAAGCTCAGGCCGGGAGAGCGAAGAGGAGATCGAGTGGGGGCAGCCCATGGAGCACCCGAGAGGTAGGCAGCGCCAGCAGCAGCGGGGGGCGAGGACCGGTATGGAGCGATGCTTGCTATGATGCAAGCCATGGTGATGAGGCAGAGGGAAGACTCCGAGCGGGCCCAGAGTGAGTGGGAGCGGACGCATGCATTCCAGAGCCATGTCGACCGGACCCTGGAGAGACAGCACAACGACATGTGGGGGATTGCGACTTTCTATCAGTCGCAGTTCGAGTCACATTCGTCGTTCCAGGGAGCGACATTCCCCGCCCTTGCCTGGCCGTATGAGCACTTCACATATCAGTACCCGCCTATGCACAAGGCCGGCTCCAGCGCCCCACCAACATTCATGCCCGGAGAGGGAGAGGGAGGAGATGAGGACTACCTACAGGACGACCCCGACTACTGATGAGGTACCACTTCTATCGTGGTATTAGACTTGCTTGATAAACCGTTATTTTGTGTTATTTGTTGGATTTTAGTTATTTTGGATTTGTTATTTGGATAATTTTTGTTTGGATAATTTTTCGTTGAAGTTTGCATATTGTGGGGCAACTTCTTTGTGTTTCTTTTGATGATGGTTGTATGCTTTTCAATGACATGTTGATGTTTTTGAGCATGATGGGTAGACTACCCGGTATGATACTACTTGAGATATGATTGTTCAGATAAATATGGGGGGGGGGGGGGGTGCATGAATTTGGTTAATAGTGTGGAAATGTCAATGTGTGCCAAGGAGTATATGCACATATAACCCATTGCATGTTGAACCTTGTTGATTCGGACACACTTGTTGCATCCCCTCTAATGTCTCGTGTTGAGAAACTAGCAAACTTACCATAATCGGTCTCGGCCAAAACTAGTGACCATGGGAGACAATCCGTAGGCCATCTTTGGATCGATTGAGCCTAAAATGTACCCGACCGAACATTCATTCCTTAGCACCTTTGTCGAGCTAAATAGCCTTATTTGTTGTCCCTACCTTGAGAGCCAATGTGTCCTTTTTGAGTCCTTAACCTAATAACATCTTGAACCCGTGCATTGCCTAGTTGCTTCGTTGAGAGTGGGTTCATTATGGGATTGTAGACTATTGTAGAGGATTGAAAAGCACAATGGGGAAAAGGGATAAGAAGGGGCTTGATAAGTGAACCAAGTTTGAGTCACATGTTGAAATATTAGACAATGAACATGAGAGTAAGTCAATTTTTATTGTATATCATGGGTTCGGGAAAAACAAGTGAGAAAGTATGAAATGAAAAAAGAAAAGAAAAAAAAGGGGAAAAGAAAAAGGGTAAGACAATAAAATCCCGAACCCAAGATAGAACTCACAAAGAGAAGAAGAATGGTGGGAATTTACTAAGCAAAAATGTATACAAAAAATGAAAAATGTCTTCATTAAGATCTTACTTGGTTCACAAGAAAAAGGGGGGATTGAGTTAGTTGAGGGGGTAGAAAGTGTAGGGAAGTTACATGTTTGGGGTGAGAATTGATTGTAATTGGGGATATGAGGAACGAAGTGACTTGGTGGTATTGCACCAAAATTACACCGTTTTGATCTTCTAAAACTCCGTCCCGAGCCGAAGCCTAACATTACAAGCCTATTAAAGCCCTACACTAGAGATTTGCTCACGGCACTAGTCAAGTGATCAATGGGATCGGTAGGTTTACTTACCTTTTAGCACCAAGGCATTAGTGGAAAGGGATGGAAGTGATGCAACATGTGTTAAGACACCTTGGTGTGATACGTACATGGAGTGATGATGATACTTCTCGTACACCTTGATGTTTTTATGTTATTCTAAATTCGTATAACTTCCTATGTGTGTTTGAATGATCATGTTGAGAGTTCTGAGATTAGCTCCCATCACATGTGCTCGGAAATTGCCAACGAGTTTAGCATACTACTTGATTTCGTTCATAGGTGTCGTAGGATTGTTTGTGTGTCTTGATTGAGTTGGGGGTGTTGGTCTTGAAACCCTCGGGAGAAGCCGAGCTCCCCGTACGTGGGTTGGCCACGGGGTACCTGAGAATGTCAGATCGGGAAGCAAGTGAAGATGTCCCACAAGAGGCTGCAACATCGTACGACATCCAAAGTACTTGAACTTCTTCATATAGACCTAATGGGACCAATGCAAACAGAGAGCCTTGGTGGCAAGAGATATGTACTTGTCTGTGTTGATGACTACTCCATGTGCACATGGGTCAAATTTATTCGTGAAAAGTCTGACACGTTTTCAATTTTCAAAGGCTTATGCAACAGAATTCATCATGAACAAAGAGAGAACATATGCAAAATCATCAGACTACGTAGTAACCATGGTACAGAATTCGAGAACAGTAATTTCTCTGATTTTTGTGGCGAGGAGGGAATCGCACATGAGTTCTCAGCTCCTATAACTCCTCAACAAAATATAGTAGTGGAAATGAAAAATAGAACAGTACAAGAGATGGCTAGAGTTATGATTCTCGCCAAAGATCTTCCTAAATACTTTTGGGTGGAAACGATAAACACCGCTTGCCATATTATCAACCGTGTCCAGTTTGAGAAGAACCAGGTGTGGGAACTTGTGCCCAAACCGTGTGAGGGAAACATCATAGGCACTAAATGGATCTTCAAGAACAAATCCGATGAGCTTGGCAACATCACTCGCAACAAAGCCAGGTTAGTTGCTCAAGGGTACACTCAAATTGAGGGAGTCGACTTCGATGAGACTTTTGCTCCTGTAGCAAGACTTGAAGCAATCCGTCTCCTACTAGGAATATCATGCCATCTACAGATCAAGCTCTACCAGATGGATGTCAAAAGTGCATTCCTGAATGGGGACCTCAATGAAGAAGTTTATGTGTCACAACCAAAAGGATTTGTTGATCCTCACTATCCTGATCATGTGTATAAACTCAAGAAAGCTCTCTATGGGTTGAAACAAGCACCAAGGGCTTGGTATGAAAGGCTCACAATAGTCCTGATTCAAAGCGGCTACACTAGAGGGGGAGTCGACCAGACCCTATTTGTGAAGAATGAAGACGGGAATTTGATGATAGCTCAAATATATGTCGATGACATTGTCTTTGGAGGGATGTCAAGCAAGATGGTAGACAGATTTATTCAACAGATGCAATCAGAATTCGAAATGAGCATGGTGGGAGAGCTTATCTATTTCCTAGGCTTCCAAATTAAACAGCTAAAAGATAGCATCTTCATATCTCAGAGCAAATATGCGAAGAATATTTGTCAAGAAGTTTGGGCTAGAGAAAGCCTCACATAAAAGGACACCTGCAGCCACACATGTCAAGCTAACTAAAGATGATCCAGGAGAAGCCGTCGACCAACACTTATACAGAAGCATCATCGGTAGTCTTCTCTACCTTACTGCAAGTCGACCAGATATTGCCTACTCTGTAGGAGTATGTGCACGATATCAAGCTAATCCTAAGGTTAGTCATCTATCCCAAGCTAAAAGAATTATAAGATATGTCTCTAGGACTACAGACTTGGGTTTGTTATACTCATTCGACACATCCTCTACCCTAGTGGGGTATTGTGATGCCGATTGGGCTGGAAACACAGCGGATAGGAAAAGCACATCTGGAGGATGCTTCTTTCTTGGCAACAACCTCATATCATGGTTTAGTAAAAAGGAAAACTGTGTTGCCCTTTCCACTGCCGAATCGGAGTACATTGCTGCTGGGAGTAGCTGCACACAACTACTATGGATAAAGCAGATGTTAGTCGAATACAATGTCAGACAGGAAGCCATGACCTTATATTGTGATAATGTCAGTGCTATCAATATCTCCAAAAATCCTGTCCAACACAGTAAGACCAAACACATTGACATTAGACACCACTTCATTCGAGAATTGGTCGAAGAGAAGAAGATCATCCTAGAGCACATTCCTACAGAAAAGCAACTTACTGATATCTTCACAAAGGCATTAGATGCGAGCAGATTTGAGAACCTCAGATCATCACTCGGCTGTGCACCATCAACGAACAATAAGAAGTTGCAGAAGCGGTTGAGAGGAGTTAGTTGGTGCCTCTGCATGAACCGGTCCAAAATCCCAACGCATGTCATTGGGCTAAGCATACAAAAAGCCCATATAAAGGAAGGAAAAGATACGCTCACACTTTAGCAGATTTGAATCAACTGGTTTTCAAAATCTAAACCTAGTCTGCCCCTTCTCGTGCTCGCTCTCATCTCCTTCACCTCTCACATTCTGCAAATCTCACTACCTACACAAAAAAAATGGTGAAAACTCGGAGCACGATAGCACCTAAGAAGGCCACTGAACCAAAGAGAGCAGAAGCAAAAAGCTCCAAGAGCAGCAAAGCAAAAACCAACAAGCATGGAGTTCGGATTAAAGGGCCAAAGACGCTGAAGAAAACAGAAGAAATCCTCAAGGAGACATCAACGGAGGAAGCTCCAATGCCAACCTTTTCTCCATGTCAGATCTAACTGGGCCAGAAAGGGAGACCGATCTTGGTCAGGGAAGTCGAGAAGCTTCCATGCAGACTGTCCCCGTTCCAACACCAACAAGTGTCCCAGGTATCGATTTCTCCACCGATACCTCTAGAAACAGTGATTTACTAGAATCACTACTGGAAAACCAAGACCCACCTGAAGAAGGTGTGGTAGAGGATCTGATAAACCCTGAAGGAGAAAAGGAGGACTTGACCCCAATCAGTCATGGGTTGGAGCGTATTGCTGAAGGAGAAGGAGAAGAAGAAGGAGCAACAGATGTCATTCCTGAAGCCACAAAGGAGGCTGTAGTAGAAGAAAAAGTCGCTGACTCGGAAGAAGCCGAGGAAGAAGCTGAGAAGGATAACAGTGTTGCCACAAATAACACAGAAAAAGTTCCTCTGGATGCCAGAGAAGATGCGACAGAAGATGCTACTGAGGCAGCACACACGGTGTTGTCATCCCTGAAGAAGAAAGTACTTCAAGAAAATGAGAGTCTAGCTGTGATGGTTGACAAACTCAAGCAAACAAAGAAGAGAAAGGAGGAGAAAGATGCTGGAGGCCCCAGCAATAAAAAGAAGAAGATATATGCCAAGGAAAAAGGGAAGAAAGTGGTCTCCGAAAGGAGATTGGTAGATGAAGCAACTGATGACGAAGTAGAGGAGGATACTGCTAAGGAAGAAAAGAAGAAAAAGAACCTGAAGACGGTCAAGAACACATTGAGTGTCCCTTACGATAATGTGTCGTTTCACTCGGCAGACGGTGCGAAAAGATGGGAGTTCGTGTTTCAAAGAACGGCGTACCCGGAAAAGACCCTGTCATCAGAACTGCTAGGCCTAGAAGCCATAGTCCAGCTCCTGGAGAAGGCAGAACTAATGAAAACCGTCACGAACATTGGTAATCACTATCCCCTCTTGGTTAAGGAGTTTATTGCCAATTTGCCTACTGCGTTTGGAACCCCAGATGATCCGGAGTTTGATAAGGTGTATGTCAGAGGCATTCGCTTTGACATCTCCTCTGACATTATCAATGACTTTCTGGGAAGAAAGCGGGTTCGATCTATGCCTCCACCCGATCTGAACAAAGTACTCCTTGAGATCACCGGAGATAAAAACAGAAAGTGGCCAACCAAAGGCGCTGTGGCAGCATTAGATCTTACTTCCAAGTACTCCATTCTCTTCCGCATCGGAGTAGCAAATTGGGCTCCCTCCACACACGCATCATCTATCAAACCAGAGCTGGCGATCTTAATCTTCCAAATAGGTACTGGGTCTACACTTGATTTTGGGCAATTTGTTATTGACCATCTTATTCGTCATGCCAGATCAGTTGCTGTAAAAATACCTATCGCCTTTCCATCCCTTTTCTCTGGGCTGCTTGTACATCAACACCCCGGAGTGTTGAAGACAACTGATAAAGTTGGCTAAAGAGGAGGACTAATTGTGGTAAGCCACAAGTTGTTTGAGGGCAAGCATGCTCCTGATCTTGTTAGGCCAGAAGCCAAGGCAACGACCAGTAGAGCCACAAGTGCCACACCTCTTACCAAGACCACCAGCAGGGATGCAGTTATGCTTGAACGAGAGATAGCCGTGCTTGACGAGGACATCGTCAATTTGAAGACAGCCCTGAAGCATCTTTCCCAGCGACGATCACATTGCGTCAACCTGCTAAAATCCATGTCCCCTCCTGGCTCCGAAGATGATGACACCACCTCTCTGCCAAATGCTCCAGAAGAATCTACTCAAGATGCCTCCACCGAAGCGACTGAAGAAGAGACTGCAAGTTCCAGCAGCAGCTCTATTTAATTTTATGAACTTTCTGATTACCGAACAACTGAACAACTTTATTCTGTAATTTTTTGTTGAACACTGTTTCAAGCTTACTCTCGACTGCTGATTGAGTGTAAGTGTGAGTTAAGTTTGGTTTATTTTCTTATTACCCTGTTTTGTTACAAATATTTGTTTAAATTTTGGCTCTTTTTGAGCCAGCAAGGGGGAGGAAGAGTATAAGAGTAACAGATAGCGCGCGCGAGACGATAAGAAAGATAGAGACGACACGACGACGCAAAGACGTTACGAGACGCGAAACACAAACGAGACTTAATGACTACCGATCGACGAGACGAAAAATGCGACGCAGAATGCGACGAAGAATACTATCCTTAAAAATAGCCAAAGGGGGAGATTGTAGTTACAACAGTTTTAGAGATTGATTGATTTTTAAAGGAACTGAAGAAACATGCTACAAAGAATGTCGAAGCATCTTCTACGACATCTTGTGTAACATTGTTGACGACGTCTCGGCAAACATCCTGATCAACAGAAATCTGGAAAGTGCAGTTTCGACAGAAAAGCAAGAAGACGATTAGGAAATTCCAGAACGACTCCTAATTTGGAAAGAAGAAAGACGGCGATTAAGAGGAAACCCTTTACGGTTAGTACTCATACTCGATAGCTATAAAAGCTTAGGCTACCCCCTTAGCAATCGTGTGGTTCTTTATTTGTTTCCTAGCAACAATTTGCAAGGTTCTTAGACGTGAAGGTTTGCGGGCTGAGAAATTGCAGATTGAGCTGAGGATATTGTGCATCACATAACTATAGAGAGTTAGGTGATTGAGGGTTTACTAAATGCGTGAGTGAAGACTGCACGCAACCACCAAGCTTGAAGAAGACTTGAACTGACAGAGCAAGGCGATTGCTCGAAGAGTGGAATCAAGACGAAGTCTTGGATTCAGGGGGAGACCCTGAGATAGATTGCACTGTAAGACGTATCATAGAGTATAGATCTAGGGATGATCACAGGTACTTGTATGTTCTGACGAATTACTGATAAGTGAAATCTTTCCACTAGGCTGAGAGCCCCCAGACATAGGTGACGTTGCACCGAACTGGGTAAACAATCTGCTGTGTCATTATTTAGAGCTTTATATTATCTGTCCTAAAGTTATCTACGCAAGAAGTCATACACAGCGTTATAGCTTCATATGTAACATTGTGTGTGGCATCTTGCACGACTAGCTGATCAGAATTTCAGGAAGAACTGATGAAAGTTCTCAGGTCACAAGACAATTGTTATCTTTGGTCTCCAAACTCAGCCCCTGTACCAGAAAAATGCTTTCTGTCTAAAGCACAAGAGACAGCAATCTAGCATCAAAAGCTTTGACACATCAACCTGAGGAGCATGCTGAAAATCCTTTCTGAACAAGCTGTTATTGGAGTCCCAGATCTAAAGATCGTCGAAGGCAAGATCTGCGGGGAATGTTAGATAGGCAAACAAGTCAAGACATCACACAAGAAGGTACAACATCTTACCACTACTCGAGTTCTAGAACTTTTACATGTTGACCTGATGGGACCAATGCAAGTTGAAAGCCTTGGAGGAAAGAGATATATCTTTGTATGTGTCGATGACTTCTCAAGGTACACCTGGGTTAGACTTTGTTTGCGAAAAGTCATATACCTTCTCCGTCTTTGAATCCTTATGTCGAAGAGTTCAACGAGAAAAAGGAGAAAAGATTGGCAAGATCGTCAGGATAAGAAGTGACTATGGACGAGAGTTCGAGAACACCATATTTGCCAACTTTTGTGATGAAGAAGGAATAGCCCATGAATTTTCTGCCCCCATCACTCCTCAATAAAATGGAGTAGTGGAAAGGAAGAATCGCACTCTTCAAGAAATGGCTCGGGTCATGATGCTAGTCAAAGACATTTCTCCTCACTTTTGGGCTAAAGCTCTAAACACAGCATGTCATATTCACAATAGGGTCACCCTCCGACCAGGCATGACAGTTACTCTTTATGAGCTTTGGAGGTGAAGGAAGCCTAACATGAAGTACTTCCATGTCTTAGGCTCAATGTGCTATATCCTTGCTGATCGAGAGCCACGACGCAAGTTTGATCCTAAAAGTGACGAAGGGATCTTTCTTGGGTACTCTAGAAATAGCCGCGCTTTTCGGGTATTCAACAAACGAACCAAAACCATGATGGAGTCCATAAACGTAGTCATTGATGATGACATCCCTAAACAACCCAACAATGATCATGAAGAGATCCTGACTGCTCCAGATGTCAGTGACAATGTATGCGACTTAGAGACTGGTGAAGAAAATGATGTTGGTCCTAACATAGAAACTTCTCCGTCAACTCCGCAAAGAGTCCCTTCCAGAAGAGTCCAGAAGAATCACCCAGCTCATGATGTAATTGGTGATATAAATGAAGGAGTTTGAACCTGAAGTAAGACTCCTGTAAATTACCTGGACATGATAAGCAACCTATGCTTTGTCTCCAAGATAGAGCCCAAGAATGTGCAAGAAGCCATAAAAGATGAGTATTGGGTATGTGCCATGCAAGAGGAGCTAGTACAGTTCGATAGAAACAAAGTATGAGAACTGGTACCCAAGCCTAACGATTTCAATATCATCGGGACAAAATTGATCTTCAAGAACAAATCTGATGACAAAGGGAACATCACCAGAAACAAGGCAAGACTCATGGTACAAGGCTACACACAAGTCGAAGAAGTAGATTTTGATGAGACATTTGCTCCAGTTGCCAGACTTAAAGCCATCGGGTTGTTGTTAAGCATTGCTTGCCATCTAAGATTCAAACTCTACTAGATGGATGTAAATAGCGCCTTCCTAAACGGATACTTAACTGAAAAAGTCTATGTCACTCAACCAAAAGGGTTTGAAGATCACAGCTTTCCTCATCATGTCTATCGGCTCAAGAAAGCTCTCTACGGTCTCAAACAAGCACCTCAAGCCTGGTATGAATGCCTAACCCAGTTTCTAGTAAAGAACGTCTACCTGCGAGGAGGAGTTGACAAAACTTTGTTTGTTAAGAAAGAAGGAAAGAACATCATGATCGCCCAGATCTATGTAGACGACATTGTGTTTGGAGGAATGTTGGACAAGATGGTGCAACAATTTGTCCAACATATGCAGTATGAGTTCGAGATGAGCATGGTAGGCGAGCTAACCTACTTTATAGGATTCCAGATCAAACAGATGAAAGGTGGCATCTTTATATCTCAAAGCAAGTATGCCAAGATCATTGTGAAGAAGTTTGGTTTGGGGGAGTCTTCCCACAAGAAAACTCTGATTGCTACATATGTAAAACCCACCAAGGATGATCAAGTGGGAATCTGTCCTCGCTATCAAGCAAATCCAAAGACAAGTTACCTAGCTCAATCCGAAAGTATTATGAGGTACATATATGGAACAACTGAGCTATGTCTACTATATTCTTTTGATACATCATTTACATTTGTTGGATATTGCGACATCGACTTGGCTGAAAGTACATCTGATCGAAGAAGCACCTCGGGGGGATGCTTTTACAATAATCTGGTTTCGTGGTTCAGCAAAAAGCAAAATTACATAACTCTATCTACAGCTGAGTCCGAGTACATTGCTGCTGGTAGTAGTTACACTCAGCTTATATGGATGAAACAGATGCTTGCAGAGTATAAAGTCAAACAAGATGTCATGCCATTATTCTGTGACAACATCAGAGCTATCAATATCTCGAAGAATCCTGTGCAACATAGCGAAACTAAACACATAAACATCAGGGACCACTTCATTCGAGAACGTGAGGAAGACCAGAAGATTAAGCCAGAATATATTCCTACAGAGAAACAGCTTGCAGACCGCTTCACAAAGACATTAGACACAAATCGGTTTGAAAGTCTAAGCCCCCCCCCCTTGGACTTCGTTACGTTGAATAATGCTCATCAAAGAAGAAAAAGGGAGAGAGTTTTTTTATTCGTTTTTCTCTCTCTCTAGAAGGACTAATAGGGTCCACAAAATCAAATCTGGGCCCAATTATCCAAGCCCGTTTCAGTTTGCTTCCAAAATAATAAAAAAAGAGGGAAACAAAGATCTTTTGTCATCTGGAGACAAAACGTGCAGCCAATCATGGGTCGACTCTTCGGCTACACATCAGAGAAAACGTTGCCTCTTACCTTAGTTCTCGTTCTCTATTTCTCCCAACAAAACACTTAGGGTTTACACTGCTCCCTATCCATCACACTCTACCCCAAAAACAGATCTCTCATAAAAAAATCTCTGAAAACTCTTGTTGCTACGTTTAATTGTTGGCATAATTTTTTAGCGCAAAAGTAAGAAGTCGTGCAACAAGTTACATGACTTGTGGAACGACTTGTTACAATACAGATTAGGAAAGAACTGAATGCTTTCCTATTTCGACGAAGCTTGGAGCGAAAGAAGAAAGACGCCACGAAGACTTGGAGCGCAAGAGAGTAACGTTGACAAGTCAGACGACTTCCAGCTGGCAGTAACACGTCAGCAATAGGCGGCAACTTTACTTGCCTGATTTATTCAGGAAGTCAGAACAGGCAAGACGACTTCCAGCTGTCGTGGAAGACGGCAACAACTTGCCTGACTTTCCTGTACCTGGTCCGAGAAGGATTAGGAATGTGAGCTGCTATAAAAAGCCCTTGGCTTCCCATCAGCAGATCATCCGTTCTGGTTCTAAATTGCAAGATTTCTCAGAGCTCTTAACCGTGCACCATCGGCGTGTTGAGAGTCTGATTAAGATTCGATAGAACGGTCTTTGCTCCGGTCAAACATAAAGTCGCGAAGAGTAAGTGTTTGGATCGGTTAGGGTTTTTGTTTGTGATTGAAGATTCACAACTCCGTCCAAGAAGACAACGACACCGAGCATAGGCTTGCTCGAAGGGTGGAATTGAGAGGATCTCAAAGACAGGGGGAGAGGCCCTTGGTCGAGGTTGTTCACGGTGAGATCTATAGTAGCTTAGGACAATAGCTTGTGTGATAGCTAGTTGGTGCTTGAAGTTGTACTATTGACTACCTATAGTGAAAACCTTTCCACTGGCAAAGTGCCCCCAAACGTAGGTGCGGAGTCACCGAACTGGGTAATCATCTCTGGTGTCGTTATTATTATCTGTCTATTACTTTGCTTACGGTTTCCACAAGAAGTCGATACACAAGTTAAAGACTTTGTGTTCGACTTCCTGACTCGGCTACGATTCAGAATTTCAATTGGTATCCGAGGAGGCACCTTAATCTCTTAGGTAATTTTCCTGCAAAATTCTGAGTAGCTAATATGAATTCGAAGGAAGGAGGATCTGTCAATCGTCCACCGGTGCTCGATGGAACAAACTATGGATATTGGAAAGCACGGATGTGTGCCTTCTTGAAGTCCCTCGACAGCAAAACCTGGAAATCAATCATCAATGGATGGGAGGAACCTCACTATGCTAATGCTCATGGAAATCAAACCAGCATCAAACCAGAAAAAGAGTGGAGCGCAGAAGAAGATGAAGCCGCTCTAGGTAACTCTCGTGCACTCAATGCTATCTTTAATGGTGTAGACAAGAATGTGTTTCGCCTTATCAACACGTGCACAAGTGCCAAAATTTCATGGGACACTCTTGTTGTTGCTTACGAAGGTACTTCCAAAGTCAAAGAGCAGAAGTTACAGTACCTCACGACTAACTTTGAGGCCCTGACCATGAATGAAGACGAGACTATTGCAGACTTTAATGTGCGCATCAAGGATCTGGCCAATGAATCATATTCACTTGGCAAACCTATGACCGATGAAGATTTGGTCAGAAAAACGCTGAGAGCTCTAAGTCCCAGATTCAAGATGAAGATAACCGCCATAGAAGAAGTCCATGACTTGAAGACACTGAAGTTTGATGAACTCATGGGCTCACTAATGACTTTCGAGCTCTCCCTACCTCTTATCGAGAAGAAACATAAAGGTGTGGCTTTCAAAAGTTCTACTCAGAAGAACTCGACGCACTCTGATTCGGATAGTGACATTGAGGAAACTACCGCCATGCTGGCCAAAAACTACAACAAAGTCATGAAAAGATTTGGCCAGATGACAGGGAGAAACGTCACCCGAGAAGTCAGAGACAAACCGCAGCACAAGTTTCAGAAGCTCGAAAACACAGCTAACGAAGGTAGACGAGGAGAACGAGCAGGTAAAGGAGTTCAGTGCTTTGAATGTGAGGGGTATGGACACATGCAGAAAGAATGTCCCAACTTCTTAAAAAAACAGAAAAATGGATTCAATGCCTCTCTAACTGACGATGAAGATGAGGAAGACAGTGACCTTGAGCATACAAGTAACTATGTTGCTTTCACTTCCTCCACAATAGATCAACCAGCTAAAAGCTCAAAGAAGTATGACTCTGATGATGAGCTATCCGATGAGACTCTCAACAACGCTTACAACGAATGGTATGTCAAGTGGCTTGAAGACTCTCAGGTAATCGAAAAATAGAATGCGCTCATCCTTACTCTTAATGAAGACAAGTCAAGACTTCTCGAAACGACTGTTGATCTTAAAAAGGAAGTAGCTCGACTAAAAGGCGAGTTAGAACAAGTCACGAAGTCAATGAAGATGATGAATCCAAGCACGGACACTCTAGATCAAATTCTTTCGATCGGGAAACCAGCCAGGAGTATGGAAGGTCTTGGATATTCGAAAGAAGCCTCATCATCAAACACCATCTTCGTCCCTCAGAAGTCTGTCTCCCAGATGCCCCGTCAGAAGTCTCCTAACTTCACGCCTGACCAAGCGACCAAAAAGCGACCAAGACATAACTGGGTTTGTCATCACTGTGGACGAAGAGGACATATTCGACCTTTCTGCTATCGTCTATATGGAAGGAGCGTATTCAAGCAAAGGACCACCATCAAAAAGGCACAACCTCGCAAAGAATGGCGAGTTAAGGAGGTCAACTATCGAGCTAATATCGCGTACACCGCTCTAAAGGCTTCAACCAGCAACGATTGGTACTTTGATAGTGGATCCTCTCGACATATGACGGGTAACATCTCATTCTTGGTCACTTTAATACCTTGCACAAATAGCTTCGTCACTTTTGGAGATGGAGTAAAAGCTAGAGTACTAGGGAAAGGAAAACTCAATCTTCCCAACTCAGCATGTCTGAAAGAGGCTCTACTGGTAGAAGGTCTTACAGCAAATCTCATCAGCATAAGTCAAATATGCGATTTAAATCTGGATGTCAACTTCACTCGTGACAAGTGCTCGGTCAAAGACGAACAACAGAAGGAAGTCATGACAGGCCATAGGTCCCTTTATAATTGTTATCTATGGTCCCCAACAGCCACAACCATGCCAGCCAAGTGCCTATTATCCAAAGCTCAAGAGACAAAGCTATGGCATCAAAAACTTGGTCACATCAAGCTAACATCGCTTACACCGCTTTAAAGGCCTCAACCAGTAACGATTGGTACTTCGATAGTGGATCCTCTCGACATATGACGGGTAACATCTCATTCTTGGTCACTTTAATACCTTGCACAAATAGCTTCGTCACTTTTGGAGATGGAGTAAAAGCTAGAGTGCTCGGGAAAGGAAAACTCAACCTTCCCAACTCACCATGTCTGAAAGAAGCTCTACTAGTAGAAAGCCTCACAGCAAGTCTCATCAGCATAAGTCAAATATGCAATTTAAATCTAGATGTCCACTTCACTCGTGACAAGTGCTCGGTCAAAGACGAACAACAGAAGGAAGTCATGACAGGCCATAGGTCCCTTTATAATTGTTATCTATGGTCCCCAACAGCCACAACCATGCCAGCCAAGTGCCTATTATCCAAAGCTCAAGAGACAAAGCTATGGCATCAAAAACTTGGTCACATCAATTTAAGGAGCATGCAAAAGATTCTCTCTGAAAAGGCGATCATTGGAGTTCCCAACCTCAAGATCATTGAAGGAAAAATCTGTGGCGAATGCCAGATTGGGAAACAAGTCCAGACGTCACACAAAAAGGTACAACATCTTACTACTTCTCGTGTTCTAGAACTTCTACATGTTGACCTTATGGGACCGATGCAAGTAGAAAGTCTAGGAGGAAAGAAGTACATATTTGTGTGTGTAGATGACTTTTCAAGATACACCTGGGTGGACTTTATCAGAGAGAAGTCAGACACCTTCTCAGTCTTTGAAGCCTTATGTCGAAGAGTCCAACGAGAAAAAGGAGAAGTCATTGGGAAAGTCGTCCGACTTCGGAGGGATCATGGAAAGGAGTTTGAGAACATTAGCTTCGCAAACTTTTGTGATGCTGAAGGTATTGGAATAGAGTGACTCTTCGCCTTGGAACTTCGCTCACTCTTTATGAAATATGGAGGGGGAGAAAGCCGAATGTCAAATATTTTCATGTCTTTGGATCAGTCTGCTACATACTCGGAGATAGGGAACCTCGACGTAAATTGGATCCTAAAAGCGACGAAGGCATCGTCCTCGGATACTCCAGAAATAGTCGGGCTTTTCGTGTACTCAACAAACGCACCCGGACTATCATGAAATCCATCAATGTCGTGATTGATGACAATAACGAGCAACCCAGTGACGAGGACGAAGAAGTCCTAAATCTCTCAGGAGATTTAAGGACCGCTCCCGGTCAATTTGGGTCAATTTTGTGAAAAATGGATAAAATTTTAAAAATTCGCGATTTCACCAAATTTTGACTCGAGAGTCACCGAGGACTACTATTTGAGCCATTTTAAGTTGAAATTGTAATATTATGGATATTAGGTTCATATGGAAGCTAAAATTTACCGAAACATCACGGTTCCGACGGTTTCGAAAAACGTGTCCGTTTCGGACGATTTCGGGTCCGAAATGACAAAAGTGGATTGTGGGACCCCCTACTTTACACATGGCATGATTCTAGAGGGGGGGGGGAGACTTTTGAGTGGTTAAAAATTAAATGGGTTAATTTAGATTTAAAAGAAAATGGGAAAAATGTATATTTAATTAGTTTAGTGTTTAAATAATGTAGTTTAAGTGATAAAGAGGGGGAGGGGGAGCCATACTCGGCAGAATCAAAGAGAAGGAGAGAGAGAGAGGAGGGCTGGCCGAGTGAAAAAGAAGGAAGAAGAGGAGAAGAGGTTTTGGCGATTTCCCGACGATCCGGCCGCGTGATCGACCATTTTCTTGCGTATTCGGGTTCCTCACATCATTGGCTACGGTAAGCAACTCATTTTTTCTCATCGTGATGAGTTTGAGTTGTGGGTTTGATGAGAAATGAGTGAAATGATGATGGAGTGGTGTTGTAGGGGTGTTTTGGAGCATTTTGGGACGTTTTTGGAATTTTCCGGCAGCCGGAGGGTTCGCCGGAGCTCCGGCCGGTCACCGGAGCTCCGGACAGAGTGGTGGCGCGCCGGAGGTGGGCCGGCAGTGGCCAGTGCCCTGCCATGGCTGGCCGTGGCAGCCCGTGGGCGACCGTGGGCGGTTTGGGCCTCTCGGGCCGTGAGTGGCCCGGGTGGTCCCACGAGCCCGGAATTCGGGTTTGTGAGTTTCGGGAGGTCTCGGGTAACCCTCGAATCGATATTTGGCACCCTTGGTGATTTTTGGATTTAAATTACGAAAATTGGAAAATGTGTGTCGAAATTTTAAATTGCGCGATTAAATTGCTCGGGTGTCGGAATTCGATTCCGTCAATTGCGTTGGTCCTCTCAAATATAATTAGGAATTTAGACACAAATTTGGGAATTTTCAGAGTCCCGAGGGACAAATTCACACAACCGGGCAGATTCGAATTAACGGGCAAAATGGGCTGTTCCGGGCCCATTTTGACAACTTAGGTTAATTAAGAAGTGTTGGAGTGAGCGATACTTGTCGGGGTGACACTTGGGTTTAATTTCGTGAAAATCCGGATTTCGGTTAGTCATTAAAACTTGTGATTTTGTCACTTTTAGATTCCTTTGACGACCGCGGGAAAGGAAAGGCATAGCTTGGCGTCGCGGAAATCTTAGGAGCGTACGTTGGGAAATTTGAGGTAGGGGGACATAGCTTACCTAGACTCATTCTCTTGATGCATTGATTGAATTTATTTGAGTATTTACTAGCGATAAAATGAAATGTTTGAACACCATTTGCTCGATGTTGTGAATTAAATAGCATGTTGATGTGTTGACATGAATGCCTCTCTATGAATTAGTTGAGTACCAAACTTGAACTGCTTGTGAGCACTTAGTTGTGCATGGTTATATTATTGCTTTTCAGACGATGACTTATTCCGTCTCGCACTTGTCTTGTTTGTGTGGATGTAAATACTTCTCTATGAACTAGTTTCTTGCACTTGGCTTATTTTCTGTGAATGTATCGAAGGGTGTTGGGGTGTGGTTGGTAAGGGTGTTGTGATGTGGAAGGGTGGAAAGGTGATGGGAGGCTGTGTGGTTGGATGGATAATCGAGTCAGGAGCGGTACCCCTCCTGGCCGTGATCGATTTCCATTCGGAGGTTGAACCGAGTCAAGGGTGGTACCCCTTGGCCGTGATCGGTTACCTCAATTGTATGGCTGTGTGGTTGGATGGATAGTCGAGTCAGGGGCGGTACCCCTCCTGGCCGTGATCGATTTCCATTCGGGGGTTGAACCGAGTCAAGGGTGGTACCCCTTGGCCGTGATCGGTTACCTCAATTGTGTGGTTGTGTTTGGATGGGCAATCGAGGCAGGAGCGGTACCCCTCCTGGCCATAATCGATTCCCATTCGGAGGTTGAACCGACCAAGGGTGGTACCCCTCGCCGGTCGTAATCGGTTACCTCGGGAGTTGTGACGTGGTTGGTGGATGAGTAGTGGAAGTGTTGTGATTCGTACTTTATTGGCTTCTTTGTGCTTACATGTATGTTTTTTCTCATCCTTGCTGTTTGTTTTAGTCTCTGGGTAGCGTGTTCACCCCTACTTGTAGTTGTGCAGGTTGGTGATCCTGAGTACACTTTTGGTGGGAGCTTTTGGGGATGTGTCGTGTCGACGCACTGTGTATTTTTGTTTTTGTTGGCTTTTGTAGACTCTGGTCTGAGTGATTTTCCATGTATATTTCTGTATCGCAACTTGTATAAAATATTTTGATGTAAATATTTGATTGACTGGCCATGTCGTGCCTCACTTTCATACGCGTTACTTGTTGGTTTAATACAGATTTTAAAAGGAGAAAGGGTATTGATGTATTTGTTGTAAGCAGGTTTCTTTATTTGATTCGTGCAATCCAATTTTGAACTAGGGACGCCTAAATCAAAATGAGATGGCCTCGTGCGAGAATAATTATGTTGTAATTTGAGGACGCTCGAGTTATTTCATAACTATATCGCATCGTGTTATTTCAAAGGTTTTAATTCTTCGGGTAACGACTTTAATTCGTTAAACCGGATTTTGGGGAGTTACAGTTTGGTATCAGAGGACTCAGGTTCAACACCTGTGCCTTACGTCGACACGTCGGGTAGAGTCAGTTGTAGGAAAGTTTGCGTGATTTTGGTCAATTTGGTCTTGTGGTGCGTGAATTGGTTGTTAGTGTGAGTTAAATGACGACTTGTGTGCGTGTGGTGACAATAAAATGACATGGTGACGGGTGGAGGAGTACCTGTGTTAAACTTGTGAAATGTTGATAGTGAACGTTACGGCATGAAAATGAGTGTTGGCACGTTGGTGTGAATCTTGTTTGTTAGGATTAGACTGTACTAGGATAACAATCAGTTAGTACGTAGAGTAAATGTGGAGAATGTGAGAAGTTCTCGTCGCCCTTTTGCGCGGTGTTCTTTTGAAAAGAAATCCTAACTATGAACCGTCTTTCGTGCAGTAGTGCACATGGCTCCGAGAACTAGGCGAGGTGGCGCCTTAAGGGGGAGAAGAGCACAGCGAGCGACGCATGAGCGTCCCAGGGCCGAACCCGGGGAGAGGACTACAGGGGTGGAGACGCCATCCACAGAGACTGCGTTAGGTAGCGCAGGACAGGCAGGGACCACGGCTGAGGTGCCCCCGTCCACTGCAGGGATCCCCGCTGTGGCTACCACCACTCCTCCCAGTGATCAGGTAGTGGGCGAGATACTGCGGTCGATACAGTCGTTAGCGGCCATGTTGGGACAGAGGGAGACCGTGCCCACGGCTCCTGAGATATCACCAGTGCCGCCAGAGGTACCTGCAGTGCACGCACTCCGAGACTTCCTGCGCCTGAACCCCCCAGCTTTCCATAGAGAGCCAGACCCTACGCGAGCTGAGCAGTGGCTGCGACAGATCACCCGCGACCTTGATACGTCGGGGGTTACAGATGGGAGGACCAGAATCACCTTTGCCGTCCATCAGCTCAGGGACGATGCATACTACTGGTGGGAGCGAGTTCGGACCAGAGTGGGAGAGGACTATGAGGATTTCAAGGAGATTTTCCTTGAGAGCTATTTTCCCGAGTCGGCACGGGATAGCCGTCAGCAGCAGTTCCTGGAACTGCGACAGGGTGCGATGACGGTGCTAGAGTACGAGGCACACTTCACAGCCCTGTCGAGATTTGCGCCAGACCTAGTGAGGTTCGAGGCGAGCCGATGTAAGAGGTTCGAGAGGGGACTACGACCAGAGATCTTCGACAGGATCCTCTCTCACCGGATCAGGGTGTACTCGGTGATGGTCGACACTGCAGCGGCCATCGAGGAAGGGATGGCAGAGGCACAGAGGCTCAGGGAGCAGAGACCCAGGCCGAGCAGCTTCACTAGGCAGACGGAGTCAAGGGACTTCAAGAGGCCTCGAGTTTCGAGCTTTCCTCCGCAGTCGTCGGGGAGAATGGTGTAGAGACCACTAGCATCGCTGGATACCGTGGAATCCAGCCCAGTAGGCCCAAGGTCACCACCGGTATGCTATAAGTGTCATCAGCCAGGTCACCTCTGCAGGGACTGCCCTCGAAACTGAGCACCTATGAGGCAGCTTTCGGGGGGAGCTCAGAGCGGTCAGTTCAGAGCACCAGTAGAGAGACCGAGCGGTCGGCCAGGACAGGCAGGCAGGCCTAGTTCTGGACCACCCACGTGCTTTAAGTGTGGACGTCCAGGACACCTCGCTCGGGATTGTTACTCTAGCAGAATCGGGAGTCAGGGCTCACGACAGCACTCTGCACCATCTGCACGGTCGTCAGCAGCACAACAGGATTCCCGACCCCGACAAGGGGCCGGACCAGCCCAGTCGACGAGATCAGGTACTAGTCGGGGCAGCCAAGAGCAGATGGACAGCAGGTCCAAGGTCGGGTCTACGCAGTGTCGGGTCATACCGAGCCTCCACAGTCAGAGGACCAGAGAGCAACTCAGGGTACATTCCTTGTTTTTAATTTGTGGGCATCCTTTCTTATTTACACGGTGCATCGAACTCTTTTATCTCAGCACAGTTTGCACGAGCACTAGGGTTGGTAGTCGACTCGCTGAGTCCGCCCTTGTGCGTCGATACACCTTTAGGGGACGGCACTGTTCTAAGTAGAATCTGCAGGGCCTGCGAAGTTAGAGTAGCAGACCACTCTCTTGTGTGGGACCTTATCGTGCTAGACATGACTACTTTCGACGTGATCCTCGGCATGGACTGGTTGAGGCGATACAGGGCTAACATCAATTGTTATCGGAGAAGGGTGACCGTATCGAGTGGGGACTCGATGATTTCATGTTCATTGGGTAGCCGGAGTGGAGTTCTTCTTGCGGCGTTGTCCACTACGGTTGACGGACCGAAGGACGGAGGCAGAGAGCTACCACGAGTTGTCGACGAGTTTCCAGACGTCTTTCCAGGTGATCTTAGCGGATTACCGCTAGTGCGCGAGGTGGAGTTCACTATCGAGTTGATGCCGGGAACCTCGCCGATCTCTGTGGCACCATATCGTTTCGCCGCCGCGGAACTGAGGAGTTGAAGAGTCAACTACAGGAACTGCAGGAGAAGGGGTTCATACGGCCGAGCACCTCGCCGTGGGGCGCTCCGGCATTGTTCGTAAAGAAGAAAGAGGGTTCGCTCCGGATGTGCATAGATTACCGGAAGCTGAACAGGGTGACAGTGAAGAATCGTTATCCGATGCCGCGGATAGACGATCTCTTTGATCAGCTCAGGGGATCGAGGTGCTTCTCCAAGATCGACTTGCGGTCTGGATATCATCAGTTGCGAGTACGGGAGGCAGACACCCCGAAGACTGCGTTCCGAACGCGGTATGGTCATTTCGAATTCCTAGTGATGCCGTTCGGCTTGACTAACGCCCCAGCGGCGTTCATGGATCTTATGACTCGCATCTTCCGACCTTACCTCGATCGATTCGTCATCGTATTTGTCGACGATATTCTCATCTACTCGCCGGACGAGGGGACTCATGATACGCATTTGAGGACTGTACTCTAGTTGCTGCGATCGCACCAACTTTACGCGAAGTTGGAAAAATGCGAGTTATGGCTAACCGAGGTGAGATTCCTTGGACATGTCGTATTTCGTGACGGCGTGTTTGTCGATCCGTCGAAGATCGACGCGGTCTCGAAATGGGCGCGACCGACGAGCGTTTTCGAGATCCGCAGCTTCCTGGGATTGGCAGGGTACTATCGGAGGTTCGTCAAAAACTTTGCGTGCCTCGCAGCACCTTTGACTCGCCTCACGCGGAAGGGAGTTAAGTTCGATTGGGATGAGGCTTGCGAGCGCTCATTCGCGGAGTTGAAGACTTGGTTGACCACGGCTCCTGTTTTGATAGTACCTGAGCGAGGGATAGGCTATGACGTTTACTGCGACGCATCCGGAGAAGGACTGGGGAGTGTTCTGATGCAGCAGAGTAAGGTGGTGGCTTTTGGGTCCCGACAGCTTAAAGTGCACGAGAGAAACTATCCGACACACGATCTAGAACTTGCAGCGGTCGTGTTCGCACTAAAGCTTTGACGTCACTATCTCTACGGTGAGAAGTTTCAGGTCTTTTCGGATCACAAGAGCCTGAAATATCTCTTTACCCAGAAAGACCTGAACATGCGACAACGGCGTTGGATGGAGCTGATTGAGGATTATGACTTCGATCTGCTATACCACCCGGGCAAGGCGAATGTGGTCGCCAATGCCCTCAGCAGAAAGTCACTCCATAGCCTTGTCTCCGTAGCAGTTTGGGAATGGAAGATGATGGGAGAGCTCAGCGAGTTCAGGTTTGAGTTGGAGGAAGTTACGGGACGAGTCGCACTGTGTTTATTGGTGGCGCAGCCTACACTGGTGAGTCGGGTGATTGAGGCTCAGATTGATGACTCAGAGACAGCAACGTTCCGGATGAAAATGGCTAGCGGAGTTGAGTCCGAGGGGTGGTCGATGGGCAACGATCAGGGCCTTCGTTTCCGGAACAGATTGTTTGTGCCCAAGAGTCTCCGCGAGGAAGTACTACGCGAGTCACACAACTCACGACTCGTTGTGCATCCTGGTGGGACTAAGATGTATCACGACATCAGGCACCATTTTTGGTGGAATGGGATGAAGCGGGAGATAGCAGGGTTCGTAGCTCGATGTCTCACTTGTCAGCAGGTGAAGATAGAACACCAGAGACCAGCGGGACCTCTACAACCGTTGGAGATAGCCGAGTGGAAATGGGAGCATATTACGATGGATTTCGTATGCGGACTGCCGAGGTCAGCAAGGGGTAACGATGCGGTGTGGGTGATAGTTGATCGACTGACTAAGTCCGCGTATTTCTTGCCAATGAGGATGACAGACTCGGTAGATAAGTTGAGCAGGCTATATGTACGCGAGATCGTGAGGTTTCACGGAGTGCCGGTGTCGATAGTATCGGACCGAGATCCTCGCTTTACATCCCGATTCTGAGATAGCCTACAGGGCGCGTTGGGTACGGATATTCGTCTGAGTACGGCTTACCACCCACAGACGGACGGTCAGTCAGAGCGGGTAATTCAGATATTAGAGGACATGCTCCGAGCGTGTATACTGGATTTCCATAGAGCGTGGGAGGATCATTTACCGTTGGCAGAGTTTGCGTATAGCAACAGTTACCAGGCTAGCATCGGGATGGCACCATTTGAGGCTTTGTATGGTAGACCGTGCCGATCACCAGTTTTTTGGGCTGAGGTGGGAGATAAGAGCCTACTGGGACCCGAGCTGGTAAGAGAGACTACTGAGAAGGTAGCCTTGATTCGAGAGCGACTGAAAACGGCGCAGAGTAGACAGAAGAGTTATGCGGACCGGAGACGTCGACCTCTCGAGTTTGAGGTAGGCGACCACGTCTTCTTGCGAGTGAGCCCGAAGAAAGGGCTAATAAGGTTTAAGAAGGCAAGAAGCGACGGTAAGTTGGCCCCGAGGTACATTGGCCCCTTCGAGATCACCGCTAGGATTGGAGTAGTGGCTTACATGCTCGCATTGCCGCCATCCCTTGCAGCGGTTCACAACGTATTCCATGTATCGATGCTGAGAAAATATCACCCTGACCCGTCGCACGTGATAGAGTGGGCTGAGTTGGAGTTGACCCCAGATGCCTCGTATGAGGAAAGGCCAGTTCAGATCTTAGACTCACGAGATCAGATATTGAGTGGCAGGACCATCCCACTAGTGCGAGTGCTTTGGCAATATCACGGTGTCGAAGAGTCGACGTGGGAGCGGGCAGATGAGATTCGTGCTAAGTATCCCCGCCTTTTCGAGAATTGAGGTACGTTTTAATTTCGCGGACGAAATTCTTTAAGGAGGGAAGGTTGTAAGGACCGCTCCCGGTCAATTTTGTGAAAAATGGATAAAAATTTAAAACTTCACGATTTGACCAAATTTTGACCCGAGTCACTGAGGACTACTATTTGAGCCATTTTAAGTTGAAATTGTAATATTATGGATATTAGGTTCATATGGAAGCTAAAATTTAGCGAAACATCACGGTTCCGACGGTTTCGAAAAACGTGTCCGTTTCGAACGATTTCGGGTCCGAAATGACAAAAGTGGATTGTGGGACCCCCTACTTTACACATGGCATGATTCTAGAGGGGGGGGGGGTGAGACTTTTTGAGTGGTTAAAAATTAAATGGGTTAATTTAGATTTAAAAGAAAATGGGAAATATGTATATTTAATTAGTTTAGTGTTTAAATAATGTAGTTTAAGTGATAAAGAGGGGGAGGGGGAGCCATACTCGGCAGAATCAAAGAGAAGGAGAGAGAGAGAGGAGGGCTAGTCGAGAGAAGAAGAAGAAAGAAGAGGAGAAGAGGTTTTGGCGATTTCCCGACGATTCGGCCGCGTGATCGACCATTTTCTTGCGTATTCGGGTTCCTCACATCATTGGCTACGGTAAGCAACTCATTTTTTCTCATCGTGATGAGTTTGAGTTGTGGGTTTGATGAGAAATGAGTGAAATGATGATGGAGTGGAGTTGTAGGGGTGTTTTGGAGCATTTTGTGACGTTTTTGAAATTTTCTGGCGGCCGGATGGTTCGCCGAAGCTCCGGCCGGTCAACGGAGCTCCGGCCAGGGTGGTGGCGCGCCGGAGGTGGGCCGGCAGTGGCCAGTGCCCTGCCATGGCTGGCCGTGGCAGCCCGTGGCAACCGTGGGCGGTTTGGGCCTCTCGGGCCGTGAGTAGCCCGGGTGGTCCCACGAGCCCGGAATTCGGGTTTGTGAGTTTCGGGAGGTCTCGGGTAACCCTCGAATGGATAGTTGGCACCCTTGGTGATTTTTGGATTTAAATTACAAAAATTGGAAAATGTGTGTCGAAACTTTAAATTGCGCGATTAAATTGCTCGGGTGTCGGAATTCGATTCCGTCAACTGCGTTCGATTCCGTCAAAATCCAGATTTCGGTTAGTCATTAAAACTTGTGATTTTGTCACTTTTAGATTCCTTTGACGACCGCGGGAAAGGAAATGCATAGCTTGGCGTCGCGGAAATCTTAGGAGCGTACGTTGGGAAATTTGAGGTAGGGGGACATAGCTTACCTAGACTCATTCTCTTGATGCATTGATTGAATTTATTTGAGTATTTACTAGAGATAAAATGAAATGTTTGAACACCATTTGCTCGATGTTGTGAATTAAATAGCATGTTGATGTGTTGACATGAATGCCTCTCTATGAATTAGTTGAGTACCAAACTTGAACTGCTTGTGAGCACTTAGTTGTGCATGGTTATATTATTGCTTTTCAGACGATGACTTATTCCGTCTCGCACTTGTCTTGTTTGTGTGGATGTAAATACTTCTCTGTGAACTAGTTTCTTGCACTTGGCTTATTTTCTGTGAATGTATCGAAGGGTGTTGGGGTGTGGTTGGTAAGGGTGTTGTGATGTGGAAGGGTGGAAAGGTGATGGGAGGCTGTGTGGTTGGATGGATAATCGAGTCAGGAGCGGTACCCCTCCTGGCCGTGATCGATTTCCATTCGGAGGTTGAACCGAGTCAAGAGTGGTACCCCTTGGCCGTGATCGGTTACCTCAATTGTATGGCTGTGTGGTTGGATGGATAGTCGAGTCAGGGGCGGTACCCCTCCTGGCCGTGATCGATTTCCATTCGGGGGTTGAACCGAGTCAAGGGTGGTACCCCTTGGCCGTGATCGGTTACCTCAATTGTGTGGTTGTGTTTGGATGGGCAATCGAGGCAGGAGCGGTACCCCTCCTGGCCATAATCGATTCCCATTCGGAGGTTGAACCGACCAAGGGTGGTACCCCTCGCCGGTCGTAATCGGTTACCTCGGGAGTTGTGACGTGGTTGGTGGATGAGTAGTGGAAGTGTTGTGATTCGTACTTTACTGACTTCTTTGTGCTTACATGTATGTTTTTTCTCATCCTTGCTGTTTGTTTTAGTCTCTGGGTAGCGTGTTCACCCCTACTTGTAGTTGTGTAGGTTGGTGATCCTGAGTACACTTTTGGTGGGAGCTTTTGGGGATGTGTCGTGTCGACGCACTGTGTATTTTTGTTGTTGTTGGCTTTTGTAGACTCTGGTCTGAGTCATTTTCCATGTATATTTCTGTATCGCAACTTGTATAAAATATTTTGATGTAAATATTTGATTGACTGGCCATGTCGTGCCTCACTTTTATACGCGTTACTTGTTGGTTTAATACAGATTTTAAAAGGAGAAAGGGTATTGATGTATTTGTTGTAAGCAGGTTTCTTTATTTGATTCGTGCAATCCCATTTTGAACTAGGGATGCCTAAATCAAAATGAGATGGCCTCGTGCGAGAATAGTTATGTTGTAATTTGAGGACACTCGAGTTATTTCATAACTATATCGCATCGTGTTATTTCAAAGGTTTTAATTTTCCGGGTAACGACTTTAATTCGGGAAACCGGATTTCGGGGCGTTACAGGAGAAGTGAGAGGAGAAGTCAGACCAGAAGTCAAGGACGATGAGCGCAACAAAGAGTCTGAAGACGAAAGCCAAATCATCCCGGATGAAGAGGCATCTCCTATAAGGCAAAGAGCTCCGTCAAGAAGAATTCAGAAGAATCATCCACCCCAGGATGTGATTGGAGACATTAATGAGGGAGTTCGGACTCGACAAAAGGCATCTCTTGACTACCAAGAGATGATAGGTAACGTTTGCTTTATTTTGAGCCAAAGAATATACAAGAGGCCATCAATGACGAGTACTGGGTCTGCGCCATGCAAGAAGAATTGGTTCAATTTGCAAGGAATGAAGTCTGGGAACTAATACCCAGGCCTGACAATGTCAATGTCATAGGGACAAAGTGGATATTTAAAAACAAGTCTGACGAGCAAGGAAACATCACTCGAAACAAAGCAAGACTGGTAGCTCAAGGATACACACAAGTCGAAGGAGTCGACTTCGAAGAAACTTTTGCTCCAGTAGCCAGACTGGAAGCCATACGACTTCTTCTCGGCATCGCATGTCATCTGCGTTTCAAACTCTACAAAATGGATGTAAACAGTGCCTTCCTTAATGGATATCTGAACGAAGAAGTCTATGTAGCCCAACAAAAGGGATTCGAAGACCATGACTCTCCGCACCATGTCTACAAGCTAAAGAAAGCTCTCTACAGTCTCAAACAAGCTCCACGAGCATGGTATGATTGTCTTACCCAATTTCTTGTACATAATGACTATATTCGAGGGGGAGTAGACAAAACTCTCTTTGTGAAGAAAGAAGGAAGGGACATCATGATTGCTCAAATATATGTCGACAACATTGTATTTGGAGGGAAGTCAGACAAGATGGTGGAACGTTTCGTCCAACATATGCAGTCTGAATTTGAGATGAGCATGGTCGGTGAGCTCACATACTTCCTAGGCTTCCAGATCAAGCAGATGTCAGATGGAATATTTATCTCCCAGAGCAAATATGCAAAGAACATTGTCAAGAAGTTCGGGTTAGAAAAAGCTTCGCACAAGAGGACTCCTATTGCCACACATGAAAAATGCACAAAGGACGAGATGGGAGAATCAGTTGATCAAAGCCTTTATCGAAGCATCATAGGAAGTCTCCTCTATCTAACAGCAAGTCGACCCGACATCGCTTACTCCGTGGGAGTCTGTGCTCGATACCAAGCCAATCCAAAAGTCAGTCACTTGGCTCATGCAAAGAGGATCATAAGGTACATCTCGGGAACCACTGAATTGGGTTTGCTATATTCCTTTGATACCTCTCCTACTCTTGTTGGATACTGTTATGCCAACTGGGCGGGAAGCACACCAGATCGAAGAAGTACTTTTGGAGGTTGCTTCTACCTTGGGAACAATCTTGTGTCTTGGTTCAGCAGAAAGCAAAATTGCATTGCTCTGTCTACTGCTGAGTCCGAATATATTGCTGCTGGAAGCAGTTGCACACAGCTTCTTTGGATGAAGCAAATGTTGGCAGAGTATGGAGTCAAGCAAGAAGTCATGACTTTGTTCTATGACAACATCAGTGCAATCAACATCTCGAAGAATCCAGTCCAACATAGCAAGACAAAGCATATTGACATCAGGCACCACTTTATTCGTGAGCTTGTAGAAGACAAGAAAATAAAGCTTGAGTACCTACCCAATGAGAAACAAGTCACAAATATCTTTACAAAAGCATTAGATGCTAACAGGTTTGAAAGTCTGAGGTCAACCCTTGGACTTTGCTGTCACGAGTAACCAAAAGTCAAGCGAGAAGAGGGAGAGCTTTTGAGTGAATTTTTGCTCTATCTCTATCTGGATCAGCAAGGGTTCACAAAATCTAGCCGGGCCCAAATCGCATTATCAGAAGCCCAGGCGGAATTATTTGTTTAAAAATTCAAAAAGGGAATGATTGGAAAAACTGACGACTATCCAATTAACTCTCAACCCCCTTCAACTTCCGCAGAAAAAGCCTGCACAATCCTCTCCATCTTCCCCAAAACTGCTAGGGCACCTCGAAAAGGCTAAAACGAATCTGCGTCTGAAAGTTTTTTTTTTTGCTCTTCCTTCCAAAACAAAAACAATCGAGCAAATGGTTGGAACAAGAAGCGGGCGTATACCATCGGCATCCAAATTACGAGCAAAGATGCGTGTGAAGATGATCGCTCGAAAACTGTCGGCCTCCAAATCGATGACAAACAAGCATGGAGTAAGGATTCGAGGAGGAAAAGTCTTAGGGGAAAGTTCGGCAGCACCTCAGGGAGTAACGACTTCACCTCCAACTATCACACTAGAAGAGGCAACTCACGTCGTTGAGAAGGACGACACTTTAGCCGCATCTGCGAACAAAGAAGAGGAAGCTTCTCACTCTACTCCGACTCCAACACAAGGTAACTCTGCTATCCTCTCTGAAGAAAACATAGTAGAAGTAAGCATGCCTGTAGAGGGTTTAGAAACCCTTGTTCCTGAAAGTTAAGGCACTAGCACCAAGTACCAATCCAGCCCCTATAAGTCGACACCAGCACCAGAGAAATCTCCTCTAAACGAGGACTTACGGAAAGAAGGAAGTTCCCATGTCGCCCCGAACAGTGATTCAGGGCTTAATGAAAATCCGGAAGCCATTCCAGAAGTCACTCGACCTTTAGAGGAACTTGTTAACATTGAAGAAATTGTCGACACTGAGACCATGGAAAAGGAAGAAGTTGTGCCCAAAAGGGCTGAGAGAAGGAAGCTACCAACACGAAGGTTGGTTGATGAAGAAGAAGAACCTCAACTACCGAGGAGATTGACCCCAAAAAGGAAAGCCACAGAGAAAGGAGGAGCATCTGCTTCCAAACAACCGAAGAAGTCAAGAAGGAAGTCACTGACTACTGTAGTAACCTCTGCTCCTGAAGAAGAGGAATCTGAAGAAGAAGACACCCAGATTGTGCTACCACGAGTCAAAAAGGCAATGGGAGGGCAGAAACTCCCCAAGTATATGCCTAAAGCCCCTACAGACAATGCCTATTTCCACTCTGTAGACAATGCCGTTAAGTGGCAGTATGTCTACCAACGCAAGATCTATCCAGAAAGAGAACTTATCTGAAGAGAAGGCCTGACCAACACGGTCATAAATATTGGGCCATTCTACCCTGCATTGGTCAGAGAGTTTATTGTCAACCTTTCAAGCGAGTTTGATGATCCAGAAGATTCTGAATACAGAAAGGTGTTCGTTCGGGGAGAATGCTTCGAAATTTCTGCCTCAACCATCAATGGCTATCTTGGCAGAGAAGACCCAGAAGTCACTCCAGAAGTCCCGCACTTGAACAAAGTAGCGGTCGAGATCACTGGAGGACGAAAGAAGGTCTGGCCCGTCAAAGACACAATTGCGGCTACTGATCTGACTTCCAAATACTCAATTCTTTACCGCATTGGCTTGGCAAATTGGGCACCTTCTACGCATGGGTCGAGCATCAAAACCGAATTGGCGAAACTCCTTTACCAAATAGGTACGCAGTCTTCTCTTGATATTGGCGCATATGTTATTGAACATCTAGTCGAGCATGCCAAATCATGCGCTATCAAACTTCCTATCGGGTTTCCTTCATTGATCACCGGTCTCCTTCTTCAACAATGTCCCCACATTGTTCGAGCATCGGATATTCCGGGTAAGAAGCCATTGCCCCTTGCTATCAGCCTCAAGAACTTCGAAGGCAAGCAGTTGAAGGACCTCGGACTTCCTATGGCCAAAGCATCAGGAGCTGGTTCAAGCTCTCGACCCTCAGGACCAATTGACACTAGGATGGAGGAAGAATTGGTTGAGATGATCGACGATCTGGAGAAGTCAATTGCGATGCAATCAACCCGCAAAGTCTCCTGTGAAGCTCTTCTCGATGACCTCCGCTCTGCTGCTGCTGCTGCTGAAGAAGATGTTGACGACTCCACGTCGTTTTAAGTATTTCTCTGAATTTGTTATGATAAATTTGTTCCACACACTTTTAAATCCTCGGGGACTATTCGAGTTATTTTCCGCACTTTATGACTGTTTATTTTGGGATACTTTGCTCATGTTTGAGCTGGATATTTGCTCATGTTTGAGCTGTTCATTTTGCTCATGGTGTGAGCTGGTTTTACCCTACTGTTTAGTCAAATTTCATTATATGATTACCTTTGGCAATATTGTTAGACAAACAGGGGGAGATATAGATAGGCTACGCCAGGAGTTACGCCAGAAGTCGCTCCAGAAGTTAAAGCTCCAGAAGCTGCTCCAGAAGATAAACCAGAAGTCGTACAAGAAGTCGCATCAGAAGTCACATAACTTGCCGTGTGCGTAACTGCCTCAAGGTGACGACGATGTGCCTGCTTGGAGAAAGAAGTCACATTACTTGCTGTGCGTAACTGCCTCAAGGTGACGACGATGTGCCTGCTTGGAGAAAGAAGTCACATCACTTGCTGTGCGTAACTGCCACAAGATAAATCACTTGCGGTGCGTAACTGCCACAAGATGACGATGTGCTTAAAAAGGTGTTTGCCTAAAAAATTGCCAAAGGGGGAGATTGTTGCTACGTTTAATTGTTGGCATAATTTTTTAGCGCAAAAGTAAGAAGTCGTGCAACAAGTTACATGACTAATGAAACGACTTGTTACAATACAGATTAGGAAAGAACTGAATGCTTTCCTATTTCGACGAAGCTTGGAGCGAAAGAAGAAAGACGCCACAAAGACTTGGAGCGCAAGAGAGTGACGTTGACAAGTCAGACGACTTCCAGCTGGCAGTAACACGTCAGCAATAGGCGGCAACTTTACTTGCCTGATTTATTCAGGAAGTTAGAGCAGGAAAGACGACTTCCAGCTGTCGTGGAAGGCGGCAACAACTTGCCTGACTTTCCTGTACCTGGTCCGAGAAGGATTAGGAATGTGAGCTGCTATAAAAAGCCCTTGGCTTCCCATTAGCAGATCATCCGTTTTGGTTCTAAATTGCAAGATTTCTCAGAGCTCTTAACCGTGCACCATCGGCGTGTTGAGAGTCTGATTAAGATTCGATAGAACGGTCTTTGCTCCGGTCAAACATAAAGTCGTGAAGACTAAGTGTTTGGATCGGTTAGGGTTTTTGTTTGTGATTGAAGATTCACAACTCCGTCCAAGAAGATAACGACACCGAGCATAGGCTTGCTCGAAGGGTGGAATTGAGAGGATCTCAAAGACAGGGGGAGAGGCCCTTGGTCGAGGTTGTTCACGGTGAGATCTATAGTAGCTTAGGACAATAGCTTGTGTGATAGCTAGTTGGTGCTTGAAGTTGTACTATTGACTACCTATAGTGAAAACCTTTCCACTGGCAAAGTGCCCCCAGACATAGGTGCGGAGTCACCGAACTGGGTAATCATCTCTGGTGTCGTTATTATTATCTGTCTATTACTTTGCTTACGGTTTCCACAAGAAGTCGATACACAAGTTAAAGACTTTGTGTTCGACTTCCTGACTCGGCTACGATTCAGAATTTCAACTCTCTACCAAAACAACAATTGTGAGGATCAAGCATGTCGTAAAAAGAATCAGAACCCCTAAACCAATTCGAAATCAGTTTGGGGTCAAGACGCGCAGAGCAAGGTTTTCAGAAGATGGATCTAAAAATCCACAGAGCGAGCCATTAACGGACAGAAACAAAAACACAGCAGACTTGGGTAAGGAGCAGGATGCTCAAACACCTCTCGACTCCTCTGATGAGACTATGAAACAGATTTATGAGGATTCATCAGAAGAAACCCACACGAAGAGTGAGGATAATATCACTCTCGGAAATCTAATGGCTAGGAAAAAGGCTGAGAAAAGAAATGAGCTGCAGGATGAGGAAGAAGAAAGTCCAGAAGAACCCCTGAAAAGGAAAAGGAGGGTTCCTGAGATTGCTGAGGCACCTGTCCCAACGACAGAAAAAACTAAGAAGAAGAAGACCACACTGCCTACAGTAAAAGTTCCGTTTACACCAGAAGAGGAGGAAGAAGAAAGTGAAGATGAGAACTTGTTAGATTTCCCAAATCGAAGCACCAGAAAAAGGGTAGGAAGACAAAGAATTCCTAAAGACGTTCCGGATGTACCAATAGACAACATCTCGTTTCATTTTTCCGAAGGAGCCAGCAAATGGAAATATGTGTGCAACCGCATCATATACCCTGAAAGAGAGCTCTCTTCCGAGGCCAAAGAGATGAAGATCATCATTGAGCTACTACGCGGGGTAGACCTCCTCAAAACCATGTCAGACATTGGTACCCACTATCCCTCTCTCGTAAAAGAATTCTATGTGAATCTTCCAACCACGTTCAATAACCCAGATGATCTAGAGTATAGAAGGGTGTTTGTAACATGTCACGACAAGGCTCCCACCTATGAACCGAATCACTCAAGAAATCTCTAGAGGAAGAAAGAAGGCTTGGCCAACCAAAGGATCCATGGCCTCATCGGAGCTCACGGTCAAGTACTTTATCCTCTACCGCATTGGCATAACAAATTGGGTACCCTCCTCTCACGCCTCTAGCATCAACGCGGATCTAGCCAAACTCATCTACCAAATCGGTATGAATCTTCCTCTAGACTTTAGGTCACTTGTTGTTGAACATCTAATAAAACATGCGAGGTCATATGTTGTCAAACTGCCCATTGGATTTCCCTCTCTTTTAACTGGCATACTTCTTCAACATACCATTATTCGTGACAATGATGCTGTTGGCGAATGCCCGTTAGTGCTTCATATTAGCCCAAAGCTGTTTGAAGGTAAGCATATCAAAGACCTTCCACATCCGGCTACAAAAACCTTTGAAAGAGGAAGTAGCACTAGCCCAACCAGGTCCATCAAAGATAGGACGGTACACGAGCTAATGGATGGTATAGCTGATCTAAAGACCATCATCCATACTCTAGCAAGCCGGAAGGCCACTTATGAGCAGCTCCTCAAAGACCTATTGGCTATACCTGAGGAAATCCCTACTGCTAAAGAAGAAGTTGCTACCTCCTCCTGAAAACAGACCAGTTACTTATCTTGTCCCTACAAAACTCATTCATTTTTGAACTCTTGAATCCTCAGGGATTGTCTGGGTTACTTTTTGAACAATGTTTTTGCTCCTTGGTGGAGCTGGATATTTGCCTCGTGTTTAGAGGTTGGATATGTTGTTTGCTCTAATTTTTCTGTGCTCATCCTTTGCCATTTTAGAGGCAATCAGTGTAGGGTTTTGGAGCGTTCTAGATCGTCGAGATAGCGGAAGCAATAAAAGATAATCTACTCCAAACCTTGTCCAAGAACATTTAAACCATTAAATCCCAAAGCAAAATCTATTCCACAAGATGTTTACCTTTAAGTCTTGTTTGAATCGATAAAGAAGAACGTTCGGATCTTCTTCTCTAAAGCAAGTCCACACCAAGAGGATGATCTTCAAGATCCTTCACTTAATTGCCTACTAGAACAATTAAATGAAGAACAAGAGAGCAAGATGGAGGAGAGGAGCTAGGGTGGCCGGCCACAATGAGAGAGAGAGGTTTTTGTGTGAGTTTTGTGATTAAGTGATTAATGAATTAAAGTCTTGCATTTAATCCATCATCCAACTCACAAGTATGGGTTAAAAGTGATTGGTATGGGCTTAAAGGTGCTTTAACCCATACCCCTTAAATCACTCACCTCTTAATCCACAATCACCAACTAAGCATGGTGTTGTGTGGCCCCCACAATGGCCCCACCATGTAGGCCGGCCATATGGTCTTATTGGGCCCTTATTGGGCCGGCCATGAGGCTTCATGGGCCGAGCCCAATGGGCCCTCCCATGTTGTCTCATGCCGCGTCCAAAAGTTGCCCGACCCTTTTGTCGTTACTTATCAAACAAAGTCCGACGCGACATCGACGAAAAACTCAATTTTTCTCGATTCGCTAATTATTCTCTCAAACCGAACCTATGGCACAAAACTTCCAGTTTTGTCCACATACTACTCCTTAAGAAACATCAATGTTTCCTTGTCTCATGTTATCCGTCTTGTATGTGTGTGACCCTCTAGGCTCATGCCACCGTTGGCAGATCGGCGCAAGACTCGCTCTTGCCCGATCCATCATAAGTGGTCTCTAATAAAACATTATGATTACCCAAGGTGCACGATGATCGATGATTCGACTTAACCTTTGTGCGTACAAGTCACCATCCTTTTATCTCTAGATATCCCGATTGATCTCAAGGCATAGAGTCGTCTCCCTTGTTCAATCAATCATTGTTACTTGATATGCGAGATGACTGAGAAATGATAACCCGTATCATTTGCAGGGCCATGCTTTTCTTCTCAGTCAGTCTCCATCAAGAGGCCTTCTAACGGATATCTTTCCCATACTGTAGTATGAGGGATAAATCCCTTAGCCGTCTTTCGTGTCACTCATGCAACCCGTTCCGCCACCCAATCATGCCCTTCATAGCAATCCTTTTACAGAAAACGTTTGGCGCAAGTTAAAGCCATACGTTCATTGCACAGTGATCACAAAGACTCCTTGGTCTAAGGACGTCGTGACAAGCTATCGCATCTGAATATGTTTATGGCTTAATCTATGAAAACACTATTCAATGCGGGTCGTCCGATATCAATCACCTCATGATATCTATGATATGGTTCCAGGATCCCACATCCCTATGACAAGTAGAACTACGTCATTAAGAACCATCCTCATACTGGTCGCTTTCAGGGAAGCATACGTTGACCAGGGACTCGTTAAGTGTGATCCGTACAGATTTATGGTTCTACTACTTTAGTGTTCATAAATCAGATCTTGCTTAACATATTACTTCAACACATAAGTAATATAAAGTCGTTTATATTTATTCATTACAAACGATGATATTTGTACATAGACGTTTACAGGCTAATACCAATTGGACTAGGGCACAAATGCTATCAATCTCCCACTTGCCCTAAGCTCCAATCTAAGTCCCAGTCTATACCCAATGACCTAACATGTTTTTCATGTTTATCTTGATGAAGAGCCTTGGTCAATGGGTCGGCTGTGTTATCATCTGTTGCAACGTAGTGGATCTTCACGTCACCTCTAGCAACTATGTCGCAGATGATGTGATACTTTCTGAGTACATGTTTGGATCTATTATGTGCCCTGGGCTCCTTAGCTTGCGCAATAGCCCCGGTGTTGTCACAATAAAAGTCTACTGGGTTAGACGGGTTTTTAATTACACCTAACCCAGCCATGAAACTCCTGATCCATACAGCCTCTTTTGCCGCCTCACATGCGGCAATGTACTCAGCTTCCGTCGTAGAGTCGGCAATGGTATCCTGCTTCTTGCTTTTCCAGCTGAATGCTCCACCGTTCAACATAAACACATATCCCAACTGACTCTTAAAGTCATCGGGGTCAGTCTGGAAACTAGCGTCGACATATCCTTTGACGACGAGATCATCATTTCTGCCCCCGTATACAAGAAAGGCATCCTTGGTTTTTCTCAAATATTTGAGAATCGCCTTGACAGCCATCCAGTGTGCCTCACCGGGTTTGGATTGATGTCTACTGGTACAGCTTAGGGCAAACGAGACATCTGGTCTCGTGCATATGGGATCTCATTCATTCTTGCTAGCTCTGCAGGTGTCTCAGCACCCTGCTTCTTGCTAATCTTCACGCCATGACGCATGGGCAGCAATCCTTTCTTTGAATCTTGCATTGAGAATCGTCTCAACACCTTGTCTATATAAGTGCTTTGACTTAAGCCCAAGACCCGCTTGGCACGGTCTCTATATATCTTGATTACCAAGATGTAAGAGGCCTCGCCTAAGTCCTTCATTGCGAAACACTCACCTAACCAAGTCTTCGTTAAGAGCAAGGTAGGGACGTCGTTTCCAATGAGCAGTATGTCATCAACATAAAGCACTAAAAAGATTATATTGCTCCCACTTGCCTTTTTATACACGCAAGGTTCATCATCGTTCTTGACGAAGCCAAACCGTTTTACTACTTCATCAAAACGGTGATTCCAACTCCGAGATGCTTACTTCAAACCATAGATTGATTTGAGCAACTTGCAAATCTTTCCCTTATTCTTTGGATCCTCAAAACCCTCAGGCTGGGACATATAAACGTCCTCAGCTAACCTCCCGTTGAGGAAGGCGGTTTTGACATCCATTTGCCATATCTCATAGTTGTGATATGCTGCTATGGCAAGAAGAATGCGGATAGATTTGACCATAGCTATTGGAGAAAAGGTCTCTTCATAGTCAATTCCGTGGATTTGTCTATAACCTTTCGCTACCAGCATCGCTTTATAGGTCTGAGGTTTGCCATCCATGTCAATCTTTATTTTAAAGATCCATTTACACCCTATGACCTTAACATCAGGGGTATGATCTACCAAGTCCCATACTTGATTATCTGACATGGATTGCATTTCTTCCCTCATGGCTTCCAGCCATTTCTCAGAGTCGGTTCCGTCCAAAGCCTCTCGAAAGGTAGCTGGATCATTGTCCACTAGTACTAAACCATCACCTTCAGTTACTAAGAAACCGTATCTGACAGGTGCATCACTTATCCTTTCAGAGCGCCTCGGACCGTCCTCATTAACTGCAGCTATGGGTTCTTGCTCAATGACCACTTCTGGCTCTACCTCTTCTAGTGGGTCCTCTTGTGGTTCCCGAGTGACCATCTCATCTAGAACTTCATCTAGATGAATAGCCCTCCCACTGACTGTCTTGGAAATGAACTCTTTTTCCAAGAATGTCCCACCTCGAGCGACAAAAACTTTATTTTCGCTCGGTTTGTAGAAGTAGTATCCTTTTGTTTCTTTTGGATATCCGACGAAAGTGCATTTATCTGATCTTGGTTCGAGCTTGGTTGCAAGCAACCTTTTAACATAAGCCTCGCAACCCCAGATTTTAAGGAAGGACAAAACGGGTTTCTTCCCGTACCATTTTTCAAATGATGTCCCTTCCACTGCTTTCGACGGAGCCCTGTTTATTATGAAAGCGGCCGTTTGCAGAGCATAACCCCAGAAGGAGATCGGGAGATCAGTGAGACTTAACATTGATCGAACCATATCTAACAATGTTCGATTCCTCCGTTCGGACACACCATTAAGTTGCGGTGTTCCTGGCGGAGTCCACTGAGATAATATTCCACCTTCAGTAAGATAACTAAGAAACTCCTCGGATAAGTATTCTCCACCCCGATCAGAACAGAGTACCTTGATACTCTTTCCGAGTTGGTTTTCTACTTCAGTCCTAAACTCTTTGAATTTATCAAAAGCTTCGGACTTATGTCTCATGAGATAGACATAACCATATCTACTGAAATCGTCAGTAAATGTGATAAGGTAGCCTAAACCCCCTCTGGCATGCGTACTCATTGGTCCACATACGTCTGAATGTATTAGACCCAATAAGTCACCTGCCCTCTCACCTAAACCAGTGAAGGGCGCTTTAGTCATCTTGCCCATCAAACAAGCTTCGCATCTTTCAATCGTTTGGAATTCGAATTGACTTAGAAGTCCGCGCTTATGAAGCGCTGAGATGCGTTTCTCATTTATGTGACCTAGACGACAATGCCAGATAAGAGTTTGGTCTAAACCATTAGTTTTAAATCTCTTAGCATTTACATTATAGAGCATGTTGGATTTCGAGTTTTGCATATTCAATATGTATAATCCTCCAACAGTGCGAGTATTGCCATAATATATGTTGTTGCGCATAATATCAAAAAACCCGTTCTTAATATTGAAATAATATCCCTCTATTTCAAGAAGAGAAATTGAGATAATATTCCTGTTGAAAACAGGTACGCAAAACACATCATTAAGTTCAATTACAAGCCAACTGGGCAAAACAAGGTTCACAGAACCCACGGCAGTTGCGGCAACTCTGGTATTGTTCCCAACTCTTAGGTCCACCTCGTTTTCCCTTATATCTCTTCTACTGTGTAACACCTGCACATCAGCACAGACATGAGACTCAGCTCCAGTGTCTAGTACCCAGGTATTAATTGTAGAAAGATATAGCTCTAATGGAATACCTGATGAAGCAGAGGCCCCACCGCCCTTCTTCTGGTCCTCCTTCAACTGCTGACAGTCTTTCTTCCAATGACCAGGCTTTTGACAGTAGTAACAGACCGACTCCTTTGCCTTCCCTTTGCCTTCCCTTTGCCTTGTACGGACATGTGAGGTCTAGGAATAAATGGTCGTCTGTTCCTCCCTGCGAGGTGTCTTGGGCCTTTACCCTTGCCACCAACAGCTTTGAAGCTGGGTCCCTTCTTGACCATGAAGACATTTTTGGACGAACTGCCCCTTATGCTCTTCTCGGCAGCTACTAGCATGCTGTGCAACTCCGACGCGGTCTTGTCCATATCATGCATGTGATAGTTCATGACGAACCCACCATATGCATGAGGAAGGGATTGCAGAATAAAATCCGCAGCCATTTCCTTTTCCATAGACATACCGATACTAGTCATATGGTCAAAATGCCCCTTCATCTGTAGGACGTGAGGACCTACGGAGCTGCCTGCTGACATCTTGCAGGCTATGAGTTCTCGGAGAACGGTGTATTTTTCAATACGTACTTTCTCCTTGAACATATCCTTGATCTGTGCAAACATTGCAAACGGATCATGGGATAGCTCCATAAACTGCTTTTGGAAGTCCGCCTCCATGCAGCCCAGCATGACACACGCAACGTCGATAGAGTCGCTAAGGTGTTTCTGGTACGCATCCTTAACGACCCTCGTTGCGTTGGCAGCTGGCTCCTCAGGGATAGCCTTATCAAGGACGTACTCCCTGCGTTCCATTTTTAACACAAGTCGTAAATTTCTGTCCCAATCTAGATAATTTGTCCCGTTGAGTTTACACTTCTCGAGTATAGTCCTTAATGACAAATTAGACGAGTTTGTTGAATTACTAGCCATTTCTACACGAAGAAAGTAAATTTAATCAGAATAGTTGAATAAATTTACGAAGATCCGAATTAAACACCAACCATCAGATTCTAAGATTTAGAATCTTTTAAACCAAGATCCCTTATTCGTCATTTGAAGTGCGCTAAGGAGCACCGCTCCAATTGACTTATTTAGGTAGGACGTCCGTCCAATTACAACCCGTGTAACTCTCAGTCAGGGTATGTGTAAAACACATGGCTTACCCTTCCGATGCCCCAGCTCGACCTCAGGCCAAGAATCGTGGTTGAGTCAACCAACTTTCACTAACGAGTTAACTTTGTGCAGATGCTCCGCTAAGGCGCACGACATCCCACAAAGTTTACCATTCCCATCTAGAACCCATTCGATCGATGCCCCGCTAAGGCGCACGACACCGATAAAATGTTTCTACATGGGTGTGAATTTGGGTGGCATCTCACTTGACTCAAATTAACTTGTAATTTGGTTGTGTTTAATAATTCGAAAGTATTTGGTACAATTACGAACCCGTCACCAAGAACCAGTGTTGTGACGTTTCTAATTGTATCATATACTATCTTCATTTAAACCCGTCATTTGCAAGCCGTGCAAATACGTTTCAAATTTGAACTCATCCATCACAACCCGTGTGATAATAGTTCGCAACGCTTTAAACATGCAAACAATTAAAGTTGATTTTAATCTTTGCATGTGAGGTGATCGCTTATAAACTTATAAACTAATCATGCAAGCATGCAATTAATTAAATAATTCAAGCAAGCATCCATAAAGCGTTAAATATGCATTTTATAGCCCATCCTAATCTTAGGATTCTACGAGTCTTCACATCTTCTCGTCTTTCTCATTCGGGCTCCCACTAGCTCTTGGACTTCCTCCAAGACCGTCATCGTGCTCGATTTTCCATCCTTCTTGTCTTTGAGTAATAATTACAATTAATACTCGGTTCGTAGACCGGATAAAAAATAATTACACTTTATGGGCTCGAATAAAAGAATAATTACACGCTAACACTAACGGTATGCAAACCGTGAAAGTGATAAATCTAATGGGCTACTAATGCATCATACATTTCATCACATCATCCAACATGTTATCACACAAACATGTTATCAAATAATATGCAATAATTCCGGTTTTAATTTTGCCAAGTTGCTTGGTCGGGTTTATCGAAACTAGACCTTTTCGAAAAACGGTTTATCGAAACCGATTAAATTTTGAAAGTTTTCGAAATATTGGATCGCGGGTTCGTGACACGGATCAAACACCACGCACGAACCAAATCGGGCCAAGCCAATGGGCCAAAGGCCCATTGGGTCGAGCCCAACATAGCACGGGCCGGTTTTGGCCTTGGAAGGCCGAAACCGCCTTGCCGCCACTCTCGGCCTCGCCCGAGAGTGGGAACGGGCTCGGTCACCGCCGGCCTCCCCGGCCTCCGGTGACCTCCGTTCGGTACCTCCAATCCGGCTCCCCGAGAGTCCCTTCTCGGACCCGACAAATCCAATAATTTCCGAAAAATTCCAAATTTAATATATTTTTCAAAAATAACATATTTCATACAAATCTCCCAAAAAAGCATTAAAATCATGTTATCAACATTTGGCATGCAAATAATCACAAAACCGAAATAAATTCAACAAGACAAAGATTAAGAGGGTAACCAACCCTCTGATACCACTGTAGGGTTTTGGAGCGTTCTAGATCGTCGAGATAGCGGAAGCAATAAAAGATAATCTACTTCAAACCTTGTCCAAGAACATTTAAACCATTAAATCCCAAAGCAAAATATATTCCACAAGATGTTTACCTTTAAGTCTTGTTTGAATCGATAAAGAAGAACGTTCGGATCTTCTTCTCTAAAGCAAGTCCACACCAAGAGGATGATCTTCAAGATCCTTCACTTAATTGCCTACTAGAACAATTAAATGAAGAACAAGAGAGCAAGATGGAGGAGAGGAGCTAGGGTGGCCGGCCACAATGAGAGAGAAAGGTTTTTGTGTGAGTTTTGTGATTAAATGATTAATGAATTAAAGTCTTGCATTTAATCCATCATCCAACTCACAAGTATGGGTTAAAAGTGATTGGTATGGGCTTAAAGGTGCTTTAACCCATACCCCTTAAATCACTCACCTCTTAATCCACAATCACCAACTAAGCATGGTGTTGTGTGGCCACCACAATGGCCCCACCATGTGGGCCGGCCATATGGTCTTATTGGGCCCTTATTGGGCCGGCCATGAGGCTTCATGGGCCGAGCCCAATGGGCCCTCCCGTGTTGTCTCATGCCGCGTCCAAAAGTTGCCCGACCCTTTTGTCGTTACTTATCAAACAAAGTCCGACGCGACATCGACGAAAAACTCAATTTTTCTCGATTCGCTAATTATTCTCTCAAACCGAACCTATGGCACAAAACCTCCAGTTTTGTCCACATACTACTCCTTAAGAAAAATCAATGTTTCCTTGTCTCATGTTATCCGTCTTGTATGTGTGTGACCCTCTAGGCTCATGCCACCGTTGGCAGATCGGCGCAAGACTCGCTCTTGCCCGATCCATCATAAGTGGTCTCTAGTAAAACATTATGATTACCCAAGGTGCACGATGATCGATGATTCGATTTAACCTTTGTGCGTACAAGTCACCATCCTTTTATCTCTAGATATCCCGATTGATCTCAAGGCATAGAGTCGTCTCCCTTGTTCAATCAATCATTGTTACTTGATATGCGAGATGACTGAGAAATGATAACCCGTATCATTTGCATGGCCATGCTTTTCTTCTCAGTCAGTCTCCATCAAGAGGCCTTCTAATGGATATCTTTCCCATACCGTAGTATGAGGGATAAATCCCTTAGCCGTCTTTCGTGTCACTCATGCAACCCGTTCCGCCACCCAATCATGCCCTTCTTAGCAATCCTTTTACAGAAAGCGTTTGGCGCAAGTTAAAGCCGTACGTTCATTGCACAGTGATCACAAAGTCTCCTTGGTCTAAGGACGTCGTGACAAGCTATCGCATCTGAATATGTTTATGGCTTAATCTATGAAAACACTATTGAATGCGGGTCGTCCGATATCAATCACCTCATGATATCTATGATATGGTTCCAGGATCCCACATCCCTATGACAAGTAGAACTACGTCATTAAGAACCATCCTCATACTGGTCGCTTTCAAGGAAGCATACGTTGACCAGGAACTCGTTAAGTGTGATCCGTACAGATTTATGGTTCTACTACTTTAGTGGTCATAAATCAGATCATGCTTAACATATTACTTCAACACATAAGTAATATAAAGCCGTTTATATTTATTCATTACAAACGATAATATTTGTACATAGACGTTTACAGGCTAATACCAATTGGACTAGGCCACAAATGCTATCAATCAGGGGGAGATAATCTGGACCTTTCATGGTCTACGGATGGTCATCACATAATGGTGATCTGTAACAATGTTTGGTCTAGTCTATAACACGTGTAACTACAAGTTAGAGACTTGTGTCATTTGTCACCTTTAACGTGTGTAACTACATGTTAAAGTAGTGTTGGCTGAAAACATGTGTAACAACATGTTTAGCTTACTTTGTGACTTAAGGAATGACATGATTAGAACATGCGTAACAAACATGTTACAACTTGTCGTTACGTCATTGATTGGAACATGCGTCACAAACATGTTGCAACATGATGAACACTCCTTACCACAAAGTGACCGAAGACGAAGACTTGCACTATGAATCTTGCTGATAAAGGACGAGAAGACTCAACAAGAAGACGTGATCTACCGCAGTACATAGAAGTCAAACATGAAGAATGACAACGGCTGAAGACAGAAGTCAAACATGAAGAATGACAACAACTGAAGAAGAGCGTCCTAGACCAGAGATAAAACTCGACCGAAGATTTCTAAGAATAGGAGACGTATAATCAAGATGTGTTTGCCTAAAAAATTGCCAAAGGGGGAGATTGTTGCTATGTTCAGTGTTGGCAGATTTTTTAAGCACAAGGTAAGATGTCAGTCAACATATCGCAACATATGTAGTATGACATAATGTACGCAGAATTAAGTCAAGTACCGCAACGTTCCTGTTTAGACAGAGAACACCAGCGCACGTGAGTCTTAGGCAACGACTAAATAAGGCAATCTCCAGCTAGCATCAAGACACATCAGCAAGGCCTGTAGGCGGTAACGTCGACTTGCCAAACTTGCCAAGGATGGTAAGGGTTTGGATTTCCTAATTGGTATTGGAAACTTATTAGGCTACTCGGGTTGCTATAAAAGCAGGTGCTTTACCCCTTAGCAACTCGTCAGCTTTTACGTCCTTTCCTGTGCTAAATATTCAGAGCTCATGACCATGTAAGACTAGCGAATCAGAGGCTGTTTTATTTAGAAGGAAAGTGTCGATCACAAACATCAACTCGCAAGGATTTGAGTGTTTGTGATTTGAAGGTATTTGTTCGTGATTGAAGTCTCACGAAGAAGATTGTCGAAGACAACGCAACCGAGCATAGGCTTGCTCGAAGGATGGAATTGGGAGGATCTCAAAGACAGGGGGAGAGGCCCTTGGTCGAGGTTGTTCACGGTGAGATCTATAGTAGCATAGGACAATAGCTTGTGTGATAGCTAGTTGATGCTTGAAGTTGTACTATTGACTACCAGATAGTGAAAACCTTTCCACTGGCAGAGTGCCCCCAAACGTAGGTGTTGGGCCCAAGTGTGATGTGCAAACGTCGCATAATGGTTACCACGTGCAAGTGCACACGGTTCGCAAGTAATAAATTTATACCGGTAAGTAACCTGGTCGAATCCACAGGGACTAATGCGGGTCTTAGGTCAATTGCATGTTTGTGTCAATGATTCTCGAGACTACTACTACTATTTTTGGTATCTTCTATTTATCGAAACGAGAAAGCACTTGGTTTGGTAACTGACAATTCATGGAAAGCGCCTAGGGTGCTAGACATGCAAACAGTGAATTACTACAATGATTTCATAGTTTATTAGGCAGTAACGAGATTGACCTATGTCTTAAGTGACAACCCCGCCTCTCGACATTGGAGTTGTCCTAATCCCGAGTCACTCCTTGCCCTCTCGGGTTCGTAATTACTCGAGATTGCAATTGTCCGATAATAATTGGTCAAGTGTTACTTCGGGGTATCTCCGCTCGGCATCGAACCCCTAGCACTCGGTGGTTCCTAGATCCGGGACTATCCGTCTCTCTCGAGATCAACGTAGCCCATAAACATGCTTACTAAATTAGGCTAAGTGTTAAATCAGAGTGTCGAAACACGGTTTTGAGCCCCTCACACTTAATGTTGCTCAAGTCCAAGAACCCTACCATACATTCTATGTGGCCTACCTAGCAAACATGGATTAAAGCAAGAATAACCACACAACTCAAACATCATCCTAGAACTATTTCATCGCATAGCAATAATTCCCAATCTACAAAGTCTAGCACCCATGGCTAAGGGTTTTAGCCCTCAACCATGGTGCTCAAATCAAATATCATCAAACACATGGACAGACTACTACAAGACATAGTGTGAACATAAAAAGAGAGAAAGTTTAGAAATCCTCTTGGTGTGTAGTTGCTCAAAGCTCCAATGCTTGTTGTTGGTGAAGGTTGGATGATGAACTCCTTCCCAAAATAACTTCTTCTTAGTGAAATGGTGCTGGAAAGTGTCTTCTCCAAAGTTTCCTTACTCCCAATAGTTGACTCTTGTAGAGAGAATCCCCTCTCACTTTATCCAATGATGGATTGATGAAGAAGAGCCCTAATTGGAATGTCTTCTTTGAAGTGACAAGTCTGATTATGAGCTGATGGAGGCTATAAAGCTAAGGTGTCCAAAAGCTCCTCAATCCATAGGGCAAGAGCCCTTATATATCCTCTGAAGTTCGTGCCTGCTCACGATCGTGACTATGGGGGGCACGATCATGACTTAGTGATGATCACGATCGTCCCTATGGGAGTCACGATCGTGGCTGAGCTTGGAGGGGGGGACCAATTCTTTTCGAGTCAACGTTGCGGTCTTCTCTTCCTCGTCACGATCGTGACTGTGGAGTCACGATTGTGACTGTCTATAGGTGACGATCGTGGCGCCTCCGTGACTGAGATCGGGCCAACTCTCTGTAAGTTGGAGAAAATATTCACAAGAAATATTCATCGGGGCACGATCATGCCTTGGAGAGTCACGATCGTGCCCTTCACTAGTCACGATCGTGCATAAAGGGGGCACGATCGTGCCTAATGTCTTTTGTGGCCCTTCCTTGTTTCTTTCTCCTCAAGTCTCAATCTCCCCGACTATCGAACCTTGGCCTTCTTCTCACCCTTTCCTGTATATGCTCTTGAAAACACACCGAAGAGCATAAAATGGTACTATTTGGCCCTCTAAGGCCACTACGAGGCAAATAAGCATCTAAATTGAGGGTTGATCGAGGTCAAAATGAGGTCGATCGATCCCTCAATAACACAACACACTTAAATATTTATCGTCCCGATAAGTTAGATAAGCGTTACCAACATTTTCCGAGTTAGGTACCCTGTGGCCAACCCACGTAGGGGGAGTTCAGCTTCTCCCGAGGGTTTCAAGACCAATACCCACAACTCAGAAACACAAACTAAACTTAACATAGAACACTTGACATGCAAGCTAAGATTGCTTAATTCATGATGGTTAATGAGCATATACGATGGTAGCTAATCTCAGAGCTTTCAATGTGATCATTCGAATACACATGGGGAGGGTATATGAATTCGGGATAATATGCAAACACCGAGGTGTACGAAGGGTATCATTTTCACGCCACATAAATGATTTACAAAACTTGCCTTAACATATGTTGCATCACTTAGGGTCCCTTTCCCCTAATTCCTTGGTGTTCATCGGCTACTAACCAAACCCGATCCCAATGATCACTTGACTAGCGCCATGGGCAAATCTCTAGTGTAGGGCTTTACTAGGCTTGTAATGTTTGGATAGGGCTCGAGTTTGAGTTTAGAGGATTAAAACAGTGTAATAATGGTGCCTCATCACCAAATTGCTTCGTTCCTCACCAACCCCCAATTACAATCAATTCTCTCCCCAAGTGTGTTCTTTCCTAATATGATCAACCCCTCAACTCACTCAATCCCTTCTCTTCCTTCCCCTTTTCCCGGGCTTTTTAAGATCTTATTAGTGACAATTATCAACCTCGCTCAGACTTTTGCTTCTCAAGCTCGAACTATTCTTTTTCTTCTTCATTTAAGCTTTCACTTGGGTTTGAGGTATTTATTTCACTTTTTTTTTTTCATTCGTTTTCTCATTTTCTCTTTTGATTTTTTTTCAATTCAATAATTCTCAAATTGTTCCCCCAAACCCAAGTGTTTACATAGTGAATAATTTTCTCTTCGGTTGATTGTCCACTTTTCTCAATTGTGAATCAAATTCATTTCACAAGTCATTCATAAGCCCTTTAATCCCCAATCCTCTTATGCATTTTCATTCCTATACAATGATCTACAATCCCATATTGAACTTGTTAGGTTTGTGCCCTAGTCCAATATAATTCCTCAATCTATATTGTAACGGACATCATTATTCTACATAATAAAACACATAATATTACTAATGTGTTGTAGTAATATATCTAATGTGATTTGATCTATGTCATAATGTGTGTAACCACTTATAGTAGAACTATAGATCAGAAAGAATTGCATTCGATAAAGTCCCTGATCAGCTAAGCTTCTTCTGAAGCGATCAGTATGAGACTAACTCATTGCGATCATGCTCTACTGATTATGGCAAACTGCGAGCTGGAGTTATATCATAGATACCATCAGGTCGATGATATCGGACAACCCGATTGTGAGTATGCTGCATAGATCCAGTCATGAGATACTCACATATCGTAGTTTGTCATTATATCCTAAGACCAAGGAGTCTTTGTGTACACTATGTAACGAATACCTAAGTTTGACCTAGTCTAACGTTATCTGTAAAAGAGTAACTATAACGGCTTCGATTGGCTTTGATATTGATTGCACTAGTGAACTCGAAAGGCGTCTGAGGGATTTATCACTCATACTTCGGTATGAGAAAGATATCCGTTTAGGCCACTTGATGAGTATGACTGAAGAAAGAGCACGGTCGTGCAGGTGATACATTAGTATTAGTTTTCAGTCATCTCAGATATCAAGAAACAGTGATTGATAAATTAGGATGATCATTCTATGCCTATTGATCAATCTGGATATCGGTTTGATAAAAGGACAGTGACATGTACGATAACAGGTTAAGTCGAATAATCGATAATCACGAACATTGGATAATCATAATGTCTTGCTAGAGGCCACTTATGATGGAAAGGGTAAAATAGTAATTTTACCTGTCTGCCAATTGCTCGTGAGCCTAGAGAGTCATACGCATTAAGCACGATACATGACAATTAATTATGGATAAAAATTGAGAATGATTCGGTAGATTTCTGGCCTAAGGTTTTAACCAGACGGTTGAAGAAATCAATTGGAGGAAAATGAACCATTTCGTGTAAACCGAAATTAGAACTCAATTTAATGGGTTTGATTTGGGTTTTGGTTAAACGGGCTTAAAGCCCATTTAGGGATTTAAGTGATGAATGAGAACAAATGAAAATAGAGGGTTTATGAAGGATGAATATGCAATTTTAATTTGAAAAATTCAATTTTATTTTTTCAAATTAAAATTCCAATATTTTCATAACTTCCTCTAATTTTCAGCAACCACTCCCATCTTCTTCTCCCCCTCTTGGCCGACTTCTTCCTCTCTTCTTCCTCCATTGTTTTCAAGCTTCTCTAAAAAATTCATAGCAAAAATTTTGAGAGAAAACCTCCTTCGGTTGTGGTGCTTGTGTGGACCTAATAGAGAAACACTAAGCCTTATGTTTTTATCGATTAGAAGAGGTAATTTTTCATATTCAAAAGGTATATATAACATGTTGAATTTACATTAAGATCAATTATTACATCGATCACCACGGTTAGATAACGTCCGCTGCATGATATTTATCGAATGGAACCCGTGGTGATCTCTTTCAGTGGTTTCAGAGCCATGGTTGTTATGTATTCTTCTACATGTTTAAATCTGTTTTTATTTTATTTTATATGTGTTCATCACCTTAGCATGCATGTGAATCGAAATTTTTTTTCAGATTTGATTGATTTTGGAAAATTGGAAAATATTTTTTTTTTTGGTGTTTCGGGTTAGCCATTGCCGACCAGGTCGAGACCCTTGATGGTCAGCACCAAGAGCCGACGAGGGTCGCCTGCGGGCGACCACGGCAGCCCGTGAGGGCCACCATGGTTGCCTCGCGGGCGACCAGGGTCTGCCCTAGGGGCGAGCATGGTGGCCCTCACGGGCTGCCATGGAGCCCCGCGGGCGACCTCGGCAGCCCTCACGGGCCACCGTGGTAGCCGCCACGGGCGACCTCGGTTGAGCTGGTTCGGCTCGACCAGATTCGAGCTGAACCGGCTGGTTCACGAGAATAAAATGAAACCCTAACAATCTAATTTTCAGATTTGGTTCGATTTTGATAAACCAGCGAGAACCGGTTCAAAATTTAATTAATCAGTTAAACCGTCCGGTTTTGATAAACCGGAATTTTTTCACACTTAAGAAAGATAAAATTTGAAAAATTTATTTGTTTGATAAGCATGTTGATTGTATACATGATCTTTGATAACGTGATGTTTTTCTACATGATGCTAGCTAAGCCCATTAGATTTGCATTTTAATTTCGGTTTTGCAACCTGCGTGTTGCTTAATTTTGGGTTGTAGTAAATACGGCCTGCGTGTCGTGATTTGTATTTCATTTTATTTATTTAAATTTGTAATCACGAAGACCGACACAAGAATCAAGTCAAGAGAAAGACTCGGATTGGAGGAGGCTCGAAGCCAGTGGGAGTTCACGAGAATGGAGCAAGTTTGGATCTTGAAGACCATGTCTTTAGGATCAATTTTGCTAGATTCTTAGGAACTTAAGATGGCCTTAGCTATTCATATTTTATCGTTACATTTATATGTTTGAATGTATGAATGTATGATAGTTTAAATATACAAGTTTATGTATGATTTGCTATCACCCACATGCAAAGATTAAAATCGGAATTTAATCAGACTCGCATGTAATCGGCTAAGGGATCATCTTTGCATGGATTTGCAATTGATGATTCCAGATTAAGATTGTATCGATATACAATCGGACTTTTATAATTTACTTAAACGCAAATAATTACAAGTCAAGCGTGATACCATCCAAGTTTGGGCACTCAAAAGGGCTTTGACCCTATGGATGTCAGTACGCCTCCGTGTAACATTCATAGAGAAAAAGTCTAGCTGAGATGGGTAGTTCTGTGTGGGTGCGTGCGCCTCCGCGTAGTAGTCACATTAGTTCTATCCATAGTTCAAGCTTGGTAGACTTGTCTACGATTGTCAGCTAGGGCTGACCTAGGGTATCAGTATAGGGTATGCCACGTACTAACAAGTACAGACCCTAGCCAGGAACTACATGGTCTTGTAGATGGATTTAATCCTACCTTGATGCACTCAATTGGAGCAGTGAGCCTCCGTTCATTTCAATTGAGAGTATGATGGGATCCTGGTTCAGATTCTAAAGTTAGAATCAGAAAGTGTTTTATAATTAAATCTCCAACTTCAATTTTAATTAATACTGATTAAAATTTGTTTACTGTGTAGATATAAAATGGCAAACACGAATCATTCTGGTAACAACGCGCTTAGGTCACTAATTGAGCATGATAAGCTTAATGGCGTAAACTTTCTCGATTCAGACCGGAACTTGAGACTTGTTCTCAAGCATGAACATAAGGATTATATCCTTACCCTCAAGGGGGATAAGGGATACCTACCAGAAATTCCTTAGCGACCAGATCGACGTGCAGTGCATCATGATGGGCAGTATGGTGCCTGACTTGCAGAAACAGTTCTTGGACATTTCCGATGATCCTAAAGCCTGTATGGCTAAGATCGAGAAAATGTTCAAAGACAAAGCGCGTGTCGAAAGATACGACACTTTCAGTGAACTGATGTCTTGCAAGCTGAAGGCTGGAGCTCCTGTCAGTCCACATGTCCTTAAGATGAAACGTCTTTTGGAACACTTGGCCAGACTCGGTCATCTTGTGGACAAGGAAATGTCTGCAGACTTTGTGTTGCATTCACTTCCAGAGACATATCGTGATTTCGTTGGAAATTACAATATGCATGACATGGATAAAACCGTGACAGAGCTTCATGGTATGCTCATGACTGCTGAAAAGAATCTCAAGGGCAAGACCAAGGAGGTTCTTATGGTCAACAAGCAAGTGAGCTTCAAGAAAGCCAGCCTGGGAAAGGGTAAGGCTCCTATGCACCTAGCAGGGAAGATTCGACAACCTAAGGGTCCAGCAGCTCCAAAGGCTGTTGAGAATCCTAAGAAGGATGTCGTCTGCATCTATTGCCAAGGACTGGGGCACTGGAAAAATGATTGTAAGAAACACAAGCTGTTTCTTAGGAAGAGTGGAGCTTCCACATCTTCAGGATCATGTATTTTTGTTATTGAGCTCAATCTCAGTTTATCTACTTCAGATTCTTGGGTACTTGATATCCGTGCAGAATCTCACATTTGTGTTAATGTGCAGGCTCTGAGAAGTAGAAGAGAAGTGAGCAGGGGCGAGGCGGACCTACGAGTTGGCGATGGCAATCAAGTCTTGACAACTGCTGTAGGAGATATTAGTCTCAGTTTGCCCAGTGGGCTGGTTTTGTTATTAAACAATGTTCATTGTGTACCTGCGTTTTGCAGAAATATTATTTCTATTTCCTTGCTAGACAAGGAAGGATATTGTTTTTCTATTGATAATGGAATTTTCAATACTTTCAAGAATAATATGTTTTATTGCAATACTTCATTGGTTGGTGGTTTATATATTCTTAATATTCAAAACACTGACACTAGCTCGATTTTTAATATCAGTAACAAAAGGGTTAAATTCGATGATTTAAACTACTTTGATATGGCACTGCCGTTTAGGCCATATAGGCAAGAAACGCATCTCAACATTTCACAAGTGTGGACTTCTAAGTCCGTTTGAATTCACTTCAGTTGAGAGATGCAAGTTATGTCTTATAGGCAAAATGACAAAGGCACCTTTTGCCGGTTTAGGTGAAAGGGCGAGTGACTTATTAGGTCTCATACATTCCGATGTTTGTGGGCCTATGAGCACTCAGGCCAGAAGAGGTTTTCACTATTTTGTTACATTTACTGATGACTTCAGTAGATATGGGTATGTTTATCTTATGAGACATAAATCGGAAACCTTTGACAAGTTCAAAGAGTTCCAAAACGAAGCACAGAACCAGCTTCGTAAAAGTATAAAGGCGCTTCGATCTGACCGGGGCGGTGAGTACTTGGACCAAGAACTTCACAGTCATTTAAAGAAGTGTGGGATCCTCTCTAAATTGACTCCGCCTGGAACACCTCAAATGAATGGTGTATCCGAACAGAAAAAATCGGACCCTGTTTGACATGGTTCGATCAATGATGAGTCAGGCTGACGTCCCTATCTCCTTCTGGGGCTATGCCCTAGAAACGGCCGCATTCATATTGAATCGGGCTCCTACAAAGGCAGTGGAAAGCACTGCATACGAAGTATGGAACGGGAAGAAACCCTTATTAGCTTTCCTTAAGATTTGGGGATGTGAAGCTTACGTCAAGCATCTTCTAGGCGATAAGCTCGAACCCAAATCAGACAAATGTGTCTTTGTGGGGTACCCCAAAGAAACAAGGGGGTACTATTTCTACAAACCCAGCGAGAACAAAGTTTTTGCTGCTCGAGGAGGGGTATTTTTGGAAAAGGAATTTATTTCCAAAAGTGCTAGTGGGAGTGCCGTGCATCATGAAGAATTTCAAGAAGATACGGAGCAATCTACTATGCCGAATGTAGAAATACAGGAGCCAGAAGAGGTCATTGATCAAGAACCAATCCCGACACCTATTCCAGATGGTCCAAGAAGGTCTGAGAGATCTCGTCAAGCTCCTATCAGATATGGCTTCCTAACCACTGAAGGAAATGACTTGATGTTGGTGGATCAAGATGATTCAGAAACCTACAGACAAGCTTTGGCCAGTCCAGACTCCGAAAAATGGCAGAACGCCATGAATGAGGAAATGAAATCCATGTTCGACAACCATGTCTGGCGCTTGGTGGATCAAAACCACCGGTTGGAGGGTAAAGTCTTGGCCCCGTTGGTATTGCTCTTCCCTTCTTCTATATCGCGGAAGATGAGGACGTTGAATTCTTCTTACTCTTCCTCTCCCTCCTCTATTACCTCAAGGAGGAGGAGGAGAAAGAATATAGTCCTCTTCTGCGCAATCATCATCTTGCTCATCTCCTTCAAAGCCTTGCCTAGCATTGTTGTTCAAGTCAAGAGGGTCCTCCTCGCGACCCCCTTTAAGAATGGGTGGTAGTTGGTCTACCCTTCCCGGTGTTGCCGCCATATTTCTAGTATCAAGCAAATCTTCACAAGAATGCCTCCTCAAGGCGTTGTTCCTCCGACACAACGCTTCGATTTCCGGGTTGTATTCGAATTCTAGCACTCCCGAGCTCCGGGTCATACACTAAACAAGTACCTTCAAGAAACACAAAGAAGTATCAACGACTAACTAAAATGAACACAAGCAAACAAGCAACCTAATACCAATTAGTCCCCGACAACGGCGCCAAAAACTTGTTGGGCCAAAGTGTGACGTGCAAACGTCACACAATGCTTACCACGTGCAAGTGCACATGGTTCGCGAGTAATAAATATATACCGGTAAGTAGCCGGATCGAATCCACAGGGACTAATGCGGGTCTTAGGTCAATTGCATGTTTGTGTCAAAGATTCTCGAGACTACTACTACTATTTTTGGTATCTTCTATTTATCGAAACGAGCAAGCACTTGGTTTGGTGATTGACAATAAATGGAAAGTGTCTAGGGTGCTAGACATGCAAACAATGAATTACTACAATGATTTCATAGTTCATTAGGCAATAACGAGATTGACCTATTTCTTAACTGACAACCCCGCCTCTCGGCATTGGAGTTGTCTTAATCCGGAGTCACTCCTTGCCCTCTCAGGTTCGTAGTCACTCGAGATTGCAATTGTTCGACAATAATTGGTCAAGTGCTACTTTGGGGTATGTCCGCTCGGCATCGAACCCCTACCACTCGGGGGTTCCTAGATCCGAGACTATCCGTCTCTCTCGAGATCAACGTGTTAGGATTATGCCCTAGTCCAATGTAATTCCTTAATCTATATTGTAACGGACATCATTCTTTTACATAATAAAAGGCATAATATTACTAATGTGTTGTAGTAATATATCTAATGTGATTTGATCTATGTCATAATGTGTGTAACCACTTATAGTAGAACTATAGATCATAAAGAATTACATTTGATAAAGTCCCTGATCAGCTAAGCTTCTTCTCAAGCGATCAGTATGAGATTAACTCCTTGTGATCATGCTCTACTGATCATGGAAAAGTGCGTGCCTGAGTTATATCATAGATACCATCAGGTCGATGATATCGGACAACCCGATTGGGAGTATGCTGCATAGATCCAGTCATGAGATACTCACAGATCGTAGCTTGTCGTTATATCCTAAGATCAAGGAGTCTTTGTTTACACTGTGTAACGAATACCTAAGTTTGACCTAGTCTAACGTTATCTGTAAAAAGGTAACTATAATGGCTTCGATTGGCTTGGATATTTATCGCATTAGTGAACTCGAAAGGCGTCTGAGGGATTTATCACTCATACTCTGGTATGAGAAAGATATCCGTTTAGGCCACTTGATGAGTATGACTGAAGGAATAGCACGGCCCTGCAGGTGATACCTTAGTATCAGTTTTCAGTCATCTCAGATATCAAGAAACAGTGATTAATAGATTAGGATGACGATTCTATGCCTATTGATCAATCTGGATATCGGTTTGATAAAAGGACACTAACATGTACGATAACAGGTTAAGTCGAATAATCGATAATAAAGAACGTTGGGTAATCATAATGTCTTGCTATAGACCACTTATGGTGGAAAGGGTAAAATAGTAATTTTACCAGTCTGCCAACTGTTGTTGAGCCTAGAGGGTCACACGCATTAAGCACGATATATGACAAATAATTATGAATGGAAATTGGGAGAATCATGTTTTCAATATAGAATCAGGTTTTCTTGCCTAAGGTTTTAACTAGAAGGTTGAAGAAATCAATTCGAGGAAATTAAACCGTTTTGTCTAAACCGAAATTAGAACTCAATTTAATGGGTTTAATTTGGGTTTTAGTTAAACGGGCTTAAAGCCCATTTAGGGTTTTAAGTGATCAATTGGGAAAAATGCAAATAAGAATTTAAGAGGGTAAGCTATGCAATTAATTGATTTTGAAATTCAAATAAGATTTTTTAGTTTTATTTTCAAATTAATTGCAAAATATCTCCCCTTATTTTTCTCTAACTATTTCGGCAAATTCCCCCACTAATTCCTCTTGACTTGGCCGAACCTTTCTTCCCAATTCCACCATTGTTTTTGTCAAAATTATTCTCAAAACATTCATAGCAAAAGTGTGAGAGAAAACCAATTCGTGGTTGTTGTGCTTGTGTGGACTCAATAGAGAAACACTACATTGTGTTTGATCTATTGATAAAGATAATTTTCAGATTTGAAAAGCTTAAGAACATGCTGAATTTTTCATTAATATCTTCGTCTCTTTTGATCACCATGGTTACATAAGGCTCCGCTGCATGAAATTAACGTTTGGAATCCATGGTGATCTCTTTCACAACATAGCCCTTAAACATGCTTACAAAATTAGGCTAAATGTTACGTCGGAGTGTCGAAACACGGTTTCGAGCCCCTCACATTTAATGTTGCCTAAGTCCAAGAACCCTAGCATACATTCTATGTGGCCTACCTAGCAAACATGGATTAAAGCAAGAATAACCACACAACTCAAACATCATTCTAGAACTATTTCATCACATAGCAATAATTCACAATCTACAAAGTCTAGCACCCATGGCTAAGGGTTTTAGCCCTCCACCATGGTGCTCAAATCAAATATCATCAAACACATGGAAAGACTACTACAGGACATAGTGTGAACATAAAAAGAGAGAGACTTTAGAAATGCTCTTGGTGTGTAGTTTCTCAAAGCTCCAATGCTTGTTGTTGGTGAAGGTTGGATGATGAACCCCTTCCCAAAATAGCTTCTTCTTGGTGAAATGGTGCTGGAAAGTGTCTTCTCCAAAGTCTCCTTGCTCCCAATAGTTGACTCTTGTAGAGAGAATGCCCTCTCCCTTTATCCAATGATGGATTGATGAAGAAGAGCCCCAAATGGAATGTCTTCTTTGAAGTGACAAGTCAGATTATGAGCTGATGGAGACTACAAAGCTAAGGTGTCCAAAAGCTCCTCAATCCCCAGGGCAAGAGCCCTTATATACCCTTTGAAATTCGTGCCTGCTCACGATCGTGACTTAGTGATGGTCACGATCGTCCCTATGGGAGTCACGATCGTGGCTGAGCTGGGGGGGGGGGACCAATTCTGCTCGAGTCAATGTTGCGGTCTTCTCTTCCTCGTAACGATCGTGCCTTGGTTTTGAATTGTGTCACGATCGTGACTGTGGAGTCACGATTGTGACTGTCTATAGGTGACGATTGTGGCGCCTCCGTGACTGAGATCGGGCCAACTCTATGTAAGTTGGAGAAAATATTCACAAGAAATATTCATCGGGGCACGATCATGCCTTGGAGAGTCACGATCGTGCCCTTCACTAGTCACGATCGTGCATAAAGGGGGCACGATCTTGCCTAATGTCTTTTATGGCCCTTCCTTGTTTCTTGCTCCTCAAGTCTCGATCTCCCCGACTGTCGAAACTTGGTCTTCTTCTCACCCTTTCCTGCATATGCTCTTGAAAACACACCGAAGAGCATAAAATGGTCCTATTTGGCACTCTAAGGCCACTACAAGGCAAATAATCATCTAAATGGGGGGTTGATCGAGGTCAAAATGAGGTCGATCGACCCCTCAACAGTAGGTGCAGAGTCACCGAACTGGGTAAACATATTGTGTGTCTTCTATTTATTGTTCCGTTATTCACTTATCTGTGATCAGACAGGTTGTCGAAAAAATTGTCACAACATTGTGTTCGACATCTTATCCATGCAACAACTCAGAAGTTCACTATAAACATATCTAAGAATCATGTCCTGCACATCAAGACGAAACACATAAATATTCTTCATCACTTTATAAGAAATCTTGTTGAAGAAAGAATAATCCCGCTGGAGTACATTCCCACCGAAAGGCAATTGGCTGATATTTTTACTAAGGCTCTCGATACTGCTCGATTCGAAAGTCTACGGTCATCATTAGGACTTTTTATGATTGAGTTGTCATATAAGACTTAAAGCCAAGACAAGAGTGGTGTGGATCGTGACAGTTAACATCCACACCACATGATGGGCCGAAAGATGTTTAGAGCCTACACTAGAAGGAAAAAGGAAAGTGCTGACCTCACAAATATACTGTTTATTTTATTCCCTATTTTTCGGTCCCACTCATTCAAAGTGTTTATTTTCACAACTACCTATTTTTCCTTCCTAACCTTTCACTTTCCAAAATATTTGCAACCCTCTCTTCTTGCTCTCTCTCTCTCTCTCGTCCCAAACTCGCTTGGACTCGATAATGGTGGGCACACGAAGCGGTAGGGTTGCGGCTAACTTTTCCAGGAAAAAGGCACTACGCCTAAAATCCATGTCTCCCTCACGCTCAAGCTCAGAGAGGAAGAAAGGCGAGAAGAAGAAAGAAAAGGCCCAAGAGTATTTCCCTAAAACGACCAAAATAGGGATCACTATTGCTGAATCTTCTAAGTCTCCCATTGCCAGAGCAAGTGCCATTGAAGAAGAAGCAGGCCCATCAGAAGCTCTAACTTCCTTTACGCCAGGTAACCTTGTAATCCCTGATTCCAAAAATTCTTCATTCAAATGTTGTGGGTATCACTCCTACTCCATCCACTAGAATAGAAGTTTTGGAAAAAATTGGAGATTCTGTTGAAATTGTGGAAGCAGTTCCGTTGCAAATGGTTTTTCCATCGAAAGAAGTTGATGAAGACCCTGATCAGTACCTGAACAGTGCTGAATGTACCACCAGAAACTGTGAAGGAAATTGGTAGCACCATGGGTAAAGGAGATGTTGTGAAATGTTCAAACGTTGTTGCTGAAGGAAGTCAGGTTGTTGCAACCTGTGAGAAGGTCTGCGATGATGTTCAGACATTTGTGCAAGAAAATGTGGAGAACGATGTTGGGGAAGAAGTTCCAGACTCGATGTAGAAAGATGTGCAGGAAGATGTTCCTGTTGAAAAAGATGAAAATACTGGCCCAAGTAATTCTGTAGCTGAAGTACTTGCCGATCTAAGGCAAAAGATTGAAGACAGTGAGAATATTGTTTCTCACGAGAAGGAAGATTCTGAGAAATCTGTGTCCATTAAATCCGCTGGAGAAGAAGAGGCTAAGGTCTCTAAGAAACAATGTGTTGCTGTATGCAAGTCCAAGTCCAAGCTCAAGGAAAAGAGAAAGAAGCCTATTCGGGCTGTTGTATCTGAAAAGAAGGGTTCCACCAAGAGAAGAAAGGTCATCATTGAAAAGAAATATGCTGGAAAGAGTGGAAAGAAGTGAAAAGCTGACAAGGCAGTGAGTCCTGCCAAGACAAAGTCTCAAAAGATGCCGGGACATCTTGTGGATGAACCTACCTCAGAAGATGAAGATGAGGAATTGAAGGCTGTAGAAATAAGCCCAATCAAGCCTAAGTATTTCAGGGGACAGAAGCTACCAAAAAATGTTCCTCCTGCAAAAATTGATAATATCTCCTATCATGTCGAGTCTGCTCTGAAATGGAAGTATGTCATAATAAGGAAAGTTGTCCCTGAAAGGGAACTGTCTCCAAACGCCTTGAAGCTTGAGGAAATCGTAGAACTAATTACAGATACAGGGCTTCTACATAGCGTCTTAAACATTGGCACGTACTACCCCCTGCTTGTCCAAGAATTCATTAATATATCTCTTACTTTTGACGAACCCTCCAGTTCGGAGTATAGAAAGGTGAATGTCAGAGGGAAGTCCTGCATCTTCACTGAAAAAATTGTCAACAACTATTTGGGAAGAGACTCTCCGGATGTCTCCAATGATGCCCCAACATTAAACGAAGTTGTATAGAAGATATCTGGGGGTACCAAGAGACTATGGCCAACTAAGGGCAAGCTATCCTCCTCTGTTCTAACTGCAAAATACTCGGTCCTCTTCCGAATAGGCATCGCAAATTGGGCGTCTTCTTCACATGGCTCTAGCATCACTGCTAAACTTGCTAAACTTATATACTTGATAGGTACGCGTTCCACTTTCGATTTGGGAAAATTTGTGATTGACCATTTGATGAAACATGCAAAATCATTCGCGGTCAAAATGCCAATTGGCTTTCCCTCATCACGGGATCATCCCGAGCTAGAGACCAAAGCTGCTCCGAAGCACTGATGTAGTTGGAAAGAAATCTGCTCCTCTGTCTTTCAACCCGAAGCTCTTTGAAGGATCTAATGTCCTAGACATTTGACATCCTTCTGGTGGAATATCAAAGAAAACATCTGAATCCACTGATGTTTAGAAAGATGTTGTGATAGAGTCGCGCGAGGAAATAAAGTTCCTGGAGAACACCATAGACATCATGTTCTCTAGAAAGACTATCTGTGAAGGAGTGCTCCAGGATCTCTTGCAAGACAGAAAGGGAAAGAAGAAAATTGAGGATGGACTTGAGGAGGAAGACGCTGCGGATGAGGAAGATGATAAGGAATCCAGCTCCGCGAGTATCTAATCAGTTACCATTTCTATGAGCCTTGCTCTTGAACAAAACTTTTTTTTGGGGTAATTGTTTCAAACTTATTAACCTTGGGGGAATGTACGAGTAGAATAGATGTAAGGCTGTTATTGAAGCCTTGGTGCTTATGGGTTGGTTATTTCTTCGCTTCATGTTATATCTTGTTGTGTGAGCATATTTGGTTTGATTGCATATGTCTTCTTGACATATTTTTGAGGCATATAGGGGGAGTAATAAAGGCTAAAGGCTAGTTGAGACTAGCTTAACGTGGAGAAGGACAAGAAGAACGCCAAGATGGAGCTCACTGAAGAAATCAACATTACTTGCATATTATATCGTTATTATTATTGTCTGATTTTTTTTTGACGTCTTATGGCGCATCATGTCTAACCATATGTCTCAGACATCATGCGGTCTGAGCTAATGTCAAGAGGATTGAAAACTCTCTCTCTATCACACATGAAGAAAGGAGTGCTCGCCTCAAAAATAACCAAGGGGGAGATTGTGGTTCCTCCGAAAGGTGGCTATTTTATATGGTGGAAAGATGTCCAGCCATATGTCGCGACCTTAGACGCCGATGCTTAAAACAAAGTATGTCTAACCAGATGTCTCGGACATCATGATCATATATCTTAGCAGAAGGATTTCAGGAAGTTTCCATATTTGGACGATCTTTTAATCTTGAAAGGATTGCATTCGAAACAGCTGTGTAGCAGCAAAAGGAAACTCAGAGAAAACGTGATCGGCAAGAATCGTCAAGAGGACTTTTTAGGAAACCCTAAAAGGATACTCGCTGATCCTCTATATATAGGTGCTCGTCCCATCCCGTAAAGGTATGCTGTGTAGTTATATCTTAATTAATAATATACATAGTTTCTAAGCGTGTTGGACTAGCGTGTTAGGGAGTTGTATGTTGTAGCTAAGATTATACCTTGTGTGTTCAAACAAATATTCGAGAGAAAGATTGTTTGACTGAACTGGGCGAACTCGCACCAGTGGAGCTGCGTGCAAAACTTTGAAGAAACGATAAAAGAGGTACGGAACAGTGGGATATGTTCTAAGAGTGAACTCGAGTTGGAGGCTCGGAGACAGTAGGAGACCCTGGGTTGAGTTACCACTAGTAATAATATCATAAGAGCCTAGATTTGTGTAATAATCGTGAGAAGCTTTGTATGAGTGATTGATTACATATAGTGAAACTTTTTCACTAGCAGAGTGCCCCAGACATATGTGACGTTGCACCGAACTGGGTAACAAACTCCTGTGTCGTTTACTTTATGTTTGTTATTTTATTATTGACTTTTCACCCGCAAGATGTCTATCACTTAATCCCGACATTGTGATAGACATCTTGTGTTTCACCATAATTTCAATATATATAGATTAGATATCAAATAAAAACTCCAAAAAATGTTCAAACGTCCAAACTAATGTATAATCGTTAGATGGATGCGGGAGAGAGGAGATGGTGAAACTTGGCGCGGATGAAGAGTCTCCCCATCTAAAAAAGAAAGACGTTTAAATAGGGGTATTGGGGTCTTTTCCTTTAGCAGACCTAATGCCCTATTTCGACGGTTCGACTTCTCATATTTCAACGGTTTTGCTTCTCATAACAACGCGCACGACGTTTGACTTGCTGCGGCGTGTGATTTGTTGTCGTCGATTCGGCTGAGAATGATTGGTAAGTACCGCGATTTTCTGTTTCATCTTATGTTGATTTCGTTGTTTTGTAGTTTTGATTTGTTGCTTTTTCATTGAAGTCGATTTTGATCTAATCTAAATAGCGCTATTTCATGTTAGATATGTTGTCGATTATGTTGTTATTTTTTTATTTTATCCGATTTCGATATGACCAAAAAGAATTCTTTCATGTACAACAAATATGAGGCTAAGAAGACGATGACGACGAGGATGACAATGTTTGACCACCGTCGTTGTATGTTTTTACTCGTTTTATGTGTTTCTAATATTTTTGCAGGCGCTTGACCTTCGGGCATGCTTTAGATTAATCAAGTTTGTAACTGTCTTTCTGTTCATGTATAACATGACAATATGTCCTGTATAATATGCCGGGTTGTACTGTATCACTTATGTTAAAGCCGATTCATACTATTGAGATCATAATCGTCTATTAGCTTGGTTGACTTGTAATTAATGTCTCACTTAAATATCTGCGGTAAATGCACATTGAATTTGGAAATAAATCTTCAATTAATCATCAATAATTTTTTTAACGAATAGTTGATTGTTGCCTTGTATAATTTGAGTCAAGTGAGATGCCACCCAAATTCACACCCATGTAGAAACATTTTGAAATTCTGATCAGCTTGTCGTGCAAGATGTCACACACAATGTTACGCAGGATGCTATAACGTTGTGTCTGACTTCTTGCGTAGATGATGCAGGACAATAAATATAAAGCTATAAGTAATGACACAGCAGATTGTTTACCCAGTTCAGTGCAACGTCACCTACGTCTGGGGGCTCTCAGCCTAGTGGAAAGATTTCACTTATCAGTAATCCGTCAGAACATACAAGTACCTGTGATCACCCCTAGATCTATACTTTATGCTACGTCTTACAGTGCAATCTATCTCAAGGTCTCCCCCTGAATCCAAGAACGTCTTGATTCCACTCTTCGAGCAATCGCCTTGCTCTGTCGTCTTCAAGTCTTCTTCAAGCTTGGTGGTTGCGTGCAGTCTTCAACTCACGACTTTAGTAAACCCTCAATCACCTAACTCTCAATAGTTATGTGATACAAAATATCCTAAGCTCAATAAGCAATTTCTCAACCCGCAAACCTTCACGTCTAAGAACCTTGTAAATTGTTGCTAGGAAACAAATAAAGAACCACACAATTGCTAAGGGGGTAGCCTAAGCTGTTATAGCAATCGTGGATGAGTACTAACCCTAAAGGGTTTCCTCTTAATCGCCGTCTTTCTTCTGTTCTGATTAGGAGTCGTTCTGCACTTTCCTAATCGTCTTCTTGCTTTACTGCCGAATCTGCACTTTCCTGATTTCCGTCGATCAGGATGTTTGCCGAGACGCTGTCTACAATGTTACACAAGATGTCGTAGAAGATGCTTCGACATTCTTTGTAACATATTTCTTCAGTTCCTTTAAAATTAGCCAATCTCTAAAACCGTCGTAACTACACATTTTATCGGTGTCGTGCGCCTTAGCGGAGCATCGATGGAATGGGTTCTAGATGGGAATGGTAAATTTTGTGGGATGTCGTGCGCCTTAGCGGAGCATCTGCACAAAGTGAACTCGTTAGTGAAGGTTGGTTGACTCAACCACGATTCTTGGCCTGAGGTCGAGCTGGGGCATCGGAAGGGTAAGCCGTGTGTTTTTGCACATACCCTGACCAAGAATTACACGGGTTGTAATTGGATGGACGTCCTACCTAAATAAGTCAATTGGAGCGGTGCGCCTTAGCGTACTTCAAATGACGAATAAGGGATCTTGGTTTAAAGATTCTAATCCTTAAAATCGGATGGTTGATGTTTAATTCGAATCTTCGTAACTTTATTCAAATTTTCTGATTAAATTTACTTTCTTCGTGTAGAAATGGCTAGTAATTCAACAAACTCGTCTAATTTGTCGTTGAGGACTATACTCGAAAAGTGTAAACTCAACGGGACAAATTATCTGGACTGGGACAAGAATTTACGACTTGTGTTAAAGTTGGAACGTAGGGAGTACGTCCTTGATAAGGCTATCCCGGTGGAGCCAGCTGCCAACGCAATGAGGGTCATTAAGGATGCGTACCAGAAACACCTTAGCGACTCTATCGACGTTGCGTGTGTCATGCTGGGCTGCATGGAGGCGGACCTCCAGAAGCAGTTTATGGAGCTATCCCATGATCTTTTTGCAATGTTTGCACAGATCAAGGATATGTTCAAAGAGAAAGTACGTATTGAAAAATACACTGTTCTCCGAGAACTCATTGAAAGGGATCACCACGGGTTCCAAACGATGAATATCATGCAGCGGACTTTATGTAACCGTGGTGATCGTAAAAAGCTAAGATCTTAATGCCATTTTAACATGTTATAAACATAAATATAAATCTGATATTTACCTCTTGTAATCGACAAAAACACAAGTGTAGTGTTCTCTCTATCAAGTCCACACAAGCACCACAACCGAAATGATTTTTCACTCAATCTTTTGCTAGAAATTTTGAGAGAAAACAAAAGCAATAATGGAGGTAGAGAGGGAGCTGAAAATCAGCAATGAGGGAGAGAGAAAGGAGGGAGAAGTTGCTGAAAAATTCAAGAGATAATTGAATAGATATTATGTGATTTTAATTTGAAGTTAAATTGAATTTCAAAATTAAAATTGCATTATCTATCCCTTTATTCTTTCTTATTTGCATTTGTTCCCTCTCTTATCTTAAATCCCTAAATGGGCTTTAAGCCCGTTTAACTAAAACCTAAATTAAACCCATTAACTTGAGTTCTAATTTCGGTTTAGTCAAAACGGCTCAATTTCCTCGAATTGATTTCTTCAACCGTCTTGTTAAAACCTTAGGCCAGAAAACTACTAAATTGCTCTCAATTCTCATCCATAATTGTTGTCATGTATCGTGCTTAATGCGTGTGATCCTCTAGGCTCACAAATAATTGGCAGACTGGTAAAATTACTCTTTTACCCTTTCCATCATAAGTGGCCTCTAGCAAGACATTATGATTATCCAATATTCGTGATTATCGATTATTCGACTTAACCAGTTATCGTACATGTCACTGTCCTTTTATCAAACCGATATCCAGATTGATCAATAGGCATAGAATGGTCACCCTAATTTATCAATCACTGTTTCTTGATATCTGAGATGACTGAAAACTGATACTAATGTATCACCTGCATGGCCATGCTCTTTCTTCAGTCATACTCATCAAGTGGCCAAAACGGATATCTTTCTCATACCGAAGTATGAGTGATAAATCCCTCAGACACCTTTCGAGTTCACTAGTGCAATAAATGCCAAAGCCAATCGAAGCCGTTATAGTTACCCTTTTACAGATAACGTTAGACCAGGTCAAACTTAGGTATTCGTTACATAGTGTACACAAAGACTCCTTGGTCTTAGGATATAATGACAAGTTACGATATGTGAGTATCTCATGACTGGATCTATGCAGCATACTCACAATCGGGTTGTCCGATATCATCGACCTGATGATATGTATGATATAACTCCGGCACATACTTTGCCATGATGAGTAGAGCGTGATCACAAGGAGTTAGTCTCATACTGATCGCTTCATAAAGAAGCTTAGCTGATCAGGGACTCATCAAATGTAATTCTTTCTGATCTATAGTTCTACTATTAGTGGTTACACACATAATGACATAGATCAAATTACATTCGATATATTACTACAACACATTAGTAATATATGCCGATTTATTTATTCGGAAAGATGATAAAACATTACATCTGTAGATCACTTTTATATTGGACTGGGGCATAACTCTAACACTCATTGCCTACAAGATGTCAGCAGGCAGCTCCGTAGGTCCACACGTCCTACGTATGAAGGGACATTTCGATCATATGACTAGTCTCAGAATGACTATGGAGAAAGAAATGGCTGCGGATTTTATTCTGCAATCCCTTCCTCATGCATATGGTGGATTCTTCATGAACTATCACATGCATGACATGGACAAGACCGCATCGGAGTTGCACAATGTGTTAGTGACTGCCGAGAAGAGCATAAGGGGAAGTTCGCCCAAAAGTGTTCTTATGGTCAAGAAGGGATCCAGCTTCAAAGCTGGTGGTGGCAGGGTAAAGGCCCAATGCACCTGGCAGGAAAGATCAGACGACCATTTGTTCCTAAACCTTCCACGCCCGTGAAGGGCAAAGGGAAGGCAAAGGAGTCGGTATGTTTCTATTGCCTAAAGCCTGCTCACTGGAAGAAAGACTGTCAGCGGCTGAAGGATGATCAGAAGAAGGGCGGTGGGGCCGCTACTTCGTCAGGTATTCCATTAGAGCTAAATCTTTCTACTATAAATGCTTGGGCACTAGACACTGGAGCTGAGTCTCATGTCTGTGCGGATGTGCAAGTGTTGCATAGTAGAAGAGACATGGGGGAAAACGAGGTGGATCTCAGAGTTGGGAACAACGTGAGAGTTACCGCAACTGCTGTGGGTTCTGTGAACCTTGTTTTGCCTAGTGGGCGTGTAATTGAACTTTCCGATGTGTTTTGCGTACCTGCTTTCAGCAGGAATATTGTATCAATTTCACTTCTTGAAAAAGAAGGTTATTAATTTAATATTAAGAACGTGTTTTTTAATATTATGCGCAACAACATGTTTTATGAAAATGCTCACACTGTTGGAGGTTTATACATTTTCAATATGCAAAACTCAAGATCCAACATGCTCTATAACATAAATGCTACGAGGTTTAAAGCTAATGATTTAGACCAAACTCTAATATGGCATTGTCGTCTAGGTCACATAAATGAGAAACGCATCTCAGCGCTTCATAAGCGCGGACTTCTAGCTCCATAGATGCGAAGCTTGTTTAATGGGCAAGATGACTAAAGTGCCCTTCACTGGTTTAGGTGAGAGGGCAGGTGATCTATTGGGTCTAATACATTCAGACGTATGTGGAACAATGAGTACACCAGCCAGAGGTGGTTTAGGTTACTTTATCACATTTACTGATGATTTCAGCAGATATGGTTATGTCTATCTCATGAGACATAAGTCCGAAGCCTTTGATAAATTCAAGGAGTTTAGGACTGAAACAGAAAACCAACTCGGAAAGAGTATCAAGGCACTCCGTTCTGATCGATGTGGAGAATTCTTATCCGAGGAGTTTCTTAGTCATCTTACTGAAAGTAGAATACTTTCTCAGTGGACTCTGCCAGGAACACCGCAACTCAATGGTGTGTCCGAGCGAAGGAATCGGACATTGTTGGATATGGTTCGATCGATGTTAAGTCTAACTGATCTCCCGATCTCCTTCTGGGTTTACACTCTACAAACGGCCGCATTCATAATAAACAGGGCTCCGTCGAAAGCAGTGGAAGGGACATCATTCGAGAAATGGTCCGGGAAGGAACCCGTTTTGTCCTTCCTTAAAATCTGGGGTTGCGAGGCTTATGTAAAACGGTTGCTTGCAACCAAGCTCGAACCGAGATCAAATAAGTGCACTTTCGTCGGATATTCGAAAGAAACAAAAGGATACTACTTCTACAAATTGAGCGAAAACAAAATTTTTGTCGCCCGAGGTGGGATATTCTTGGAAAAGGAATTTATTTCTAAGACAGTCAGTGGGAGGGCTATTCATCTTGATGAAGTTCTAGATGAGATAGTCACTCAGGAACCACTGGACGACCCCTTAGAAGAAGAAGAGCCATAAGTGGTTGTTGAGCAAGAACCAATAGCTACAGTTAATGAGGACGGTCCAAGGCGGTCTGAAAGAACAAGTCATGCACCTATCAGATACGGTTTCCTAGTAACTGGAGGTGATGATTTGGTGTTAGTGGACAATGATCCACCTACCTTTCGAGAGGCCCTGGACGGAACCGACTATGAGAAATGGCTGGAAGCCATGAGGGAAGAAATGCAATCCATGTCAGATAATCAAGTGTGGGTCTTGGTGGATCAAACCCCTGACGTAAAAGTCATTGGGTGTAAATGGATCTTTAAAATAAATATAGACATGGATGGCAAACCTCAGACCTATAAAGCAAGACTGGTAGCAAAGGGTTATAGGCAAGTCCACGGAATTGACTATGAAGAAACCTTTTCTCCAGTAGCTTGTAGGGTTTTGGAGCGTTCTAGATCATCGAGATAGCGGAAGCATTATACTGGTGAAAAGGTGTCATCATAATACATGTATTGAATCTGACGATAATCTTTTACAACCATCTTAGCCTCATTGGTCTGAGGATTTCCATCCATGTCGATCTTGATCCTATAGACCCACTCAGAACCGATGAGTTTTATCCCAGGGGTTTGATCAACCAAGCACCAGACTTGGTTGAAAAACATGGATTTTATTTCCTCACTCATGGCATTCTACCATTTTTCGGAGTCTGGACTAGTTAAAGCTTGTCTAAAGGTTTCTGGATCATCCTGATCCACCAACATCACGTCATTTCCCTCAGTGGCTGTGAAGCCATATCTGTCTGGAACATGACGAGATCTTTCAGACCTCCTTAGACCATCTGGAAATTCTGTAGGGATTGATTCTTCATCGGCGACCATCTGAGGCTCCAGTACTTCTACATCTTGCATAGCAGGCTCCTGAATTGCTTCAGGCTGTTCCGTATCCTCTCGAATTTCTTCGAGATGCACAGGATTCCCACTAGCTATTTTGGAAATAAAATATTTCTCCAAAAATACCCCTCTTCGAGCAACAAAAACTTTGTACTCGCTGGGTATGTAGAAGTTGTATCTCTTAGTTTCTTAATGATACCTTACGAAGACACATTTGTCTGATTTGGATGCCTGCATCTCTGCTACCCAAATCTTTTAGGGAAAACATACTAGGATGTTTTCCACACCATATATGACTATGGCCCATTTCTTATTTGGCTACTACGCGTAGGCGCACGCATCCAAATAGAACTGACCATCTCATCCCGCTCCCATCCCAATCAATACTACGCGGAGGCGCACGCATCCACAGTAACGGGAGACGTAATGAGTGTCATGTGGTGCACCTTCTGTGACTCTGGTCCAGCTCTTATTTGGATACTTCGCGGAGGCGCACACATCCAAATAGAACTGATTACCTTATTCAGCTCGCATCCTAATGAATACTACGCGGAGGTGCACGCATCCACAGTAATGGGAGACAGAAAGACTGTCACAAGGTGTACTATCGTTGTCTTCATCAGAGCCCGATTCAAAATGAATGAGGCCATTTCCAGAGTCAAGTATAAGTTGAGCTCTCTTCTGGCCTGAGTACTCATAGATCCACATACGTCAGAATGTATTAAACTGAACAAGTAACTCGCCTTTCACATAAACCTGTGAAAAGTGCCTTTGTCATTTTGCCCATCAGGCGAAACTTGCGTCTTTCAGTTTAAGTGAATTCAAACGGACTTAAAAGTCCACACTTGTGAAGTGTAGAAATGCGTTTCTCGCTCATTAGGCAAGACTTGCATCTTTCAGTTTGAGTGAATTCAAACGGACTTAAAGTCCACACTTGTGAAGTGTTGAAATGCGTTTCTTACCTATGTGCCTTAAATGACAATGCCAGATTATAACTTGGTTTAAATCATCAGATTTAAGCCTTTTCTTATTTACGTTATACCGATTAAGATTACCAACGTAAATATCTGATCCTGAAGACGTGGATACCCACTCTTCTTCACGTGATCCTTGCATTTGTTTACAATCCCTTATTCCTGTGTCCTGGCTCATTGCAGTGATGGCAGATCTCCTCCATTTGTCCTTAATCTTCACAGCAGCTTTGGGAGCTGCTTGAACTTTTGGATGCTTGGGGTGTCTGCACTGCTCTGCAAGGTGCTCAGGAGCCTTACCCTTACCCTGATCAGTTTTCTTGAAGCTGACCTTCTTGTTGACCATAACGACCTCCTTGGTCTTGCCCTTGAGGTTCTTTTCAGTGGTCACAAGTATCCCATGAAGCTCTGTTAAAGACTTGTCCATGTCATGCATATTGTAATTTACTATGAAATCATTATATGTATCTGGAAGTGACTGCAACATAAAATCTGTAGCCGTTTCCACCTGATCATCAAAACCGAGTCTGGTTAGATGCTCCTGAAGACATTAAATCTTCGTGACATGGGGACTAACAGGGCTCCAGCCTTAAGTTTGCAGGAGTTAAGTTCTATGAAAGTATCATATCTTTCGACACGAGCTTTCTCTTTGAACATTTCCTTGACCTCTGCCTTACAGGTACGAGGGTCATCTGAAACGTTCCTGAACTGCTTCTATAACTTTGGCATCCTACTGCCACCCATAATGCATGGCACGTCGATTTGGTTACTAAGAAACTTTGATAAGTATCCTTAGTGCCCTAGCGGCGTTCAACGGTGGCTCAGCAGGAGGTTCCTTGGTAAGGATATACTACTTGCGTTCATGCTTGAGTACAAGCCTCAAGTTTCTATTCCAATCTGAGTAATTCACACTCTTGAGTCTGTCCTCAATGTGGACTCTCAGTGCGCTATTACTCCTTTGTGTTGTGTTTGCCTTTTAGATCTACATGGTAAAATTAATTAAAATTCAAGTTGGAGATTTAGTTATAAAACACTTGTCTGATTCCAACATTAGAATCTGAACCAAGATCCTATCATACCCTCAATTAAAGTGAACGGAGGCTCACTGCTCCAATTGAGAGCATCAAGGTAGGAATACAAAACCATGTAATTCCTGGCTAGGGTCTGTACTAAAAGTACACGGCATACCCTATACTGATACCCTAGGTCAGCCCTAGCTGACAATCGTAGACAAGTCTGCCTAGCTTGAACTATGGATAGAACTAATGTGACTACTACGCGGAGGCGCACGCACCCACACAGAACTACCCATCTCATCCAGACCTTTTCTCTATGAATGTTACGTGGAGGCGTACCGACATCCATAGGGTCAAAGCCCTTTTGAGTGCCCAAACTTGGATGGTATCACGCTTGACTTGTAATTATTTGTGTTTAAGTGAATTATAAAAGTTTGATTGTATATCGATACAATCTTAATCTGGAATCATCAATTGCAAATCCATGCAAAGATGATCCCTTAGCCGGTTACATGCAAATCTATGCAAATCTTCGTCAGGTATTCCATTAGAGCTAAATCTTTCTACTATAAATGGTTGGGCACTAGACACTGGAGCTGAGTCTCATGTATGTGCGAATGTGCAGGTGTTGCGTAGTAGAAGAGACATGGGGGAAAACGAGGTGGACCTAAGAGTTGGGAACAACGTGAGAGTTACCGCAACTGCTGTGGGTTCTGTGAACCTTGTTTTGCCTAGTGGGCTTGTAATTGAACTTTCCGATGTGTTTTGTGTACCTGCTTTCAGCAAGAATATTGTATCAATTTCAAATCTTGAAAAAGAAGGTTATTAATTTAATATTAAGAACGAGTTTTTTAATATTATGCGCAACAACATGTTTTATGGAAATGCTCACACTGTTGGAGGTTTATACATATTGAATATGCAAAACTCAAGATCCAACATGCTCTATAACATAAATGCTAAGAGGTTTAAAGCTAATGATTTAGACCAAACTCTAATATGGCATTGTCGTCTAGGTCACATAAATGAGAAACGCATCTCAGCGCTTCATAAGCGCGGACTTCTAAGTCAATTCGAATTCCAAACGATTGATAGATACGAAGATTGTTTAATGGGCAAGATGACTAAAGCGCCCTTCACTGGTTTAGGTAAGAGGGCAGGTGATCTATTGGGTCTAATACATTCAGACGTATGTGGAACAATGAGTACACCAGCCAGAGGTGGTTTAGCCTACTTTATCACATTTACTGATGATTTCAGTAGCTATGGTTATGTCTATCTCATGAGACATAAGTCCGAAGCCTTTGATAAATTCAAGGAGTTTAGGACTGAAATAGAAAACCAACTCGGAAAGAGTATCAAGGCACTCCGTTCTGATCGATGTGGAGAATTCTTATCCGAGGAGTTTCTTAGTCATCTTACTGAAAGTAGAATACTTTCTTAGTGGACTCCGCCAGGAACACCGCAACTCAATGGTGTGTCCGAGCGAAGGAATCAGACATTGTTGGATATGGTTCGATCGATGTTAAGTCTAACTGATCTCCCGATCTCCTTCTAGGTTTACACTCTACAAACGGCCGCATTCATAATAAACAGGGCTCTGTCGAAAGCAGTGGAAGGGACATCATTCGAGAAATGGTGCGGGAAGGAACCTGTTTTGTCCTTCCTTAAAATCTGGGGTTGCGAGGCTTATGTAAAACGGTTGCTTGCAACCAAGCTCGAACCGAGATCAGATAAGTGCACTTTCGTCGGATATCCGAAAGAAACAAAAGGATACTACTTCTACAAATCGAGCGAAAACAAAGTTTTTGTCGCCCGAGGTGGGATATTGTAGGAAAAGAAATTTATTTCTAAGACAGTCAGTGGGAGGGCTATTCATCTTGATGAAGTTCTACATGAGATAGTCACTCAGGAACCACTGGACGACTCCTTAGAAGAAGTAGAGCCATAAGTGGTCGTTGAGTAAGAACCAATAGCTACAAGTCATGCACCTATCAGATACGGTTTCCTAGTAACTGGAGGTGATGATTTGGTGTTAGTGGACAATGATCCAGCTACCTTTCGAGAGGCCCTAGACGGAACCGACTCTGAGAAATGGCTGGAAGCCATGAGGGAAGAAATGCAATCCATGTCAGATAATCAAGTGTGGGACTTGGTGGATCAAACCCCTGACGTAAAAGTCATTGGGTGTAAATGGATCTTTAAAATAAAGATAGACATGGATGGCAAACCTCAGACCTATAAAGCAAGACTGGTAGCAAAGGGTTATAGGCAAGTCCACGGAATTGACTATGAAGAAACCTTTTCTCCAGTAGCTTGTAGGGTTTTGGAGCGTTGTAGATCGTCGAGATAGCGGAAGCATTATAAGAAAATCTACTCCAAACCTTGTCCAAGAACATAAACCATTAAATCCCATAGCAAAATCTATTCCACAAGATATTTACCTTTAAGTCTTGTTGAATCGATAAAGAAGAACGTTCGGATCTTCTTCTCTAAAGCAATTCCACACCAAGGGGATGATCTTGATGATCCCTCACTTAATTGCCTACTAGAACAATTAAATGAAGAACAAGAGGAGCAAGGGGTGGCCGGCCACAATGAGAGAGAGAGAGAGTTTTTATGTGTGTTTTGTGATTAATTGAATAATGAATTAAAGTCTTGCATTTTAATTCATCATCCAACTCACAAGTATGGGTTAAAAGTGATTGGTATGGGCTTAAAGGTGCTTTAACCCATACCCCTTAAATCACTCACCTCTTAATCCACAATCACCAACTAAGCATGGTGTTGTGTGGCCCCCACACATGGACCCACCATGTGGGCCGGCCAATAGGTCTTGTTGGGCCCTTAATGGGCCGGCCATGAGGCTTCATGGGCCGAGCCCAATGGGCTCGCCCGTGTGGTCTCATGCCGTGTCCAAAAGTCGCCCGACCCTTTTGTCGTTACTTATCAAACAAAGTCCGACGCGACATCGACGGAAAAACTCAGTTTTCTCGATTCGCCAATTATTCTCTCAAACCGAACCTATGGCACAAAACCTCCAGTTTTGTCCATGTATTGCTCCTCAAGAAACGTTAAGGTTTCCTTGTCTCAAGTTATCCGTCTTGAATGTGTGTGACCCTCTAGGCTCATGCCACCGTTGGCAGATCGGCGCAAAAGATCGCTCTTGCCCGATCCATCATAAGTAGTCTCTAGTAAGACGTTATGATTACCCAAGGTGCATGACGATCGATGATTCGACTTAACCTTGTGCGTACAAGTCACTATCCTATTATCTCTAGATATCCCGATTGATCACAAGGCATAGAGTCGTCATCCTTGTTTAATCAATCAATGTTACTTGATATGCGAGATGGCTGAGAACTGATAACCCGTATCATTGGCATGACCATGCTCTTACTCTCAGTCAGTCTCCATCAAGAGGCCTTTTAACGGATATCTTTCCTATACCGTCGTATGAGGGATAAATCCCTTAGCCGTCTTTCGTGTCACTCATGCAACCCGTTCCGCCACCCAATCATGCCCTTTATTGCAATCCTGTTACAGAAAGCGTTAGGGGCAAGTTAAAGCCGCACGTTCATTGCATAGTGATCACAAAGACTCCTTGGTCTAAGGATGTCGTGATAAGCTATCGCATTTGAATATGTTCATGGCTTAATCTATGAAAACACTATTCAAAGCGGGTCGTCCGATATCAATCACCTCATGATATCTATGATATGATTCCAGGATCCCTCATCCCTATGACAAGTAGAACTACGTCATTAAGAACAATCCTCATACTGGTCGCTTCAAGGAAGCATAGGTTGACCAGGGACTCGTTAAGTGTGATCCGTACAGATTTATGGTTCTACTACTTTAGTGGTCATAAATCAGATCATGCTTAACATATTACTTCAACACATAAGTAATACAAAGCCGTTGTATATATATATATATATATATATATATATATATATATATATATATTACAAACGATGATATCGTACATAGACGTTTACAGGCTAATAGCTATTGGACTAGGGCACAAATGCTATCATAGCTATGGTCAAATCTATCCGCATTCTACTTGCCGTAGCAGCTTATCATAATTATGAGATATGGCAAATGGACGTCAAAACCGCCTTCCTTAATGGGAGGTTAGCTGAGGACGTTTATATGTCCCAGCCTGAGGGTTTTGAGGAACCTAAGAATAAGGGAAAGATTTGCAAGTTGCTCAAATCAATTTATGGTTTGAAACAAGCATCTCGGAGTTGGAATCAGCGTTTTGATGAAGTTGTGAAATAGTTTGGCTTCATCAAGAACGATGATGAACCTTGCATGTATAAAAAGGCAGATGGGAGCAAAGTAGTCTTTTTGGTGCTCTATGTTGATGACATACTGCTCATTGGAAACGACGTCCCTACCTTGCTCTTAACAAAGACTTGGTTAGGTGAGAGTTTCACAATGAAGGACTTAGGCGAGGCCTCTTACATCTTGGGGATCAAGATATATAGACCCCGTGCTAAGCGGGTCTTGGGCTTAAGTCAAAGCACCTATATAGACAAAGTGCTGAGAAGATTCTCAATGCATAATTCAAAGAAAGGACTGCTGCCCATGCGTCATGGCATAAAGCTTAGCAAGAAACAGTGTGCTGAGACACCTGCAGAGCTAGCAAGAATGAATGAGATCCCATATGCTTCGGCTATAGGGTCCATAATGTATGCCATGATATGTACGAGACTGGATGTCTCGTTTGCCCTAAGCTGTACCAGTAGACATCAATCCAAACCCTGTGAGGAACACTGGATTGCCGTCAAGGTGATTCTTAAATATTTGAGAAAAACCAAAGACGCTTTTCTTGTATACGGGGGAAGAAATGATGATCTAGTCGTCAAAAGATATGTCGACGCTAGTTTCCAGACAGACCCCAATGACTTTAAGAGTTAGTTGGGATACGTGTGTACGTTGAACGGTGGAGCATTCAGCTGGAAAAGCAAGAAGTAGGACACCATTGCCGACTCTACGACGGAAGCTGAGTACATTGCTGCATCGGAAGCGGCAAAAGAGGCTGTATGGATCAGGAGTTTCATGGCTGGGTTAGGTGTAATTCAAAACCCATCTAACCCAGTAGACTTATATTGTGACAACACCGGGGCAATTGCGCAAGCTAAGGAACCCATGGCACATGACAGATCCAAACATGTACTCAGGAAGTATCACATCATCCGCGACATAGTTGCTAGAGGTGACGTGAAGATCCACTACGTTGCATCTGATGATAACACAGCTGACCCATTGGCCAAGGCTCTTCCTCAAGCGAAACATGATAAACATGTTAGGTCAATGGGTATAGACTAGGATTTAGATTGGAAATAGGGGCAAGTGGGAGATTGATAGTGAAATTCTGAAACGTAGCCGAGTCAAGAAGTCGAACACAAAGTCGTAACTTGTGTATCGACTACTTGCGTAAACCGTAAGCTAAATAACAAACAGATAATAATAACGACACCAGAGATGATTACCCAGTTCGGTGACTCCGCACCTATGTCTGGGGGCACTCTGTCAGTGGAAAGGTTTTCACTATAAGGTAGTCAACAGTACAACTCCAAGCACCAACTAGCTATCACACAAGCTATTGTTCTAAGCTACTATAGATCTCACCGTGAACAACCTCGACCAAGGGCCTCTCCCCCTGTCTTTGAGATCCTTTCATATCCACCCTTCGAGCAAGCCTATGCTCGGTGTCGTTGACTTCTTTGACGGAGTTGTGAATCTTCAATCACAAACAAAAAGCCTAACCGATCCAAACACGTAGTCTTCGAGACTTTATGTTTGACCGGAGCAAAAGTCCGTTCTAGCGAATCTTAATCACTCTCAACACGCCAATGGTGCACGGTTAAGAGCTCTGAGAAATCTTGCAATTTAGAACAAGAACGGATGATCTGCTAATGGGAAGCCAAGGGCTTTTTATAGCAGCTCAAATTCCTTATCCTTCTCGGACCAGGAACAGAAAGTTTCAGACTTCCTGAGTAAATCAGGCAAGTCGTTGTCGCCTGACAGGCTGAAAGTCGTCTTGCCTGTTCTGACTTCCTTAATAAATCAGGCAAGTTGAGTTGCCGCCTTTTGCTGACGTGTTACTGACAGCTGGAAGTCGCCTGACTTGTCGACGTCACTCTCTTGCGCTCCAAGTCTTCGTGGCGCCTTTCTTCTTTCGCTCCAAGCTTTGTCGAAACTGGAAAGATTCAGATCTTTCCTAATCTGGATCGTAAGAAGTCGCTCCATATGTCATGTAACTTCTTGTACTGACTTCTTACATTTGCGCTAAAAAATAATGCCAACACTTAAACGTAGCAACAATCTCCCCCTTTGGCAATTTTTTAGGCAAACACATTTTAGGCACATCCTTCATCTTTTGGCAGTTACGCACAGCAAGTGAGTCATCTTGTGGCAGTTACGCACAGCAAGTGATGTGACTTAAAACACATTTCAGGCACATCGTCACCTTGAGGCAGTTACGCACACAGCAAGTATGTGACTTATGATGCGACTTTTTGTGCGTCTTCTTGTTTATCTTCTGGAGTGGCTTCTGGCGCGACTTCTGTGCGCAACTTCTGTAGCTTCTAGCGACTTCTGGCGTGACTATCTATCTCCCCCTGTTTGTCTAACAATATTGCCAAAGGCAATCTTACAATGAAATTCGACATAACCAGCTCACACCATGAGCAAAATAAATAGCTCAAACATGAGCAAATATCCAGCTCAAACATGAGCAAAATATGCCAAAATAAAAAGTCATAGTGTGCGGAAAATTAACTCGGACATACCCCGAGGATTTAAGAGTGTTTGGAGCAAAGTTATCAGAGTGAATCAGAAAAATACTTAAAATGAAGTGGAGTCGTCAACATCCTCTTCAGCAGCAGGAGCAGAGCGGAGGTCATCGAGAAGAGCTTCACAAACGACTTTGCGGGTTGATAGCATCGCAATTGACTTCTCTAGATCATCGATCATCTCCACCAATTCTTCCTCCATCCTAGTACCAATTAGTCCTGAGGGTCGAGAGCTTGAACCAGCTCCTGATGCTTTGGCCATAGGAAGTGTGAGGTCCTTTAAATGCTTGCCTTCAAAGTTCTTGAGGCTGATAGCAAGAGGCAGTGGCTTTTTACCTGGAACATCCGACTCTCGAACAATGTGAGGACATTGTTGGAGAAGGAGACCAGTGATCAATGAAGGAAACCCGATAGGAAGTTTGACAGCGCATGATTTGGCGTGCTTGACTAGATGTTCAATGACATATGAGCCAAAATCAAGAGAAGACTGCGTACCTATTTGGTATATGAGTTTAGCCAATTCGGTTTTGATGCTTGACCCGTGTGTAGAAGGCGCCCAGTTTGCCAGGCCAATGCGGTAGAGAATTGAGTATTTTGCTGTAAGCTTAGTAGCCGCAATGGTGTCTTTGACGGGCCAGACCTTCTTCTGTCCTCCAGTGATCTCGACCGCTACTTTGTTCAAGTGCGGGACTTCTGGAGTGACTTATGGGTCTTCTCTGCCAAGGTAGGCATTGATAGTTGAGGCAGATATTTTGAAGCATTCTCCCCGAACGAACACCTTTCTGTATTCAGCGTCTTCTGGATCATCAAACTCGCTTGAAAGGTTGACAATAAACTCTTTGACCAATGCTGGGTAGAATGGCCCAATATTTATGACCGTATTGGTCAGGCCTGCTCTTCGGAGAAGTTCCACGATCGAGTTTATCCCCTGCGCCTCTGTGGAAAGCTCTCTTTTTGGATAGATCTTGCGCTGGTATACATATTGCCACTTAACCGCATTGTCTACAGAGTGGAAGGAGACATTATCTGTAGGAGCTTTAGGCACATTCTTAGGGAGTGTCTGCCCTCCCATTGCCTTTTTGACCCATGGTAGCGCAATCTGGGTGTCTTCTTCTTCAGATTCCTCTTCTTCTGGAGCAGATGTTGCTACAGAAGTTAGTGACTTCCTTCTAGACTTCTTCGGTTGTTTGGAAGCAGATGCTCCTCCTTTCTCTGTGGTTTTCCTCTTTGGGGTCAATCTCCTCGGTAGTTGAGGTTCTTCTTCTTCATCGACCAACCTTCTTGTTGGTAGCTTTCTTCTCTCAACCCTTTTGGGCACAGCTTCTTCTTTCTCCATGGTCTCAGTGTTGACTATTTCTTCGATATTAACAGGTTCATCTATAGGTCGAGTGACTTCTGGGATAGCTTCCGGATCTTCATTAAGCCCTGAATTACTGTCCCGGGCGACATGGAAACTTCCTTCTTTCTGCAAGTCCTCGTTTAGAGGAGATTTATTTGGTGCTGGTGTCGACTTAGAGGGGCTAGATTGGTCCTTGGTGCTAGTACCATGAATTTCAGGAACAAGGGTTCCTAGACCTTCTTCAGCCAGGCTTTCATCTACAGTGTTTACTTCGAAGAGGATAGCAGATTTACCTTGTGTCGGGGTCGGCGTAGAGAGAGAGACTTCCTCTTCTATGTTCGCAGATTCGGCTAGAGTGTCGTCCTTCTCAACGATGGGAGTCGTGTCTACTTGTGTGATAGTTGGAGGTGAGATTGTTACTCCTTGAGGTACTGCCGAACTTTCTCCTGAGATTTTTCCTCCTCGAATCCTTACTCCATGCTTGTTTGTCGAAGATTTTGCAGCGGATAACTTCTTGGCAATCACTTTTGCCCTCATTTTTGCTCGTAATTTGGAGGCATATGGTATGCGTCCGCTCCTAGTTCCAACCATTTGCTTGATCGGTTTTGGTTCGGAAGAGATGAGCAAAATTTTACAGTTGCAGATTTGTTTTAGCAGTTTTGGGAAGATGGAGAGGATTGTGCAGGCTTTTTCTGCGGAAGTTGAAGGGGGTTGAAATCCGATTGGTGTAGCGTCAGTTTTGTCAATCATTCCCCTTTTTGAATTTTTAAACAAATAATTCCAACTGGGCTTCTGATAATGAGATTTGGGCTCGGCTAGATTTTGTGGACCCTGACTGGTCCAGATAGAGAGAGAGTAAAAATTCACTCAAAAGCTCTCCCTCTTCTTGCTTGACTTCTGGTTACTCCAGACAGCAAAGTCCAAGGGATGACCTCATACTTTCAAACCTGTTGTCATCTAACACCTTTGTAAAGATGTCAGCGACTTGTTTCTCAGTGGGTAGGTACTCAAGTTATATCTTCTTGTCTTCTACAAGCTCACGAATGAAGTGATGCCTGATGTCAATATGCTTTGTCTTGCTGTGTTGCACTGGATTCTTCGAGATATTGATTGCACTGATGTTGTCACAGAACAAAGTCATGACTTCTTGCTTGACTCCATACTCTGCCAATATTTGTTTCATCTAAAGGAGCTGAGTGCAACTACTTCCAGCAGCAATATATTCGGACTCAGTAGCGGATAGAGCAATGCAATTTTGCTTTTTGCTGAACCAAGACACATGATTGTTCCCAAGGTAAAAGCAACCTCCAGAAGTACTTCTTCGATCTGGCGTGCTTCCCGCCCAGTCGGCATCGCAGTATCCAACAAGAGTAGGAGAGGTATCATAGGAGTATAGTAAACCTAATTCTGAGGTTCATGAGATGTACCCAATTATCCTCTAGGCATGAGCTAAGTGACTAACTTTTGGATTGGCTTGATATCTAGCACAAACTCCTACGGAGTAAGCGATGTCAGGTCGACTTGCTGTTAGATAGAGAAGACTTCCTATTATGCTTCGATAAAGGCTTTGATCAACTGATTCTCCCATCTCGTCCTTTGTGCATTTGTCATGTGTGGCAATAGGAGTTCTCTTGTGTGAGGCCTTTTCTAACCCGAACTTCTTGAAATTTTTTTTTGCGTATTTGCTTTGGGAGATAAATATTCCATCTGACATCTGCTTGATCTGGAAGCCTAGGAAGTATGTGAGCTCACCGACCATACTCATCTCAAATTCAGACTGCATATGTTGGACGAAACGTTCCACCATCTTGTCTGACTTTCCTCCAAATACAATGTCGTCGACATATATTTGAGCAATCATGATGTCCCTTCCTTCCTTCTTCACAAAGAGAGTTTCGTCTACTCCCCCTCGAATATAACCATTATGTATAAGGAATTGGGTAAGACGTTCATACCATGCTCGTGGAGCTTGTTTGAGACCGTAGAGAGCTTTCTTTAGCTTGTAGACATGGTGAGGAGAGTCATGGTCTTCGAATCCCTTCGGTTGGGCTACATAGACTTCTTCGATCAGATTTCCATTAAGGAAGGCACTCTTTACATCCATCTGATAGAGTTTGAAACGCAGATGGCACGCTATGCCGAGAAGAAGTCGTATGGCTTCCAGTCTGGCTACTGGAGCAAAAGTTTCTTCAAAGTCGACTCCTTCTACTTGTGTGTATCCTTGAGCCACCACTCTTGCTTTGTTTCAAGTGATGTTTCCTTGCTTGTCAGACTTGTTTTTGAATATCCACTTTGTCCCGATGACATTGACATTGTTTGGCTTGGGTACTAGTTCCCAGACTTCATTCCTTGCAAATTGAACCAATTCTTCTTGCATGGCGCAGACCCAGTACTCATCATTGATGGCCTCTTGTATATTCTTTGGCTCAATTTTGGAAATAAAGCAAACATTACCTATCATCTCTTGGTAGTCAAGGGATGCCTTTTGTCGAGTCCGAACTCCCTCATTAATGTCTCCAATCACATCCTGGGGTGGATGATTCTTCTGAATTCTTCTTGACGGAGCTCTTTGCCTTATAGGAGATGCCTCTTTATCCGGGATGATTGGGCTTTCGTCTTCAGACTCTTCGTTGCGCTCATCGTCTTTGACTTATGGTCTGACTTCTCTTCTGACTTCTGGTCTGACTTCTTCTGAGAGATTTAGGACTTCTTTGTCCTCGTCACTAGGTTGCTCGTTACTGTCATCGATCACGATATTGATGGATTCCATGATAGTCCGGGTGCGTTTGTTGAATACACGAAAAGCCCGACTATTTCTGGAGTATCCGAGGAAGATGCCTTCTTCGCTTTTAGGATCAAGTTTGCGTCGAGGTTCCCTATCTGCAAGTATGTAGCAGATCGATCCAAAGACATGGAAATATTTGACATTCGGCTTCCTCCCCCTCCATATTTCATAAAGAGTGAGCGAAGTTCCAGGGCGGAGGGTCACTCTATTATGAATATGGCATGTCGTATTCAAAGCTTCAGTCCAGAAGTGTTGCGGGATGTCTTAGGCTAGCATCATGACTCTTGCCATTTCTTGAAGAGTGCGATTTTTCCTTTCAACGATCCCGTTTTGCTGAGGAGTGATGGGAGCAGCAATTTCGTGTGCAATTCCTTCAGCATCACAAAAGTTTGCGAAGCTGATGTTCTCAAACTCCTTTCCATGATCGCTCCGAAGTCGGACGACTTTCCCAATGACTTCTCCTTTTTCTCGTTGAACTATCCGACATAAGGCTTCAAAAACTGAGAAGGTGTTTGACTTCTCTCTGATAAAGTCCACCTAGGTGTATCTTGAGAAGTCATCTACACACACAAATATGTACTTCTTCCCTCCTAGACTTTCTACTTGCATCGGTCCCATAAGGTCAACATGAAGAAGTTCTAGAACACGAGAAGTAGTAAGATGTTGTACCTTCTTGTGTGACGTCTTGACTTGTTTCCCAATCTGGCATTCTCCACAGATTTTTCCTTCAGTGATCTTGAGGTTGGGAACTCCAATGATCGCCTTTTCAGAGAGAATCTTTTGCATGCTCCTCAAATTGATGTGACCAAGTTTTTGATGCCATCTCTTGAGCTTTGGACAAAAGGCACTTGGTTGGCAAGGTTGTGGCTGTTGGGGACCATAGATAACAATTATCAAGGGATCTGTGGCCTGTCATGACTTCTTTCTGTTGTTCGTTTTTGACCGAGCACTTGTCACAAGTGAAGTTGACATCCAGATTTAAATCGCATATTTGACTTATGCTGATGAGATTTGCTGTAAGACCTTCTCCCAGTAGAGCCTCTTTCAGACATGGTGAGTTGGGAAGATTGAGTTTTCCTTTCCCAAGTACTCTAGCTTTTACTCCATCTCCAAAAGTGACGAAACTATTTGTGCAAGGTGTTAAAGTGACCAAGAATGAGCTGTTACCCATCATATGTCGAGAGGATCCACTATCAAAGTATCAATCGTTGCTGGTTGAATCCTTTAGAGCGGTGTATGCGATATTAGCCCGATAGTTTACCTCCTTAACTCGCCATTCCTTACGTGGTTGTGCTTTCTTGATGGTGGTCCTTTGCTTGACAACGCTTCTTCCATATAGACGATAGCAGAAATGTCGAATATGTCCTCTTCGTCCACAGTGGTGACATACCCAGTTATGTCTTTTGTTCTGCGTCTTTGAAGCGACTTCTGACGGGGCTTCTAGGAGACAGACTTCTGAGGGACGAAGATGGTGTGCAATGATGAGGCTTCTTTCGAATATCCAAGACCTTCCATATTCCTAGCTGGTTTCCCGATCGAAAGTATTTGATCAAGAGTGTCAGTGCTTGGATTCATCATCTTCACTGACTTGGTGACCTGTTCTAACTCGCCTTTTAGTCGAGCCACTTCCTTTTTGAGATCAACAGTTCTCTCGAGAAGTGTTGGCTTGTCTTCATTAAGAGTAAGAATGAGAGCATTCTGTTTTTCGATGACCTGAGAGTCTTCAAGCCACTTGACATACCATTCGTTGTAAGCGTTGTTGAGGGTCTCATCGGATAGCTCATCATCAGAGTCATACCTCTTTGAGCTTTCAGCTGGTTGATCTGTTGTGGAGGAAGTGAAAGAACCATAGTTACTTGTATGCTCAAGGTCACTGTCTTCCTCATCTTCATCGTCAGTTAGAGATGCATTGAATCCCTTCTTCTGTTTCTTTAAGAAGTTGGGACATTCTTTCTGCATGTGTCCATACCCCTCACATTCAAAGCACTGAACTCCTTTATCTGCTCGTTCTCCTCGTCTACCTTCGTTAGCTGTGTTTTCGAGCTTCTGAAACTTGTGCTGCGGTTTGTCTCTGACTTCTCGGGTGACGTTTCTCCCTGTCATCTGGCCAAATCTTTTCATGACTTTGTTGTAGTTTTTGGCCAGCATGGCGATAGTTTCCTCAATGTCACTATCCGAATCATAGTGCGTCGAGTTCTTCTGAGTAGAACTTTTGAAAGCCACACCTTTATGTTTCTTCTCGATAAGAGGTACGGAGAGCTCGAAAGTCATTAGTGAGCCCATGAGTTCATCAAACTTCAGTGTCTTCAAGTCATGGACTTCTTCTATGGCGGTTATCTTCATCTTGAATCTGGAACTTAGAGCTCTCAGCGTTTTTCTAACCAAATCTTCATCGGTCATAGGCTTGCCAAGTGAATATGATTCATTTGCCAGATCCTTGATGCGCACATTAAACTCCGCAATAGTTTCTTCTTCATTCATGGTCAGGGCCTCAAAGTTAGTCGTGAGGTACTGTAAGTTCTGCTCTTTGACTTTGGAAGTAACCTCGTAGGCAACAACAAGAGTGTCCCATGCAATTTTGGCACTTGTGCACGTGTTCATAAGGCGAAACACATTCTTGTCTACTCCATTAAAGATAACATTGAGTGCACGAGAGTTACCTAGGGCGGCTTCATCTTCTTCCGCGCTCCACTCTTTTTCTGGTTTGATGCTAGTTTGATTTCCATGAGCATCAGCATAGTGAGGTTCCTCCCATCCATTGATGACTGATTTCCAGGTTTTGCTGTCGAGGGACTTCAAGAAGGCACACATCCGTGCTTTCCAATATCCATAGTTTGTTCCATCGAGCACTGGTGGTCGATTTACTGATCCTCCTTCCTTTGAGTCCATATTGGCTATTCAGAAATTTTGCAAGAAAGTCACCTAAAAGAAAAGGTGCCTTCTCTGATACCAATTGAAATTCTGAAACTCATGGGCGAGCTCATTGGGCTCGGCCCATGAGGTCACGTGACCGGCCCAACAAGGGCCCATTTTGGGCCCAATAAGCCCAACATGGCCGGCCACCTTGGTAGGTCCAAGGTGGGGCCAAACACACCATGCTTAGTTGGTGATTGTTGTTTAAGAGGTGAGTGATTTAAGGGGTATGGGTAATGACACCTTTAAACCCATACTTTCACCTTTTAGACCCATGCTTATGAGTTGATGAAGTAGAGAAATATCTTTGGATTAATTTCACTCACTCACATCCTCTCTCTCTCTCCTTTGGCCGGCCACTTCCCTCTCTCCTCTCTTCTTGCTCTCTTGTTCTTCACTTAATTGTTCTAGTAGGCATTAAGTGAAGGATCTTGAAGATCATCCCCTTGGTGTGGACTTGCTCTAGAGAAGAAGACCTCATTGTTCTTCTTTATTGATTCAACAAAGACCTAAAGGTAAATTTCTTGTGGAATAGATTTTGCTTTAAGATTTAATGGTTCATGTTCTTGGACAAGGTTTGGAGTTGCTTTTGTTAAATGCTTCCGCTATCTCGATGATCTAGAACGCTCCAAAACCCTACAACGAGTTTGCCCGATTCAGTTAAACAATCTTTCTCTCGAATATTTGTTTGAGCACACAAGAGTTACTCTTTGTCAAAGTATTCAACTTTCCAACACGCTAGTCCAACACTCTTAGGAACTCTGAACACTCAACCCAAAAATACTCTACAAGCACCACCTTCTAAGAGAGAGGCCGACGACCTTTTGTAGAAGATGAACAGATCCTTTTAGGGTTTTCTTGAAGATCTCGCACCTTTCCATTTCTTCTTCTGCAAGATTCTCGAAGCTGACACACATCCAAATCAGATCAGATCAAGTTTTGATTAGGAGATCTTCTAAATAATGAAACTCCAGAAAGTCGTCTTTCGAAATGTTCGGATGTTGATGTTGAGACTTCTGGATAGACATCATTCGTTTCCAACATTGGGCTTCTTAGCTCGCGACATATGGATGGACATCTTTCCATCATACAAAATAGCTAATCTCGTAGGAACCACTATCCCCCCCTGGCTATTTTTGGGCGAGCACTTCTTTCTTCACATGATCTAGAGGGAAAAACTTGATCCATCTTGATAGTAGTTCAGACCGAGAGATGTCCGAACATGTGGCTAGACATATGAAACCAAAAGATGTCAATCAAACATAAAAACTGTATATAGCACACATCATGTCAACTCAAGTACATGCGAGTGCTTCTCCGCGTGCTTCTTGACATTCTCCACGTGCTTCTTGATATTCTCCACGTGAATACTATACTTTCTTTTCCTCTCCCCCTGATTACCTCAAAAATATGCCAAAACGCATATACAATCACAAGCATATATCGCAAAAGAAAAACATAATAGCGAATGTAAGTTCAAACAAACGTACCCCAGGGTACATGATCAGCCCTACAAAGTTACCTCGGACATTCCCCCGAGTGAATATAAGTTCATACCGTTATCCAAAAAATAAAAAATTTTTAGGACCTAGAGATAAGTAAAGTAGTAACCGGCTAGATACTTTCCGAGCTAGACTCCTCCTTCTCTTCATCAGACACTATCTTGCCTTTGCCCTTCCACGCATGCTGGACGTCTTGGAGTAGACCCTCGCATATAGTCTTCTTGTGGAACATTGCATCCATGGTCTTGTCAAAGAACATGATTTCTTCACGAAGCTCTTTTTTGACATCTCTCTGGACATCTCCCGATCCAGCTGTAGTCCTTGATGATTCCCCAGAGGGACGACCAATATCTTGGACATGAGTTCCTTCAAATAATTTTGGACTGAAGGTAATGACAGAAGGATTTTTCCCAGCAACATCAGAGTCACGTAGCAGCTTTGGACGTTGACTCAATATAATTCCAGAGATAAGCGAAGGGAAACCGATTGGCATTTTGAAAAAAAATGATTTGGCATGCTTGTTGAAGTGATCGATCACGAAATTACCAAAATCAAACATAGAACGCGTACCTATTTGATAGATAAGACGAGCGAGTTCTGGTGTTATACTGGAGCTGTGTGATGAAGGAGCCCAGTTAGCAATACCAATTCGGAAGAGGACTGAGTATTTGGAGGTGAGGACAGATGAGAACATTTTCCCTTTGATTGGCCAGGATCTTCTTGCTCTGATGGGAACTTGACGAGATCTCTCAGACCTTCTTGGACCCTTTGGAATAGGTGTAGGGATTGGCTCTTGATCAACGACCACTTCTGGCTCCTGTATTTCTACATCTTGCATAGTAGGTTGTTTGTATCACCTAGAATTTCTTCAAGATGCACGACACTCCCACTAGCACTTTTGGAAATAAATTCCTTTTCCAAAAATACCCCTCCTCGAACAACAAAAACTTTGTTCTCGCTGGGTTTGTAGAAATAGTACCCCTTTGTTTCCTTGGGGTACCCCACAAAGACACACTTATCTGATTTGGGTTCGAGCTTATCGCCTAGAAAACGCTTGACATAAGCTTCACATCCCCAAATATTAAGGAAAGTTAATAAGGGTTTCTTCCCGTTCCATACTTCGTATGAAGTGCTTTCCACTGCCTTTGTAGGAGCCCGATTCAAAATGAATGCGGCCGTCTCTAGGGCATAGCCCCAGAAGGAGATAGGGAGGTCAGTCTGACTCATCATTGACCGAACCATGTCAAGCAAGGTCTTATTTCTCCGTTCCAATACACCATTCATCTGAGGTGTTCCTGGGGGAGTCAATTTAGAGAGGATCCCACACTCCTTTAAATGACTGTGAAACTCTTGGTCCAAGTACTCACCGCCTCGGTCAGATCAAAGCGCTTTTATACTTTTCCCAAGCTGGTTTTGTGCTTCGTTCTGGAACGCTTTGAACTAGTCAAAAGTTTCTGATTTATGGCTCATAAGATAGACATACCCGTATCTACTGAAGTCATCAGTAAATGTAACGAAGTAGTGAAAACCCTTTCTGGCCTGAGTGCTCATAGGTCCACACACATCGGAATGTATGAGACCTAATAAGTCACTAGCCCCTTCACCTAAACCGGCAAAAGGTGTCTTTATCATTTTGACCATAAGGCATGACTCGCATCTCTCAATTGAAGTGAATTCAAACGGACTTAGAAGTCCACACTTGTGAAGTGTTGAGATGCGTTTCTGGCCTATGTGGCCTAAACGGCAGTGCCATATCACAGTCTAGTTTAAATCATCGGATTTAATCCTTTTATTACTTATGTTATATATTGAGCTAGTGTCAGTGTTTTGAATATTAAGATTGAAATTCTGATTCGTAGCCAAGTCAAGAAGTCGAACACAAAGTCGTAACTTTTGTGTCGACAACTTTCCTAAAATGCAAACCGTAGTTTAAACAATAAACAAGTAATAATAACGACACCAGAGATGATTACCTAGTTCAGTGCAACGTCACCTACGTCTAGGGGCACTTTGCTAGTAGAAAGGTTTTCACTATATGGTAGTCAATAGTACAACTTCAAGCACCAACTAGCTATCACAGAAGCTATTGTCCTAAGCTACTATAGATCTCACTGTGAACAACCTCGACCAGGGTCCTCTCCCCCTGTCTTTGAGATCCTCTCAATTCCACCCTTCGAGCAAGCGCCTATGCTCGGTGTCGTAGTCTTCTTTGACAGATTTGTGAATCTTCAATCACGAACACAAGAACCCTAATCGATCAAACACTCAATCTTTGCGAATTTATGTTTAATCAAAGCAAAGCCGTTCTAGCAAACTAATCAGCCTCTCAACACGCCAATGGTGCACGATTAAGAGCTCTGAGAAATTTAGCAAATAAAGAACAAGAACGGACGAGCTTCTAATGGGGAAACACAAGCTTTTTATAGCAGCTCTACATTCCTAATCTTACTCGGATTAGGAATAGGAAGTCTCAGACTTTCTAAATAAATTAGGCAAGCAGTTTGCCGCCTTTGCTGACGTGTTTAATGACAGCTGGAAGTCGCCTGGCCTATTGACGTCATTCTCTTGCGTTCCAAGCGACTCTAAATAGGAAAGCTTCAGACCTTTCCTAATCTGGAGTGTAATGAGTCGCTCCACATGTCTTGTAACATGTTGCACTGACTTCTTAGTTTTGCGCTAAAAAATTATGCCAACTCTAAACGTAGCAACAATCTCCCCCATTGGCAATTTTTTAGGTAAACACATTTTTAAGCACATCGTCATCTTGTGGCAGTTACGCACAGCAAGCGATCATCATCTTGTGGCAGTTACGCACAGCAAGCGATCATCATCTTGTGGCAGTTACGCACAGCAAGCGATCGTCATCTTGTGGCAGTCACGCACAACAAACGATGTGACTTCTGGTGCGACTTCTGGTTCGACTTCTGGTGCGACTTCTGGTGCTTATATCTCCCCATGTTTGTCTAACAGTATTGCCAAAGGCAACCATACAACGATATACTTATAACAAAAGGGCATAAACCAGCTCAAAACTTGAGCAAATATCCAAAATGTCACAAAGTGCTAAAATTTAACTCGGACAGTCCCCGAGGATTTACGAAGTATGTTTGAAACAAGTTATCAGTCTTAAAGCAGAGAAATATTTTAAAAAGAGGTGGAGTCATCGACATCTTGATCTGATGCAGTATCTTCAGCAGGAGCGGTGCGCAGATCATGTAAGAGGACTTCACAGGCAATCTTTCGGGTTGTCAGGGCAGCAATCGTCTTTTCCAGGTCATTGATCATGTCCACCAGTTGTTCCTTCATTCTGGTGTCGAGAAGTCCGGAAGAACGTGAACTAGAACCAGCTTCAGATGTTTTGGCCAAGGGAGGAGCGAGATCTCTCATATGCTTGCCCTCAAAGTTTTTGAGACTTATAGTGAGAGGCAGAGGCTTCTTCCCAGGTATATCAGTATCTCAAACAATGTGAGGACATTGTTGGAGGAGAAGTCCAGTGATCAATGATGGAAAGCAAATAGGTAATTTGATAGCACATGACTTGGCATGTTTGACAAGATGCTCAATAACATACGAACCAAAGTCAAGAGGGGATTGAGTACCTATTTGGTAAATGAGCTTTGCTAATTCTATTTTGATGCTAGAACTGTGAGTGGAGGGCGCCCAGTTTGCCAGACCAATTCGGTATAGAATGGAATACTTGGCCGTTAGTTCTGCAGCGCAATGGTATCCTTGAAGGGCCAGACCTTTTTCCTTCCTGCAGTGATCTCAAAAGCCACTTTGTTCAAGTGAGGGACGTCTGGAGTGACTTCTGGAGCCGCTCTGCCTAGATAAGCACTGATTGTGGAGGCAGATATCTCAAAGCACTCTCCTCAAACAAAGACCTTCCTATACTCCGCGTCTTCTGGGTCATTAAACTCACTCGAGAGATTGACGATGAACTCCTTGACCAGAGCTGGGTATGACGGTCCGATGTTGATGACCGTGTTGGTTAGGCCTGGGCCACGGAGGAGTTCCACAACTGCATTCATTCCTTGAGCTTCTGTAGAGAGCTCTCTCTCTCTGGGTAGATATTGCGCTGGTACACGTATTGCCACTTGACAGCATTGTCTACTGAATGGAACGAGACATTGTCTGTTGGGGCTTTTGGAACGTTTTTGGGAAGTTTCAGACCTCCCATAGACTTCTTGATCCGTGGAGGTAAGACACGAGTTTCCTCCTCTTCTTCGGACTCTTCTTCTTCTGGAGTAGGGGTTGTTACTGAAGTGGATGACTTCTTTCTTAACTTATTTACTTGTTTAGGAGCAGGTGCTCCTCCCTTTTCTGCAGCTTTTCATTTCGGGGTTAGTCTTCTTGGCACTGGTGGTTCTTCTTCTTCATCAATCAGCTTTCCTTTTGGTTGTTTTCTTTTCTTAAGCCCTTTGGGCACAGACTCTTTCAGAGGCGTTATGTCCTCTCGTGTAACTTCTTCTTCAATAGTCTTGGCCGTATCTATTTCTTCGGTGTTGACAAGATCGGCTAGAGGTTGAGGAACTTCTGGTATGGCTTCCGTATCTCCATTCAGCCCTGAGCTACTGTCCGGAGCGACAAGAGGACTATCGATATTCTGCATGGCTTCATCTACCAGAGGTTTCTCTGTTTCAAGCGTTGATTTTGGAAGATCGGATGGATTCTCGCAACTCGTGACAGGAATTTCAGGGATAGAGGTCCCTAGAATTTCTTTGATTTGATCCATTTCTACTGGTTCTACTATCGAATAGACGGAGGGATTACCTTTTAGAGGCGTCTGAGTAGAATGCGAGCCCTCCTCTTCAAGGTTAGCAGCCTCGGGTAAGATGTTTTCCTTCTCAACATCGGGGACAACCTCCATAGATGCGATAGTCGGAGGCAAAGTTGTTGCGCCTTTAGGGTTTTCAGAGCCCTCTCCTGGAGAATTCCCTCCTCGATTCTTTACTCCATGCTTATTTGCAGATAACTTTCTAGCAATCATCTTTACCCTCATCTTCGTTCGCAGTTTCTTGGAGGCAGATGGAACTCGTCCGCTTCTGGTTCCGACCATTGGAGTTGTTTCTGAGGGGAAGAAGGAGCTTCTACAGATGCACAATGATTTTTATTTTGTGGTGCCCTAAGGGTTTTGGGAAGATGGAAGGGGTGAGCAGAGCTTTTCTGCGCGGAAGTCGAAAAGATTGAGTGCTGATTGGTTGATTGTCAGATCACAATCATTCCGTTTTCCCTTTTTGAATTTTAAAAAGAAAAAATTCCAACTGGGCTATGACAAAGGAATTTGGGCCCGGTTTGATTTTGTGGACCCTTGTTGGTCCTGATAGAGAGAGAGTAAAATCAACTTAAAAGCTCCCTCTCTTCTTTCTTGACTTATGGTTACTCAATGCAGCAAAGTCCAAGGGATGACCTTAGACTTTCAAATCTGTTAGCATCTAACGCCTTTGTGAAGATGTCAGCAATTTGTTTTTCAGTAGGTAGGTATTCGAGTTTTATCTTTTTGTCGTCTACAAGCTCTCGAATAAAGTGATGCCTGATATCAATATGCTTGGTTTTGCTGTGTTGAACCAGATTCTTCGAGATATTGATTGCACTAATGTTGTCACAGAACAAAGTCATGACTTCTTGTTTGACCCCATACTCTGCCAACATTTGTTTCATCCATAGAAGCTGAGTGCAGCCACTTCCAGCTGTAATATACTCAGACTCAGCTGTAGACAAAGCAATACAATTTTGCTTTTTGCTGAACCAAGACACAAGATTGTTCCCAAGATAGAAACAACCTCCAGAGGTACTTCTTCGATCTGGTGTGCTTCCTGCCCAGTCAGCATCACAGTATCCAACAAGAGTAGGAGAGGTATCAAAAGAGTATAGCAAACCCAATTCAGAGGTTCCTGAGATGTACCTTATTATCATCTTGGCATGAGTTAAGGGACTAGCTTTTGGATTGGCTTGATACCAAGCACAGACTCCTACTGAGAAAGCAATGTCGGGTCGACTTGCTGTGAGATAAAGAAGACTACCAATAATGCTTCGATAGAGGCTTTTGATCAACTGGTTCTCCAAGATCGTCCTTTATGCATTTGACATGAGTGGCAATGGGGGTTCTTTTGTGCGAAGCTTTTTCCAACCCGAATTTCTTCACAATATTCTTTGCATATTTGCTTTGGGAAATAAATATTCCGTCTTTCATTTGTTTGATCTGGAAGCCTAGGAAGTATGTGAGTTCTCCAACCATACTCATCTCAAATTGAGACTGCATATGTTGTACCACCATCTTGTTTGACATCCCTCCAAATACAATATCATCGACATATATTTGAGCAATCATGATGTTACTTCCTTCCTTTTTCATAAAGAGAGTTTTGCCTACTCCCCCTCGATTATTGCCATTCTGTACTAGGAATTGGGTAAGACGTTCATACCATGCTCGTGGTACTTGTTTGAGACCATAGAGAGCTGTCTTTAGTTTGTAGACATGATGAGGAGAGTCATGATCTTCAAATCCCTTTGGTTGAGCAACATAGACTTCTTCGTTTAAATTTTCATTGAGGAAGGCACTCTTTACATCCATCTGGTAAAGTTTGAAACGCAGATGGCATGCTATGCCAAGAAGAAGTCGGATGGCTTCCAGTCTGGCTACTGGAGCAAAATTTTCTTCGAAGTCAACTCCTTCTACTTGTGTGTACCTCTGCGCCACCAGTCTTGCTTTGATTGGAGTGATATTTCCTTGCTCGTCAGACTTGTTTTTGAATATCCACTTTGTTCCGATGATATTGACATTGTCTGGCTTGGGTACTAGTTCCCAGACCTCATTCCTTACAAATTGAACCAATTCTTCTTGCATAGCGCATACCCAGTATTCATCATTGAATGCTTCTTGTATATTCTTTGGTTCAACTTTAGAGACAAAGCAAATGTTACCTATAATCCCTTTGTAGTTTATAGGTGTCTTCTGTCGAGTTCGCAATCCTTCATTGATGTCTCCTATCACATCCTGGGATGGGTGATTCTTCTGGACGAAGCTCTCTGTTCTATGATGAGGGTTCTTCTTTGTCAGAGATGTTTTGGCTTTCGGCTTCAGATTCTTTGTTGCGATCGTTGGTGTTGACTTCTAGCCTGACTTGACCTGAGAGATTTAGACCATCTTCCTCATCGTCACTGGGTTGCTCATAACTGTCGTCAATCACATTGATGGATTCCATGATAGACCGGTGCGTTTTTTGAATACACGAAAGGCCCGACTATTTCTGGAATAGCCAAGGAAGATGCCTTCATCGCTTATAGGATCAAGTTTGCGTCGAGGTTCCTTATCTGCAAGTATGTAGCATATCAATCCAAAGACATGAAAATTATTGACATTAGGCTTCCTCCCCCTCCATATTTCATAAAGAGTGAGCGATGTTCCGGGACGAAGGGTCACTCTATTATGAATATGACAACCCGTATTCAGAGCCTCAGCCTAGAGGTGCTGCGGGCTGTCTTTGTCTAGCATCATTACTCTGGCCATTTCATGAAGAGTACGATTTTTCCTTTCCACGATCCCGTTTTGCTGAGGAGTGATGGGGGCAGAGAATTCATGAGCTATTCCTTCAGCATCACAGAAGTTTGCGAAACTGATGTTTTCAAACTCCTTTCCATGATCATTTCTAAGTCAGACGACTTTACCAATGGCTTCTCCTTTTTCTCGTTGGACTCTCCGACATAGGGCTTCAAAGACTGAGAAAGTTTCTGACTTTTCTCTAATAAAGTCAACCCAGGTGTACCTTGAGAAGTGGTCGACAAAGACAAATATGTACTTCTTGTTAGAGTTATGCCCCAGTCCAATATAAAAGTGATCTACAGATGTAATGTTTTATCATCTTTTCGAATAAATAAATCGGCATATATTACTAATGTTTTGTAGTAATATATTGAATGTAATTTGATCTATGTCATAATGTGTGTAACCAGTTATAGTAGAACTATAGATAAGAAAGAATTGCATTCGATAAAGTCCCTGATCAGCTAAGCTTCTTCTGAAGCGATCAGTATGAGACTAACTCCTTGTGATAATGCTCTACTGATCATGGCAAAGTGCGTGCCGGAGTTATATCATAAATACCATCAGGTCGATGATATCGGACAACCCGATTGTGAGTATGCTGCATAGATCCAGTCATGAGATACTCACATATCGTAGCTTGTCATTATATCCTAAGACCAAGGAGTCTTTGTGTACACTATGTAACGAATACCTAAGTTTGACCTAGTCTAACGTTATCTGTAAAAGGGTAGCTATAACGGCTTCGATTGGCTTTGATATTGATTGCACTAGTGAACTCGAAAGGCGTCTGAGGGATTTATGACTCATACTTCGGTATGAGAAAGATATCCGTTTAGGCCACTTGATGAGTATGACTGAAGAAAGAGCACGGCTGTGCAGGTGATACCTTAGAATCAGTTTTCAGTCATCTCAGATATCAAAAAACAGTGATTGATAAATTAGGATGACCATTCTATGCCTATTGATCAATTTGGTTATCGGTTTGATAAAAGGACAGTGACATGTACGATAACAGGTTAAGTCGAATAATGGATAATCACGAACATTGGATAATCATAATGTCTTGCTAGAGGCCACTTATGATGGAAAGGGTAAAATAGTAATTTTACCAGTCTGCCAATTGCTCGTGAGCCTAGAGGGTCGCACGCATTAAGCACGACACATGACAATTAATTATGGATGAAATTGAGAACGATTCGGTAGATTTCTGGCCTAAGGTTTTAGCCAGACGGTTGAAGAAATCAATTCGAGAAAAATGAACCGTTTCGTCTAAACCGAAATTAGAACTCAATATAATGGGTTTGATTTGGGTTTTGGTTAAACGGGCTTAAAGCCCATTTAGGGATTTAAGTGATAAATGGGAACAAATGAAAATAGAGGGTTTATGGAGGATGGATATGCAATTTTGATTTGAAAAATTCAATTTTCTTTTTCAAATTAAAATTCCAATTTTTTTCATAACTTCCTCTAATTTTCAGCAACCACTCCCATCTTCCTCCCCCCTTCTAGGCCGACTTCTCTCTCTCTCTTCTTCCTCCATTGTTGTCATGCTTCTCTCAAATTCATAGAAAAAGTTTGAATGAAAAACTTCCTTCGGTTGTGGTGCTTGTGAGGACCTAATAGAGAAACACTAAGCTTGTGTTTTCATCGATTAGAAGAGGTAATTTTCAGATTTGTAGTTACGACGGTCTTAGAGATTGGCTGATTTTTAAAGGAACTGAAGAACATTATACGAAGAATGTCGAAGCATCTTCTGCGGCATCTTGTGTGACATTGTTGACAGCATCTCGGCAAACATCCTGATCGACAAAAATCAGGAAAGTGCAGTTTCGGCAGAAAAGCAAGAAGACGATTAGGAAATTCCAGAGCGACTCCGATTCTGGAAAGAAGAAAGACGGTGATTAAGAGGAAACCCTTTAGGGTTAGTACTCATCCTCGATTGCTATAAAAGCTTAGGCTACCCCTTTAGCAATCGTGTGGTTCTTTATTTGTTTCCTAACGATAATTTGCAAGGTTCTTAGACGTGAAGGTTTGCAGGCTGAGAAACTGCAGATTGAGCTAAGGATATTGTGCATCACATAATTATTGAGAGTTAGGTGATTGAGGGTTTACTGATCGCGTGAGTGAAGACTGCACGTAACCACCAAGTTGTACAAAGACTTGAACTGACAGAGCAAGGCGATTGCTCGAAGAGTGGAATCAAGACGGAGTTTTGGATTCAGGGGGAGACCCTGAGATAGATTGCACTATAAGACGTAGCATAAAGTATAGATCTAGGGATGATCACAGGTAATTGTATGTTCTGACGAATTACTGATAAGTGAAATCTTTCCACTAGGCTGAGAGCCCCCAGACGTAGGTGACGTTGCACCGAACTAGGTAAACAATCTGCTGTGTCATTGTTTATAGCTTTATATTTCTGTCATGCGTTATCTACACAAGAAGTCATACACGGTGTTATAGCTTCATACGTAACATTGTGTGTGACATCTTGCACGACTAGACTGATCAAAATTTCAATTTGTATCAGAGGGGGCACCTACAGCTTTAGGTGAGTTCCTAAAACAAATATTTTGATCAAGATGGACAATACCAGAGAAGGAGGATCCATAAATCGACCACCTGTTCTAGATGGAAGCAACTACGGCTATTGGAAGGCTCGAATGTGTGCCTTCATGAAGTCACTTGACAACAAAACATGGAAAGTTGTGATCAATGATTGGAATGCCCCACACTCAGTGACAACGATGGTAATCCTATCGGTCCAAAACCAGAAAAAGATTGGACAGATGATGAAGACGAGGAATCACTGGGAAACTCACGAGCTCTGAATGCTATCTTCAACGGCGTTGACAAGAACGTATTCAGACTAATCAACACATGCACAACTGCCAAATCCGCATGGGACATCCTTGCAGTTGCATATGAAGGAACAACCAAGGTTAGAGAACAAAAACTGCAATACTTAACAACCAACTTCGAAGCCCTTGTCATGAAAGAGGACGAACCAACATCAAAGGCATCTCTCAACTTCTCATAAAACATCCCGCCTTGAATGGAGACCTAAGAACCTAGTCTATCGAGCTAATGTTGCATATACATCCTTAAGTGTATCAACAAACAAGGACTGGTATCTCGACAGTGGATGTTCTCGACACATGACAGGTACTCCAGAATTTCTTTCCATTCTCAAATTATATACAAACTGCTATGTTAGTTTTAGAGATGGGATTCGAGCACGAATCATTGGAAAAGGAGTACTCAAGAATTCAGGAGCTTCCTGCCTAACTGAAGCATTACTTGTAGAAGGACTTAAGGCAAACCTGATTAGCATCAGCCAGATCTCTGATCTAGGTTCAGAAGTGAAATTTACTAAAGAAGGCTGTGTAGTAAAAGACTCCGATCAAGTCACTATTCTACAAGGAATCCGCTCAATGGATAACTGTTATATCTGGTCCCCCAAATCACATATCGAAGCGGCAAAGTGTTTTGTCTCCAAAGCAGAAGAAACCAAACTATTGCACAGAAAGCTTGGACATCTAAATCTTAGAAGCATGCAGAAGGCAATATCCGAACAAGCCATTACTGGAATACCAAACCTGAAAATAGTAGAAGGAAAGATCTGCGGAGAATGTCAGATTGGGAAGCAAACCAAGATGTCACACAAGAAGCTGCAACACAACACCACCTCTCGAGTACTTGAGCTAATACATGTTGACCTAATGGGGCCAATGCAAGTTGAGAGTCTTGGAGGAAAACGCTATGTCTTTGTGTGTGTAGATGATTACTCACGATACACATGGGTTGACTTCCCTCGTGAAAAATCAGATACCTTCTCGATCTTCAAGATTCTGTGCATCCAGGTCCAACGAGAAAAAGGGGAGACAATTGGAAAAATAATTCGACTTCGTAGTGATCATGGACGAGAGTTCGAGAACAGCAAATTTGCAGAATTCTGTAACTCAAAAGGGATAGCTCATGAGTTCTTAGCACCAATCACTCCCCAACAGAATGGCATTGTTGAGCGCAAAAACAGGACTCTACAGGAGATGGCTAGAGTTATGATGCTGGCCAAGGACGTACCAACTCACTTTTGGGCAGAAGCACTGAACACTGCTTGCCATATCCACAATCGAGTCACTCTCCGACCAGGTATGTCAGTAACTCATTATGAAATATGGAGGGGGAGAAAGCCCAATGTTAAGTACTTCTATATCTTTGGATCCACTTGCTATATTCTGGCTGATAGAGAGCCTCGTCGAAAGCTTGATCCAAAGAGCGATGAAGGCATCTTTTTTGGTTACTCAAGGAATAGTCGCGCGTTCCGGGTCTTCAACAAACGAACCAAAACCATGATGGAATCAATCAATGTTGTTGTTGATGATGATTGTCAAGATGCCTCAGAAGACGCGACAGACGAAGACAGAGTCTATCCCAACAATGTCAGGAAGGATGCTATTACTAATGTCCGAGAAGATGCTAGCAGCAAATCAGAAAACGATGATGCTAGTCCAAATGTCGACAACAATGAAACAGTTCCTGAAATCTGCGACAAGAATCCCTCGCGAAGAATCCACACTAATCATCCTATCTCTGGAGTAATTGGAGACCTGAATGAAGGCATACGGACTCGGTCAAAAACTCCTGAAGGCTACAACGAGATAATAGGCAATATTTGCTTCGCTTCAAAGACAGAACCCAACAATATCAATGAAGCCATCAATGATGAGTATTGGGTCAATGCTATGCAAAAGGAGCTGATTCAATTTGAGAAGAACCAGGTGTGGGAACTGGTGCCCAGATCAAGTGAAGGAAATATCATTGGCACAAAATGGATCTTCAAAAACAAGTCCGATGAGCTTGGTAACATCACTCGCAACAAAGCCAGGTTAGTTGCTCAAGGGTATACTCTAATTGAGGGAGTCGACTTTGATGAGACTTTTGCTCCAGTAGCAAGACTTGAAGCAATCAGACTCCTACCAGGGATATCATGTCATCTACAGATAAAGCTTTACCAGATGGATGTCAAAAGTGCTTTCCTGAATGGAGATCTCAACGAAGAAGTGTATGTATCGCAACCTAAAGGGTTTATTGATCCACACTCCCCTGATCATGTGTATAAACTCAAGAAGGCTCTCTATGGGTTGAAACAAGCACCAAAGGCTTGGTATGAAAGGCTCACAAAATTTCTGATTCAAAGCGGCTACACTAGAGGGGGAGTCGACAAGACTCTATTTGTGAAGAATGAGGACGGGAATTTAATGATAGCTCAAATATATGTCGATGACATTGTCTTTGGAGGAATGTCAAAAAGGATGGTAGAGCAATTTATTCAACAAATACAATCAGAATTCGAGATGAGCATGGTGGGAGACTTACCTATTTCCTAGGCTTCCAAATCAAACAGCTAAAAGATAGCATCTTCATATCTCAGAGCAAATATGCGAAGAATATTGTCAAGAAGTTTGGGCTAGAGAAAGCTTCACATAAACAGACACCTGCAGCTACACATATCAAGATAACTAAAGATGATCCAGGAGAAGCCGTCGACCAACATCTATACAGAAGCATTATTGGTAGTCTTCTCTACCTTACTGCCAATCGACCAGATATTGCCTCCTCTGGCGGGGTATGTGCACGATATCAAGCTAATCCTAAGGTTAGTCATCTATCCCAAGCTAAAAGAATTATAAGATATATCTCTGGAACTACAGACTTGGGTCTATTATACTCCTTCGACACATCCTCTACCCTCGTGGGGTATTGTGATGCAGATTGGGCTGGAAACACAGCAGATAGGAAGAGCACATCTGGAGGATGCTTCTTTCTTAGCAACAACCTCATATCATGGTTTAGTAAAAAGCAAAACTCTGTTGCCTTGTCCACTGCTGAATCTGAGTATATAGTTGCCGGGAGTAGCTGTACACAATTGTTATGGATGAAGCAGATGCTAGTCGAATACAATGTCAGACAAGAAACCATGACTTTATATTGTGATAATGTCAGTGCCATCAGCATCTCCAAAAATCCCGTCCAACACAGTAAGACCAAACACATTGACATTAGACACCACTTCATTCGAGAGCTGGTCGAAGATAAGAAGATCATCATAGAGCACATCCATACAGAGAAGCAACTTGCTGATATTTTCACAAGGACATTAAACGTGAGCAGATTTGAGTACCTCAGGTCATCACTCGGTCTGTGCACCATCAACGAGCAATAGATGTTGCAGAAACGGTTGAGAGGAGTTAGTTTGTGCCTCTTCATGAACCGGTCCAAAATCCCAACAATGCCATTGGGCCAAGCATACCAAAAGCCCGTATAAAGGAAGGAAAGGTCACAAAAGATACGCTCGGAATTCAACAGATTTGATTTGAATCAACCTGTTTTCAAAATCAAAACCTAGTCTGCCTCTTCTCGCTTTCGCTCTCGTCTCCCTCACCTTCACACTCTGCAACGAAAAACAACATAAATGGTGAAAACTCGGAGCACTATAGCACCAAAGAAGACCACTGGGAGTAAACGATCCGAACCCAAGAAAGTAGAAGCAAAAAGCTCCAAGAGCAGCAATCCAAATACCAACAAGCATGGAGTCCGAATCAAAGGACCAAAGACGCTGAAGAAAACTAAAGAATCTCCCAAACAAACCTCACCGGAGGAAGCCCCAATGCCCACCTTTTCTAGAGTTCCTAAACGATCTCGAACCGGAAGCTCTGCATTCTCCATGACAGACCTAACAAGGCCAGAAAGGGAGACTGATCTTGGCCAAGGAAGTCGAGAAGCGTCCATGCAGATTGTTCCTGTTCCAGTATCAACAAATGTCCCAGGTATCGACTCTTCCATTATTTCAAACACCGATACCTCTAGAAACAGTAACTTGTTGGAGTCGCTACTGGAAAACCAAGAACCACCTCAAGAAGGTGTGGTGGAGGAACTGATTAATCCTGGAGGAGAGGAGAAAGACTTGACCCCAGTCAGTCATGGGTTGGAGCCTATTGCTGAAGAAGAAGGAGAAGAAGAAGGAGCAACAGATGTCATTCCTGAAGCCACAAAGGAGGCTGTAGTAGAAGAAGAAGTTGCTGACTCAGAAGAAGCCGAAGAAGAAGCTGAGAAGGACAACAGTGTCGCCAAAATTAACACAGAAGAAGTTCCTTTGGATGCCAGAGAAGATGCGACAGAAGATGCTACTCAGGCAGCACACACGGTGTTGTCATCCCTGAAGAAGAAGGTACTAGAAGAAAATGAAAGTCTAGCTGTGATGGTTGAAAAACTCAAAGAAACCAAGAAGAGAAAGGAGGTAAAAGATGTTGGAGGCCCCAGCAACAAAAAGAAGAAAATGTCCGTCAAGGAAAAAGGGAAGAAAGTTGTCTCCAAAAGGAGATTGGTGGATGAAGCAACTGATGACGATGAAGAGGAGGTTACTGCAAGGGAAGCAAGGAAGGGAGAAAGCCTGAAGACGGTCAAGAACACAATGAGTGTTCCTTACGACAATGTGTCATTTCACTTTGTAGACGGTGCTAAACGATGGGAATTCGTGTTCAAGAGAACGACGTATCCCGAGAAGACCCTGTCATCAGAACTGCTGGGACTAGAAGCCATTGTCCAACTTCTGGAGCAGGCAGAGCTTATGAAGACCGTCACTGATATTGGTAACCACTATCCCCTCTTGGTCAAGGAATTTATTGCCAATTTACCAACTGGGTTTGGGACTCCGGATGATCCGGATTTTGAGGAAGTGTATGTCAGAGGCATTCGCTTCAACATCTCCTCTGACATCATAAATGACTTCTTGGGGAGAAAGCGTATTCGATCTGTGCCTCCACCTGACCTGAACAAGGTACTTCATGAGATCACCGGAGACAAAAGCAGAAAGTGGCCTACCAAAGGCACTGTGGAAGCCTCGGACCTTACGTCCAAGTACTCCATTCTCTTTCGTATCGAAGTAGCAAATTGGGCTCCCTCCACACACGCATCCTCTATCAAACCAGAGCTGGCGATACTCATCTTCCAAATAGGTACTAGGTCTACACTTGATTTTGGCCAATTTGTTATTGATCATCTTATTCGACATGCCAGATCACTTGCTGTCAAAATACCTATTGCCTTTCCCTCCCTTATCTCTGAGCTGCTTGTACATCAACACCCCGGAGTATTGAAGACAACGGATAAGGTTGGAAAATGCGGAGGATTGATTGTGGTAAGCCACAAGCTGTTTGAGGGCAAGCATGCTCCAGATCTTGTCAGGCCAGAAGCTAAGGCAACGACCAGTCGAGCCACAAGTGCCGCCCCTCCAACCCGGACCACCAGCAGGGATGCAGTTATGCTTGAAAGAGAGATAGCCGTGCTTGACAAGGACATTGTCAATCTGAAGACAGGTCTGAAACATCTCTCCCTGCAACGAACACACTGTGCCAACCTGCTCAAATCAATGTCTCCTCCTGGCTCAGAAGATGATGATTCCTCCTCTCCACCACATGCTGATGAAGACGCTACACAAGATGCCTCCACTGACGCTACTGAAGAAGAGACTGCTAGTTCCAGCAGCAGCTCTATTTGATTTTATGAACTTTCTGATTACCGAACAACTGAACAACTTTTTATTTGTATTTGTTTTGAACGATGTTTCATGTGTATTCTCGACTGCTGATCAAGGATACATATGAGTTAAGTTAGAAATATTTGTTTAAGTTTGGCTCTTTTTGAGCCAGCAAGGGGGAGTAAGATAGATAAGATAGAGACGACGCGAAGACACGATGATACACGCGGTGACACACACTATGCGCAAGAGACGTCACGAGACGCGAAACGCAAACAAAGACTTGATGACTGCCGATCATGTGCATCGCCGACAAATGCGACGCAGAATGCGAAGAAGAATGCTGCCCTTAAAAATAGCCAAAGGGGGAGATTGTAGTTACGACGGTTTTAGAGATTGGTTGATTTTTAAAGGGACTGAAGAACATGTTACCAAGAATGTCGAAGCATCTTCTGCGACATCATGTGTGACATTTTTGACAGCGTCTCGGCAAACATCCTGATCGAAAGAAATCAGGAAAGTGCAGTTTCGGCAGAAAAGTAAGAAGACGATTAGGAAATTCTAGAACGACTCCGATTCTGGAAAGAAGAAAGACGGTGATCAAGAGGAAACCCTTTAGGGTTAGTACTCATCCTCGATTGCTATAAAAGCTTAGGCTGCCCCCTTAGCAATCGTGTGGTTCTTTATTTGTTTCCTAGCGATAATTTGCAAGGTTCTTAGACGTGAAGGTTTGCGGGCTGAGAAATTGCAGATTGAGCTAAGGATATTGTGCATCACATAACTATTGAGAGTTAGGTGATTGAGGGTTTACTGATCGTGTGAGTGAAGACTGCACGCAACCACCAAGTTGTACGAAGACTTGAACTGACAGAGCAAGGCGATTGTTCGAAGAGTGGAATCAAGACGGAGTCTTGGATTCAGGGGGAGACCCTGAGATAGATTGCACTGTAAGACGTAGCATAAAGTATAGATCTAGGGATGATCACAGGTACTTGTATGTTTAGACGAATTACTGATAAGTGAAATCTTTGCACTAGACTGAGAGCCCCCAGACGTAGGTGACGTTGCACCGAACTAGGTAAACAATCTGCTTGTCATTGTTTATAGCATTATATTTCTGTCCTGCGTTATCTACACAAGAAGTCATACACGGTGTTATAGCTTCATACGTAACATTGTGTGTGACATCTTGCACGACTAGACTGATCAAAATTTCAAGATTCAAAAGGTATATATAACATGTTGATTTTACATTAAGATCAAGTATTATATCGATCACCACGGTTACATAACGTCCGCTGTATGATATTTATTGAATGGAACCCGTGGTGATCTCTTTCAGTGCGGGCGACCATGGTCGCTGTCGCGGGCGACCACGGTCTGCCCATGCGGGCGACCACGGTCTGCCCATGCGGGCGACCATGGCAGCCCGTGAGGGCCACCAAGGAACCTCCTGCTGAGCCACCGCTAAACGCCGCTAGGGCACTAAGGATACTTATCAAAGTTCCTTAGTAACCAAATCGACGTGCCAGGCATTATGGTGGGCAGTAGGATGCTAGAGTTATAGAAGCAGTTCAGGAACGTTTCAGATGACCCTCATATCTGTAAGGCAAAGGTCAAGGAAATGTTCAAGGAGGAAGCTCGTGTCGAAAGATATGATACTTTCATAGAACTTAACTCCTGCAAACATAAGGCTGGAGCCCTGTTAGTCCCCATGTCACGAAGATTTAATGTCTTCAGGAGCATCTAACCAGACTCGGTTTTGATGATCAGGTGGAAACGGCTGCAGATTTTATGTTGCAGTCACTTCCAGATACATATAGTGATTTCATAGTAAATTACAATATGCATGACATGGACAAGTTCTTAACAGAGCTTCATGGGATACTTGTGACCACTGCAAAGAACCTCAAGGGCAAGACCAAGGAGGTCCTTATGGTCAACAAGAAGGTCAGCTTCAAGAAAGCTGATCAGGGTAAGGGTAAGGCTCCTGAGCACCTTGCAGGGCAGTTCAGACACCCCAAGCGTCCAAAAGTTCAAGCAGCTCCCAAAGCTGCTGTGAAGATTAAGGATAAAATGGAGGAGATCTGCCATCACTGCAATTGAAAGAGATCACCACGGGTTCCAATCGATAAATATCATGCAGCGGACGTTATGTAGCCGTGGTGATCGATGCAAGCTATGATCTTAATGTAAATTAAAAATGTTATATATACCTTTTTGAATCTGAAAATTACCTCTTCTAATCGATGAAAACACAAACTTAGTGTTTCTCTATTAGGTCCACACAAGCACCACAACCGAAGAAGGTTTTCACTCAAATTTTTGCTACGAATTTTTGAGAGAAGCTTGACAACAATGGAGGATGAGAGGGGAGAGAGAATTCAGCAATGAGGGAGAGAGAATGAGGGAGATAGTTGCTGAAAAATGAGAGAGGATAATGGAAGATACTATGTGATTTTAATTTGAAAATTAAATTGAATTTCAAATTAAAATTGCATATCTATCCTTTATAATCTCTTATTTGCATTTGTTCCCACTCATAACTTAAATCCCTAAATGGGCTTTAAGCCCGTTTAACTAAAACCCAAATTAAACCCATTAACTTGAGTTCTAATTTCGGTTTAGCCAAAACGGCTCAATTTCCTCGAATTGATTTCTTCAACCGTCTAGTTAAAACCTTAGGCCAGAAAACAACTGAATTGTTCTCAATTTTCATCCATAGTTGTTGTCATGTATCGTGCTTAATGCGTGTGACCCTCTAGGCTCACGAATAATTGGCAGACTGGTAAAATTACTATTTTACCCTTTCCATCATAAGTGGCCTCTAGCAAGACATTATGATTATCCAATGTTCGTGATTATCGATAATTCGACTTAACCTGTTATCGTACATGTCACTGTCCTTTTATCAAACCGATATCCAGATTGATCTATAGGCATAGAAAGGTCATCCTAATTTATCAATCATTGTTTCTTGATATCTGAGATGACTAAAAACTGATACTAAGGTATCACCTGCACGGCCGTGCTCTTTCTTCAGTCATTCTCATCAAGTGGCCTAAACGGATATCTTTCTCATACCGAAGTATGAGTGATAAATCCCTCAGACGCCTTTCGAGCTCACTAGTGTAATTAATATCAAAGCCAATCGAAGCCGTTATAGTTACCCTTTTACAGATAACGTTAGACTAGGTCAAACTTAGGCATTCGTTACATAGTGTACACAAAGACTCATTGGTCTTAGGATATAATGACAAGCTACGATATGTGAGTATCTCATGACTGGATCTATGCAGCATACTCACAATCGGGTTGTCCGATATCATCGACCTGATGGTATCTATGATATAACTCCGGCACACACTTTGACATGATCAGTAGAACGTGATCACAAGGAGTCTGGACCATTTTTCGGAGTCTGGACTGGTTAAAGCTTGTCTGAAGGTTTCTGGATCATCCTGATCCACCAACATCACGTCATTTCCCTCAGTGGCTGTGAAACCATATCTGTCTGGAACATGACGAGATCTTTTAGACCTCCTTAGACCATCTGGAATTTCTGTAGGGATTGATTCTTTATCGGCGACCATCTGAGGCTCCAGTACTTCTACATCTTGCATAGCAGGCTCCTGAATTGCTTCAGGGTGTTCCGTATCCTCTCGAATTTCTTCGAGATGCACGGGACTCCCACTAGCTATTTTGGAAATAAAATATTTCTCTAAAAATACCCCTCCTCGAGCAACAAAGACTTTGTACTCGCTGGGTATGTAGAAGTTGTATCTCTTAGTTTCTTAAGGATACCTTACGAAGACACATTTGTCTGATTTGGATGCCTGCATTTCTGCTACCCAAATATTTTAGGAAAACATACTAGGATGTTTTCCACACCATATATGACTATGGCCCATTTCTTATTTGGGTACTACGCGAAGGCGCACGCATCCAAATAGAACTGACTATCTCATCCCGCTCCCATCCCAATGAATACTACGCGGAGGCGCACGCATCCACAGTAACGGGAGACGTAATGAGTGTCATGTGGTGTACCTTCTGTGACTCTGGTCCAGCTCTTATTTGGCTACTACGCGGAGGCGCACGCATCCAAATAGAACTGATTACCTTATTCAGCTCACATCCCAATGAATACTACGCGGAGGCGCACGCATCCACAATAATGGGAGACAGAAAGACTGTCACAAGATGTACTATCGTTGTCTTCATCGGAGATCGATTCAAAATGAATGCGGCCATTTCCAGAGTCAAGTATAAGTTGAGCTCTCTTCTGGCCTGAGTACTCATAGGTCCACATACGTCGGAATGTATTAGACTTAACAAGTCACTCGCCTTTCACATAAACCTCTGAAAAGGGCCTTTGTCATTTTTCCCATTAGACGAGACTTGCATCTTTCAGTTTAAGTGAATTCAAACGGAATTAAAAAGTCCACACTTGTGAAGTGTTGAAATACGTTTCTCGCTCATTAGGCAAGACTTTCATCTTTCAGTTTGAGTGAATTCAAACGGACTTAAAGTCCACACTTGTGAAGTGTTTGAAAGAGATCACCACGGGTTCCAAACAATGAATATCATGCAGCGGACTTTATGTAACCGTGGTGATCGTAAAAATACTTGATCTTAATGCTATTTGAACATGTTATAAACATAATTAAAGATCTGATATTTACCTCTTGTAATCGACAAGAACACAAGTGTAGTGTTCTCTCTATCAAGTCCACACAAGCACACAACCGAAATGATTTTTCACTCAATCTTTTTGCTAGCAATTTTGAGAGAAAACAAGAGCAATAATGGAGGTAGAGAGAGTGAGAGAAATTGGCAATGAGGGAGAGAGAGATGAGAGGTGGTTGCTGACAATAATTAAATTGAATTTCAAAATAAAAATTGCATTATCTATCCTTTTAATCCTTCTTATTTGCATTTGACCCCTCTCTTATCTTAAATCCCTAAATGGGCTTTAAGCCCGTTTAACTAAAACCCAAATTAAACCAATTAACTTGAGTTCTAATTTTGGTTTAGCCAAAACGGCTCAATTTCCTCGAATTGATTTCTTCAACCGTCTAGTTAAAACCTTAGGCCAGAAAACTACTGAATCGTTCTCAATTTTCATCCATAGTTGTTGTCATGTATCGTGCTTAATGCGTGTGACCCTCTAGGCTCACAAATAATTGGCAGACTGGTAAAATTACTATTTTACCCTTTCCATCATCCTAGTCTGCCTCCTCTCTGTGCTCGCTCTCATCTCCTTCACCATTCACTCTCTGCAAATCTCTCAAACAACAATGGTGAAAACTAGAAGCACAGTAGCCCTAAAGGAAGCCACCGATTCAAAGAAAGTTGAACCTAAAGGCTCCAGAAGCAGTAGAGCGAAAACAAACAAGCATGGAGTGCGAATCAAAGGGCCAAAAACCCTGAAGAAGTCAGAAGAAATTCTCAAAGAGGCTTCACCAGAGAAAGCCCCAATACCTGTTTTTACTCGAGTTCCCAAGAAGTCCCGGACCGGAAGCGCTGCTTTCTCAATGTCTGACCTAACTGGGCCAGAAAGAGAGAATGATCTTGGCCAGGAAAATCGAGAAGCCTCCATGCAAATCGTCGCAGTTCCAACACCAACAGGTAACGATTTCTCTGCCGATACCTCTAGAAACAGTGATTTGTTAGAATCACTGCTGGAAAACCAGGACCCACCTCAAGAAGGTGTGGTAGAAGAACTGATACGTCCGGAAGAAGAAAAGGAGGATCTAACTCCTATCAGTCATGGATTGGAACGCATTGCGGAAGGAGAAGGGGGAGAAGAAGAAGGAACATATGTCATACCAAAAGCCACTGAAAAAGTTGTAGAAGAAGAAGAAATAGCTGACTCGGAAGAAGCCGAGGAAGAAGAAGAGAAAGAAGAAACCAGAAACGGAGAGACCGATCTGGAAGAAGCTGAGAAGAACAAGGATACTACCACCAACAACACAGAAGAAAACCCTCTGGATGCCAGAGAAGATGTCATGGAAGAAGCTGCTGAGACGGCACACACAATGCTGTCGACCCTGAAGAAAAAAGTTCTAGAAGAAACTGAAAGTTTGGCTGTTATGGTTGGAAAACTAAAAGAAACAAGGAAAAGAAAGGAGGTTAAAGAGGCTGCAGGTCCCAGCAACAAAAGGAAAAAGTCGCATGTCAAAGAAAAGGGGAAGAAAGTGATCGCAACAAGGAGTTTGATGGATGAATCAACTGATGATGACGTTGAAGAGGTCCCTGCTAAGGAAGGAAAGAAGAAGAAGGCCCTGAAGACGGCCAAGAACACCATGAGTGTAACTTACGACAATGTGTCGTTTCACTCAGCAGAAGGAGCAAAGAGGTGGGAGTTTGTATTTCAGAGAACGGCGTACCCAGAGAAGACACTGTTGTCGGAGCTGCGTGAGCTAGAGGCCATTATACAGCTCCTGGAGAAGGCAGAATTAATGAGAACCGTCTCCAACATCGGTAATCACTATCCCCTCCTAGTTAAGGAATTCATTGCAAATTTGCCTACCATGTTTGGTACCCCAGATGCTCCAGAGTTTGATAAGGTATATGTCAGAGGCATTCGCTTTGACATCTCCTCTGACATTATCAATGACTTCTTGGGAAGGAAGAGGGTTCGATCTATGCCACCACCCGATCTAAGCAAAGTCCTCCGTGAAATCACCGGAGATAAAAGCAGAACATGGCCATCCAAAGGCACCGTGGCTGCATCAGATCTGACTTCTAAGTACTCCATTCTCTTTCGGATTTGGAGTTGCAAATTGGGCGCCCTCGACCCACGCATCATCTATCAAACCTGAGCTGGCAATCCTGATCTACCAAATAGGTACTGGATCTAAACTTGACTTTGGACAATTTGTGATTGATCATCTTGTTCGCCATGCTAGATCTCTTGCTGTGAAAATCCCCATAGCCTTTCCATCCCTTATCTCTGAATTACTTGTATATCAACACCCTGGAGTGTTGAAACCATCGGATAAGGTGGGAAAAAGAGGAGGACAGATTGTGGTAAGCCACAAGTTGTTTGAAGGAAAGCATGCTCCTGATCTTGTCAGGCCAGAAGCCACAGCAAAGACCAGTAGAGCCACAAGTTCCGTCCCTCTAACAAGGACTACCAGCAGGGATGCCGTCATGCTCGAACGAGAAATTGCTGTGCTTGATGAGGACATTGCAAACTTAAAGACTGCTCTAAAGCACCTCTCACATCGCCGAACTCACTGCGCCAACCTGCTGCAATCAATGTCTCCTCCAGGCTCTGAAGATGATAACACAAATGATCCAGAAGAAGCTACCCAAGAAGCCTCCACAAAAGCAACAGAGACTGCAAGTTCCAACAGCAGCTCTATTTAAAAATTTTATGAAATTCTCTGACTCTTGAACTACTGAACAACTTTTATGTCTGTAATATTTTGTGAACAATGTATCATGCTTACTCTCGACAGCTGATTGAGAGAAAGTGTGAGTTATGTTTGGATTTATTTCCTTATTTCCCGGATTTGTTACGATATTTGTTTAAGTTTTGGCTCTTTTTGAGCCAGCAAGGGGGAGTAAGATAGATAGACGACGCGACGCGAAGACACAAGACGCGATGACACGTGCGACACTGCCGATCGACGAGACGACAAAAGCGATGCAGAATGCGACGCAGAAGACGATGAAGAATGCTGCCCTTAAAAATAGCCAAAGGGGGAGATTGTAGTTACGGCGTTTTTCGAGATTGGCTGATTTTAAAAGAACTAAAGAAACATGTACAAAGATTGTCGAAGCATCTTCTACGACATCTTGTGTGACATTGTTGACGGCATCTCGGCAAGCATCCTGATCGACAGAAATCAGGAAAGTGCAGATTCGGCAGTGCAGCAAGAAAACAATTAGGAAAGTGCAGAACGACTCATAATCTGAAAAGAAGAAAGACGGCGATTAAGAGGAAACCCTTTAGGGTTAGTACTCATCCACGATTGTTATAAAAGCTTAGGCTACCCCCTTAGCAATCGTGTGGTTCTTTATTTGTTTCCTAGCAACAATTTGCAAGGTTCTTAGACGTGAAGGTTTGCGGGCTGAGAAATAGCAGATTGACCTTAGGATGTTGTGTATCACATAACTATAGAGAGTTAGGTGATTGAGGGTTTACTGAAGTCGTGAGTTGAAGACTGCACGCAACCACCAAGCTTGAAGAAGACTTGAAGACGACAGAGCAAGGCGATTGCTCGAAGAGTGGAATCAAGACGTTCTTGGATTCAGGGGGAGACCCTGAGATAGATTGCACTGTAAGACATAGCATAAAGTATAGATCTAGGAGGGATCACATGTACTTGTATGTTCTGACGGATTACTGATAAGTGAAATCTTTCCACTAGGGTGAGAGCCCCCAGACGTAGGTGACGTTGCACCGAACTGGGTAAACAATCTGCTGTGTCATTACTTATAGCTTTATATTTACTACCCTGCCTTATCTACGCAAGAAGTCAGACACAACGTTATAGCAATCTGTGTAACATTGTGTATGGCATCTTGCAGGACTAGCTGATCAAAATTTCACAAATCATACATAAACTTGTATATTTAAACTATCATACATTCATACATTCAAATATACAAATGTAACAATAAAATATGCATAGCTAAGCCCATCTAAAGTTCCTAAGAATCTAGCAAAACCGATCCTAAAGACATGGTCTTCAAGATCCAAACTTGCTCCATTCTTTTGAACTCCCACTGGCTTCGAGCCTCCTCCAATCCGAGTCTCCCTCTTGATTTGATTCTTGTGTCGGTCTTCGTGATTACATATTAAAATAAATTAAATAAAATACAAATCACGACACGCAGGCCGTATTTACTACAACCCAAAATTAAGCAACACGCAGGTTGCAAAACCGAAATTAAAATGCAAATCTAATGGGCTTAGCTAGCATCATGTGGAAAACATCATGTTATCAATCAACATGCTGATCAAACAAATAATTTTTCCAAATTTTATCTTTCTTAAGTGTGGAAAAATTCCGGTTTAATCGATTAATTGAATTTTGGACCGGTTCTCGCTGGTTTATCGAAACCAAACCAAATCTGAAAATTAAATTTTATTAGGGTTTCCAAATATCCTTGCGAACCAACCAGTTCGCTCAAATCTGATCGAGCCGAACCGGCTCAACTGAAGGTCGCCCGCGGAGGCAACCACGGTGGCCTGTGAGGGCTACCAAGGTCGCCCGCGAGGCTGCCGTGGTCGGCCACGGGAGCGACCATGGTAGCCCGCGAGGGCAGCCATGGTCGCCCGCGAGGCAACCATGGTGGCCCTCACGGGCTGCCATGGTCGCCTGCATGGGCAGACCGTGTCGCCTGGGGTAGCGACCATGGTCGCCCGCGAGGGCTGTCATGGTCACCCGTAGGCGACCCTCGTCGGCCCATAGTGCTGACCATGGTCTGCCCTAGGGCATTCCATGGTCCACCAAGGGACTCGACCTGACGGCCATGGCTAAGCCATGGCTAACCTGAAAAAACCCCAAAAAAATTAATTAATTTTCCAATTTCCAAACTCAATCAAGTCTGAAATTTTTTTCGATTTACATGCATGCTAATGATGAAGAACACATATAAACATAAAAATATATCAGATTTAAACATATACAAATAAACATAATAACCTGCCTCTGATACCACTGAAAGAGATCACCACGGGTTCCAAACAATGAATATCATGCAGCGGACTTTATGTAACCGTGGTGATCGTAAAAATACTTGATCTTCATGCTATTTGAACATGTTATAACATAATTAAAGATCTGATATTTACCTCTTGTAATCGACAAGAACACAAGTGTAGTGTTCTCTCTATCAAGTCCACACAAGCACACAACCGAAATGGTTTTTCACTCAATCTTTTTGCTAGCAATTTTGAGAGAAAACAAGAGCAATAATGGAGGTAGAGAGAGTGAGAGAAGTCGGCAATGAGGGAGAGAGAGAGGAGAGGTGGTTGCTGAAAAAATCAAAGGATAAAATAAATAACATATTATGTGATTTTTAATTTGAAATTAAATTGAATTTCAAAATAAAAATTGCATTATCTATCCTTTTAATCCTTTTTATTTGCATTTGACCCCTCTCTTATCTTAAATCCCTAAATGGGCTTTAAGCCCGTTTAACAAAAACCCAAATTAAACCCATTAACTTGAGTTCTAATTTCGGTTAAGTCAAAACGGCTCAATTTTCACGAATTGATTTCTTCAACCGTCTGGTTAAAACCTTAGGCCACAAAACTACCGAATTGTTCTCAACTCTCATCCATAATTATTGTCATGTATTGTGCTTAATGCGTGTGACCCTCTAGGCTCACGAATAATTGGCAGGCTGGTAAAATTACCATTTTACCTTTCCATCATAAGTGGCCTCTAGCAAGACATTATGATTATCCAATATTCGTGATTATCGATTATTCGACTTAACCTGTTATCGTACATGTCACTATCCTTTTATCAAACCGATATCCAGATTTATCAATAGGAATAGAACGGTCATCCTAATTTATCAATCACTGTTTCTTGATATCTCAGATGACTGAAACCTGATACTAAGGTATCACCTGCATGGCCATGCTATTACTTCAGTCATACCCATCAAGTGGCCTAAACGGGCATCTTTCTTATACCGAAGTATGAGTGATAAATCCCTCAGACCCCTTTCGAGTTCACTAGTGCAATAAATGCCAAAGCCAATCGAAGCCGTTATAGCTACCCTTTTACAGATAACGTTAGACTAGGTCAAACTTGGAAATTCATTACACAGTGCACACAAAGACTCCTTGGTCTTAGGATATAATGACAAGCTACGATCTGTGAGTATCTCATGACGGTATCTATGTTGCATACTCACAATCGGGTTGTCCGATATCATCGACCTGATATATCTATGATATAACTCCGACACATACTTTGCCACTATCAGTAGAGCGTGATCACAAGGAGTTGGTCTCATACTGATCGCTTCATAAAGAAGCTTACCTAATCAGGGACTCATCAAATGTAATTCTTTCTAATCTACAGTTCTACTATTAGTGGTTACACACATAATGACATAGATCAAATTACATTCGATATATTACTACAACACATTAGTAATATATGCCGATTTATTTATTCGGAAAGATGATAAAACATTACATTTGTAGATCACTTATATATTGGACTGGGGCATAACTCTAACAGTGTTGAAATGCGTTTCTCGCCTATGTGCCTTAAATGACAATGCCAGATTATAACTTGGTTTAAATCATCAAATTTAAGCCTTTTCTTATTTACGTTATACCGATTAAGATTACCAGCGTAAATATCTGATCCTGAAGACGTGGATACCCACTCTTCTTCACGTGATCCTTGTATTTGCTTACAATCCCTTATTCCTATGTCCTGGCTCATTGCAGTGATGGCAGATCTCCTCCATTTTGTCCTTAATCTTCACAGCAGCTTTGGGAGCTGCTTGAACTTTTGGACGCTTGGGGTGTCTGAACTGCCTTGCAAGGTGCTCAGGAGCCTTACCCTTACCTTGATCAGCTTTCTTGAAGCTGACCTTCTTGTTGACCATAAGGACCTCCTTAGTCTTGCCCTTGAGGTTCTTTTCAATGGTCACAAGTATCCCATGAAGCTCTGTTAAGGACTTGTCCATTTCATGCATATTGTAATTTACTATGAAATCACTATAAGTATCTGGAAGTGACTGCAACATAAAATCTGCAGCCGTTTCCACCTGATCATCAAAACCGAGTCTGGTTAGATGCTCCTGAAGACATTAAATCTTCGTGACATGGGGACTAACAGGGCTCCAGCCTTAAGTTTGCAGGAGTTAAGTTCTATGAAAGTATCATATCTTTCGACATGAGCTTTCTCTTTGAACATTTCCTTGACCTCTGCCTTACAGGTATGAGAGTCATCTGAAACGTTCCTGGACTGCTTCTATAGCTCTGGCATCCTACTGCCCACCATAATGCATGGCACGTCGATTTGGTTACTAAGGAACTTTGATAAGTATCCTTAGTGCCCTAGCGGCGTTCAGTGGTGGCTCAGCAGGAGGTTCCTTGGTAAGGATATACTACTTGCGTTCATGCTTGAGTACAAGCCTCAAGTTTCTATTCCAATCTGAGTAATTCACACTCTTGAGTCTATCCTCAATCTGGACTCTCAGTGCGCTATTACTCCTTTGTGTTGTGTTTGCCTTTTAGTTCTACATGGTAAAATTAATTAAAATTCAAGTTGGAGATTTAGTTATAAAACACTTGTCTGATTCCAACATTAGAATCTGAACCAGGATCCTATCATACCCTCAATTGAAGTGAACGGAGGCTCACTGCTCCAATTGATAGCATCAAGGTAGGAATATATCCATTTACAAAACCATGTAATTCCTGGCTAGGGTCTGTACTAAAAGTACACGGCATACCCTATATTGATACCCTAGGTCAGCCCTAGCTGACAATCATAGACAAGACTACCAAGCTTGAACTATGGATAGAACTAATGTGACCACTACGCAGAGGCGCACGCACCCACACAGAACTACCCATCTCTTCCAGACTTTTTCTCTATGAATGTTACGCGGAGGCGTACCGACATCCATAGGGTCAAAGCCCTTTTGAGTGCCCAAACTTGGATGGTATCACACTTGACTTGTAATTATTTGCGTTTAAGTGAATTATAAAAGTCTGATTGTATATCGATACAATCTTAATCTGGAATCATCAATTGCAAATTCATGCAAAGATGATCCCTTAACAGGTTACATGCGAGTCTGATTAAATTCCGATTTTAATCTTTTCATGTGGGTGATAGCGAATCATACATAAACTTGGATATTTAAACTATCAAACATTCATACATTCAAACATATAAATGTAACGATAAAATATATGCATAGCTAAACCCATCTTAAGTTGCTAGGAATCTAGCAAAACTGATCCTAAAGACACGGTCTTCAAGATCCAAACTTGCTCCATTCTCGTGAACTCCCACTGGCTTCGAGCCTCCTCCAATCCGAGTCTCCCTCTTGACTTGATTCTTGTGTCGGTCTTCGTGATTAAAAATTAAAATAAATAAAATAAAATACAAATCACGACACGCATGCCGTATTTACTACAACCCAAAATTAAGCAACACGCAGGTTGCAAAACCAAAATTAAAATGCAAATCTAATGGGCTTAGCTAGCATTATGTGGAAAACATCAGGTTATCAAAGATCATTTATACAATCAACATGCTTATCAAACAAATAAATTTTCCAAATTTTATCTTTCTTAAGTGTGAAAAATTCCGGTTTATCGAAACCGGACAGTTTAACTGATTAATTGAATTTTGAACCGGTTCTCGCTAGTTTATCGAAACCGAACCAAATCTGAAAACTAATTTTTTAGGGTTACAAAATATTCTCGCTAACCAACCGGTTCAGCTCAAATCTGGTCAAGCCGAACCGGCTCAACCGAGGTAGCCCGCGGGGCTGACCGTGGTCGGCCACGGGAACGACCATGGTAGCCTGCGAGGGCAGCCATGGTCGCCCCTAGGGCAGACCCTGGTCGCCCGCGAGGCAACCATGGTGGCCCTCACGGGCTGCCATGGTCGCCCGCATGGGCAGACCGTGGTCGCCCGCGGCAGCGACCATGGTCGCCCGCGAGGGCTGCCATGGTCGCCCGTAGGCGACCCTCGTCGGCCCTTGGTGCTGACCATGGTCTGCCCTAGAGCATTCCATGGTCCACCAAGGGTCTCGACGTGGTCGGCCATGGCTCAACCATGGCTAACCCGAAACACCAAAAAAAAATATTTTCCAATTTTCCATAATCAATCAAATCTGAAAAAAATTTCCGATTCACATGCATGCTAAGGTGATGAACACATATAAACTCAAAAACAAAATCAGAATTAAACATGTAAAAGAATACATAACAACCATGGCTCTGATACCACTGAAAGAGATCACCACGGGTTTCAATCGATAAATATCATGTAGCGGACGTTATGTAACCGTGGTAATCGATGCAAGCTATGATCTTAATGTAAATTCAACATGTTATATATACCTTTTTGAATCTAAAAATTACCTCTTCTAATCGATGAAAACACAAGCTTAGTGTTTCTCTATTAGGTCCACACAAGCACCACAACCGAAGAAGGTTTTCACTCAAATTTTTGCTATGAATTTTTGAGAGAAGCTTGACAACAATGGAGGATGAGAGGGGAGAGAGAATCCAGCAATGAGGGAGAGAGAATGAGGGAGATAGTTGCTGAAAAATGAGAGAGTATAATGGAAGATATTATGTGATTTTAATTTGAAAATTAAATTGAATTTCAAATTAAAATTGCATATCTATCCTTTATAATCTCTTATTTGCATTTGTTCTCACTCATAACTTAAATCTCTAAATGGGCTTTAAGCCCGTTTAACTAAAACCCAAATTAAACCCATTAACTTGAGTTCTAATTTCGGTTTAGCCAAAACGGCTCAATTTTCTCGAATTCATTTCTTCAACCGTCTAGTTAAAACCTTAGGCCAGAAAACTACTGAATCTTTCTCAATTTTCATCCATAGTTGTTTTCATGTATCGTGCTTAATGCGTGTGACCTTCTAGGCTCACGAATAATTGGCAGACAGGTAAAATTACTCTTTTACCCTTTCCATCATAAGTGGCCTCTAGCAAGACATTATGATTATCCAATGTTCGTGATTATCGATTATTCAACTTAACCTGTTATCGTACATGTCACTGTCCTTTTATCAAACCGATATCCAGATTAATCAATAGGCATAGAATGGTTATCCTAATTTATCAATCACCGTTTCTTGATATCTGAGATGACTGAAAACTGATACTAAGGTATCACCTGCACGGCCGTGCTCTTTCTTCAGTCATACTCATCAAGTGGCCTAAACAGATATCTTTCTCATACCGAAGTATGAGTGATAAATCCCTCAGACGCCTTTCGAGTTCACTAGTGTAATAAATATCAAAGCCAATCGAAGCCTTTATAGTTACCCTTTTACAGATAACGTTAAACTAGGTCAAACTTAGGTATTCGTTACATACTGTACATAAAGACTCATTGGTCTTAGGATATAATGACAAGCTACGATATGTGAGTATCTCATGACTGGATCTATGCAGCATACTCACAATCGGTTTGTCCGATATCATCGACCTGATGGTATCTATGATATAACTCCGGCACGCACTTTGCCATGATCAGTAGAGCATGATCACAAGGAGTTAGTCTCATACTGATCGCTTCATAAAGAAGCTTAGCTGATCAGAGACTCATCAAATGTAATTCTTTCTGATCTATAGTTCTACTATTAGTGGTTACACACATAATGACATAGATCAAATTACATTTGATATATTACTACAACACATTAGTAATATATGCCGATTTATTTATTCGGAAAGATGATAAAACATTACATTTGTAGATCACTTTTATATTGGACTAGGGCATAACTCTAACAGCAATGAGTTAGGACACAGGAATAAGGGATTGTAAACAAATACAAGGACCACGTGAAGAAGAGTGCGTATCCACGTCTTCAGGATCAGATATTTACGTTGGTAATCTTAATCGGTATAACATAAATAAGAAAAGGCTTAAATCTGATGATTTAAATCAAGTTATAATTTGACATTATCATTTAAGGCACAGAGGCGAGAAACGCATTTCAACACTTCACAAGTGTGGACTTTAAGTCCGTTTGAATTCACTCAAACTGAAAGATGCAAGTCTTGCCTAATTAGCGAGAAACGCATTTCTACACTTCACAAGTGTGGACTTTTAAGTCCGTTTGAATTCACTCAAACTGAAAGACGCAAGTTTCGCCTAATGGGCAAAATGACAAAGGCAGTTTTCACAGGTTTATGTGAAAGGCGAGTGACTTGTTAAGTCTAATACATTCTCACGTATGTGGACCTATGAGTACTCAAGCCAGAAGAGAGCTCAACTTATACTTGACTCTGGAAATGGCCGCATTCATTTTGAATCGGGCTCCGATGAAGACAACGATAGTACACCTTGTGACAGTCTTTCTGTCCCCCATTACTGTGGATGCGTGCGCCTCCGCGTAGTATTTGGATGCGTGCGCCTCCGCGTAGTAGCCAAATAAGAGCTGGACCAGAGTCACAGAAGGTACACCACATGACACTCATTACGTCTCCCGATGCTGTGGATGCGTGCGCCTCCACGTAGTATTCATTGGGATGGGAGCGGGATGAGATGGTCAGTTCTATTTGGATGCGTGCGCCTTCGCGTAGTAGCCAAATAAGAAATGGGCCATAGTCATATATGGTGTGGAAAACATCCTAGTATGTTTTTCCTAAAAGATTTGGGTAGCAGAGATGCAGTCATCCAAATCAGACAAATGTGTCTTCGTAAGGTATCCTTAAGAAACTAAGAGATACAACTTCTACATACCCAGCAAGTACAAAGTCTTTGTTGCTCGAAGAGGGGGTATTTGATCTATGTCAAAATGTGTGTAACCACTTATAGTAGAACTATAGATCAGAAAGAATTGCATTCGATAAAGTCCCTGATCAGCTAAGCTTCTTCTGAAGCGATCAGTATGAGACTAACTCCTTGTGATAATGCTCTACTGATCATGGCAAAGTGCGTGTCGGAGTTATATTATAGATACCATCAAGTCGATGATATCGGACAACCCGATTGTGAGTATGCTGCATAGATCTAGTCATGAGATACTCACATATCGTAGCTTGTCATTATATCATAAGACCAAGGAGTCTTTGTGTACACTATGTAAGAAATACCTAAGTTTGACCTAGTCTAACGTTATCTGTAAAAGGGTAACTATAACAGCTTCGATTGGGTTTGATATTGATTGCACTAGTGAACTCGAAAGGCGTCTGAGGGATTTATTACTCATACTTCGGTATGAGAAAGATATCCGTTTAGGCCACTTGATAAGTATGACTGAAGAAAGAGCACGGCCGTGCAGGTGATACCTTAGTATCAGTTTTCAGTCATCTCAGATATCAAGAAACAGTGATTGATAAATTAGGATGACCATTCTATGCCTATTGATCAATCTGGATATCGGTTTGCTAAAAGGACAGTGACATGTACGATAACAGGTTAAGTCGAATAATCGATAATCACGAACATTGGATAATCATAATGTCTTGCTAGAGGCCACTTATGATGGAAAAGGTAAAATAGTAATTTTACAAGTCTGTTAATTGCTCGTGAGCCTAGAGGGTCACACGCATTAAGCACGACACATGACAATTAATTATGGATGAAAATTGAGAACGATTCAGTAGATTTCTGGCCTAAGGTTTTAACCAGATGGTTGAAGAAATCAATTCGAGGAAAATGAACTGTTTCGTCTAAACCGAAATTAGAACTCAATTTAATAGGTTTGATTTGGGTTTTGGTTAAACGGGCTTAAAGCCCATTTAGGGATTTAAGTGATAAATGGGAACAAATGAAAATAGAGGGTTTATGGAGGATGGATATGCAATTTTGATTTGAAAAATTCAATTTTATTTTTCAAATTAAAATTCCAATTTTTTTCATAACTTCCTCTAATTTTCAGCAACCACTCCCATCTTCCTCCCCCCTTCTAGGCCGACTTCTCTCTCTCTCTTCTTCCTCCATAGCAAAAGTTTGAGTGAAAAACCTTCTTCGGTTGTGGTGCTTGTATGGATCTAATAGAGAAACACTAAGCTTGTGTTTTCATCAATTAGAAGAGGTAATTTTCATATTCAAAAGGTATATATAACATGTTGAATTTACATTAAGATCAAGTATTATATCGATCACCACGGTTGCATAACGTCCGCTGCATGATATTTATCGAATGGAACCCGTGGTGATCTCTTTCACTTCTTACCTCCTAGATTTTCCACTTGCATAGGCCCCATAAGGTCAACATGTAGAAGTTCTAGAACACGAGAAGTAGTAAGATGTTGTACCTTCTTGTGTGACGTCTTAACTTGTTTACCAATCTGGCATTCTCCACAAATTTTTCCTTCAACAATCTTGAGGTTGGGAACTCCAATGATCACCTTTTCAGAGAGAATCTTCTGCATGCTCCTCAAATTGATGTGACCAAGTTTTTGATGCCATAGCTTCGTCTCTTGAGCTTTGGATAAAAAGCACTTGGTTGGCAAGGTTGTGACTGTTGGAGACCATAAATAACAGTTATCAAGAGACATGTGAACTATCATGACTTCCTTCTGGTGTTCGTCTTTGACAGTGCACTTGTCACGAGTGAAGTTGACATCTAGATCCAGATCACATATTTGACTGATGCTGATGAGGTTGGCTGCAAGGCCTTCTACCAGTAGATCCTCTTTTAAGCATGGTGAGTTAGGAAGTTTGAGCTTTCCCTTTCCGAGTACTCTAGCTTTTACCCCGTCACCAAAAGTGACAAAGCTATTAGTGCAAGATATTAAGGTGACCAAGAATGAGCTATTACCAGTCATATGTCGAGAAGATCCACTATCAAAGTACCAACCATTGCTAGTTAAGGCTTTTAGAGCAGTGTAAGCAATATTTGCTCAATAGTTTACCTCCTTAACTCGTCATTCCTTACGTGGTTGGGCTTTCTTGATAGTCGTCCTTTGTTTGACGAAGTTCCTTCCATATAGGTGATAGCAGAAAGGTCGAATGTGACCTCTTCGTTCACAGTGGTGACATACCCAGTTATGTCTCTTGTTCTTTGTCCCCGGAGCGACCAGGGTATGCGGCTTTATGGTCGTTTGATCAGGCGTGAAGGTCGGAGACATCTGACGAGACGTGTGGGTGACAACCTTCTGAAGAACGAAGGCGGTATGTGATGATGATGCTTCTTTCGAATATCCAAGGCCTTCCATATTTTTAGCTGGTTTTCCGATCGATAGAATTTGATCTAGAGTATTAGTGCTTGGATTCATCATCTTTACAGACTTGGTGACTTGGTCTAACTCGCTTTTTAATCGAGCTACTTCCTTTTTGAGATCAACAGTAGTTTCAAGAAGTCGTGACTTGTCTTCATTAAGGGAAAGAATAAGAGCATTATGTTTTTCGATTACCTGAGAGTCTCATCGGATAGCTCATCATCAGAGTCATACTTCTTTGAAATCTCAGATGGTAGATCTGTTGTGGTAACAGTAAAGGCAACATAGTTATTTGTATACTCAGAGTCACTGTCTTCTTCTTCTTCATCATCTGTTAGAGAGGTATTGAATCCCTTCTTCTGTTTCTTTAAGAAGTTAGGACATTCTTTCTGCATATGCCCATACCCCTCACATTCGAAGCACTGGACTCCTTTTTCTTTTCCTGATCGTTCACCACGTCTACCCTCGTTACTAGTGGTCTCGAGCTTCTGGAATTTGTGCGGAGGCTTGTCTTTGACTTCTCCGATGACATTCTTTCCTGTCATCTGGTTAAATATCCTCATGACTTTATTGTAGTTTTTGGCCAGCATAGCGATAGTCTCATCAATTTCACTATCCGAATCAGAGTGAGCCAATTTTTTCTGCTTTTGGGTAGAACTTTTGAATGTTACACCTATATGCTTCTTCTCGATAAGTGGTAGAGAGAGCTCGAAGGTCATAAGGGATCCCATGAGTTCCTCAAACTTCAACGTCTTCAAGTCAAGAACTTCTTCTATGGCAGTGATCTTCATCTTGAATCTGGGACTTAGGGTTCTCAGCGTTTTTCTGACTAAATCTTCATCGGTCATAGGCTTGTCGAGTGAATATGATTCATTGGCTAGATCCTTGATACGAACATTAAACTTAGCTATAGTTTCGTCTTCATTCATGGTAAGGGCCTCAAAAATGGTCGTGAGGTACTGTAACTTTTGCTCTCTGACTTTGGATGTACCCTCATAAGCAACACCAAGAGTGTCCCAAGCAATTTTGGCACTTGTGCTTGTGTTGATAAGTCGAAACACGTTCTTGTCTACTCCATTAAATATGGCATTGAGTGCACGAGAATTACCTAGGGCGGCTTCATCTTCTTTCGCGCTCCACTCTCTTTCTGGTTTAATGCTAGTTTGATTTCCTTGAGCATTAGCATAGTGAGGTTCCTCCCATCCATTGATGATCCTTCCAGGTTTTGCTGTCGAGAGACTTCAAAAAGTCACCCATCCGTGCTTTCCAGTACCCATAGTTTGGTCCGTCGAGCACCGGTGGTTGATTGACAGATCCTCCTTCCTTTGAGTCCATATTAGCTACTCAGAATTTTTGCAGGAAAATCACCTTAGAGATAAGGTGCCTCCTCTTATACCAATTAAAATTTTGATTCGTAGCCAAGTCAAGAAGTCGAATACAAAGTCATAACTTTTGAGTCGACAACTTTCCTAAAACGCAAACCGTAGTTTAAGCAATAAACAAGTAATAATAACGACACCAGAGATGATTACCCAGTTTGGTTCAACGTCACCTACGTCTGGGGGCACTTTGCCAGTGGAAAGGTTTTCACTATATGGTAGTCAATAGTACAACTTCAAGCACCAACTAGCTATCACACAAGCTATTGTCCTAAGCTACTATAGATCTCACCGTGAACAACCTCGACCAGGGTCCTCTCCCCCTGTCTTTGAGATCCTCTCAATTCCACCCTTCGAGCAAGCGCCTATGTTCGGTGTCGTAGTCTTCTTTGACAGATTTGTGAATCTTCAATCACGAACACAAGAACCCTAATCGATCAAACACTCAATCTTCGCGAATTGATGTTTAATCGAAGCAAAGCCGTTCTAGCAAACTAATCAGCCTCTCAACACGCCGATGGTGCACGGTTAAGAGCTCTGAGAAATTTAGCAAATAAAGAACAAGAACGGACGAGCTGCTAATGGGGAAGCACAAGTTTTTTATAACAGCTCTACATTCCTAATCTTACTCGGATTAGGAATAGGAAGTCTCAGACTTCCTAAATAAATTAGGCAAGCAGTTTGCCGCCTTTGCTGACGTGTTTAATGACAGCTAGAAGTTGCCTGGCCTGTTGACGTCATTCTCTTGCGTTCCAAGCGACTCTAAATAGGAAAACTTCAGACCTTTCCTAATCTGGAGTGTAATGAGTCGCTCCACAAATTGCACTGACTTCTTAGTTTTGCGCTAAAAAATTATGCCAACTTTAAACGTAGCAACAAAGAATATATAAACCACCAACCAATGATGCATTGCAATAAAAAATGTCATTCTTGAAAATATTGAATACTCCATTATCAATAGAAAAACAATATCCTTCCTTGTCAAGAAAGGAAACAGAAATAATATTCATATGAAACGCAGGTACACAATGCACATTATTTAATAACAAAACAAGCCAACAGGGAAAACTGAGACTAATGTTCCCTACTGCAATTGTTGAGACTTGATTGCCATCACTAACTCGTAGGTCCGCCTCGCCCCTGCCCACATCTCTTCTACTTTTCCAGAGCCTACACATTAACACAAATGTGAGATTCTGCACCAGTATCAAGTACCCAAAAATCTGAAGTAGATAAACTGAGATTGAGCTCAATAACATATTGTTGGGTCCCGGGGCATCCTAATTACGTTCATGGCAGCGGAAGCAACCTATAAACCGCCCCTAACCTGCGCAAGATCGACTACCAAGTTAGATCCTTAGGAAATCGAGTTTTCGGGTTTTACCAGAATCTGCCCGGCAGAAAACCGAGACTTTGAAGCTCTATATCTCGAGATACAGATCTCCAATTGCTTCGGTTCTTTTTGGAGATTAAACCTCAGCCAATTCCCTACATCTTTTGTGTTTTTCTCTAAACCCAGTTCGGAAGAGAAGACCTCCGTCTGGAGCAAAACATTTTTCCCGTCTCGCTGGACAGACTCTGCGGACCAGTCTGCTTCTCGGCCTTGTATCTCCTAAACCAGCGCTCTTTTTGAAAATCAGTATTTCACAAAAGCTGTAGCCCTTAGACTTATCTTTCCATCGCCGGAAGTTTCAGGTCAATCGGAGCTTGGACGAAGCGGCTATGGCTCACGCATTGTCGGTCATCGGAACTGGACAATCTGGACAGTTTCTCCATTTTGCATTTAGTCTTCGTTGAATCGATAAAGAAGAACGTTCGGATCTTCTTCTCTAAAGCAAGTCCACACCAAGGGGATGATCTTGATGATCCCTCACTTAATTGCCTACTAGAACAATTAAATGAAGAACAAGAGAGCAAAGAGAGGAGAGAGTGTTGTGAGAGTTGTGTGATTCTTGAATTAATTAATGAATGCTAGATATTTCAATTCATCATCCAACAAGCATGGGTCAAAAGTGATTGGTATGGGCTTAAAGGTGCTTTAACCCATACCCCTTAAATCACTCACCTCTTAATCCACAATCACCAACTAAGCATGGTGTTGTGTGGCCCCCACACATGGACCCACCATGTGGGCCGGCCATGAGGTCTTGTTGGGCCCTTAATGAGCCGGCCATGAGGCTTCATGGGCCGAGCCCAATGGGCCCTCCCGTGTTGTCTCATGCCGTGTCCAAAAATCGCCCGACCCTTTTGTCGTCACTTATCAAACAAAGTCCGACGCGATATCGACGAAAAACTCAATTTTTCTCGATTCACTAATTATTCTCTCAAACCGAACCTATGGCACAAAACCTCCAGTTTTGTCCATATATTACTCCTCAAGAAACATCAATGTTTCCTTGTCTCAAGTTATCCGCCTTGTATGTGTGTGACCCTCTAGGCTCATGCCACCGTTGGCAGATCGGCGTAAAAGATCGCTCTTGCCCGATCCATCATAAGTGGTCTCTAGTAAAACATTATGATGATCGATTATTCGACTTAACCTTTGTGCGTACAAGTCACCATCCTGTTATCTCTAGATATCCCGATTGATCACAAGGCATAGAGTCGTCTCCCTTGTTCAATTAATCATTATTACATAATATGCGAGATGGCTGAGAACTGATAACCCGTATCATTGGCATGGCCATGCTCTTTCTCTCAGTCAGTCTCCATCAAGAGGCCTTCTAACGGATATCTTCCCCATACCGTAGTATGAGGGATAAATCCCTTAGCCGTCTTTCGTGTCACTCATGCAACCCGTTCCGCCACCCAATCATGCCCTTTATAGCAATCCTTTTACAGAAAGCGTTTGGCGCAAGTTAAAGCCGTACGTTCATTGCATAGTGATCACAAAGACTCCTTGGTCTAAGGATGCCGTGACAAGCTATCGCATTTGAATATGTTTATGGCTTAATCTATGAAAACACTATTCAAAGTGGGTCGTCCGATATCAATCACCTCATGATATCTATGATATGGTTCCAGGATCCCTCATCCCTATGACAAGTAGAACTACGTCATTAAGAACCATCCTCATACTGGTCGCTTCTTAGGAAGCATGTTTTGACCAGGGACTCGTTAAGTGTGATCCGTACAGATTTATGGTTCTACTACTTTAGTGGTCATAAATCAGATCATGCTTAACATATTACTTCAACACATAAGTAATACAAAGCCGTTTTATATATATGTTACAAATGATGATAATGTACATAGACGTTTACAGGCTAATAGCAATTGGACTAGGGCACAAATGCTATCAATCTCCCACTTGCCCCTAGTTCCAATCTAAGTCCCAATCTATACCCATTGACCTAACATGTTTATCATGTTTTGCTCGTGGAAGAGCCTTGGTCAAGGGGTCGGCTGTGTTATCATCAGTTGCAACGTAGTGGATCTTCACGTCACCTTTTAGCAACAATGTCGCGGATGATGTGATACTTTCTGAGTACATGTTTGGATCTGTCATGTGCCATGGGTTCCTTAGCTTGCGCAATGGCCCCGGTGTTGTCACAATATAAGTCTACTGGGTTAGATGGGTTTTTAATTACACCTAACCCAGCCATGAAACTCCTGATCCATACAGCCTCTTCTCCCGCTTCTGATGCGGCAATGTACTCAGCTTCGGTCGTAGAGTGGGCAATGGTGTCATGCTTCTTGCTTTTCAGCTGAAAGCTCCACCGTTCAACATAAACATATAACCCAACTGACTTTTTAAGTCATTGGGGTCTGTCTGGAAAACTAGCGTCAACATATCCTTTGACGACTAGATCATCATTTCTTCCCCCGTATACAAGAAAAGCGTCTTTGGTTTTTCTCAAAATCGAGAATCGCCTTGACGGCAATCCAATGTTCCTCACCGGGTTCGGACTGATGTCTACTGGTACAGCTTAGGGCAAACGAGACATCCGGTCTCGTACATATCATGGCACACATTATGGACCCTATAGCCGAAGCATATGGGATCTCATTCATTCTTGCTAGCTCTGCAGGTGTCTCAGCACACTACTTCTTGCTTAGCTTTATGCCATGACGCATGGGCAGCAGTCCTTTCTTTGAATCTAGCATCGAGAATCTTTTCAATATTTTGTCTATGTAGGTGCTTTGACTTAAGCCCAAGACCCGCTTGGCACGGTCTCTATATATCTTGATCCCCAAGATGTAAGAGGCCTCGCCTAAGTCCTTCATTACGAAACACTCACCTAACCAAGTCTTTGTTAAGAGCAAGGTAGGGACGTTGTTTCCAATGAGCAGTATGTCATCAACATAAAGCACCAATAAGACTACTTTGCTCCCATCTGCCCTTTTATATATACGCAAGGTTCATCATCGTTCTTGATGAAGCCAAACTGTTTCACAACTTCATCAAAACGTAGATTCCAACTCCGAGATGCTTGCTTCAAACCATAAATTGATTTGAGCAACTTGCAAATCTTTACCTTATTCTTAGGATCCTCAAAACCCTCAGGCTGGGACATATAAACGTCCTCAGCTAACCTCCCGTTGAAGAAGACGGTTTTGACGTCCATTTGCCATATCTCAAAATTGCTACGGCAAGTAGAATGCGGATAGATTTGACCATAGCTACTGGAGAAAAGGTCTCTTCATAGTCAATTCCGTGGATTTGCCTATAACCTTTTGCTACTAGTCTTGCTTTATAGGTCTGAGGTTTGCCATCCATGTCCATCTTTATTTTAAAGATCCATTTACACCCAATGACTTTTACGTCAGGGGTTTGATCCACCAAGTCACACACTTGATTATCTGACATGGATTGCATTTCTTCCCTCATGGCTTCCAGCCATTTCTCAGAGTCGGTTCCGTCCTTATTAACTGTAGCTATTGGTTCTTGCTCAACGACTACTTCTGGTGGGTCGTCCAGTGGTTCCTGAGTGACCATCTCATCTAGAAATTCATTAAGATGAACAGCCCTCCCACTGACTGTCTTGGAAATAAATTCTTTTTCCAAGAATGTCCCACCTCGATTATGAATGCGGCCGTTTGCAGAGCGTAACCCCAGAAGGAGATCGGGAGATCAGTGAGACTTAACATCGATCGAACCATATCAAACAATGTCCGATTCCTTCGCTCGGACACACCATTGAGTTGCGGTGTTCCTGGCGGAGTCCACTGAGATAGTATTCCACTTTCTGTAAGAAACTCTTCGGATAAGTATTCTCCACCCCGATCAGAACGGAGTGCCTTGATACGTTTTCCGAGTTGGTTTTCTACTTCAGTCCTAGACTCCTTGAATTTATCAAAGGCTTTGGACTTATGTCTTATGAGATAGACATAATCATATCTACTGAAATCATCAGTAAACGTGATAAAGTAGCCTAAACCACATTTGGCTGGTGTACTCATTTGGTCCACATACGTTTGAATGTATTAGACCTAATAGATCACTTGCCCTCTCACCTAAACCAGTGAAGGGCGTTTCAGTCATCTTGCCCATTAAACAAGCTTCGCATCTATCAATCGTTTGGTATTCGAATTGACTTAGAAGTCCGCGCTTATGAAGCGCTGAGATGCGTTTCTCATTTATGTGACCTAGACGACAATGCCAGATTAGAGTTTGGTCTAAATCATTAGCTTTAAACCTCTTAGGTAGAACAAGGTTACCAGAACCCACGGCAGTTGCGGTAACTCTCACGTTGTTCCCAACTCTTAGGTCCACCTCGCTTTCCCCATATCTCTTCTACTATTCTACACTTGTATATCCGTACAGACATGAGACTCAGCTCTAGTATCTAGTACCCAAGTATTTATCGTAGAAAGATATAGCTCTAATGGAATACCTGATGAAGTAGCGGCCTCACCGCCCTTCATCTGATCCTCCTTCAGCTGCTGACAGTCTTTCTTCCAGTGACCAGGCTTTTGGCAGTAGAAACAGACCGACTCCTTTGCCTTCCCCTTGCCTTTTACGGGCATGAAAGGTTTAGGAACAAATGGTCTGATCTTCCTTGCCAGGTGCATTGGGCCTTTACCCTTGCCACCACCAGCTTTGAAGCTGGATCCCTTCATACGTAGGACGTGTGGACCTACGGAGCTGCCTTCTGACATCTTGCAGGCAATGAGTTCTCGGAGAACAGTGTATTTTTCAATACGTACTTTCTCTTTGAACATATCCTTGATCTGCGCAAACATTGCAAACGGATCATGGGATAGCTCCATAAACTGCTTCTGGAGGTCCGCCTCCATGCAGCCCAACATGACACACGCAACGTCGATAGAGTCGTTAAGGTGTTTCTGGTACGCATCCTTAACGACCCTCGTTGCGTTGGCAGCTGGCTCCACCGGGATAGCCTTATCAAGGACGTACTCCCTGTGTTCCAACTTTAACACAAGTCGTAAATTTCTGTCCCAATCTAGATAATTTGTCCCGTTGAGTTTACACTTTTCGAGTATAGTCCTCAACGACAAATTAGACGAGTTTGTTGAATTACTAGCCATTTCTACACGAAGAAAGTAAATTTAATCAGAAAAGTTGAATAAAATTACGAAGATCCGAATTAAACACCAACCATAAGATTCTAAGGTTTAGAATCTTAAACCAAGATCCCTTATTCGTCATTTGAAGTACGCTAAGGCGCACCGCTCCAATTGACTTATTTAGGTAGGACGTCCGTCCAATTACAACCCGTGTAACTCTTAGTTAGGGTATGTGCAAAAACACACGGCTTACCCTTCCGATGACCCAGCTCGACCTCAGGCCAAGAATCGTGGTCGAGTCAACCAACATTCACTAACGAGTTAACTTTGTGCAGATGCTCCGCTAAGGCGCACGACATCCCACAAAGTTTACCATTCCCATCTAGAACCCATTCGATCGATGCTCCGCTAAGGCGCACGACACCGATAAAATGTTTCTATATGGGTGTGAATTTGGGTGGCATCTCACTTGACTCAAATTAGCTTGTAAATTGGTTATGCTTAATAATTCGAAAGTATTTGGTACAATTACGAACCCGTCATCAACAACCCGTGTTGTGACGTTTCTAATTGTATTACATACTATCTTCATTTGAATCCGTCATTTGCAACCCGTGCAAACACGTTTCAAATTTGAACTCATCAATCACAACCCGTGCGATGATAGTTCACAACGCTTTAAACATGCAAACAATTAAAGTTGATTTTAATCTTTGCATGTGAGGTGATGGCTTATAAACTTATAAGCTAATCATGCAAGCATGTTATTAATTAAATAATTCACGCAAGCATTCATAAAGCGTTAAATATGCATTTTATAGCCCATCCTAAACTTAGGATTCTACGAGTCTTCACATATTCTCGTCTTTCTCATTCGGGCTCCCACTAGCTCTTGGACTTCCTCCAAGACCGTCATCGTGCTCGATTTTCCATCCTTCTCGTCTTTGAGTAATAATTACAATTAATACTCGGTTCGTAGACCGGATAAAAAATAATTACACTTTATGGGCTCGAATAAAAGAATAATTACACGCTAACACTAACGGTATGCAAACCGTGAAAGCGATAAAATCTAATGGGCTACTAATGCATCATGCATTTCATCACATCATCCAACATGTTATCACACAAACATGTTATCAAATAATATGCAATAATTCCGATTTTAATTTTGCCAAGTTGCTTGATCGGGTTTATCGAAACTAGACCTTTTCGAAAAACGGTTTATCGAAACCGATTAAATTTTGAAAGTTTTCGAAATATTGGATCGCCGGTTCGTGACACGGATCAAACACCACGCACGAACCAAGTCGGGCCAAGCCAATGGGCCGAAGCCCCATTGGGCCGAGCCCAACTATGCACGGCCCGGTTTTGGGCCTTGGAAGGCCTAAACCGGCCTTGCCGCCACTCTCGTCCTCGCCCGAGAGTGGGAACGGGCTCGGTCACCGCCGGCCTCCCCGGCCTCCGGTGACCTCCGTTCGGTACCTCCAATCCGGCTCCCCGAGAGTCCCATCTCGGACCCGACAAATCCAATAATTTCCGAAAAATTCCAAATTCAATATATTTTCAAAAATAACATATTTCATGCAAATATCCCAAAAAGCATTAAAATCATGTTATCAACAATTATGGCATTTGTATCATTACAAAACCGACATAACATACAAGGATCTCGGAGTGGTAGACCGCCTCTGATACCACTGTTGGGTCCCGGGGCATCCTAATTACGTTCATGGTAGCGGAAGCAACCTATAAACCGCCCCTAACCTGCGCAAGATCGACTACCAAGTTAGATCCTTAGGAAATCGAGTTTTCGGGTTTTACCAGAATCTGCCCGGCAGAAAACCGAGACTTTGAAGCTCTATATCTCGAGCTACAGATCTCCAATTGCTTCGGTTCTTTTTGGAGTTTAAACCTCAGCCAATTCCCTACATCTTTTGTGTTTTTCTCTAAACCCAGTTCGGACGAGAAGACCTCCGTCTGGAGCAAAACATTTTTCCCGTCTCGCTGGACAGACTCTGCGGACCAGTCTGCTTCTCGGCCTTGTATCTACTAAACCAGCGCTCTTTTTGAAAATCAGTATTTCACAAAAGCTGTAGCCCTTAGACTTATCTTTCCAACGCCGCAAGTTTCAGGTCAATCGGAGCTCGGACGAAGCGGCTATGGCTCACGCATTGTCGGCGCCATGTGGGCCGGCCATGAGGTCTTGTTGGGCCCTTAATGAGCCGGCCATGAGGCTTCATGGGCCGAGCCCAATGGGCCCTCCCGTGTTGTCTCATGCCGTGTCCAAAAATCGCCTGACCCTTTTGTCGTCACTTATCAAACAAAGTCCGACGCGATATCGACGAAAAACTCAATTTTTCTCGATTCGCTAATTATTCTCTCAAACCGAACCTATGGCACAAAACCTCCAGTTTTGTCCATATATTACTCCTCAAGAAACATCAATGTTTCCTTGTCTCAAGTTATCCGCCTTGTATGTGTGTCACCCTCTAGGCTTATGCCACCATTGGCAGATCGGCGCAAAAGATCGCTCTTGCCCGATCCATCATAAGTGGTCTCTAGTAAAACATTATGATTACCCAAGGTGCATGATGATCGATGATTCGACTTAACCTTTGTGCGTACAAGTCACCATCCTGTTATCTCTAGATATCCCGATTGATCACAAGGCATAGAGTCGTCTCCCTTGTTCAATCAATCATTGTTACTTGATATGCGAGATGGCTGAGAACTGATAACCCGTATCATTGGCATGGCCATGCTCTTTCTCTCAGTCAGTCTCCATCAAGAGGCCTTCTAACGGATATCTTTCCCATACCGTAGTATGAGGGATAAATCCCTTAGCCGTCTTTCGTGTCACTCATGCAACCCGTTCCGCCACCCAATCATGCCCTTTATAGCAATCCTTTTACAGAAAGCGTTTGGCGCAAGTTAAAGCCGTACGTTCATTGCATAGTGATCACAAAGACTCCTTGGTCTAAGGATGCCGTGACAAGCTATCGCATTTGAATATGTTTATGGCTTAATCTATGAAAACACTATTCAAAGTGGGTCGTCCGATATCAATCACCTCATGATATCTATGATATGGTTCCAGGATCCCTCATCCCTATGACAAGTAGAACTACGTCATTAAGAACCATCCTCATACTGGTCGCTTCTTAGGAAGCATGTTTTGACCAGGGACTCGTTAAGTGTGATCCGTACAGATTTATGGTTCTACTACTTTAGTGGTCATAAATCAGATCATGCTTAACATATTACTTCAACACATAAGTAATACAAAGCCGTTTTATATATATGTTACAAACGATGATAATGTACATAGACGTTTACAGGCTAATAGCAATTGGACTATGGCACAAATGCTATCACATATATACCTGATCCTGAAGATGTGGAAGCTCCACTCTTCCTAAGAAACTTGTAGTTACGACGGTTTTAGAGATTGGCTTAATTTTAAAGGAACTGAAGAAACATGTTACAGAAATGTCGAAGCATCTTCTACGACATCTTGTGTAACATTGTTGACGGCGTCTCGGCAAACATCCTGATCGACAGAAATCAGGAAAGTGCAGATTCGACAGAAAAGCAAGAAGACGATTAGGAAATTGCAGATTAATCTGAAAAGAAGAAAGACGACGATTAAGAGGAAACCCTTTAGGGTTAGTACTCATCCACGATTGCTATAAAAGCTTAGGCTACCCCCTTAGCAAATGTGTGGTTCTTTATTTGTTTCCTAGCAACAATTTGCAAGGTTCTTAGACATGAAGGTTTGCGGGCTGAGAAATTGCAGATTGAGCTTAGGATATTGTGTATCACATAACTATTGAGAGTTAGGTGATTGAAGGTTTACAGAAGTCGTTAGTTGAAGACTGCACGCAACCACCAAGCTTGAAGAAGACTTGAAGACGACAGAGCAAGGCGATTACTCGAAGAGTGGAATCAAGACGTTCTTGGATTCAGGGGGAGACCCTGAGATAGATTGCACTGTAAGACGTAGCAAAAAGTATAGATCTAGGAGTGATCACAGGTACTTGTATGTTCTGACGGATTACTGATAAGTGAAATCTTTCCACTAGGCTGAGAGCCCCCAGACGTAGGTGACGTTGCACCGAACTAGGTAAACAATCTGTTGTATCATTACTTATAGCTTTATATTTACTGTCCTGCATTATCTACGCAAGAAGTCAGACACAACGTTATAGCATTCTGTGTAACATTGTGTGTGGCATCTTGCACAACTAGCTGATCAGAATTTCAATTGGTATCAGAGGGGGCACCTATAGCTTTAGGCGAAGGTCCTAAACAAATATTTTGATCAAGATGGACAATACCAGAGAAGGAGGATCCATAAATCGACCACCTGTTCTAGATGGAAGCAACTATGGCTATTGGAAGGCTCGAATGTGTGCCTTCATGAAGTCACTACACAACAAGACATGGAAGGCTGTTTTCAATGGCTGGAATGCACCACAACTCAGTGACAGTGATGGCAATCCTATCGGCCCAAAACCAGAAAAAGACTGGACTGATGATGAACATGAAGAATCACTGGGAAATTCTCGAGCTCTGAATGCTATCTTCAATGGTGTTGACAAGAACGTATTCAGACTAATCAACACATGCGCAACTGTCAAATCAGCATGGGACATCCTGGCCGTTGCATATGAAGGAACAACTCAAGTTCGAGAACAAAAGCTGCAATACCTGACTACCAACTTCGAAGCCCTCATCATGAAAGAAGACGAATCAATTGCAGATTTCAATGTTCGTATTCGTGATCTAGCCAATGAATCCTACTCTCTGGGAGAACCAATGTCTGATGAAAAATTGGTAAGAAAAACCCTGCGTGCTCTTAGCCCTAGGTTTAAGATGAAGATCACAGCAATTGAGGAAGTTCATGACCTCAAGGTCTTGAAATTTGATGAGCTGATGGGGTCTCTAATGACCTGTGACTTGTCTCTACCCAACATCGACAAAATGAACAAAGGAGTTGCTTTCAAAAGCTCAACACACAAGCAACCAGATCCTGAAGATTCCGATTCTGATGAAGACATCGATGCTACAATGGCCCTTCTCACAAAAAATTACAACAAAGCCATGAGAAGATTTAGTCGAATGGGTGAACGGAATGTCACAGCAAATGCCAGAAACAAAGCTCCACAAAAAGCTCAAATTGGAGGTAGTCTTGACAGACCAAACAGGAGTGGGGAAGAAAACAAAAACAAAGGACTCCAATGTCATGAATGTGAAGGATTCGGCCACCTCCGTAGAGAATGTCCAAATTTCCTCAAACAACAAAAACGAGGATACAATGCCACCCTATCAGATGATGACAATGAAGATAGCGGATCTGAAGAGGTAAGCAACTTTGTTGCATTCACTACTACTACTCCAGCATGTTATGTTGATAATGCTGCCAATATCAATGATGATCCAACTCCAAATGAGAATTGGACTAAAGAGCAACTAGTCGAGGCATACAAAGGCTTGCATACCAGATGGATCAAGGAAACTCTAATATTTGGTCAACAAGGCGAAAGGATTATTAGTCTTACCAACGACAAGTCTAGATTTCTAGAAACGATCGTGGAGCTGAAACGAGAGATCACCAGACTTAATGGAGAAATTATTCTCATGACTAAATCGGTAAAGATGATGAATCCTAGCACAGAAAGCCTTGACAAGATTTTATCGGTGGGAAAACAGTCCAAAGATACGACGGGACTAGGGTACACACATGCTGTCCCCTCAACGGCAGTGACAAAGTTTATCCCACAACAAGCCATGGCGGACAAGAGACTACTGGATGCCCCAACACATCCTACAGGACAACCGACAACAAAAGCCATAACATCGTCGACGACTTGTTCTTGTCAAGTAACTACCAGAAGACATCCTCCACGCAGACAACAAAGCTACAGAAGACCAGCTTATCAATATCAATGGATATGTCATTACTGTGGTCAACCAGGTCACATGAAACCTTTTTGTTTTCAACTTCTTGAAAGGAAGCAAGCTCAACTACCAAAAAAGAAATATCAAAGGCATCTCTCATCTCCTCCGAAGACATCCCGCCTTGAATGGAGACCTAAGAACCTGGTCTATCGAGCTAATGTTGCATATACATCCTTAAGTGCTTCAACAAACAAGGACTGGTATCTCGACAGTGGATGCTCTCGACACATGACAGGTACTCCAGATTTTCTCTCTGATCTTAAACTATATACAAACCGCTTTGTTACGTTTGGAGATGGGATTCCAGCTCGAATTATCGGAAAAGGAGTACTTAAGCATCCAGGAGCCACCTGCCTGACTGAAGCATTACTTGTAGAAGGACTTAAAGCAAACTTGATTAGCATCAGTCAGATTTGTGATCAGGATTCAGAAGTGAAATTCACGAAAGAAGCCTGTATAGTTAAAGACTTTAATCAGGTCACTATTCTACAAGGAGTTCGCTCAACGGACAATTGCTATATCTGGTCTCCCGAGACACATATCGAAGCGACCAAGTGCCTTGTCTCCAAAGCAGAAGAAACCAAACTATGGCACCGAAAGCTTGGACATCTAAATCTTAGAAGTATGCAAAAGGCAATCTCAGAGCAGGCAATCACAGGAATTCCAAACTTGAAAATAGTAGAAGGAAAGATCTACGGAGAATGTCAGATTGGTAAGCAAACCAAGATGTCACACAAGAAGCTACAGCATATCACCACCTCTCGGGTACTTGAGCTGATACATGTTGACCTCATGGGACCATTGCAAGTCGAAAGCCTTGGAGGAAAACGATATGTCTTTGTATGTGTAGATGATTACTCACGATATACTTGGGTTGATTTCCCTCGTGACAAATCAGACACCTTCTCGATCTTCAAAAATCTGTGCATTCAGGTCCAACGAGAAAAAGGGGAGACAATTGGCAAAACCATCCGCCTTCGAAGTGATCATGGTCGAGAGTTCGAAAATAGCAAGTTTGCAGATTTCTGCAATTCAGAAGGGATAGCTCATGAATTCTCAGCACCAATCACTCCCCAACAAAATGGCATTGTTGAGCGCAAGAACAGAACTCTACAAGAGATGGCTAGAGTTATGATGCTAGCTAAGGACATACCAACTCACTTTTGGGCAGAAACACTTAACACAGCTTGCCATATCCACAATCGAGTCACTCTCCGACCAGGTATGTCAGTAACTCATTATGAAATATGGAGGGGGAGAAAGCCCAATGTTAAGTACTTCCATATCTTTGGCTCCACTTGTTATATTCTGGCTGATAGAGAGCCTCGTTGAAAGCTTGATCAAAAAAGCGATGAAGGCATCTTCCTTGGTTACTCAAGGAACAGTCGCGCATACCGAGTCTTCAACAAACGAACCAAAACCATGATGGAATCAATCAATGTTGTTGTTGATGATAACTGCGAAGATGCCTTAGAAGACGCGACGGACGAAGACGGAGCCTATCCTCCTAACAATGTCAGGAAGAATGTTATTACCGATGTCAGAGAAGATGCTAGGAGCAAACCAGAAACTGATGATGCTGGTCCAAATGTCGATCATGACGAAGGAGTTCCTGAAACCAGCAACAAGAATCCCTCGCGGAGAATCCAGACGAATCATCCTATCTCTGGAGTAATTGGAAATCTGAATGAAGGCATACGGACACGGTCAAAAGCTCCTGAAGACTACAACGAGATGATCGGAAATATATGCTTTGTCTCAAAGACAGAACCCAAAAACCTCAATGAAGCCATCAACGATGAGTATTGGGTCAATGCTATGCAAGAAGAGCTGATACAATTTGAGAAAAACCAGGTGTGGGAACTGGTGCCTAAACCAAGTGAAGGAAATATCATCGGCACAAAATGGATCTTCAAGAACAAGTCCGATGAGCTTGGTAACATCACTCGCAACAAAGCCAGGTTAGTTGCTCAAGGGTATACTCAAATTGAGGGAGTCGACTTCGATGAGACCTTTGCTCCTGTAGCAAGACTTGAAGCAATTCGTCTACTACTAGGGATATCATGCCATCTACAGATAAAGTTCTACCAGATGGATGTCAAAAGTGCATTCTTGAATGGGGACCTCAATGAAGAAGTATATGTGTCACAACCCAAAGGATTTGTTGACCCGCACTATCCTGATCATGTGTATAAACTCAAGAAAACTCTTTATGGGTTGAAACAAGCACCAAGGGCTTGGTATGAAAGGCTCACAAAATTCCTCATCCAAAGCGGCTACACTAGAGGGGGAGTCGACAAGACCCTTTTTGTGAAGAATGAAGACGGGAATTTAATGATAGCTCAAATCTATGTCGATGACATTGTTTTTGGAGGAATGTCAAGCAAGATGATAGAGATATTTATTCAACAGATGCAATCAGAATTCGAGATGAGCATGGTGGGAGAGCTTACTTATTTCTTAGGCTTCCAAATCAAACAACAAAAGGATAGCATCTTCGTATCTCAGAGCAAATATGCGAAGAATATTGTCAAGAAGTTTGGGCTAGAGAAAGCCTCACATAAAAGGACACCAACAGCTACACATGTCAAGCTAACTAAAGATGATCCAGGAGAAGCCGTCGACCAACACCTCTACAGAAGCATCATTGGTAGTCTTCTCTACCTTACTGCAAGTCGACCAGATATTGCCTACTCTGTAGGAGTATGTGCTAGATATCAAGCTAATCCTAAGGTTAGTCATCTCTCCCAAGCCAAAAGAATTATTAGATATATTTCTGGGACCACAGACTTGGGTTTATTATACTCATTCAACACATCCTCTACCTTGGTGGGGTATTGTGATGCCGATTGGGCTGGAAACACATCGGATAGGAAAAGCACATCTGGAGGATGCTTCTTCCTTGGCAACAACCTCATATCATGGTTTAGTAAGAAGCAAAAATGTGTTGCCCTTTCCACTGCCGAATCGGAGTATATTGCTGCTGGGAGTAGCTGCACACAACTACTATGGATGAAGCAGATGTTAGTCGAATACAATGTCAGACAGGATGCCATGACTTTATATTGTGATAATGTCAGTGCCGTCAACATCTCCAAAAATCCTGTCCAACACAGTAAGACCAAACACATTGATATCCGACACCACTTCATTCGAGAATTGGTCGAAGATAAGAAGATCATCCTAGAGCACATCCCTATAGAAAAGTAACTTGCTGATATTTTCACAAAGGCGTTAGATGCGAGCGGATTTGAGGATCTCAGATCATCACTTGGTCTGTGCACCACCAACGAACAGCAAGAAGTTGCAGAAACGGTTGAGAGGAGTTAGTTGGTGCCTCTTCATGAACCGGTCTAAAAATCCAACAAATGTCATTGGGCCAAGCATATCAAAAGCCCATATAAAAGAAAAGGAAAAATACGCTCAGACGATTAAAAGATTTGAATCGTTTTTCAAAACCTAGTCTGCCCCTTTCTGTGTTTACTCTCATCTCCTTCGCCATTCACTCTCTGCGAATCTCACAAACAACAATGGTGAAAACTCGAAGCACAGTAGCCCCAAAGAAAGCCTCCGAATCAAAGAAAACTGAAGCAAAAGGCTCCAGGAGCAGCAAAGCGATAACGAACAAGCATGGAGTTCGGATTAAAGGGCCAAAAACCCTGAAGAAGTCAAAAGAAATTCCCAAGGATGCTTCACCGGAGAAAGCCCCAATGCCAGTCTTTACTCGAGTTCCCAAAAAGTCTCGGACCGGAAGCTCAGCATTCTCAATGTCTGACCTAACTGGGCCAGAAAGGGAGAATGATCTTAGCTAGGAAAATCGAGAAGCCTCCATGCAAATCGTCGCAGTTCCAACACCAACATATATCCCAGGTAACGATTTCTCTGCCGATACTTCTAGGAACAGTGATTTGTTGAAATCACTGCTGGAAAACCAGGACCCACCTCAAGAGGTGTGGTAGAGGAACTAATAAGTCCGGAAGGAGAAAAGGAGGATCTGACTCCGGTCAGTCATGGGTTGGAACGCATTGCGGAAGGAGAAGGAGGAGAAGAAGAAGGAACAGATGTCATGCCGAAAGCCACTAAAGAAGTTGGAGTAGAGGAAGAAATCGTTGACTCGGAAGAAACCGAGGAAGAAGAAGAGAAAGAAGAAACCAGAAACGGAGAGACTGATCTGGTAGAAGCTGAGGAGAACAAGGATGCCACCACCAACAACACAGAAAAAAACCCTCTGGATGCCAGAGAAGATGTCACGGAAGAAGCTGCTGAGACGGCACACACAGTGCTGTCGTCCCTGAAGGAAAAAGTTCTAGAAGAAAAGGAAAGTTTGGCTCTTATGGTTGGAAAACTAAAAACAAGGAAAAGAAAGGAGGTCAAGGATGCTGGAGGTCCCAGCAACAAAAAGAAAAAATTGTGTGTCAAAGAAAAAGGGAAGAAAGTGATCCCCACAAGGAGTTTGATAGATGAAACTACTGATGATGACGTTGAAGAGGTTCCTGCTGAGGAAGGAAAGAAGAAGAAGACCCTGAAAACGGCTAAGAACACCGTGAGTGTCACCTACGACAATGTGTCGTTTCACTCAGCAGACGGTGCAACAAGATGGGAGTTTATGTTTCAAAGAACGGCGTACCCAGAAAAAACACTGTCGTCGGAGATGCTTGGACTAAAGGTCATTCTACAGCTCCTGGAGAAGGCAGAATTAATGAAAACCGTCACAAACATTGGTAATCACTATCCCCTCTTGGTTAAAGAGTTTATTGCCAATTTGCCTACCACGTTTAGTACCCCAGATGGTCCAGAGTTTGATAAGGTATATGTCAGAGGCATTCGCTTTGACATCTCCTCTGACATTATCAATGACTTCCTGGGAAGAAAGAGGGTTCGATTTATGCCACCACCCGACCTAAACAAAGTCCTCCGTGAGATTACCGGAGATAAAAGCAGAACATGGCCGACCAAAGGCACTGTGGCAGCATCAGATCTAACTTCCAAGTACTCCATTCTCTTCCGGATTAGAGTGGCAAATTGGGCTCCCTCGACCCACGCATCATCCATCAAACCTGAGCTGTCAATACTGATCTACCAAATAGGTACTGGATCTAAACTTGACTTTGGTCAATTTGTGATTGATCATCTTATTCGCCATGCTAGATCACTTGCTGTGAAAATTCCCATTGCCTTTCCATCCCTTATCTCTGAACTGCTTGTACATCAACACCCCGGAGTGTTGAAAACATCGGACAAGGTGGGCAAAAGAGGAGGACTGATTGTGGTGAGCCACAAGTTGTTTAAAGGGAAGCATGCTTCTGATCTTGTCAGGCCAGAAGCCAAGGCAAAGACCAGTCGAGCCACAAGTGCCGCCCCTCTAACCAGGACCACGAGCAGGGATGCAGTTATGCTTGAACGAGAGATTGCTGTGCTTGACGAGGACATTGTAAATTTGAAGACAGCCCTGAAGCATCTCTCCCAGCGCCGATCACATTGCGCCAACCTGCTGAAATCCATGACTCCTCCGGGCTCTGAAGATGATGACACAACCTCTCTGCCTAATGATCCAGAAAAAGCTACCCAAGAAGCCTCCACTGAAGATACTGAAGAAGAGACTGCAAGTTCCAGCAGCAGCTCTATTTGATTTCATAAACTTTCTGATTCTCGAACAACTGAACAATTTAAGTTTGTAATTTTTTGTTGAACACTTTGTTTCACGCTTACTCTCGACTGCTGATTGGGAGTAAGTGTGAGTTATGTTTGGGTTTATTTTTCTTATTTTCCGGATTTGTTACAATATTTGTTTGAATTTTGGCTCTTTTTGAGCCAGCAAGGGGGAGTAAGATAGATATAGATATACGCGCGCGCGATGATACAAGAAAGATAGAGACGACGCGACGACACAGAGACGGCGCAATGATACGCAACGAAGAATGCTATCCTTAAAAATAGCCAAAGGGGGAGATTGTAGTTACGACGGTTTTAGAGATTAGCTTAATTTTAAAGGAAATGAAGAAACATGTTACAGAGAATGTCGAAGCATCTTCTACGACATCTTGTGTAACATTGTTGACGGTGTCTCGGCAAACATCCTAATCGACAGAAATCAGGAAAGTGCAGATTCGGCAGAAAAGCAAGAAGACGATTAGGAAATTGCAGAACGACTCCTAATCTGAAAAGAAGAAACACGGCGATTAAGAGGAAACCCTTTAGGGTTGGTACTCATCCACGATTGCTATAAAAGCTTAGGCTACCCCCTTAGCAATTGTGTGGTTCTTTATTTGTTTCCTAGCAACAATTTGCAAGGTTCTTAGACGTGAAGGTTTGCGGGCTGAGAAATTGCAGATTGAGCTTAGGATATTGTGTATCACATAACTATTGAGAGTTAGGTGATTGAGGGTTTACTGAAGTCGTGAGTTGAAGACTGCACGCAAACACCAAGCTTGAAGAAGACTTCAAGACGACAGAGCAAGGCGATTGCTCGAAGAGTGGAATCAAGACGTTCTTGGATTCAGGGGAGACCCTGAGATAGATTGCACTGTAAGACGTAGCAAAAAGTACAGATCTAGGAGTGATCACAGGTACTTGTATGTTCTGACGGATTACTGATAAGTGAAATCTTTCCACTAGGCTGAGAGCTCCCAGACGTAGGTGACGTTGCACCGAACTGGGTAAACAATCTGCTATGTCATTATTTATAGCTTTATATTTACTGTCCTGCATTATCTACGCAAGAAGTCAGACACAACGTTATAGCATTCTGTGTAACATTGTGTGTGGCATCTTGCACAACTAGCTGATCAGAATTTCAAAACTGCTTGTGAGGTGGATGATATCGGACGACTCGATTGTGAGTATGCAACATAGATACTGTCATGAGATACTCAAAGAGATCGTAGCTTGTCATTATATCCTAAGACCAAGGAGTCTTTGTGTGCATTGTATAATGAAAATATGAGTTTGACCTAGTCTAACGTTACCTGTAAAAGGGTAGCCATAACGACTTTGATTGGCTTGGTTATTGATTGCATTAATGAACTCGAAATACGTCTGAGGGATTTATCACTCATGCTCTGGTATGAGAAAGATATTCGTTTAGGCCACTTGATGAGTATGAGTGAAGGAATAGCATGGCCATGCAGGTGATACCTTAGTATCAGTTTTCAGTCATCTCAGATACCAAGAAACAGTGATTAATATATTAGTGATAGCATTTGTGCCCTAGTCTAATTGATATTAGCCTGTAAACGTCTATGTACATTATCATCGTTTGTAATATATGTATAAAACGGCTTTGTATTACTTATGTGTTGAAGTAATATGTTAAGCATGATCTGATTTATGACCACTAAAGTAGTAGAACCATAAATCTGTACGGATCACACTTAACGAGTCTCTGGTCAAAATATGCTTCCTTAGAAGCGACCAGTATGAGGATGGTTCTTAATGACGTAGTTCTACTTGTCATAGGGATGAGGGATCCCGGAATCCTATCATAGATATCATGAGGTGATTAATATCGGACGACCCGCTTTGAATAGTGTTTTCATAGATTAAGCCATGAACATATTCAAATGCGATAGCTTGTCACGACATCCTTAGACCGAGGAGTCTTTGTGATCACTATACAATGAACGTGCGGCTTTAACTTACGCCTAACGCTTTCCGTAGCTGGATTGTAATAACGGGCGTGATTGGGTGGCGGAACGGGTTGCATGAGTGACACGAAAGACGGCTAAGGGATTTATCCCTCATACTACGGTATGGGAAAAATATCCGTTAAAAGGCCTCTTGATCGAGACTAACTGAGAGTAAGAGCATGGCCATGCCGGTGATACGGGTTATCAGTTCTCAGCCATCTCACATATCAAGTAACAATGATTGATTAAACAAGGGTGACGACTCTATGACTTGTGATCAATCGGGATATCTAGAGATAATAGGATAGTGACTTGTACGCACAAGGTTAAGTCGAATCATCGATCGTCATGCACCTTGGGTAATCATAACGTCTTACTAGAGACCACTTATGATGGATCGGGCAAGAGCGATCTTTTGCGCCGATCTGCCAACGGTGACATGAGCCTAGAGGGTCACACACATTCAAGACGGATAACTTGAGACAAGGAAACCTTAACGTTTCTTGAGGATCAATACATGGACAAAACTGGAGGTTTTGTGCCATGGGCACGGTTTGAGAGAATAATTAGCGAATCGAGAAAACTGATTTTTTTCGTCGATGTCGCGTCGGACTTTGTTTGATAAGGAACGACAAAATGGGTCGGGCGACTTTTGGACACGGCACGAGACCACACGGGCGAGCCCATTGGGCTCGGCCCATGAGGTCTCATGGCCGGCCCAAACAAGGGCCCATTAAGGGCCCAATAAGCCCTCTTGGCCGGCCCACATGGTGGGTCCATGTGTGGGGGCCACACAACACCATGCTTAGTTGGTGATTGTGGATTAAGAGGTGAGTGATTTAAGGAGTATGGGTTAAAGCACCTTTAAGCCCATACCAATGACTTTTGACCCATGCTTATTAGTTAGATGATGAATTGAAATACAAGAGATTAATTCATTATTCAAATAATCACAAAACTCACACAAAACTCTCTCTCTCTCTTAGTGGCTGGCCACCTTGCTCCTCTCCTCCATCTTACTCTCTTGTTCTTCATTTAATTGTTCTAGTAGGCAATTAAGTGAAGGATCTTCAAGATCATCCTCTTGGTGTGGACTTGCATTAGAGAAGAAGATCTGAAAGTTCTTCGATTCAACAAGACTTAAAGGTAAACATCTTGTGGAATAGATTTTGCTTTGGGATTTAATGGTTTATGTTCTTGGACAAGGTTTGGAGTAGATTTTCTTATAATGTTTCCGCTATCTCGACGATCTAGAACGCTCCAAAACCCTACAGTGGTATCAGAGGGTGGTTACCCTCTTAATCTTTGTCTTGTTGAATTTGTTTCGGTTTTATGATTATTTGCATGCCAAAATTGTTGATAACATGATTTTAATGATTTATGGGATATTTGCATGAAATATGTTATTTTTGAAAATATATTGAATTTGGAATTTTTCGGAAATTATTGGATTTGTCGGGTCCGAGAAGAGTCTCTCGGGGAGCCGGATCGGAGGTACCGGACGGAGGTCACCGGAGGCCAGGGAGGCCGGCGGTGACCGGGGCCGTCCCCACTCTTGGCCGAGGCCGAGAGTGGAGGCAAGCCCATTGGGGCCGTCCCCACTCTTGGCCGAGGCCGAGAGTGGAGCCGTGTTATGTTGGGCTCGGCCCATTGGCTTGGCCCAACTTGGTTCGTGCGCGGTGTTTTGATCCGTGTCACGAACCCGCGATCCAATATTTCGAAAACTTTTAAAATTTAATCGGTTTCGATAAACTGTTTTTTTGAAAAGGTCTAGTTTCGATAAACCCGACCAAGCAACTTGGCTAAATTAAAACCGGAATTATTACATATTAGTTGATAACATGTTTGTGTCATAACATGTGGGATGATGTGATGAGATGTATGATGCATTAGTAGCCCATTAGATTTTATCGCTTTCACGGTTTGCATACCGTTAGTATTACCGTGCAATTATTATTTTATTCGAGCCCATAAAGTGTAATTATTTTTTATCCGGTCTATGAATCGAGTATTAATTGTAATTATTACTCAAAGACGAGAAGGATGGAAAATCGAGCACATTGACGGTCTTGGAAAAAGTCCAAGAGCTAGTGGGAGCCCGAATGAGAAAGACGAGAAGATCTAAAGACTCGTAGAATCCTAAGATTAGGATGGGCTATAAAATGCATATTTAACGCTTTATGAATGCTTGCTTGAATTGTTTTATTAATAACATGCTTGCATGATTAGCTTATAAGTTTATAAGACATCACCTCACATGCAAAGATTAAAATCGACTTTAATTGTTTGCATGTTTAAAGCGTTGTGAACTATCATTGCACGGGTTGTGATGGATAAGTTCAAATTTGAAACGTGTTTGCACGGGTTGCAAATGACGGTTTCAAATGAAGATAGTATGTGATACAATTAGAAATGTCACAACACGGGTTGTTGATGACGGGTTCGTAATTGTGCCAAATACTTTCGAATTATTAATCACAACCAATTTACAAGATAATTTGAGTCAAGTAAGATGCCACCCAAATTCACACCCATGTAGAAACATTTAATCGGTGTCGTGCGCATTAGCGGAGCATCGATCGAATGGGTTCTAGATGGGAATGGTAAACTTTGTGGGATGTCGTGCGCCTTAGCGGAGCATCTGCACAAAGTTAACTCGTTAGTGAAGGTTGGTTGACTCGACCACGATTCTTGGCCTGAGGTCGAGCTGGGGCATCAGAAGGGTAAGCCGTGTTTTTTTGCACATACCCTGACCAAGAGTTACACGGGTTGTAATTGGACGGACGTCCTACCTAAATAAGTCAATTGGAGCGGTGCGCCTTAGCGTACTTCAAATGACGAATAAGGGATCTTGGTTTAAGATTCTAAACCTTAGAATCATATGGTTGGTGTTTAATTCGGATCTTCGTAAATTTATTCAAATTTTCTGATTAAATTTACTTTCTTCGTGTAGAAATGGCTAATAATTCAACAAACTCGTCTAATTTGTCGTTGAGGACTATACTCGAAAAGTGTAAACTGAACGGGACAAATTATCTGGACTGGGACAGAAATTTACGACTTGTGTTAAAGTTGGAACGCAGGGAGTACGTCCTTGATAAGGCTATCCCGATGGAGCCAGCTGCCAACACAACGAGGGTCGTTAAGGATGCATACCAGAAACACCTTAACGACTCTATCGACGTTGCGTGTGTCATGCTGGGCTGCATGGAGACGGACCTCCAGAAGCAGTTTATGGAGCTATCCCATGATCCGTTTGCAATGTTTGCACATATCAAGGATATGTTCAAAGAGAAAGTACGTATTGAAAAATACACTATTCTCCGAGAACTAATTGCCTGCAAGATGTCAGCAGGCTGCTCCGTAGGTCCACACGTCCTACGTATGAAGGGACATTTCGACCATATGAATAGTATCGGTATGTCTATGGAAAAGGAAATGGCTGCGGATTTTATTCTGCAATCCCTTCCTCATGCATATGGTCGGTTCGTCATGAACTATCACATGCATGATATGGACAAGACCGCGTCGGAGTTGCACAGCATGCTAGTGACTGCCGAGAAAAGCATAAGGGGCAGTTCGCCCAAAAATGTTTTTATGGTCAAGAAGAGACCCAGCTTCAAAGCTGGTGGTGGCAAGGGTAAAGGCCCAAAGCACCTGACAGGAAACAACAGACGACCATTTGTTCCTAGACCTTCCATGCCCGTACAAGGCAAAGGGAAGGCAAAGGAGTCGGTCTGTTTCTACTGTCAAAAGCCTGGTCATTGGAAGAAAGACAGTCAGCAGCTGAAGGAGGATCAGAAGAAGGGTGGTGGGGCCGCTACTTCATCAGGTATTCCATTAGAGCTATATCTTTCTACGATAAATACCTGGGTACTAGACAATGGAGCTGAGTCTTATGTCTGTGCGGATATGCAGGTGTTACACAGTAGAAGAGATATGGGGGAAAGCGAGGTGGACCTAAGAGTTGGGAACAACGTCAGAGTTGCCGCAACTGCCGTGGGTTCTGTTAACCTTGTTTTGCCCAGTGGGCTTGTAATTGAACTTCATGATGTGTTTTGCGTACCTGCTTTCAGCAGGAATATTATTTCAATTTCTCTTCTTGAAAAGGAAGGTTATTATTTTATTATTAAGAACGAGTTTTTTAATATTATGCGCAACAACATGTTTTATGGCGATGCTCACACTGTTGGAGGTTTATACATATTGAATATGCAAAACCCGAAATCCAACATGCTCTATAATATAAATGCTAAGAGGTTTAATGCTAATGATTTAGACCAAACTCTAATCTGGCATTGTTGTTTAGGTCACATAAATGAGAAACGCATCTCAACGCTTCATAAGCGTGGACTTCTAAGTCAATTCGAATTCCAAACGATTGATAGATGCGAAGCTTGTTTAATGGGCAAGATGACTAAAGCGCCCTTCACTGGTTTAGGTGAAAGGGCAGGTGATCTATTGGGTCTAATACATTCAGACGTATGTGGACCAATGAGTACACCAGCCAGAGGCAGTTTAGGCTACTTTATCACATTTACTGACGATTTCAGTAGATATGGTTATGTCTATCTCATGAGACATAAGTCCGAAGCTTTTGATAAATTCAAGGAGTTTAGGACTGAAGTAGAAAACCAACTTGGAAAGAGTATCAAGGCACTCCGTTCTGATCAGGGTGGAGAATACTTATCCGAGGAGTTTCTTAGTTATCTTACTGAAGGTGGAATACTATCTTAGTGGACTCCGCCAGGAACGCCGCAACTTAATGGTGTGTCCGAGCGGAGGAATCGGACATTGTTGGATATGGTTCGATCGATGTTAAGTCTCACTGATCTCCCGATCTTCTTTTGGGGTTATGCTCTACAAACGGCCGCATTCATAATAAACAGGGCTCCGTCGAAAGCAGTGGAAGGGACATCATTCGAGAAATGGTACGGGAAGGAACCCGTTTTGTACGAGAAATGGCTGGGTTAGGTGTAATTAAAAACCCATCTAACCTAGTAGACTTATATTGTGACAACACCGGGGCTATTGCACAAGCTAAGGAACCCAGGGCACATGACAGATCCAAACATGTACTCATAAAGTATCACATCATCCGCGACATTGTTGTTAGAGGTGACGTGAAGATCCACTGCATTGCAACTGATGATAACACAACCGACCCCTTGACCAAGGCTCTTCCACACGCAAAACATGATAAACATGTTAGGTCAATGGGTATAGACTGGGACTTAGATTGTAACTATAGGCAAGTGGGAGATTGATAGCATTTGTGCCCTAGTCCAATTGCTATTAGCCTGTAAACGTCTATGTACATTATCATTGTTTGTAATATATGTATAACACGGCTTTGTATTACATATGTGTTGAAGTAATATGTTAAGCATGATCTGATTTATGACCACTAAAGTAGTAGAACCATAAATCTGTACGGATCACACTTAACGAGTCCCTGGTCAAAATATGCTTCCTTAGAAGCGACCAGTATGAGGATGGTTCTTAATGACGTAGTTCTACTTGTCATAGGGATGAGGGATCCCGGAATCATATCATAGATATCATGAGGTGATTGATATCGGACGACCCGCTTTGAATAGTGTTTTCATAGATTAAGCCATGAACATATTCAAATGCGATAGCTTGTCACGACATCCTTAGACCGAGGAGTCTTTGTGATCACTATGCAATGAACGTGCGGCTTTAGATCGATGATTGGGTGGCGGAACGGGTTGCATGAGTGACACGAAAGACGGCTAAGGGATTTATCCCTCATACTACGGTATGGGAAAGATATTCGTTAAAAGGCCTCTTGATCAAGACTGACTGAGAATAAGAGCATGGCCATGCCGGTGATACGGGTTATCAGTTCTCAGACATCTCACATATCAAGTAACAATGATTGATTAAACAAGGGTGACGACTCTATGCCTTGTGATCAATCGGGATATCTAGAGATAATAGGATAGTGACTTGTACGCACAAGGTTAAGTCGAATCATCGATCGTCATGCACCTTAGGTAATCATAACGTCTTACTAGAGACCACTTATGATGGATCAGGCAAGAGCGATCTTTTGCGCCGATCTACCAATGGTGGCATGAGCCTAGAGGGTCACACACATTCAAGACGGATAACTTGAGACAAGGAAACCTTAACGTTTTTTGAGAAGCAATACATGGACAAAACTGGAGGTTTTGTGCCATGAGCACGGTTTGAGAGAATAATTAGCGAATCGAGAAAACTGAGTTTTTTCGTAGATGTCGCGTCGGACTTTGTTTGATAAGTAACGACAACATGGGTCGAGCGACTTTTGGACATGACACGAGACCACACGGGCGAGCCCATTGGGCTCGGCCCATGAGGTCTCATGGTCGGCCCAAACAAGGGCCCAATAAGCCCTCTTGGCCGGCCCACATGGTGGGTCCATGTGTGGGGGCCACACAACACCATGCTTAGTTGGTGATTGTGGATGAAGAGGTGAGTGATTTAAAGGGTATAGGTTTAAGCACCTTTAAGCCCATACCAATCACTTTAGACCCATGCTTATTAGTTGGATGATGAATTGAAATACAAGAGATTAATTCTGAAATTCTGAAACGTAGCCGAGTCAAGAAGTCGAACACAAAGTCGTAACTTGTGTATCGACTACTTGCGTAAAAAAAAAGCTAAATAAGAAACAGATAATAATAACGACACCAGAGATGATTACCCAGTTCGGTGACTCCGCACCTGTAACGCCCTAAAATCCGGTTTCCCGAATCAAAGTCGTTACCCGAAAAATTAAAACCTTTGAAATAACACGATGCGATATAGTTATGAAATAACTCGAGCGTCCTCAAATTACAACATAACTATCCTCGCACGAGGCCATCACATTTTGATTTAGGCGTCCCTAGTTCAAAATGGGATTGCACGAGTCAAATAAAGAAACCTGTTTACAACAAATATATCAATACCATTTCTCCTTTTAAAATCTGTATTAAACCAACAAGTAACGCGTACAAAGTGAGGCACGATATGGCCAGACAATCAAATATTTACATCAAAATATTTTAGACAAGTTGCGATACAGAAATAGACATGACAAACGACTCAGACAAGAGTCTACAAAAGTCAACAACAACAAAAAAAAAACACAGTGCGTCGACACGACACATCCCCAAAAGCTCCCACCAAAAGTGTACTCAGGATCACCAACCTGCACAACTACAAGTAGGGGTGAACACGCTACTCAGAGACTAAAACAAACAGCAAGGATGAGAAAAACATACATGTAAGCACAAAGAAGTCAGTAAAGTACGAATCACAACACTTCCACTACTCATCCACCAACCACATTACAATTCCCGAGGTAACCGATTACGACCGGCGAGGGGTACCACCCTTGGTCGGTTCAACCTCCGAACAGGAATCGATTAAGGCCAGGAGGGGTACCGCTCCTGCCTCGATGGCCCATCCAAACACAACCACACAATTGAGGTAACCGATCACGGCCAAGGGGTACCACCCTTGACTCGGTTCAACCCCCGAATGGAAATCGATCACGGCCAGGAGGGGTACCGCCCCTGACTCGATTATCCATCCAACCACACAACCATACAATTGAGGTAACCGATCACGGCCAAGGTGTACCACCCTTGACTCGGTTCAACCTCCGAATGGAAATCGATCACGGCCAGGAGGGGTACCGCTCCTGACTCGATTATCCATCCAACTACACTGCCTCCCATCACCTTTCCACCCTTCCACATCACAACACCCTTACCAACCACACCCCACCACCCTTCGATACATTCACAGAAAACAAACCAAGTGCAAGAAACTAGTTCACAGAGAGGCATTTACATCCACACAAACAAGACAAGTGCGAGACGGAATAAGTCATCGTCTGAAAAGCAATAATATAACCATGCACAACTAGGTGCTCACAGGCAGTTCAAGTTTGGTACTCAACTAATTCACAGAGAGGCATTTATATCAACACATCAACATGCTATTTAATTCACAACATCAAGCAAGAGGTGTTCAAACATTTCATTTTATCTCAACTAAATACTCAAATAAATTCAATCAATGCATCAAGAGAATGAGTCTAGGTAAGCTATGTCCCCCTACCTCAAATTTTCCAACGTGAGCTCCTAAGATTTTCGTGACGCCAAGCTATGCCTTTCCTTTCCCGCGGTCGTCAAAGGAATCTAAAAGTGACAAAATCACAAGTTTTAATACCTAACCAAAATCCGGATTTTCACAAAATTAAACCCAAGTGCCACCCCGACAAGTATCGCTCACTCCAACACTTCTTAATTAACCTAAGTTGTCAAAATGGGCCCGTAACGGCCCATTTTGCCCGTTAAGTCGAATCTGCCCGATTGTGTGAACTTGTCCCTCGAGACTCCGAAAATTCCCAAATTTGTGTCTAAATTCCTAATTATATTCGAGAGGACCAAAGCAATTGACGGAATCGAATTCCGACACCCGAGCGATTTAATCGCGTAATTTAAAGTTTCGACACACATTTTCCAATTTTCGTAATTTGAATCCAAAAATCACCAAGGGTGCCAACTATCGATTCGAGGGTTACCCGAGACCTCCCAAAACTCACAAACCCGAATTCCGGGCTCGTGGGACCACCCGGGCCACTCACGGCCCGAGAGGCCCAAACTGCCCACGGTCGCCCACAAGCTGCCACGGCCAGCCATGGCAGGGCGCTGGCCACTGCCGGACCACATCCGGCGCGCCACCACCCTAGGCGGAGCTCCGGTGACCGGCCGGAGCTCCGGCGAACCCTCCGGCCACCGAAAAATTCTAAAAACGTCCCAAAATTCTCCAAAACACGCCTACAACTCCAATTCATCATCATTTCACTCATTTCTCATTAAACCCACAACTCAAACTCATCACGATGAGAAAAAGTGAGTTGCTTACCGTAGCCAATGAGGTGAGTAACCCGAATACGCAAGAAAATGGTCGATCACGCGGCCGGATCGTCGGGAAATCGCCAAAATCTCTTCTCCTCTTCTTCCTTCTTCTTCTCTTGGCCAAGCACTCCTCTCTCTCTCCTTTTCTTTGTTTCTGCCGAATGTGGCTCCCTCCTCTCCCTCTTTATCACTTAAACTCTATTAATTAAACAATAAACTAATTAAATATTCCAATTTCCAATTTTTTTTTTAAATTTAAATTAACACATTTAATCTTGACCACTCATAAAGTCTCCCCCCCCCCTCTAGAACCATGCCATGTGTATAGTAGGGGGGTCCCACAATCCACTTTTGTCATTTCGGACCCGAAATCGTCAGAAACTGACACGTTTTTCGAAACTGTCGGAACCGTGACGTTTCGCTAAATTTTAGCTTCCATATGAACCTAATATCCATAACATTACAATTTCAACTTAAAATGGCTCAAATAGTAGTCTTTCGTGACTCTCAGGTCAAAATTTGGTCAAATCGCGAATTTTTAAATTTTTATCCATTTTTCACAAAATTGACCCAAATTGACCGGGAGCGGTCCTTACAACCTTCCCTCCTTAAAGAATTTCGTCCGCGAAATTAAAACGTACCTCAATTCTCGAAAAGGCGGGGATACTTAGCACGAATCTCATCTGCCCGCTCCCAATCGACTCTTCGACACCGTGATGTTGCCTAAGCACTCGCACTAGTGGGATGGTCCTGCCTCTCAATATCTGATCTCGTGAGTCTAAGATCTGAACTGGCCTTTCCTCATACGAGGCATCTGGGGTCAACTCCAACTCAGCCCACTCTATCACGTGCGACGGGTCAGGGTGATATTTTCTCAGCATCGATACATGGAATACGTTGTGAACCGCTGCAAGGGATGGCGGCAATGCGAGCCTGTAAGCCACTGCTCCAATCCTGGCGATGATCTCGAAGGGGCCAATGTACCTCGGGGCCAACTTACCGTCGCTTCTTGCCTTCTTAAACCTTATTAGCCCTTTTCTTGGGGCTCACTCGCAAGAAGACGTGGTCGCCTACCTCAAACTTGAGAGGTCTACGTCTCCGGTCCGCATAACTCTTCTGTCTACTCTGCGCCGTTTTCAGTCCCTCTCGAATCAAGGCTACCTTCTCAGTAGTCTCCCTTACCAGCTCGGGTCCCAGTAGGCTCTTATCTCCCACCTCAGCCCAACAAATTGGTGATCGGCACGGTCTACCATACAAAGCCTCAAATGGTGCCATCCCGATGCTAGCCTGGTAACTGTTGTTATACGCAAACTCCGCCAACGGTAAATGATCCTCCCACGCTCCGTGGAAATCCAGTATACACGCTCGGAGCATGTCCTCTAATATCTGAATTACCCGCTCTGACTGACCGTCCGTCTATGGGTGGTAAGCCGTACTCAGACGAATATCCGTACCCAACGCGCCCTGTAGGCTATCCCAGAATCGGGATGTAAAAAGAGGATTTCGGTCCGATACTATCGACACCGGCACTCCGTGTAACCTCACGATCTCGCGTACATATATCCTGCTCAACTTATCTACCGAGTCTGTCACCCACACCGCATCGTTACCCCTTGCTGACCTCGGCAGTCCGCATACGAAATCCATCGTAATATGCTCCCATTTCCACTCGGCTATCTCCAACGGTTGTAGAGGTCCCGCTGGTCTCTGGTGTTCTATCTTCACCTGCTGACAAGTGAGACATCGAGCTACGAACCCTGCTATCTCCCGCTTCATCTCATTCCACCAAAAATGGCGCCTGATGTCGTGATACATCTTAGTCCCACCAGGATGCACAACGAGTCGTGAGTTGTGTGACTCGCGTAGTACTTCCTCGCGGAGACTCTTGGGCACAAACAATCTGTTCCGGAAACGAAGGCCCTGATCATTGCCCATCGACCACCCCTCGGACTCAACTCCGCTAGCCATTTTCATCCGGAACGTTGCTGTCTCTGAGTCATCAATCTTAGCCTCAATCACCCGACTCACCAGTGTAGGTTGCGCCACCAATGAACACAGTGCGACTCATCCCGTAACTTTCTCCAACTCAACCTTGAACTCGCTGAGCTCTCCCATCATCTTCCATTCCCGAACTGCTATGGAGACAAGGCTATGGAGTGACTTTCTGCTGAGGGCATCGGCGACCACATTCTCCTTGCCCGGGTGATATAGCAGATCGAAGTCATAATCCTCAATCAGCTCCATCCAGCGCCGTTGTCGCATGTTCAGGTCTTTCTGGGTAAAGAGATATTTCAGGCTCTTGTGATCCGAAAAGACCTGAAACTTCTCACCGTAGAGGTAGTGACGCCAAAGCTTTAGTGCGAACACGACCGCTGCAAGTTCTAGATCGTGTGTCGGATAGTTTCCCTCATGCACTTTAAGCTGTCGGGACCCGAAAGCCACCACCTTACTCTGCTGCATCAGAACACTCCCCAGTCCTTCGCCGGATGCGTCGCAGTAAACGTCATAGCCTATCCCTCGCTCAGGTACTATCAAAACCGGAGCCGTGGTCAACCGAGTCTTCAACTCCGTGAATGAGCGCTCGCAAGCCTCGTCCCAATCGAACTTAACTCCCTTCCGCGTGAGGCGAGTCAAAGGTGCTGCGAGGCGCGCAAAGTCTTTGATGAACCTCCGATAGTACCCTGCCAATCCCAGGAAGCTGCGGATCTCGAAAAGGCTCGTCTGTCGCGCCCATTTCGAGACCGCGTCGATCTTCGACGGATCGACAAACACGCCGTCACCAGATACGACATGTCCGAGGAATCTCACCTCGATAAGCCAAAACTCGCATTTTTCCAACTTCGCGTAAAGTTGGTGCGATCGCACCAACTGGAGTATAGTCCTCAAATGCGCCTCATGAGTCCCCTCGTCCGGCGAGTAGGTGAGAATATCGTCGAAAAATACGATGACGAATCGATCGAGGTAAGGTCGGAAGATGCGAGTCATAAGATCCATGAACGCCGCTGGGGCGTTGGTCAAGCCGAACGGCATCACTAGGAATTCGAAATGACCATACCGCGTTCGGAACGCAGTCTTCGGGATGTCTTCCTCCCGTACTCGCAACTGATGATATCTAGACCGCAAGTCGATCTTGGAGAAGCACCTCGATCCCCTGAGCTGATCAAAGAGATCGTCTATCCGCGGCATCGGATAACGATTCTTCACTGTCACCCTGTTCAGCTTCCGGTAATCTATGCACATCCGGAGCGAACCCTCTTTCTTCTTTACGAACAACGCCGGAGCGCCCCACGGCGAGGTGCTCGGCCGTATGAACCCCTTCTCCTGCAGTTCCTGGAGTTGACTCTTCATCTCCTCGAGTTCCGCGGGGGCGAAACGATATGGTGCCACAAAGATCGGCGCGGTTCCCGACATCAACTCGATAGTGAACTCCACCTCGCGCACTGGCGGCAATCCGCTAAGATCACCTGGAAAGACGTCTGGAAACTCGTCGAAAACTCGTGGTAGCCCTCTGCCTCCGTCCTTCGGTCCGTCACCCGTAGCGGACAACGCCGCAAGAAGAACTCCACTCCGGCTACCCAATGAACATGAAATCATAGAGTCCCCATTCGATACGGTCACCCTCCTCCGATAACAATCGATGTTAGCCCTGTATCGCCTCAACTAGTCCATGCCGAGGATCACGTCGAAAGTAGTCATGTCTAGCACGATAAAGTCCCACACAAGAGGGTGGTCTGCTACTCTAACTTCGCAGGCCCTGCAGATTCTACTTAGAACAGTGCCGTCCACTAAAGGCGTATCGACGCACAAGGGCGGACTCAGCGACTCGACTACCAACCCCAGTGCTCGTGCAAACTGTGCTGAGATAAAAGAGTTCGATGCACCCGTGTCGATAAGAATGGACGCCCACAAATTAAAAACAAGGAATGTACGCTGAACTGCTCTCTGGTCCTCTGACTGTGGAGGCTCGGTATGACCCGACACTGCGTAGACCCGACCTTGGACCTGCTGTCCATCTGCTCTCGGCTGCCCCTGACTAGTACCTGGTCTCGTCGACTGGGCTGGTCCGGCCCCTTGTCGGGGTCGGGAATCCTGTCGTGCTGCTGACGACCGTGCAGATGGTGCAGAGTGCTGTCGTGAGCCCTGACTCCCGATTCTGCTAGAGTAACAATCCCAAGCGAGGTGTCCTGGACGTCCACACCCAAAGCACGTGGGTGGTCCAGAACTAGGCCTGCCTGCCTGTCCTGGCCGACCTCTCGGTCTCTCTACTGGTGCTCTGAACTTACCGCTCTGAGCTCCCCCCGAAAGCTGCCTCGTAGGTGCTCAGTTTCGAGGGCAATCCCTGCAGAGGTGACCTGGCTGATGACACTCATAGCATACCGGTGGTGACCTTGGGCCTACTGGGCTGGATCCCACGGTATCCAGCGATGCTAGCGGTCTCTGCACCATTCTCCCCGACGACTGCGGAGGAAAGCTCGAAACTCGAGGCCTCTTGAAGTCCCTTGACTCCGTCTGCCTAGTGAAGCTGCTCGGCCTGGGTCTCTGCTCCCTGAGCCTCTGTGCCTCTGCCATCCCTTCCTCGATGGCCGCTGCAGCGTCGACTATCACCGAGTACACCCTGATCCGGTGAGAGAGGATCCTGTCGAAGATCTCTGGTCGTAGTCCCCTCTCGAACCTCTTACATCAGCTCGCCTCGAACCTCACTAATTCTGGCGTAAATCTCGACAGGGCTGTGAACTGTGCCTCGTACTCTAGCACCGTCATCGCACCCTGTCGCAGTTCCAGGAACTGCTGCTGACGGCTATCCCGTGCCGACTCGGGAAAATAGCTCTCAAGGAAAATCTCCTTGAAATCTTCATAGTCCTCTCCCACTCTGGTCCGAACTCGCTCCAACCAGTTGTATGCATCGTCCCTGAGCTGATGGACGGCAAAGGTGATTCTGGTCCTCTCATCTGTAAACCCCGACGTATCAAGGTCGCGGGTGATCTGTCGCAGCCACTGCTCAGCTCGCGTAGGGTCTGGCTCTCCATGGAAAGCTGGGGGGTTCAGGCGCAGGAAGTCTCGGAGTGCGTGCACTGTAGGTACCTCTGGCGGCACTGGTGATATCTCAAGAGCCGTGGGCACGGTCTCCCTCTGTCCCAACATGGCCGCTAACGACTGTATCGACCGTAGTATCTCGCCCACTACCTGATCACTGGGAGGAGTGGTAGTAGCCACAGCGGGGATCCCTGCAGTGGACGGGGGCACCTCAGCCGCGGTCCCTGCCTGTCCTGCGCTACCTGACGCAGTCTCTGTGGATGGCGTCTCCACCCCTGTAGTCCTCTCTCCGGGTTCGGCCCTGGGAGGCTCATGCGTCGCTCGCTGTGCTCCTCTCCCCCTCAAGGTGCCACCTCGCCTAGTTCTCGGAGCCATGTGCACTATTACACGAAAGACGGTTCATAATTAGGATTTCTTTTCAAAAGAACACCGCACAAAAGGGCGACGAGAACTTCTCACATTCTCCACATTTACTCTAAGTACTAACTGATTGTTATCCTAGTACAGTCCAATCCTAACAAACAAGATTCACACTAACGTGCCAACACTTATTTTCATGCCGCAACGTTTCACTATCAACATTTCATAACCTTAACACAGGTACTTCTCCACCCGTCACCATGTCATTTTATTGTCACCACACGCACACAAGTCGTCATTTAACTCACACTAACGACCAATTCACGCACCACAAGACCAAATTGACCAAAATCACGCAAACTTTCCTACAACTGACTATACCCGACGTGTCGACGTAAGGCACAGGTGTTGAACCTGAGACCTCTGATACCAAACTATAACGCCCCAAAATCCGGTTGCCCGAATTAAAGTCGTTACCCAAAGAATTAAAACCTTTGAAATAACACGATGCGATATAGTTATGAAATAACTCGAGCGTCCTCAAATTACAACATAACTATCCTCGCACGAGGCCATCACATTTTGATTTAGGCATCCCTAGTTCAAAATGGGATTGCACGAGTCAAATAAAGAAACCTGTTTACAACAAATACATCAATACCATTTCTCCTTTTAAAATCTGTATTAAACCAACAAGTAACGCGTACAAAGTGAGGCACGACATGGCTAGACAATCAAATATTTACATCAAAATATTTTAGACAAATTGCGATACAGAAATATACATGGCAAATGACTCAGACCAGAGTCTACAAAAGTCAACAACAACAAAAAAAGAACACAGTGCGTCGACACGACACATCCCCAAAAGCTCCCACCAAAAGTGTACTCAGGATCACCAACCTGCACAACTACAAGTAGGGGTGAACACGCTACCCAGAGACTAAAACAAACAGCAAGGATGAGAAAAACATACATGTAAGCACAAATAAGTCAGTAAAGTACGAATCACAACACTTCCCCTACTCATCCACCAACCACGTCACAACTCCCGAGGTAACCGATTACGACCGGCGAGGGGTACCACCCTTGGTCGGTTCAACCTCCGAACGGGAATCGATTATGGCCAGGATGATAGCATTTGTGCCCTAGTCCAATTAGTATTAGCCTGTAAACGTCTATGTACAAATATCATCGTTTGTAATGTATAAATATAAACGGCTTTATATTACTTATGTGCTGAAGTAATATGTTAAGCATGATCTGATTTATGACCACTAAAGTAGTAGAACCATAAATCTGTACGGATCACACTTAACGAGTCCCTAGTCAACCTATGCTTCCTTAAAAGCGACCAGTTTGAGGATGGTTCTGAATGACGTAGTTCTACTTGTCATAAGGATGTGGGATCCTGGAACCATATCATAGATATCATGAGGTGATTGATATCGGACGACCCGCATTGAATAGTGTTTTCATAGATTAAGCCATAAACATATTCAGATGCGATAGCTTGTCATGACGTCCTTAGACCAAGGAGTCTTTGTGATCACTATGCAATGAACGTACGTCTTTAACTTGCGCCAAACGCTTTCTGCAAAAGGATTGCTATAAAGGGCATGATTGGGTGGCGGAACGGGTTGCATGAGTGACACGAAAGACGGCTAAGAGATTTATCCCTCATACTACGGTATGGGAAAGATATCCGTTAGAAGGCCTCTTGATGGAGACTGACTGAGAGAAAAAGCATGGCCATGCAAATGATACGGGTTATCATTTCTCAGTCATCTCGCATATCAAGTAACAATGATTGATTGAACAAGGGAGATGACTCTATGCCTTGAGATCAATCGGGATATCTAGAGATAAAAGGATGGTGACTTGTACGCACAAAGGTTAAGTCGAATCATCGATCATCGTGCACCTTGGGTAATCATAATGTTTTACTAGAGACCACTTATGATGGATCGGGCAAGAGCGAGTCTTGCGCCGATCTGCCAACGGTGGCATGAGCCTAGAGGGTCACACACATACAAGACGGATAACATGAGACAAGGAAACATGGATGTTTCTTAAGGAGAAGTATATGGACAAAACTGGAGGTTTTGTGCCATAGGTTCGGTTTGAGAAAATAATTAGCGAATCGAGAAAAATTGAGTTTTTCGTCGATATCGCGTCGGACTTTGTTTGATAAGTAACGACAAAAGGGTCGGGCAACTTTTGGACGCGGCATGAGATTACACGGGAGGGCCCATTGGGCTCGGCCCATGAAGCCTCATGGCCGGCCCAATAAGGCCATATGGCCGGCCCACTTGGTGGGCCATTGTGGGGGCCACACAATGCCATGCTTAGTTGGTGATTGTGGATTAAGAGGTGAGTGATTTAAGGGGTATGGGTTAAAGCTCCTTTAAGCCCATACCAATCACTTTTAACCCATACTTGTGAGTTGGATGATGAATTATAATGCAAGACTTTAATTCATTAATTGATTAAGTCACAAAACTCACAAAATCATCCTCTCTCTCTCATAGTGGCCGGCCACCCCTCTCCTCTCTTCATCTTGCTCTCTTGTTCTTCATTTAATTGTTCAAGTAGGCAATTAAGTGAAGGATCTTGAAGATCATCCTCTTGGTGTGGACTTGCTTTAGAGAAGAAGATCCGAACGTTCTTCTTTATCGATTCAAACAAGACTTAAAGGTAAACATCTTGTGGAATAGATTTTGCTTTGGGATTTAATGGTTTAAATGTTCTTGGACAAGGTTTGGAGTAGATTATCTTTTATTGCTTCCGCTATCTCGGCGATCTAGAACGCTTCAAAATCCTACACAGGAGGGGTACCGCTCCTGCCTCGATTGCCCATCCAAACACAACCACACAATTGAGGTAACCGATCACGGCCAAGGGGTACCACCCTTGACTCGGTTCAACCCCCGAATGGAAATCGATCACGGCCAGGAGGGGTACCGCCCCTGACTCGATTATCCATCCAACCACACAACCATACAATTGAGGTAACCGATCACGGCCAAGGTGTACCACCCTTGACTCGGTTCAACCTCCGAATGGAAATCGATCACGGCCAGGAGGGGTACCGCTCCTGACTCGATTATCCATCCAACTACACTGCCTCCCATCACCTTTCCACCCTTCCACATCACAACACCCTTACCAACCACACCCCAACACCCTTCGATACATTCACAGAAAACAAACCAAGTGCAAGAAACTAGTTCACAGAGAGGCATTTACATCCACACAAACAAGACAAGTGCGAGACGGAATAAGTCATCGTCTGAAAAGCAATAATATAACCATGCACAACTAGGTGCTCACAGGCAGTTCAAGTTTGGTACTCAACTAATTCACAGAGAGGCATTTATATCAACACATCAACATGCTATTTAATTCACAACATCGAGCAAAAGGTGTTCAAACATTTCATTTTATCTCAACTAAATACTCAAATAAATTCAATCAATGCATCAAGAGAATGAGTCTAGGTAAGCTATGTCCCCCTACCTCAAATTTTCCAACGTAAGCTCCTAGATTTTCGCGACGCCAAGCTATGCCTTTCCTTTCCCGCGGTCGTCAAAGGAATCTAAAAGTGACAAAATCACAAGTTTTAATAACTAACCGAAATCCAGATTTTCACGAAATTAAACCCAAGTGCTACCCCGACAAGTATCGCTCACTCCAACACTTCGTAATTAACCTAAGTTGTCAAAATGGGCCCGGAACGGCCCATTTTCCCCGTTAAGTCGAATCTGCCCGATTGTGTGAACTTGTCCCTCGGGACTCCGAAAATTCCCAAATTTATGTCTAAATTCCTAATTATATTCGAAAGGACCAAAGCAATTGACGGAATCGAATTCCGACACCCGAGCGATTTAATCGCGTAGTTTAAAGTTTCGACACACATTTTCCAATTTTCGTAATTTAAATCCAAAAATCACCAAGGGTGCCAACTATCGATTCGAGGGTTACCTGAGACCTCCTGAAACTCACAAACCCGAATTCCGGGCTCGTGGGACCACCCGGGCCACTCACGGCCCGAGAGGCCCAAACTGCCCACGGTCGCCCACAGGCTGCCACGGCCAGCCATGGCAGGGCGCTGGCCACTGCCGGACCACCTCCGGCGCGCCACCACCTTGGCCGGAGCTCCGGTGACCGGCTGGAGCTCCGGCGAACCCTCCGGCCGCCGGAAAATTCTAAAAACGTCCCAAAATGCTCCAAAACACCCCTACAACTCCAATCCATTATCATTTCACTCATTTCTCATTAAAACCACAACTCAAACTCATCACAATGAGAAAAAGTGAGTTGCTTACCGTAGACAATGATGTGAGGAACCCGAATACGCAAGAAAATGGTCGATCACGCGGCCGGATCGTCGGGAAATCGCCAAAATCTCTTCTCCTCTTCTTCCTTCTTCTTCTCTTGGCCAAGCACTCCTCTCTCTCTCCTTTTTTTTGTTTATGCCGAATGTGGCTCCCTCCTCCCCCTCTTTATCACTTAAACTCTATTAATTAAACAATAAACTAATTAAATATTCCAATTTCCAATTTTTTTTTAAATTTAAATTAACACATTTAATCTTAACCACTCATAAAGTCTCCCCCCCCCCTCTAGAACCATGCCATGTGTAAAGTAGGGGGGTCCCACAATCCACTTTTGTCATTTCGGACCCGAAATCGTCAGAAACGGACATGTTTTTCGAAACCGTCGGAACTGTGATGTTTCGCTAAATTTTAGCTTCCATATGAACCTAATATCGATAACGTTACAGTTTCAACTTAAAATGGCTCAAATAGTAGTCTTTGGTGACTCTCGGGTCAAAATTTGGTCAAATCGCGAATTTTTAAATTTTTATCCATTTTTCACAAAATTCACCCAAATTGACCGGGAGCGGTCCTTACAGCACCTACGTCTGGGGGCACTTTGCCAGTGGAAAGGTTTTCACTATAAGGTAGTCAATAGTACAACTTCAAGCACCAACTAGCTATCACACAAGCTATTGTCCTAAGCTACTATAGATCTCACCGTGAACAACCTCGACCAAGGGCCTCTCCCCCTGTCTTTGAGATCCTCTCAATTCCACCATTCGAGCAAGCTTATGCTCGGTGTCGTTGTCTTCTTTGACGGAGTTGTGAATCTTCAATCACAAACAAAAACTCTAACCGATCCAAACACGTAGTTTTCGCGACTTTATGTTTGACTGGAGCAAAAGTCCGCTCTAGCGAATCTTAATCAGACTCTCAACACGCCGATGGTGCACGGTTAAGAGCTCTAAGAAATCTTGCATTTTAGAACAAGAACGGATGATCCGCTAATGGGAAGCCAAGGGCTTTTTATAGTAGCTCACATTCCTAATCCTTCTCGGACCAGGAACAGGAAGTTTCAGACTTCCTGAGTAAATCAGGCAAGTCGTTGCCGCCTAACAGGCTGGAAGTCGTCTTGCCTGTTCTGACTTCCTGAATAAATCAGGCAAGTTGAGTTGCCGCCTTTTTCTGACGTGTTACTGACAGCTGGAAGTCGCCTGACTTGTCGACGTCACTCTCTTGCGCTCCAAGTCTTCGTGGCGCCTTTCTTCTTTCGCTCCAAGCTTTGTCGAAACAGGAAAGATTCATATCTTTCCTAATCTAGATTCATAACTTCTTGTACTGACTTCTTACATTTTCTCTAAAAAATTATGCCAACACTTAAACGTGGCAACAATCTCTCCCTTTGGCAATTTTTTAGGCAAACACATGTTTAGGCACATCCTTCATCTTGTGGCAGTTACGGACATCAAGTGAGTCATCTTGTGGCAGTTACGCACAGCAAGTGATGTGACTTAAAACACATTTCAGGCACATCGTCACATTAAGGCAGTTACGCACACAGCAAGTATGTGACTTATGATGCGACTTTTGTGCGTCTTCTGGTTTATCTTCTCGAGCGGCTTCTGGCGCGACTTCTGCGCGCAACTTCTATAGCTTCTAGCGACTTCTGGCGTAACTTCTAGCGTGACTATCTATCTCCCCCTGTTTGTCTAACAATATTGCCAAAGGCAATCTTATAATGAAATTCGACATAAACAGTAGGGTAAAACCAGCTCACACCATGAGCAAAATAAATAGCTCAAACATGAGCAAAATAAATAGCTCAAAGCTCAAACATGAGCAAAATATCCCAAAATAAAAAGTCATAATGTGCGGAAAATTAACTCGGACATACCTTGAGGATTTAAGAGTGTTTGGAGCAAAGTTATCAGAGTGAATCAGAAAAATACTTAAAATAAAGTGGAGTCGTCAACATCCTCTTCAGCAGCAGGAGCAGAGCGGAGGTCATCGAGAAGAGCTTCACAGACGACTTTGCGGGTTGATAGCATCGCAATTGACTTCTCCAGATCATCGATCATCTCTACCAATTCTTCCTCCATCCTAGTACCAATTGGTCCTGAGGGTCGAGAGCTTGAACTAGCTCCTGATGGTTTGGCCATAGGAAGTGTGAGGTCCTTCAAATGCTTGCCTTCGAAGTTCTTGAGGCTGATAGCAAGAGGCAGTGGCTTTTTACCCGGAACATCCGACTCTCGAACAATGTGAGGACATTGTTGGAGAAGCAGACCGGTGATCAATGAAGGCAACCCGATAGGAAGTTTGACAGCGCATGATTTGGCGTGCTTGACTAGATGTTCAATGACATATGAGCCAAAATCAAGAGAAGATTGCGTACCTATTTGGTATATGAGTTTAGCAAATTCGGTTTTGATGCTTGACCCGTGTTTAGAAGGCGCCCAGTTTGCCAGGTCAATGCGGTAGAGAATTGAGTATTTTGTTGTAAGCTCAGTAGCCGCAATGGTGTCTTTGACGGGCCAGACCTTCTTCTGTCCTCCAGTGATTTCGACCGCTATTTTGTTCCAAGTGCGGGACTTCTGGAGTGACTTCTGGGTCTTCTCTGCCAAGGTAGGCATTGATAGTTGAGGCAGATATTTCGAAGCATTCTCCCCGAACGAACACCTTTCTGTATTCAGCGTCTTCTGGATCATCAAACTCGCTTGAAAGGTTGACAATAAACTCTTTGATCAATGCTGGGTAGAATGACCCAATATTTATGACCGTATTGGTCAGGCCTGCTCTTCGGAGAAGTTCCACGATCGAGTTTATCCCCTGCGCCTCTGTGGAAAGCTCTCTTTTTGGATAGATCTTGCGCTGGTATACATATTGCCACTTAACCGCATTGTCTACAGAGTGGAAGAAGACATTATCTGTAGGAGCTTTAGGCACATTCTTAGGGAGTGTCTGCCCTCCCATTGCCTTTTTGACCCATGGTAGCGCAATCTGGGTGTCTTCTTCTTCAGATTCCTCTTCTTCTGGAGCAGATGTTGCTACAGAAGTTAGTGACTTCCTTCTAGACTTCTTCGGTTGTTTGGAAGCAGATGCTCCTCCTTTCTCTGTGGTTTTCCTCTTTGGGGTCAATCTCCTCGGTAGTTGAGGTTCTTCTTCTTCATCGACCAACCTTCTTGTTGGTAACTTTCTTCTCTCAACCCTTTTGGGCACAGCTTCTTCTTTCTCCATGGTCTCAGTGTTGACTATTTCTTCGATATTAACAGGTTCATCTATAGGTCAAGTGACTTCTGGGATAGCTTCCGGATCTTCATTAAGCCCTGAATTACTGTCCGGGGCGACATGGAAACTTCCTTCTTTCTGCAAGTCCTCTTCTGCTGGGATGTCTGATCATGATGTCCGAGACTTCTGGATGGACATCTTCTGATTTGAGCATCGGCGTCTTAGGTCGCAACATATGGATGGACATCTTTCCACTATATAAAATAGCCATACTTCGTAGGAACCACAAAATGACCACGGGTCGATCATGCTTTGTGATTTTCGACCACTTCTTGCTCACGTTCTTCGCACAAACTGGAGTGGTTGACCGTCAACTTGACCACAGGTTCGTGGTCATCGACCCCGGGATAACCCAGAGAAAGACCTCGAAATCGACTATGGCTCCTTGGTCATTGACCACGGGATGTCCCAGAGAGTGACCCCGAAGTTGACCCCGGGTCCGTGGTCATCGACCCTGGGATGTCCTAAAGAAGGACCTCAAATTCTACCACGGGATGTCCCAGAGAAGGACCCCGAAGTCTACCACGGGTCTATGGTCATCGACCCCGGGATGTCCCAGAGAAGGACCCCAAAGTTGACCACGAGCTCTCCCAAAAAATCTAGAAAAGTTGTTACCAAATCCCGAAATTTGCGCAATAATACTTAGGGTACCCGTGAGGCATGGAGAGGCAAGAATGGTGCAAAATCTAACGTAAATGGGTAGAAAATAAGGGTTAATGCGGGTAAAAAGTTCAACAAAACCATGTGAAGATGCTCACGCATCAAGGACCTAATACCATTTTTTTATAGTTTGGCTTCTCAGAACAGCACGCGCGAGGATTAACTGATGCAGAGCGATTTTGACTTCGAATCAGAGACGGCGAGAAGTGTGATTTGTTGTCGTCGATCCGGTTGAGAATTATCGGTAAGTACCACGATTTCATGATAGATCCGCAGTCAATTAGGTGTGTTGTTGATTTGTTGTCGATCATGTCGTTATTGATTTCTGATTTGTTTTTTTTAGCCGGTTTCAATCCGATCTAGGATTTTTCTTTCATCAATGATAAATTTCAGGTGCAGAAGACGACGAAGATGAGGATGACATCGACTAACCACCATCGCTGCATGTTTTTTACTCATTTTCTGTGTTTGTAATGTTTTTGTAAGCGATTCTTCTTTGGGACAAACTTTATATTAATCAAGTTTGCATCTATCTTTCTGTTTATGAATAACACGTCGAGGTACTCTATATAACATGTCAGATTGTACTGTATAACCAGTTTAATTAAATAATGTTCAGCATCACATAAATCGATTAACCACTTTAGAGGTTTATTTCTGACTATCTAACTGGTTATGTAGAACATGGTGGTGTACCATGTGTAACATGTTATTATATATTGTATAACCAGTGCAGTTAAATAATATTCATCAGCACTTAAAACGATTACTCGCTTTAAAGGTTTATGTGTGCTAGTCTGCTTAATTATGTAGAACATGGTGGTGTACCATGTTTAACATGTTGTTATATACTGTGTAACCATTGCAGTTAGATGATGTTCAGCGGTGTATAAACGATTACCCACTTCAGAATGTGGTGTATAACAGTTATACTCTCTATGTATAACATGCCGATGTACCATGTATAACATACTGTTATATATTTTATATCAAGACTATTTTTAGTGTGAATCATTGAATGATCGCGCTTTAAATACGTTATTTTTAGTGCGAATCGTTGAATGATCGAGCTTTAAATGCATAATCGTGCCTCATGATCCAATTACGATTTTGCCCAAGCGATAATTACACAATGGATTGAAGATGTCGTTTATTTTTAGAAGGCGCGATCTCGATCTTGGTAGATCTGGCGGTTCACAATAGTTTGGACGTTTTATATGAGTTTGTAGCCATGTGTGCCCCTATAATATTATATATTTAATTGAATATATTTCAACTACGAAACATATAGATTATAGTTTTGCAATAATAGTTTTTTTTTGGGGAAAAGTTCCCTTACATCTCGTATACTTAACACGATGTTCACTTAACTCCCCCGTAAAAAAAATTATTATGTAGAGTTCTGGTAGTTTAAAAACGTTTCACTTAAGTTTGACGGTGTTAGTTTTTGGTCACGTGACCATCCCATGAGTGCTCTTTTGTGAAAATGGCAAAAATGCCCTACAATAAAGCTAATGGTTTCTCGGATTTGCCCTTCCCTTCTCAATTCTTTTCTCTTTCAGCAACAAACCATTTCCATATTTGTCTCAGCACTTCTCTTCTTCTCTAATCGCAACTCTATGGATTTGATTTCTCTGTCCCAATCTCTCGTCACCAAAACCTTTCCGCCGTCGGCGGTGGTCGTCGCCAGGCTCGACCTGAGCTCCTGAGACTTGGCGGAGGGCTTCTGTTGAGGGGTCGAGCGACCTCATTTTGGCCTCGATCAACCCCCCAAATAGATGCTTATTTGCCTCGTGGTGGCCTTAGAGAGCCAAATAGGACCATTTTATGCTCTTCGGTGTGTTTTCAATAGCATATGCAAGAAAGGGTGAGAAGAAGGGCAAGGTTCGAGATTCGGGGAGATCGAGACTTGAGGAGCAAGAAACCAGAAAGGGCCACAAAATACACTAGGCACGATCATGACTAGTGAAGGGCATGATCGTGGCTCGAAGAATATTTCTGGTGATTATTTTCTCCAACTTACAGAGAGTTGGCCCGATCTCAGTCACAGAGGCGCCACGATCGTGACTTCATAGTCACGATCGTGACCCAATTCAAAACCAAGGCACGATCGTGACGAGGAAGAGAAAACCGCATCGTTGACTCGATCAGAAATGGTCCCCCCTCCCCAGCTCAGGCATGATCGTGACCATCACTAAGTCACGATCGTGCCCTCCATAGTCACGATCGTGACCAGGCACGATTTTCAGATGATATATAAGGGCTCTTGCCCTAGGGATTGAGGAGATTTTTGACACCTTAGCCTTGTAGCTTTCGTCAGCTCACCTAACAGAATTGTCAATTCAAGGGAGACATTCCATTGGTGTGAGTTCTTTACAAACACTTCATCAATTGATAGAGGGTGAGTGGATTTTCTCTACAAGAGTCTACTATTGGGAGCAAGGAGACTTTGGAGAAGGCATTTTCCAGCACCATTTCACCAAGAAGAAGTTATTCTGGGAAGGAGTTCAACATTCAACCTTCTCCAACAACAAGCATTTGAGCTTTGAGCAACAACACACCAAGAGCATTTCTAGATTTTCTCTCTTTTTATGTTTCATACTATGATTCTTATTAGTCTTTCCATTTGTATGATGATATTTGATTTGAGCACCATGGTTGAGGGCTAAAACCCTTAGTCATGGGTGCTAGATTTTGTAGATTTTGAATTATTGCTATGCGATGAAATAGTTCTAGGGTGATGCTTGAGTTGTGTGGTTATTCTTGCTTTCATCCATGTTTGCTAGGTAGGCCACATAAAATGTATGCTAGGGTTCTTGGAATTAGGCAACATTAAGTGTGAGGGACTCGAAACCGAGTTTTGACACCCCGACGTAACACTTAGCCCACTTAGTATGCTTGTTTAGGGGCTACGTCGATCTCGAGAGAGACGGATAGTACCAAATCTAGGAACCACCGAGTGCTGGGGTTCGATGCCGAGCGGAGATACCCCAAAGTGGCATCTGGCCAATTATTGTTGGGCAATTGCAATCTCGAGTGACTTCGAACCCGAGAGGGTAAGGAGTGACTCGGGATTAGGACAACTCCAATGCCGAGAGGCGGGGTTGTCAATTAAGACATAGGTCAATCTCTTTATCACCTAATGAAATATGAATTCATTGTAGTAATTCACTGTTTGCATGTCTAGCACCCTAGGCACTTTCCACTAATTGTCAATCACAAAATCATTTGCTTGCTTGTTTCTGTTAAATAGAAAATACCAAAAATAGTAGTAATCTCGAGATCCTTTAACACAAACACACAATTACCTAAGACCCGCATTAGTCCCTGTGGACCGACCCGGTAGCTTACCGGTCTTATAATTACTCGCGAACCGTGTGCACTTGCACTTGGGTAACCATTGTGCGATGTTTGTGCGTCTCATTTTGGCCCAACAAGTTTTTGGCGCCGTTGCCGGGGACTAATTGGTATTAGGTTGCTTGTTTGCTTGTGTTCATTTTAGTTAGTCGTTGACACTTGTTTGTGTTTCTTGAAGGTACTTGTTTAGTGCATGACCCGGAGCTCGGGAGTGCTAGAATTAGAATACAACCCGAAATTGAAGCGTTGTGTCGGAGGAACAATGCCTTGAGAAGGCATTCTCGTAAAGATTTGCTTGATACTTGAAACATATCGGCAACACCGGGAAGGGTAGACCAACTACCACCCATTCTTGAAGGGGATCGCGAGGAGGATCCTCTTGACTAGAACAATAACGCTAGGCAACGCCTTGAGGGAGATGAGCAAGATGATGATTACGCAGAATAGGACTATATTCCTCCTCCTCCTCCTCCTCGCGGTAATAGAGGACGGAGAGGAAGAGGAAGAAGAATTCAACGTCCTCATCTTTCGCGATATGGAAGAAGGGAAGAGCAATACCAACGGGGCCAAGACTTTGCACTTCAACCGGTAATGTTGAGTCTTCTGAAAACTATCCCTCAAATCATGGGCAAGAATGATGACGCCCACACTCATCTCACACTCTTGGAAGACGTGGTCGAGACCACCGATAGCGGCTACCCGAGGGACTTGGTCAAGTGCAAGTTGCTTCCCATATCTTTGGGAGGAGAGCCTAACAAGTGGTACATGACGCTACCATTACGGGAAAAGCGGAATTTGGAGACCCTCGAAAGGGCGTTCCTTTGCAAGTATGTTCCGCCACGTAAGTAAGGGGAATTCCGTAGGGACATCAACAACTACTCTCAATTACCGGGAGAGACACTCGGGGAGACGTGGGAACGATTTAAGCAACTCTTGTGGAAGTGTCCCGCTCACCGTATTTGTGATGAGATACTTAACAAGACCTTCTATTGGGGGCTTAATCAAGCTTCTCAAATGGCGGTGAACGCTGGTGCAGGAGGATCTCTTCTCTCCCTAGATCCCAAAGAAGTGTTTGACGTCATAGAACAAGTGGCTTTACAAAGTTACGAGTGGAACGATGTTGACAACAACTCGAACAATCAAGTAGCATCGGCCGCGCAAAACAATGAAGATCAAGAGACTATCAAGAGTCTCTCGGAGAAGATGAACATGCTTCTTAAGCTTGTTCAAGAGAAGAACATGGAGCCCCAAGCACAAGTGAACCGAGTTGACCATGGTAATAACAATCGTGGCAACTATAGTGGAAACAACAATGATCGTGGGTATCAAGATCATCCAACACATAACCCCCCTCAAGGCTATGGGAACAATTAAAATGCAAGGCCTCAAAATAACCCCCCGAGAGGGTATGACAAAGTGTTTCAATAGCACTCACAACAAGGAGCCAATCACCAAGGTAATCGCCCTCCTGTCTGCGACAAGGGCCAAACTAGCGGCTTTCATGAAGAGTCAAACTAGCATGAATGAGGAGCTAAGGCGAGGAATGCGAAACATGGAAGCACGGTTCGAACAAAATAGAGCGCCACAACCGACGGGGACACTCCCAAGTAACACTGAGTTTCCTAATGATAAGGGGAAGGCTCACGTCAAGGCGATCACTTTGAGAAGCGGAAACACATTAACGGGACCGTCCAATCCCAAGGAATATGAGTCGCAAGATGAAGAAAGGGTTGATGAACCATGTGAGTTTGAGGATGAAGATCTCGACAATGAGGAGGAAGAACTTGATACACCTCAAGAGAGGTGTGACGATCCTCAATTAGAATCTCAAAATGAACCTGTTCATGTGGAGCCAGCTCCACTAGTGTTGAAACCGCCATTTCCGCAACGAGTGAAGAAGAAGGTGAAGTGCAATGACGCCCAATTCGCTAGGTGTCTCGACGTGCTAAGGCAAGTTTCCATTAATATTCCACTTATTGAAGCCTTAGACGAGAAGCCTAAGTATCATAAATTCTTCAAGGAGATCCTCTCCAATCGTAAGAGACTACAAGAATGCTCTAAGGTAGAGTTAAATGAAGAGTGTAGTGCACTGGTTTTGAAAAAACTGACACCTAAGGAAAAAGACTCCGAAAGTTTCACTATCCCGGTGGGAATTGGGCGTGCGAAGGAAATGATGTCTCTATGTGACATGGGAGCTTGGATCAACCTCATGCCACTCTCGGTTTTCAATTCATTGCATATCGCAAGTATGAAGAAGACGTCGGTCTCGTTGCACTTAGCGAACCGACAAGTTGTTTACCCCGAGGGGGTAGTTGAGGACGTCTTGGTGAGAGTGGGCAAGTTTATCTTACCCGCAGACTTTGTAATCCTCGATTTTTCAGTGGATAGAGCGGTGCCATTGATTTTGGAGCGACCCTTTTCTAGCCACCGCATATACAGTGATCCGGGTAAAGCAAGGAGTTTGAGAGATGATAATTGGCTCAAAGACGATTGTATTTGATATTCTAAAAGGGATCCGAACCCCTGAAATGGATCCACCGGATCTAGCATCTATATCCGTCATTGAAGAAGAGGTACAACGTGCTATTCCGTCACTATGTTTGAGCACTAACAATTTTGCTCTTGCCTTCTTTGACTAATTGAATGAAATGGAGAACTCAAAGGAGCATGAAAATGTTTATGCTATTGAATATGAAAGAATGAAGAAAGGTGCAAGGTTCGCGGAGCCAATGTTTCTACGAAAACGGGATATCCCACATGTTAAGTCATCATTTGAAGAAGCCCCTAATATGGAGTTGAAGGTCTTGCCATCACATATGAAGTATCGATTTTTGGGTCCGAGTTCCACACTTCTGGTGATTATATCATCTATTATAACTCAGGAGCAAGAAATGAGGTTAATGAAGGTGTTGCAGGATCACAAGCTTGCTTTAGGATGGACTATCGTCGATATCCGCGGGATCGATCCAGCCTATTGCACGCATAAAATCATCCTCGAAAAGGAATGCCAAGGCTCTGTTGAGCACCAACTCCGGTTGAATCCGACAATGAAAGAAGTTGTCAAGAAGGAGGTGTTGAAATGGCTTGACACGAGAGTCATTTTCCCTATATCTGACAGTAAGTGGGTGAGTCCCGTTCAATGTGTACCCAAGAAGGGTGGCCTCATCGTGGTCACCAATTCCAAGAATGAGCTCATTCCACAAAGAACTATCACAAGCTGACGTATCTGTATAGACTATAGGAAATTGAACAGCGCGACTCGAAAGGACCATTTTCTCCTCCCGTTCATTAATCAGATGCTAGATCGCCTTGCATGAAATGAATACTATTGTTTCCTTGATGGCTACAGTGGATACAATCAGATTCACATAGCCGTCGAGGACCAAGAGAAGATCACTTTCACTTGCACCTACGGCACATTCGCATTTCAAAGGATGCCATTCGGACTCTGCAACGCACCTGCCACATTTCAGCGGTGTATGATGGCAATAATTTTGGACATGGTCGAGGAGTATCTAGAGATATTCATGGACGACTTCTCCGTCTTCGGGGAATCCTTCGAAGCATGCTTGGAGCATTTGGCGAGAGTGTTGAAGCGATGTGAAGAGACCAACCTAGTACTTAACTGGGAAAAGTGCCATTTTATGGTCAATGAGGGTATTGTTCTTGGGCACAAGGTTTCCAAGGAGGGTATTGAAGTCGATAGAGTCAAGATCAGTGTCATTGAGACTCTTCCCTACCCCCACCTCAATTAAGTTGTTGCGGAGTTTTCTTGGACATGCGGGCTTCTATAGACGCTTTATTCAAAAAAATTCTAAGGTTGCAAAGCCGCTATGCAAATTGCTTGAGAAAGACGTGAAGTATGAGTTTTCAAGTAAGTGCAAGGTGGCATTCGACGAGTTGAAGGCTCGGCTAACCAAGGCACCGATAATTGTAGCTCCCGATTGGGGTAGGCCTTTCGAGATGATGTGTGATGCTAGCGATTATGCGCTTGGGGCGGTACTTGGCCAGAAGCATGACAAAATCTTTCGGGCAATTTATTATGCGAGCAAGACTTTGAATGGAGCCCAAGAAAATTATACGGTAACAGAGAAAGAATTCTTGGCCGTGGTGTTTGCACTCGAGAAGTTCCGCTCCTATGTGATTGGTTCCAAGACATTGGTACACACTGACCATTCATCGTTGAAATATTTGTTGACTAAAAAGGAAGCAAAAGCTCGATTGGTACAGTGGCTTTTGTTGCTACAAGAGTTTGAATTAGAGATAATTGATCGAAAGGGGGCTAAGAATCAAGTAGCCGATCACCTCTCCCGGGTTAAGAAGGATGAGGGGGAGCAGCAAGAAGAGATACGTGACTCTTTCCCGGACGAGAATATCTTGGCAATTGAGATAGTGTTTTAATGTTGCTTAAGACCAAGTAAGGTCATAAGTGTGGTGTGTACCCCCGTACACCCCACAATCAACTTATCGAGTAGTGGGTTTGGTACAACCCTAAGTGTGGTGTGTGTGATCACCCACACACCACAATTGAGTCATTTGATGGGTTTGTTTTAGTGTCTTGAGCAGGTGCATTTTTACTCACATGAGGGTAGGAGGCATGGGTGAAGAAGAAAAATAAAAAGAAAAAGAAAAAGGGAAGAGCAAGGATCACGGGAGTCTCTTGGGGAACCCACCTCCCATCCACTTTATCATAGAAGGGAATAATTCACTTTTCCTCTAACCCTTCTATATCATCATCTTCAACCATTATTGTCCACCACCCTAAAATCATTCTTTACACTTGAGAAGATGAGCCGAAGAAGAAACCCGGTGGAAGTCTCCTCATCATCCGACGATGATAAGGTAAAATTCACCACCACCAAGATGGCTGGCTCAATCAACCGCCCGGACTAGTAGCTCGTTCGTTCCACCGGATCCGATGGAGCTCATCGAAGGAAGGCTTGCTGATATCACGGTTGATATCATGCAATTCCGGGAAGAGTTCAAGGAGTTTCGCGCCGAAACTACGAATAAATTGGAAGATATCACGGAGATGCTCCAAAACTTGACCGTGCTAATCCGGGAGGGAACCTGAAGAGGGCCTTCTAACCGATGAAATGTGGGTAAGAAGCACATGCTTGTATAAAATTTATATAGTGTCGGTCTTTAGGTTTTTCTTTTGTGTGTCGTAACTCTGAGTGAGGAGTCAAGTGTGGTGTGCGTGATCATCTGCACACCACAATCGAGTCTTTTAATGGTTATCTTCAAGTCTAAATGCAGGCACTATAGGGTACAAGAGCTTAGAAAAAGAAAGGGACAATGAAGGCAAGAATTGGGCAAGAAAAGGGAGAGGCACGATCGTGCCTACGGAGGGGCAATCGTGCCTCGATGAATATTTTTGGCTGAATATTTTCCCAACTTACTGTGGGTTGGCACGATTTGAGTCATGATCGAGGCACGATCGTGACTCCTGCCTAGAAGAAGGTCACGATCGTGACCTTGCGAGGGACGATCATGACTCTCTCACAGGCACGATCGTGCCCCCCATAGTCACGATCGTGACTCGCATATATAAAGACGAATTTCTGCTTCTTCTCCCTCACTTTTGCACGAACCTAACCCTAAATACCTCTTTCTTCACCGCCGACTCCCTCCTCTCTCGCCGGAAAACTCCACTCCAAGCCCTCCCTTCACCCTAAACTTCACTCCCCATCACCTCCTACACTCTCCACCATCAAAACCACCCCACAAAACCCATCCTCCATTGTTTCCAGCGAGATTTGCCGAAAATCTCCATACAAATCCGAGCAACCACCTTCTCTCATCACCAAAACCTTCCCCCTACAAACTCCCTGCATAACCCTCACAAAAAGTCGCTCCGTCAATTTTTCGGCGACTTTCTGGTGAACTCCAGTCAATTAAGACTTCACTCGACTCTCTCTCACTACAATGACTCCTCCACGAAAGTCCACTGAATCATCCCGAACTCTGGAAACCAACAAACGGGCAAGGAGCGGGACCTCGAACATGAGGCCGACCCTTCTTGAAACTGCTCCGAGAGGAACTCCGATGGAGACCCCTAATGTGGCTTGTCTCACATTCCCGTCTCGGTACAAAAAGAGGTATGATGCTTTTAAAGACCAGGAAGTGATGACCGGCAGATTCTTTAATGAGATGTTATGCAAATCGTTGGGTATATGGGAGGAATTGCATGAGAAGGCGGTCTTAATGGGATGGCCCGGGATGATGACTTGGAGACCCCCGGATTTCGAGGATTTGATTCGGGAATTCTTTGCCACTGTCCACCCAACAAAAAAGGATAAAATCGAAATTGGTTTTAGAGTGTGTGGGAGGGGTGTGTATTAGAAATGAGAGACCTCACTGCCATGTTCGGTTTTGATGAAGCCCGAGACCCCCCACACAACCTCTCGAGCAACGAGATAACCGGCCTCCCCTATTGGGAGAAGACGAACAAGGCCAAGGACGTTCCGGAAGATCAATCTGGAATGCTAAGTTTACAAAGGTTCCTTGCCGGAACTCTGTTTTGCTGGGAAAACGGGCAGTATGACGTGATCCTCAAGGAGCTTTGGATCCTTAATGCCTACCGTCTAGGTGTGCGAGGTCCTTGGAAGAAGACAATTTGGGACCAGCTGCTGGAGATGCCTACCAGACAGCCTGGGGGTATCGGAGCGGGGTGCTTGGTCACCCAAATTGTGTGGAATTTGGTCAACGACGTCAACTGTCTTGACGGCCCTCCCATCTTCGATCGAGCATCTGTGAGTCACTTGGCCATCAGGGGTTCGACTCTGAATGAGATCGTCAAGGAAACGTACCCCCGGCTTTAGCGCATTAGGAAGAAGATCAAGGCCGGGGAACGACTGGAGACTAAGCTTCTGTCGGGGGAACGCAGAGGGGACAGAGTGAGGGCAGCCCGAGGAGCACCCAGCCCAAGGAGCAGCAAGAGGAGAAGACCAGTACGGGGCAATGCTTGTGATTATGCAAGCTGTGGAGCTGAGGCAAAAGGAAGATTCTGAGCGGGCCCAGAGAGAGTGGGAGAGGATGCATGCTTTCCAGGGACAAGTCGACCGGAGCTTGGAGAGAAAGCACAACGACATGTGGGGAACTGCGAGCTTCTACCAGTCGTAATTCGAGGCCCACCCAGCGTTCCAGGGAGCGACATTCCCAGCCCTTCCGGGCCCTATGAGCGCTTCCTCTACCAGTACCTGCCTGCTCACGAGGCCGGTTCCAGCGCCCCACCACCGTTCATGCCCGGAGAGGGAGGATAAGAGGATTACCTGCAGGATGATCCGGACTATATAGAGGTACCATTTATGTCGTGGTATTTAGAAAAAGAAAAGAAAAGAGAAAACAAGTTCTTATGAGAAAAGAAATAGAAAAAGAAAAGAAAAGAGAAAAATTAAGTGAAATAATGACCTCAAACCCGAGTGAGAAGAAAAGGAAAGCAAGGGTTTGAGCTTAAAATCAAAATCTAATCTAAGTTGATTGTTGTCACTAATAAGAACTTCATGGGCACATAAGGAAAGAAAGGGATAGAATTGAGTGAGAAGAGGGGTAGTTTATCATAGGAAAGAACAAGGTCGGGGAGAGAACTTATGTAATTGGGGTTTGTGAGGAACGAGGTGACTTTGTGGTAATGCACTATTTATACACCGTTTTGATCTTCTAAACTCCTACCTGAGCCTAAGCCAAACATTACAAACCTACTAAAACCCTACAAGATGGATCCGCTCACGGCGTTAATCAAGTGATCAATGGGATCGGTAGGATTGTTAAACCTTGAGCACCAAGGCATTAGTGGAAAGGGATGTAAGTGATGCAACATGTGTTAAGGTAACTTAGTGTGATATGTATGTGGAGTGACAATGATACTTCTCATACACTTTGATGTTTGCATTCTATTTTGAATTCATATAACCTCCTATGTATGTTTGAATGATCATGTTAAGAGTTCTGAGATTAGCTCCCATCACATGTGCTCGGGAATTGTCAAAGAGTGAGAGTACCACCTTGATTTTGTTCATATGTGTATTAGGATAGTTTGTGTGTCTTGATTTGAGTTGTGGGTGTTGGTCTTGAAACCCTCGGGAGAAGCCGAGCTCCCTCTACGTGGGTTGGCCACAGGCTACCTAACTCGGCAAATGTTGTTAGCGCTTATTTGACTTATCGGGACGATAAGTATTTAAGTGTGGTGTGTTGTTGAGGGGTCGAGCGACCTCATTTTGACCTCGATCAACCCCCCAATTAGATGCTTATTTGCCTCGTAGTGGCCTTAGAGAGCCAAATAGGACCATTTTATGCTCTTCGGTGTGTTTTCAATAGCATATGCAGGAATTGGTGAGAAGAAGGCCAAGGTTCGAGATTCGGGGAGATCGAGACTTGAGGAGCAAGAAACAAGAAAGGGCCGCAAAATACACTAGGAACGATCGTGCCCCCCTCTAGGCACGATCGTGACTAGTGAAGGGCACGATCGTGGCTCTCCAATGGTGATTATTTTCTCCAACTTACAGAGAGTTGGCTCGATCTCAGTCACGGAGGCGCCACGATCGTCACCAAGAGAGAGTCACGATCGTGACCCAACTCAAAACAAATGCACGATTGTGACGAGGAAGAGAAGACCGCAGCGTTCACTCGATCAGAAATGGTCCCCCTCAGCTCAGGCACGATCGTGACTCCCAAAGGGTCGATCGTGACCATCACTAAGTCACGATCGTGCCCCCCATAGTCACCATCGTGACCAAGCACGATTTTCAGATGATATATAAGGACTCTTGCCCTAGGGATTGAGGAGCTTTTTGAAACCTTAGCCTTGTAGCTTCCATCAGCTCACCTAACAGAATTGTCACTTCAAGGGAGACATTCCATTGGTGTGAGTTCTTCACCAACACTTCATCAATTAATAGAGGGTTAGTGGATATTCTCTACAAGAGTCTACTATTGGGAGCAAGGAGACTTTGGAGAAGGCATATTCCAGCACCATTTCACCAAGAAGAAGCTATTTTGGGAAGGAGTTCAACATTCAACCTTCTCCAACAACAAGCATTTGAGCTTTGAGCAACTACACACCAACATCATTTCTAGACTTTCTCTCTTTTTATGTTTCATACTATGATTCTTATTAGTCTTTCCATTTGTATGATGATATTTGATTTGAGCACCATGGTTGAGGGCTAAAACCCTTAGCCATGGGTGCTAGACTTTGTAGATTTGAAATTATTGCAATGTGATTGTTGTGGGGTCAAAAGGTCTCATTTCGAGACCGTTTAACCACACAATTCGGTGCGTTTTTGTCCCGTAGTGGCCAATTAAGGCCCGGGAGTACACGTTTTATGCTTTTTGGGGTTTTGAGGTGCATACGCAGGAATGGGAGGAAAAAGGGTCAAAAACAAGGCACTGAGCAAAAGTCAAGGCGAGCTGACCAAAGGGTCGGATAGAACCATTTAGGCACGATCGTGCCTCCATTGGGCACGATCGTGGCTTATTGAGCACGATCGCCCCCTTGCCAGTCACGATCGTGCCCCCCTTAAAGATTAAATCGAGCATTTTATTCCAACTTACAATGGGCTCACGCGATTTCAGTCACGATGGAGACACGATCGTCACCCACAGATAGCCACGATCGTGGCTTTCGAGGCAAAATCCCGAGTGAAATTTTGATCAGCTAGTCGTGCAAGATGCCACACACAATGTTACACAGAATGCTATATCGTTGTGTCTGACTTCTTGCGTAGATAATGCAGGACAGTAAATATAAAGCTATAAGTAATGACACAGCATATTGTTCACCCAGTTCGGTGCAACGTCACCTACGTCTGGGGGCTCTCAGCCTAGTGGAAAGATTTCACTTATCAGTAATCCGTCAGAACATACAAGTACCTATGATCACTCCTAGATCTATACTTTATGCTACGTCTTACAGTGCAATCTATCTCAGGGTCTCCCCCTGAATCCAAGAACGTCTTCATTCCACTCTTCGAGCAATCGCCTTGCTCTGTCGTCTTCAAGTCTTCTTCAAGCTTGGTGGTTGCGTGCAGTCTTCAACTCACGACTTCAGTAAACCCTCAAACACCTAACTCTCTATAGTTATGTGATGCACAAAGTCCTAAGCTCAATCTGCAATTTCTCAGCCCGCAAACCTTCACGTCTAAGAACCTTGCAAATTGTTGCTAGGAAACAAATAAAGAACCACACAATTGCTAAGGGGGTAGCCTAAGCTTTTATAGCAATCGTGGATGAGTACTAGCCTTAAAGGGTTTCCTCTTTAATCGCCGTCTTTCTTCTTTTCAGATTAGGAGTTGTTCTGCACTTTCCTAATCGTTTTCTTGCTGCACTGCCGAACCTGCACTTTCCTGATTTCTGTCGATTAGGATGCTTGCCAAGATGCTGCCAACAATGTCACACAAGATGTCGTAGAAGATGCTTCGACATTCTTTGTAACATGTTTCTTTAGTTCCTTCAAAATCAGCCAATCTCGACAAACGTCGTAACTACAATCTCCCCCTTTGCCTATTTTTAAGGACAGCATTCTTCGTCGCATTCTGCGTCGCATTCGTCGTTTGTTTGTCGTCTCGTCGATTGGCAGTGTCGTTGCGTCTTGTGTGTCTTCGTGTCGTGTCGCGTCGTCTCTATCTTTCTTCCTTGTATCATCGCGCGCGTATATCTAATTTAAACTTACTCCCCCTTGCTGGCTCAAAAAGAGCCAAAACTTAAACAAATATTGTAGCAAATCCGGGAAATAAACAAAATAAATCCAAACATAACTCACACTTGCTCTCAATCAGCTGTCGAGAGGAAGCGTGATACATTGTTCACAAAATATTACAGACATAAACGTTGTTCGGTCGTTCAAGAGTCAGAGAATTTCATAAAAATTTTAAATAGAGCTGCTGTTGGAACTTGCAGTCTCTGTTGCTTCTGTGGAGGCTTCTTGGGTAGCTTCTTCTGGATCATTTGTGTTATCATCTTCAGAGCCTGGAGGAGACATTGATTGCAGCAGGTTGGCGCAGTGAGTTCGGCGCTGCGAGAGGTGCTTTAGAGCAGTCTTTAAGTTTACAATGTCCTCATCAAGCACAGCAATTTCTCGTTTGAGCATGACGGCATCCCTGCTGGTAGTCCTTGTGAGAGGGACGGCACTTGTGGCTCTACTGGTCTTTGTCGTGGCTTCCGGCCTGACAAGATCAGGAGCATGCTTCCCTTCAAACAACTTGTGGCTTACCACAATATGTCCTCCTCTTTTGCCCACCTTATCCGATGGTTTCAACACTCCAGGGTGTTGATATACAAGTAATTCAGAGATAAGGGATGGAAAAGCTATGGGGATTTTCAAAGCAAGAGATCTAGCATGGCGAACAAGATGATCAATCACAAATTGTCCAAAGTCAAGTTTAGATCCAGTACCTATTTGATAGATCAGGATTGCCAGCTCAGGTTTGATAGATAATGCGTGGGTCGAGGGCGCCCAATTTGCAACTCCAATCCGAAAGAGAATGGAGTACTTGGAAGTCAGATCTGATGCAGCCACGGTGCCTTTGGATGGCCATGTTCTGCTTTTATCTCCGGTGATTTCACGGAGGACTTCGCTTAGATCGGGTGGTGGCACAGATCGAACCCTCTTCCTTCCCAGGAAGTCATTTATAATGTCAGACGAGATGTCAAAGCGAATGCCTCTGACATATACCTTATCAAACTCTGGAGCATCTGGGGTACCAAACGTGGTAGGCAAATTTGCAATGAAATCCTTAACCAGGAGGGGATAGTGATTACCGATGTTGGAGACGGTTCTCATTAATTCTGCCTTTTCCAGGAGCTGTATAATGGCCTCTAGCCCACGCAACTCCGACGACAGTGTCTTCTCTGGGTATGCCGTTCTCTGAAATACAAACTCCCAACTCTTTGCTCCTTCTGCTGAGTGAAACGACACATTGTCGTAAGTTACACTCATGGTGTTCTTGGCCGTCTTCAGGGCCTTCTTCTTCTTTCCTTCCTCAGCAAGGACCTCTTCAATGTCATCATCAGTTGGTTCATCCATCAAACTCCTTGTCGCGATCACCTTCTTCCCCTTTCCTTTGACATGCAGCTTTTTCTTTTTGTTGCTGGGACCTCCAGCCTCCTTGTCCTTCTTCCTTTTACTTGTTTCTTTCAATTTTCCAACCATAACAGCCAAACTTTCAGTTTCTTCTAGAACTTTTTTCTTCAAGGTCGATAGCACTGTGTGTGCCGTCTCAGCAGCTTCTTTCATGACATCTTCTCTGGCATCCAGAGGGTTTTCTTCTGTGTTGTTGGTGGTAGTATCCTTGTTCTTCTCAGCTTCTTCCAGATCGTTCTCTCCGTTTCTGGTTTCTTCTTTCTCTTCTTCTTCCTCGGCTTCTTCCAAGTCAGCTATTTTTTCTTCTTCTACAACTTTTTCAGTGGCTTTTGGTATGACATCTGTTCCTTCTTCTTCTCCCCCTTCTCCTTCCGCAATGCGTTCCAATCCATGACTGATAGGAGTCAGATCCTCCTTTTCTTCTTCAGGACGTATCAGTTCTTCTACCACACCTTCTTGAGGTGGGTCCTGGTTTTCCAGCAGTGATTCTAACAAATCACTGTTTCTAGAGGTATCGGCAGAGAAATCGTTACCTGTTGGTGTTGGAACTGCGACGATTTGCATGGAGGCTTCTCGATTTTCCTGGCCAAGATTATTCTCTCTTTCTGGCCCAGTTAGGTCAGACATTGAGAAAGCAGCGCTTTCGGTCCGGGACTTCTTGGGAACTCGAGTAAAAACTGGTATTGGGGCTTTCTCTGGTGAAGCCTCTTTGAGAATTTCTTCTGACTTCTTCAGGGTTTTTGGCCCTTTAATTCGCACTCCATGCTTGTTTGTTTTCGCTCTACTGCTTTTGGAACCTTTAGGTTCAGCATTCTTTGAATCGGTGGCTTCCTTTGGGGCTACTGTGCTTCTTGTTTTCACCATTGTTGTTTGAGAGATTTGCAAAGAGTGAATGGTGAAGGAGATGAGAGCGAGCACAGAGAGGAGACAGACTAGGTTTTTGAAAACGATTCAAATCTTTTTAGCGTCTGAGCGTATCTTTTCTTTTCTTTTATATGGGCTTTTGATATGCTTGGCCCAATGACATTCGTTGGAATTTAGACCGGTTCATGAAGAGGTACCAACAACTCCCCTCAACCGTTTCTGCAACTTCTTATTGTTCACTGATGGTGCACAGACCGAGTGATGATCTAAGATCCTCGAATCTGCTTGCATCTAATGCTTTTGTGAAAATATCAGCAAGTTGCTTCTCTGTGGGAATGTGCTCTAGGATGATCTTCATGTCTTCGACCAATTCTCGAATGAAGTGATGTCTAATATCAATGTGTTTGGTCTTGCTGTGTTGGACAGGGTTTTTGGAGATGTTGATAGCGCTGACATTATCACAATATAAAGTCATGGCATCCCGTCTGACATTGTATTCGACTAACATCTGTTTCATCCAAAGTAGTTGTGTGCAGCTACTCCCAGCAGCAATATACTCCGATTCGGCAGTGGACAGGGCAACACAGTTTTGCTTCTTACTAAACCATGATATGAGGTTGTTGCCAAGGAAGAAGCATCCACCAGATGTGCTTTTCCTATCCGATGTGTTTCCAGCCCAATCGACATCACAATACCCCACCAAGGTAGAGGATGTGTCGAATGAGTATAATAAACCCAAGTTTGTAGTCCCAGAGATATATCTAATAATTCTCTTGGCTTGGGATAGATGACTAACCTTAGGATTAGCTTGATATCGTGCACATACTCCGACAGAGTAGGCAATATCTGGTCGACTTGCGGTAAGGCAGAGGGGACTACCGATGATGCTCCTGTATAGGTGTTGGTCGACGGCTTCTCCTGGATCATCTTTAGTTAGCTTGACATGTGTAGGTGCTGGTGTCCTTTTATGTGAGGCTTTCTCTAGCCCAAACTTCTTGACAATATTCTTCGCATATTTGTTCTGAGATATGAAGATGCTATCTTTTAGCTGTTTGATTTGGAAGCCTAGAAAATAGGTAAGCTCTCCCACCATGCTCATTTCGAATTCCGATTGCATCTGTTGAATAAATCTGTCTATCATCTTGCTTGACATCCCTCCAAAGACGATGTCATCGACATATACTTGAGCTATCATCAAATTTCCGTCTTCATTTTTCACAAATAGGGTCTTGTCGACTCCCCCTCTAGTGTAGCCGCTTTGGATGAGGAATTTTGTGAGCCTTTCATACCAAGCCCTTGGTGCATGTTTCAACCCATAAAGAGCTTTCTTGAGTTTATACACATGATCAAGATAGTGAGGGTCGATAAATCCTTTGGGTTGTGACACATATACTTCTTCATTGAGGTCCCCATTCAGGAATGCACTTTTGACATCCATCTGGTAGAGCTTTATCTGTAGATGGCTGGAGTTGTTCAGAACCTATTAGTGAAGATAGGCAACCATCAGGTGCCTACAGACTTCGTTATTCATGACTACAAAGCAAGTCAGTACGTGGATCTCATATTGGGAACACCGTTTCTTGCAACCACGGAAAATTGCATCAAGGTCAGAAGCGGAGTGCTAACAATGTCCATTGGAGGTGAATCTATTACCTTCAAGAAGTTGTCATCCGATGAAGGGTTAAGCCCTAAAAAGAAGGAGAAAGGGGCGGTTGTTGTTTCCAAGAAGAAAGTGGAGGAGCTAAAAGCTTTTAAAGTGGAAGTAGACCCGAGACGGGGAGGACGAGAAGATAGGTCAAGCTCTATGAGCTACGAAGTGAAGGCAATATATGTGGTTGAGGAACTCGAAGAAGTTGAGTTCGAGAAGTTTCAGTTCAATGAATTCCATGATGAGGCTAAGCCCGAAGAAGAGGCGATAGCCGTGAAGGAAATAACCGTGCTGGAGAAACACGAGAAGTTGGGAATTGATACTCCCGGAAATAAGCAAGCTCCTCGGAACCGGAGGAAGAAGAGCAAGAAAAAGAGGAAAGGCGTTGTGATGCCAGAAGCGATGAAGACGGTATGGCTACTTAAGGTTTGGGTAGACCAACTGTGTGTGAAGAGGACCAAGGTGACGGTGCGGAGGGCAAAGGACCCACAGTGGAATTGGTGGAAGCCATGGGATTGCACACAGCCCAGGATTGGAAGAGCGGGATAGAAACCGCCGTTTCGTCGGGCTAACAACGTTAAACAAATGCGCTATTGGGAGGCAGCCCAAGTTTCTAAATCCATCCTTGTAAATTCTCGTGTTTTAGTTTGTGTGGATAAAGCAATGCGCTAATTTTTGTTCGGTTTGTTGCATGAAGGAACCGGTGCAATCACAGCGCCTATGGCGTACACCCCTCCTTCGCAAGACGAGCAAGTCAACACCCGGGTAAAACTATCAAGCGAAGTCACTCACATTATTTTGAGAAAGGTAACATGTACTTTCTCCTGAATCCATAAAGTTGAGTTGATCTTGCTTAAGGCTTGTGATCGCCTTGTAACCTTGAATGGTTTGCCCCTCTATGTGGGTTGTTGTGATATGATTAGTAGTATTGTTTGTTTTATTTGTAGGAGTGTGTCGCGTGAACTAAAGGCTGTTAGAGTTATGCCCCAGTCCAATATAAAAGTCATCTACATATGTAATGTTTTATCATCTTTCCGAATAAATAAATCGGCATATATTACTAATGTGTTGTAGTAATATATCGAATGTAATTTGATCTATGCCATTATGTGTATAACCACTAATAGTAAAACTATGGATCAGAAAGAATTACATTTGATGAGTCCCTGATCAGCTACGCTTCTTTATGAAGCGATCAGTATGAGACTAACTCCTTGTGATCATGCTCTACTGATCATGGAAAAGTGCGTGCCGGAGTTATATCATAGATACTATCAGGTCGGTGATATCGGACAACCCGATTGTGAGTATGCTGCATAGATCCAGTCATGAGATACTCACATATCGTAACTTGTCATTATATCCTAAGACCAAGGAGTCTTTGTGTACACTATGTAACGAATACCTAAGTTTGACCTGGTCTAACGTTATCTGTAAAAGGGTAACTACAACGGCTTCGATTGGGTTTGGCATTTATTGCACTAGTGAACTCGAAAGGCGTCTGAGAGATTTACCACTCATACTTCGGTATGAGAAAAATATCCGTTTAGGCCACTTGAAGAGTATGACTGAAGAAAGAGCACGGCCGTGCAGGTGATACCTTAGTATCATTTTTCAGTCATCTCAGATATCAAGAAACAGTGATTGATAAATTAGGATGACCATTTTATGCCTATTGATCAATCTGGACAATTTGAGTGATTTCTGATCTAGGGTTAGTACCCTTTAGGATTGATCACAGTGATCATCCTGATAAACCCTTTAGGGTTAGTACTCATCCTCGATTGCTATAGAAGCTTAGGCTACCCCCTTAGCAATGGTGTGGTTCTTTATTTGTTTCCTAGCAACAATTTGCAAGGTTCTTAGACGTGTAGGTTTGCGGGCTGAGAAATTGCAGATTGAGCTTAGGATATTGTGCATCACATAACTATTGAGAGTTAGGTGTTTGAGGGTTTACTAAACGCGTGAGTGTAGACTGCACGCAACCACCAAGCTTGAAGAAGACTTGAAGACAGAGCAAGGCGATTGCTCGAAGAGTGGAATCAAGACGGAGTCTTGGATTCAGGGGGAGACCCTGAGATAGATTGCACTGTAAGACGTAACATAAAGTATAGATCTAGGGTTGATCACAGGTACTTGTATGTTCTGACGAATTACTGATAAGTAAAATCTTTCCACTAGGCTGAGAGCCCCCAGACGTAGGTGACGTTGCACCGAACTGGGTAAACAATCTGCTGTGTCATTATTTATAGCTTTATCTTTACTGTCCTGCATTATCTACGCAAGAAGTCAGACACAACGTTATAGCTTCTTACGTAACATTGTGTGTGGCATCTTGCACAACTAGCTGATCATAATTTCAATTGGTATCAGAGGAGGCACCTATAGCTTTAGGTGAAGTTCCTAAACAAATATTTTGATCAAGAGGGACAATACCAGAGAAGGAGGATCCATAAATCGACCACCTGTTCTAGATGGAAGCAACTACGGCTATTGGAAGGCTCGAATGTGTGCCTTCATGAAGTCACTAGACACCAAAACATGGAAGGCTGTAATCAATGGTTGGAATGCTCCACAACTCAGTGACAGTGATGGCAATCCCATCGGTCCAAAACCAGAAAAAGACTGGACTGATGATGAAGATGAAGAATCACTGGGAAATTCTCGAGCTCTGAATGCTATCTTCAATGGTGTTGACAAAAACGTGTTCAGACTGATCAACACATGCACAACCGCCAAATCTGCATGGGATATCCTGGTTGTTGCGTATGAGGGAACAACTAAGGTTCGAGAACAAAAACTGCAATACCTGACAACCAACTTCGAAGCCCTCATCATGAAAGAAGACGAATCAATTGCAGAATTCAATGTCCGGATTCGTGATCTAGCCAATGAATCCTACTCTCTAGAAGAACCAATGTCTGATGAAAAACTAGTCAGAAAAACCTTGCGTGCTCTTAGCCCTAGGTTTAAGATGAAGATCACTGCAATTGAGAAAGTTCATGACCTCAAGATCTTAAAATTTGATGAGCTAATGGGGTCTCTAATGACCTATGAGTTGTCTCTGCCTAACATCGACAAAAGGAACAAAGGAGTTGCCTTCAAAAGCTCTACACACATGCAACCAGATCTTGAGGATTCTGATTCTGATGAAGACATCGATGCTACAATGGCCCTTCTCACGAAAAATTACAACAAAGTTATGAGAAGATTCAGTCGAATGGGTAGACGGAATGTCACAGCAAATGCCAGAAACAAAGCTCCACAAAAAGCTCAAACAGGAGGAAGTCTTGACGGACCAAACAGGAGTGGGAAAGAAAACAAAAACAAAGGACTTCAATGTCATGAATGTGAAGGATTCGGCCACCTCCGAAGAGAATGTCCAAATTTCCTCAAACAACAAAAACGTGGATACAATGCCACTCTATCAGATGATGACAATGAAGATAGCGGATCTGAAGAGGTAAGCAACTTTTTTGCATTCACTATTACTACTCATGTATGTAATATTGATAATGCTGCCAATATCAATGATGATCCAACTCCAAATGAGAATTGGACTAAAGAGCAACTAGTCGAGGCATACAAAGGCTTGTATACCAGATGGATCAAGGAAACTATGATACTTGATCAACAAGGTGAAAGGATTATTAGTCTTACCAGCGACAAGTCTAGATTTCTAGAGACGATCGTGGAGCTAAAACGCGAAATCACCAGACTTAATGGAGAAATTAGTCTTATAACTAAATCGTTAAAGATGATGAATCCTAGCACAGAAAGTCTCGACAAAATTCTATCAGTAGGAAAGCAGTCCAAGGATACGACGGGACTAGGGTACACACATTCTGTTCCCTCAACAACAGTAACGAAGTTTGTCCCACAACAATCCATGGTTGACAAGAAACTACATGATGCCCCAACACATCCTACAGGACAACCTACAACAAAAGCCATAACATTGTCTACAACATGCTCTTGTCAAGTAACTGCCAGAAGATATCCTCCACACAGACAACAATACTATAGAAGACCAGCTTATCAATATCAATGGATATGTCATTACTGTGGTCAACCAGGTCACATCAGACCTTTTTGTTTTCAACTTCTTGAGAGGAAGCAAGCTCAGCTACCAAAAAAGAGACATCAAAGGCATCTCTCAACTCCTCAGAAGATATCCCGCCTTGAATGGAGACCTAAGAACCTAGTCTATCGAGCTAATGTTGCATATACATCCTTAAGTGCATCAACAAACAAGGACTGGTATCTCGACAGTGGATGTTCTCGTCACATGACAGGTACTCCAGAGTTTCTCTCCAATCTCAAGTTATATACAAACTGCTTTGTTACTTTTGGATATGGGATTCGAGCTAGAATCATTGGAAAAGGAGTACTCAAGCATCCAGGAGCCACTTGCCTGACTGAAGCATTACTTGTAGAAGGACTTAAGGCAAACCTGATTAGCATCAGCCAGATCTGTGATCAGGGTTCAGAAGTGAAATTCAGTAAAGAAGCCTATATAGTTAAAGACTTCAATCAAGTCACTATTCTACAAGGAGTTCACTCGACGGATAATTGCTACATCTGGTCACCCGAAACACATCTCGAAGCGGCCAAGTGCCTTGTCTCCAAAGCAGAAGAAACCAAACTATGGCACAGAAAGCTTGGACATCTCAATCTTAGAAGTATGTAGAAGGCAATCTCCGAACAGGCAATTATAGGAATTCCGAACCTGAAAATAGTGAAAGGAAAGATTTGCGGAGAATGTCAGATCGGTAAGCAAACCAAGATGTCACACAAGAAGCTACAGCATATCACCACCTCTCGAGTGCTTGAGCTGATACATGTTAACCTCATGGGACCAATGCAAGTTGAAAGCCTTGGAGGAAAACGATATGTCTTTGTATGTGTAGATAAGTACTCACGATACACTTGGGTTGACTTCCCTCGTGACAAATTAGACACCTTCTCGATCTTCAAAAATCTATGCATCCAAGTCCAACGAGAAAAAGGAGAGACAATTGGCAAAATAATCCGCCTTCGTAGTGATCATGGTCGAGAGTTCGAAAACAGCAAGTTTGCAGATTTCTGCAACTCATAAGGGATAGCGCATGAATTCTCAGCACCAATCACTCCCCAACAGAATGGCATTGTTGAGCGCAAGAACAGAACTCTACAGGAGATGGCTAGAGTAATGATGTTGGCTAAGGACATACCAACTCACTTTTGGGCAGAAGTACTTAACACAGCTTGCCATATCCACAATCGAGTCACTCTCCGACCAGGTATGTCAGAAACTCATTATGAAATATGGAGGGGGAGAAAGCCCAATGTTAAGTACTTCCATATATTTGGCTCCACTTGTTATATTCTGGCTGATAGACAGCCTCGTCGAAAGCTTGACCCAAAAAGTGATGAAGGCATCTTCCTTGGCTACTCAAGGAATAGTCGCGCGTACCGAGTCTTCAACAAACGAACCAAAACCATGATGGAATCAATCAATGTAGTTGTTGATAATGACTGCTAAGATGCCTCAGAAGATGCGACGGACGAAGATGGAGCCTATCCGCCCAACAATGTCAGAAAGAATGCTATTCTTGATGTCAGAGAAGATGCCAGCAGCAAAACAGAAAATGATGATGCTAGACCAACTGTCGATCATGACGAAGGAATTCCTGAAACCAACAACAAGAATCCCTCGCGGAGAATCCAGACTAATCATCCTATCTCTGGAGTAATTGGAGACCTGAATGAAGGCATACGGACTCGGTCAAAAGCTCCTGAAGATTACAACGAGATGATAGGCAATATTTGCTTCGTCTCAAAGACAGAACTCAAAAATATCAATGAAGCCATCAATGATGAATATTGGGTCAATGCTATGCAAGAAGAGCTGATTCAATTTGAGAAAAACCAAGTGTGGGAACTGGTGCCCAAACCAAGTGAAGGAAACATCATAGGCACTAAATGGATCTTCAAGAACAAATCCGATGAGCTTGGCAACATCACTCGCAACAAAGCCAGGTTAGTTGCTCAAGGGTATACTCAAATTGAGGGAGTCGACTTCGATGAGACCTTTGCTCCTGTAGCAAGACTTGAAGCAATCCGTCTCTTGTTAGGAATATCATGCCATCTACAGATAAAGCTCTACCAGATGGATGTCAAAAGTGCATTCCTGAATGGGGACCTCAATGAAGAAATATATGTGTCACAACCCAAAGGATTTATTGACCCTCACTATCTTGATCATGTGTATAAACTCAAGAAAGCTCTTTATGGGTTGAAACAAGCACCAAGGGCTTGGTATGAAAGGCTCACAAAATTCCTCATCCAAAGCGGCTACACTAGAGGGGGAGTCGACAAGACCCTATTTGTGAAAAATGAAGACAGAAATTTGATGATAGCTCAAATATATGTCGATGACATCGTCTTTGGAGGGATGTCAAGCAAGATGATAGACAGATTTATTCAACAGATGCAATCGGAATTCGAAATGAGCATGGTGGGAGAGCTTACCTATTTTCTAGGCTTCCAAATCAAACAGCTAAAAGATAGCATCTTCACACCGTGTTGTCATCTCTGAAGAAGAAGGTAATAAAAGAAAATGAGAGTCTAGCTGTGATGGTGGACAAACTCAAGGAAACCAATAAGAGAAAAGAGGAGAAAGATGCTGGAGGCCCCAGCAATAAAAAGAAGAAGATGAATGTCAAGGAAAAAGGGAAGAAAGTGGTCTCCAAAAGGAGATTGGTAGATGAGGAAACTGATGATGAAGTAGAGGAGGTTACTGCCAAGGAAGAAGAGAAGAAAAAGGCCCTGAAGACGGTCAAGAACACAGTAAGTGTCACTTACGACAATGTGTCGTTTCACTCGGCAGACGGTGCGAAAAGATGGGAGTTCGTGTTTCAAAGAACTGCGTACCCGGAAAAGACCCTGTCATCGGAACTGCTAGGCCTAGATACCATTATCCAGCTCCTGGAGAAGGCAGAACTGATGAAAACAGTCACGAACATTGGTAACCACTATCCCCTCTTGGTTAAAGAGTTTATTGCCAATTTGCCTACTACGTTTGGGACCCCAGATGATCCAGAGTTTGATAAGGTGTATGTCAGAGGCATTCGCTTTGACATCTCCTCTGACATTATCAATGACTTTCTGGGAAGAAAGCGGGTTCGATCTATGCCTCCACCCGATCTGAACAAGGCACTCCGAGAGATCACCGGAGATAAAAACAGAAAGTGGCCAACCAAAGGCACTGTGGCAGCATCGGATCTTACTTCCAAGTACTCCATTCTCTTCCGCATTGGAGTAGCCAATTGGGCTCCATCCACACACGCATCATCTATCAAACCAGAGCTGGCGATCTTAATCTTCCAAATAGGTACTGGGTCTACACTTGATTTTGGGCAATTTGTCATTGACCATCTTATTCGTCATGCCAGATCAATTGCTGTAAAAATCCCTATTGCCTTTCCATCTCTTATCTCTGAGTTTCTTGTACATCAACACCCTGGAGTGTTGAAGACAACGGATAAGGTTAGCAAGAGAGGAGGACTAATTGTGGTGAGCCACAAGTTGTTTGAGGGCAAGCATGCTCCTGATCTTGTCAGGCCAGAAGCCAAGGCAACGACCAGTCGAGCCACAAGTGCCGCCCCTCTTACCAAGACAACCAGCAGGGATGCAGTTATGCTTGAACGAGAGATAGCCGTGCTTGACGAAGACATCGTCAATTTGAAGACAACCCTGAAGCATCTCTCCCAGCGACGATCACATTGCGCCAACCTGCTAAAGTCTATGTCCCCTCCTGGCTCCGAAGATGATGACACTGCCTCTCTGCCACATGATCCAGAAGAATCTACTCAAGATGCCTCCACTGAAGCGACTGAACAAGAGACTGCAAGTTCCAGCAGCAGCTCTATTTAAATTTCTTGAACTTTCTGATTACCGAACTACTGAACATTTTTATTTTGTAATTTTTTGTTGAACTATGTTTCACGCTTACTCTCGACTGCTGATTGGGAGTAAGTGTGAGTTAAATTTATTTCCTGGATTTGTTACAATATTTGTTTAAATTTTGGCTCTTTTTGAGCCAGAAAGGGGGAGTAAGAGTTAAGAGTATAGATATCGCGCGATGATACAAGAAAAGATAGAGACGACGCGATGATACGCGCGACACAAGACTGCCGATCGACGAGACGACAAATGCGACGCAGAATGCGACGAAGAATGTTGTCCTTAAAAATAGCCAAAGGGGGAGATTGTAGTTACGACGGTTTTAGAGATTGGCTAAATTTTAAAGGAACTGAAGAAACATGTTACAAAGAATGTCGAAGCATCTTCTACGACATCTTGTGTAACATTGATGACAGCGTCTCGGCAAACATCCTGATCGACAGAAATCAGGAAAGTGCAGATTCGGCAGAAAAGCAAGAAGACGATTAGGAAATTGCAGAACGACTCCTAATCTGAAAAGAAGAAAGACGGCGATTAAGAGGAAACCCTTTAGGGTTAGTACTCATCCTCGATTGCTATAAAAGCTTAGGCTACCCCCTTAGCAATCGTGTGGTTCTTTATTTGTTTCCTAGCAACAATTTGCAAGGTTCTTAGACGTGAAGGTTTGCGGGCTGAAAAATTGCTTATTGAGCTTAGGATATTGTGCATCACATAACTATAGAGAGTTAGGTGATTGAGGGTTTACTAAACGCGTGAGGGAAGACTGCACGCAACCACCAAGCTTGAAGAAGACTTGAAGACGCCAGAGCAAGACGAGTGCTCGAAGAATGGAATCAAGACGTTCTTGGATTCAGGGGGAGACCCTGAGATAGATTGCACTGTAAGACATAGCATAAAGTATAGATCTAGGATTGATCACAGGTACTTGTATGTTCTGACGGACTACTGATAAGTGAAATCTTTCCACTAGGCTGAGAGCCCCCAGACGTAGGTGACGTTGCACCGAACTGGGTAAACAATCTGCTGTGTCATTGTTTATAGCTTTATATTTACTGTCCTGCATTATCTACTCAAGAAGTCAGACACAACGTTATAGCGTTCTGAGTGACATTGTGTGTGGCATCTTGCACGACTAGCTGATCAGAATTTCACAAATACAAGGATCACGTGAAGAAGAGTGGGTATCCACGTCTTCAGGATCAGATATTTATGTTGGTAATCTTAATCGGTATAACGTTAATAAGAAAAGGCTTAAATCTGATGATTTAAACCAAGTTATAATCTGGCATTGTCATTTAAGGCACATAGGCGAGAAACGCATTTCAACACTTCACAAGTGTGGACTTTCAGTCCGTTTGAATTCACTCAAACTGAAAGATGCAAGTCTTGCCTAATGAGCGAGAAACGCATTTCTACACTTCACAAGTGTGGACTTTTAAGTTCATTTGAATTCACTCAAACTTAAAGACGCAAGTTTCGCCTAATGGGCAAAATGACAAAGGCAGTTTTCACAGGTTTATGTGAAAAGCGAGTGACTTGTTAAGTCTAATACATTCTCACGTATGTGGACCTATGAGTACTCAGGCCAGAAGAGAGCTCAACTTATACTTGACTCTGGAAATGGCCGCATTCATTTTGAATCGGGCTCCGATGAAGACAACTATAGTACACCTTGTGACAGTCTTTCTGTCTCCCATTACTGTGGATCCGTGAGCCTCCGCGTAGTATTCACTGGGATGCGAGCTGAATAAGGTAATCAGTTCTATTTGGATGCGTGCGCCTCCGCGTAGTAGCCAAATAAGAGCTGGACCAGAGTCACAGAAGGTACACCACATGACACTCATTACGTCTCCCGTTACTGTGGGTGCGTGCGCCTCCGCGTAGTATTCATTGAGATGGGAGTGGGATGAGATGGTCAGTTCTATTTGGACGCGTGCGCCTTCGCGTAGTAGCCAAATAAGAAATGGGCCATAGTCATGTATTGTGTGGAAAACATCCTAGTATGTTTTCCCTAAATGATTTGGGTAGTAGAGATGCAGGCATCCAAATCAAACAAATGTGTCTTCGTAAGGTATCCTTAAGAAACTAAGAGATACAACTTCTACATACCCAGCGAGTACAAAGTCTTTGTTGCTCGAGGAGGGGTATTTTTGGAGAAATATTTTATTTCCAAAATAGCTAGTGGGAGTCCCGTGCATCTCAAAGAAATTCGAGAGGATACGGAACAGCCTGAAGCATTCAGGAGCCTGCTATGCAAGATGTAGAAGTACTGGAGCCTCAGATGGTCGCCGATGAAGAATCAATCCCTACAGAAATTCCAGATGGTCTAAGGAGGTCTGAAAGATCTCGTCATGTTCCAGACAGATATGGCTTCACAGCCACTAAGGGAAATGACGTGATGTTGGTGGATCAGGATGATCCAGAAACCTTCAGACAAGCTTTAACCAATCCAGACTCCGAAAAATGGTAGAATGACATGAGTGAGGAAATGAAATCCATGTATTTCAACCAATTCTGGTGCTTGGTTGATCAAACCCCTAGGATAAAACCCATCGGTTCTGAGTGGGTCTATAGGATCAAGACCGACATGGATGGAAATCCTCAGACAAATAAGGCTAGGATGGTTGTAACAGGTTATCGTCATATTCAATGCATGGATTATGATGACACCTTTTCACCAGCAGCAATGGTCAGATTGATCCGGATTATTCTTAGCCATAACTATGGCAGATGGATGTAAAAACCCCTTCCTTAGCAGGAACTTACTAGAGGGCGTGTATATCACACGACCTGTGGGTTTTGTAGATCTAAAGAATCCCGGAAAGATATGTAAGCTGCAAAGATCCATTTATGGATTGAAGCAAGCTTCAGGGAGTTGGAACCTTCATTTTGATAAAGCTGTAAGGGAACTCAGCTTCATCAAAAACAAAAGTGAGCCTTGCGTACATGAGAAAGCGAGTGGGAGTAATATTGTATTCTTGGTATTTATTCATCGGGAATGACATCCCGACCTTGCCACCAAAGCTTGGTTAGGGAAGTACTTATTGATGAAGGACTTAGGTGATGCTACATTTAATGTAGGCATCAGGATCTCGACAAATCATTCCAAAAGGATTTTGGGCCTAAGTCATAACATGTTGCTAAGTCATAACATGTACATAGGTAAAGTGTTGAGAAGACTCTCAATGCTTGATTCTAAGAAAGGATACATACCCATGCGTCATGGCATTAAGCTCAGCAAGCTACAGAGTCCTAGAACTCATGATAAGCTGAGTAGGATGAGTAAGATCACTTATGCTTCGCTGTGGGATCCATCATGTATGCCAGGATGTGCACGAGACTGGAAGTCTCGTTTGCACTAAGTTGTACCAGCAGATTCCAATCTAACCCCGGCCAATTACACTAAATTGTTGTCAAAGGTATCCTCAAATATTTGAAAAGAACCAAGGATACATTCCTAGTGTGTGGGGATATAGATAGAGAACTAGCAGTCAAAGGACAAGTCGATGCTAGTTTTCAGACATATCCGGATGACTTCCAAATTCAGTCAGGATATATTTTGTGTTGAGTGGTGGCGCTTTCAGCTGGATAAGCTTTAAGCAAGCCAAAATTGCCAACTCTACAGCGGATGCTAAGTATATAGCTGCAACAAAAGCAGCTAAAGAGGCCGTATGGATTAGAAGCTTTCTGATCGGATTAGATGCAACGCCGCGAGCGTCTGATCCGATAAGCTTGTTATGGGACAACATAGGTGTCGTAGCTATTGCTCAAGAGCCCAGATTCCACAATAGATCCAAACACATACTCAGCAGGCTTCACCTCGTGAGAGTTATCAAATATAGAGGTGATGTGGAGATTAAACACTATTCGACTGATGATAATATGGCTGATCCCTTGACAAAGGCTCAGCCGCAGCCTAGGCATGAGAAACATGCAGGGTCTATGGGAGTAGATCAGCACTTAAATTGGAACCAGGGGCAAGTGGGAGATTGTTAGAGTTATGCCCCAGTCCAATATAAAAGTGATTTACAGATGTAATGTTTTATCATCTTTCCGAATAAATAAATCGGCATATATTACTAATGTGTTGTAGTAATATATCGAATGTAATTTCATCTATGTCATTATGTGTATAACCACTAATAGTAGAACTATGGATCAGAAAGAATTACATTTGATGAGTCCCTGATCAGCTAAGCTTCTTTATGAAGCGATCAGTATGAGACTAACTCCTTGTGATCATGCTCTACTGATCATGGCAAAGTGCGTGTCGGAGTTATATCATAGATACCATCAGGTCGATGATATCGGACAACCCGATTGTGAGTATGCTGCATAGATCCAGTCATGAGATACTCACATATCGTAACTTGTCATTATATCCTAAGACCAAGGAGTCTTTGTGTACACTATGTAACGAATACCTAAGTTTGACCTGGTCTAACGTTATCTGTAAGAGGGTAACTATAACGGCTTCAATTGGCTTTGGCATTTATTGCACAAGTGAACTCGAAAGGCGTTTGAGAGATTTATCACTCATACTTCGGTATGAGAAAAATATCCGTTTAGGCCACTTGATGAGTATGACTGAAGAAAGAGCACGGCCGTGCAGGTGATACCTTAGTATCAGTTTTCAGTCATCTCAGATATCAACAAACAGTGATTGATAAATTAGGATGACCATTCTATGCCTATTGATCAATCTGGATATCGATTTGATAAAAGGACAGTGACATGTACGATAACAGGTTAAGTCGAATAATTGATAATCACGAACATTGGATAATCATAATGTCTTGCTAGAGGCCACTTATGATGGAAAGGGTAAAATAGTAATTTTACCAGTCTGGCAATTATTCGTGAGCCTAGAGGGTCACACGCATTAAGCACGATACATGACAAAAATTATGGATGAAAATTGAGAACGATTCAGTAGTTTTCTGGCCTAAGGTTTTAACCAGGCGGTTGAAGAAATCAATTCGAGGAAATTGAGCCGTTTTGGCTAAACCGAAATTAGAACTCAAGTTAATGGGTTTAATTTGGGTTTTAGTTAAACGGGCTTAAAGCCCATTTAGGGATTTAAGTTATGAATGGGAACAAATGCAAATAAGAGTTTATGAAGGATAGATATGCAATTTTAATTTGAAATTCAATTTTAATTTTCAAATTAAAATCACATAATATCTTCCATTATCTTCTCTAATTTTCAGCAACTAATTCCATCATTCTCTCTCCCTCTATGCTGAATTCTCTCTCCCCTCTCATCCTCCATTGTTGTAAAGCTTCTCTCAAAATTCATAGCAAAAAATTTGAGTGAAAACCTTCATCGGTTGTGGTGCTTGTGTGGACCTAATAGAAAAACACTAACCTTGTGTTTTCATCGATTAGAAGAGGTAATTTTCAGATTCAAAAAATATATGTATAACATGTTGAATTTACATTAAGATCATATCTTGCATCGATCACCACGGTTACATAACGTCCGCTGCATGATATTTATCGATTGGAACCCGTGGTGATCTCTTTCAAAGGCTTAGTTAAGCCTTATATTTGGTGTGTAAGGGGTACACACCATTGTCGAGTTTAACTAAGTTTGGGGTGTAGTAATACCCTAAGTGTGGTGTGTGTCCCACACACCACCATTGAGTCTTGTCTTTGTAGTCTTTGTGTGTTTTTGTGCAGGTGATATATGTTCATTTCATCAATAAGAGAGCAAAAAGCAAGACAAGAGAGGAGAGTCACGGGAGTGTTTGGGGCAAGACTAGGCCCCACCCATCCTCCTTTTGTCAATAAAGGAAGCCTATTCTCTCTCTCCATTTCATTGTTCTAGTTTTCTCACAATTCCAAGGAACTCTCTCGAAGTTGTTTTGTTCCTTTCAAGATGAACCAGTGGGAGTACGCACTGAACGCTCCACCTTCGTCAGATGACGATGAGGTTAATTCGCCACCTCCAAGGTGGCCGGTAAACTCTCCCGACCCCGAAGGAAGTGCTACCCCACCGGAAGATCCTATGATCCATATTGAAAGCCGTCTTTCAGAGATCATAGTGGACGTAATGACAGTCCGTGAAGAAATTAAAGATTTCAAAGAGGATATGCAAGCTCGGTTGGCCGATATCATGGAGAAGATTAGCAACCTGACCGAGCTAGTGCATAGAAGGAATCAAAGGCCGCCCACGGCCCGTTAAGAAGAGGAAAGGTAACATTAATCACTTGTACAAATGTGTTTAGTTTCGATTTGTTGAGTCTTAGAGTAAATCGACCCCGAGTGTGGGGTTAAGTGTGGTGTGTGTCTCACACACCACAATTGAGTCTTTTAACAAGTTTCCATTCAAGTATAAACGCAGGTAACATGGTTCGAATGTTCGGTGTTGGAAGAAGGAAAAAAATGGAAGAAGGCAAAAATTTGGGCAGAGCCACGATCGTGCCTCAGGAGGCACGATCGTGGGCTGGGAAAAATTTTGAGGCACGATCGTGCCCCCCTGGGACGACCGTGCCTGAATTTAATCGATTTAATCACAACTTAGCGTGTGCTCCCACGATCTGGGTCACGATCGTGGCTTATTGGGCACGATCGCCCCCTTGCCAGTCACGATCGTGCCCCCTCTTGAAGATTAAATCGAGCATTTTATTCCAACTTACAGTGGGCTCCCGCCATTTCAGTCACGACGGAGACACGATCGTCACCCACAGATAGCCACGATCGCCCCCTGGAGAGTCACGATCGTGGCTTTCGAGGCAAAATCCCGAGGCGATTTGAAAATATCTTACCTGCCACGAATCACGATCGTGCCCTCCGAGAGCACGATCGCCCCCATGACCAAGTCACGATCGTGCCGATTCCAGCACACGATCGTGACCCAGACTGAGGCACCATCGTGCCATACCAGTCACGATTGTGAACTTCCACGGATTCAAAAAACTATAAAAGGAGTTCACTCATATTTTCAAGAGGAGGAAGAAAAGAAGAGAGAGAAACGAGACCAAAGCTTTTTCAGCATTTCTTGAATTGTTCTTGAGCGTTCTTCATGATTTCTCAAGTGTTCTTCACCTTCCTCGACACCAAGGCCAACAAAAGTTCTACCGTTCTTCATCAAACTTGAAGAAGCACCTTGCTCGGGCATCCAATAGCATTTCTATCCATTTTCTTTATTTCCTTTATGTTGTTCATGTGTATTCTTGCTTCTACCATGATGTTGCTAAACTTGAGCACCATGGTTGAGGGCTAAATCCCTTAGCCATGGGTGCTAGACAATATGAAATGTGATTATAAAGTTTGTTGAGATTTGATTTATTGAATGATGAATATGTTGTGTGGATTGTTGTTTTAATGCATGTGTTGTTTAATTGACGTTTTACAATATGTGTTTGAGGTGTTCTATCCGATACCGAAAGGGAAGGAATAGAACCCGGACCTAGCATCCACCGAGGGTTGTAGGCTCAAGATCGTGTCTTGGCACCTTTTAATAACCCTTAGCCTATAATTGTCGATTGTATGCGATCTCGAGTCATTCTCAATACCGAAAGGGCACGAGGAGACTCGGGATTAGGCTAACCTCATTACCGAAAGGCGAGGTCGGCACTTAAGACATAGGCTCAACAAACCTTTCATTCAATAGATTGTATATTTCTCGAACTTGTTCACTTGATGATTGTCTAGCACCCTAGGCGTTTTAATCCATCTGTTATCACTATCGCAATCTGTTAACTGTGTCATAATTTACAAACACGTTCGTTGATTAATAGTAGACCCCATATTAATCCCTGTGGACCGACTCGATATCTTACCGGATCTTATAAATATTATTACTTGCGACCCGTGTGCACTTGCACGTGGAAACCATTGTGCGACGTTATCGCGTCACATTTTGGCCCAACAGTGATGAATTAGTTCTAGGGTGATGCTTGAGTTGTGTGGTTATTCTTGCTTTAATCCATGTTTTCTAGGTAAGCCACATAAAATGTATGCTAGGGTTCTTGGACTTAGGCAACATTAAGTGTGAGGGGCTCAAAACTGAGTTTTGACACCCCGACCTAACACTTAACCCACTTAGTACGCATGTTTAGAGGCTACGTCGATCTCGAGAGAGACGGATAGTCCCTGATCTAGGAACCTCCGAGTGCTAGGGGTTCGATGCCGAGCGGAGATACCCCGAAGTGGCACTTGGCCAATTATTGTCGAGCAATTGCAATCTCGAGTAACTTCGAACCTGAGAGGGCAAGGAGTGACTCGGGATTAGGAAAACTCCAATGCCGAGAGGCGGGGTTGTCAATTAAGACATAGGTCAATCTCTTTATCACCTAATGAAATATGAATTCATTGTAGTAATTCACTGTTTGCATGTCTAGCACCCTAGGCGCTTTCCACTAATTGTCAATCACAAAATCATTTGCTTGCTTGTTTCTGTTAAATAGAAAATACCAAATATAGTAGTAATCTCGAGATCCTTTGACACAAACACACAATTGACCTAAGACCCGCATTAGTCCCTGTGGAACGACCTAGTAGCTTATCGGTCTTATAAATATATTACTTGTGAACCGTGTGCACTTGCACGTGGTAACCATTGTGCGACGTTTGTGTGTCTCATATTTTCCCAACAACTTCTTCTCCGACGGTGTGGGTTTGGGCAGTTTGTTGATCATGGGCTTCAGATCCTTGAAATCTTTACTCAATTATGTTGTTACGTTTAAGTTGGTTGTAATTTTTAGTACGAAGAAAGATGTCGGTCATCATGTCGCAACTTTTGGTAAGACATGTTTCGAGTGTATTTTTGGTAAGTTTCCCTATTATATTCTTTGATTTATAGAATCGTGTTGATGATATATTCTATCAAAAAGAAACATATATGTGATATATTCTCGGTACATATGAGTTAGGAAACTCAATATACGTCCTGATTCGTCTTGGAATGACAAGATACTTCTCGAGGGAAAAGGAAACCCTAGTGGTGCTGCAAGACGACTTGTGCAACTGCTATAAAATCCAAATGGCTTCCCCCTTAGTATTTTGAGGCTCTTCGTGCACAAATTATTCAGAGCTCCTAAGCGTGTTTGATTAGCGTGTTGGGAGGTTGTATGCTTTGTTAAGAACCGTGTGCACGATAAACATTATTTGAGGAGAATTGTGTGTTTGATCCATTAGGGTGTTGTGTGCATGATTGAAGATTCACGAAGATTGTCGAAGACGATGAGGAACTAAGCATCTGAGTGTGCTCGAAGGGTGGAATTTAGAGGGGTCTCAAAGACAGAGGGAGTCTCTGGTCGAGGTGTGAAATAATAGTAGCTTAGGACAATGATTTGTGTGATAACCAGTTGATGCTTGAAGTTGTACTATTGATTACCGTATAGTGAAAACCTTTCTACTGATAGAGCGCCCCCAGATGTAGGTGGTGTTGCACCGAACTGGGTAAGCATATTGTGTGTCTTCTATTTTCTGTTTACTTGTGTTTTGTCTATTATCTGTGATTGAGCAAGTTGTCGAACATAAAGTCACAACATCGTGTGAGACATCTTGCTCTTGTGAGTAACCAGTAATTTCAATTGGTATCAGAGGGGGCGCCTAATCTTATAGGTGATTTCCTGAGGAGGTTAGTCTGATATTAGACATGGATAATGCAAGAGAATGGGGTTCAATTAATCGTCCCCCCCCCCCCCCCCCCCCCCCCCGTGCTTGATGAGACTAATTATGGCTACTAGAAAGCCCGCATGAGCGGCTTCGAAAAATCACTTGACAGCAAAACCTGGAAGGTTGTAATCCATGATTGGGAAGCTCCTCAAGCTCTTGATGCACAAGGGAATGAAATTGGCCTCAAAACCGAAAAGGATTGGAGTCCATCAGAAGATGAGGTAGCTCAGAGTAACTCTCGTGCACTTAATGCTATATTTAACGGAGTTGATAAAAAAAATTCAGTCTGATCAACACATGCACAAGGGCTAAAAAAGCATGGGCAATCCTTGTTGTAGCCTATGAAGGAACCACCCAAGTTCGTGAACTAAACCTCCAATATCTCACCCCAAACTTCGAAGCACTCACCATGAATGAAGATGAGACCATTGCTGACTTTAATGTACGCATCCAAGACCTTGCAAATGAGTCCTAGTCACTTGGCAAACCAATGACAGACGAAGATCTGGTCAGGAAAACCTTGAGAGCACTAAGTCCAAGATTTAAAATGAAGATCACTACCATAGAGGATGTTCATGATCTTAAAACCCTAAAGTTTGATGAACTTATGGGATCTCTCATGACATTCGAGCTCTCTATTCCAACGGTGGAAAAGAGACACAAAGGGATAGCTCTCAAAAGTTTGACTCATGGTCTAAAAGAGCAGGTATACTTTGAATCCGATGATGAAATTGATGATACAATTGCTATGATGGTTAGAAACTGTAGCATGATCATGAAAAGATTCAACCAAATGACTAGGAAAAATGTGCCATAAGATGTCAAAGACAACTTTCAGCAATGATTTCAGAAGAATGGAAACGCTCACAGAAGCGGCAGAAGTGATGAATGCTATGGAGATGGAAAAGGTATTCATCGTCATGAGTGTGAAGGCTTTAGGAATATTCATAAGGAGTGTCTCAACTTCCTGAAAATACATAAAAGGGGGTTCACTGCCACACCATCTGATAAGGAAGAAAAAGGCAGCGACTCCGAACAGATAAGTAACTTTGTTGCCTTTTCAGGCACTACTCCTTGTCATAATCTTATTATATACTAAATGGGTTGAAGAGTCTCGGGTCTTTGACAAGCAGAGTGCACTTATTCTCTCTCTTACTAAAGACAAGACAAGACTTTTAGAGACTATTGTTGATTTAAAATGTGAAATTATTCGTCTAAATGGGGAGCTTGATCACATGACAAAAAATTTTAGAATGTTGAACTCTAGCACTGACACCCTGGACAAAATTCTAACCATTGGGAAGCCTTCCAAGAACATGAAGGGGCTTGGCTATAACCAAGATGTTACTACGTCTCAGACTATCTTTGTTGCCCAAAAATCACTCGACCAGATACTCCTCAACATGTCTCAGACATCTGGAAATAGCAAATCTCATAATCACATCAGCATAACCCTTGTGGACGAACTAAGTCATTGAATAATCGACCACGTTGGGTCTATCATTATTGTGGACAAAGAGGTCACATACGACCTTTCTGCTATCACCGTATAGGAGGAATCTCTGTCAGCGCAAATCCACCCACATGCATCCACAACCTCATCACAAACCCCCTCCTCGTAAGGAATGGAGAGTGAAAAATATATCCTATCATGCCAGTATTGCATACACTACTCTGAGTGCCTCCACTGGAAATGATTGGTACTTTGATAGTGGGTGTTCTCGTCACATAACTGGTGATCGTGACTTTTTTACTAACATAAGGCCCTACTCAAAGTGTTATGTTACTTTCGGTGACGGAGTAAAAACGAAAATTATGGGTAAAGGTCATCTAAACTTTCCTGGTCTATCTTGCTTAACAGAGTCTTTATTAGTAGAAGGTCTTACTGCCAAACTTATCAGCATCAGTTAATTATGTGACCTAGACTTACTTGTAAATGTTACTCGTGATAAGTGTGTAGTCATCAATGAGAAACAGGATGAGCTCATGCAAGGAGTCCGATCACATGCCAATTGCTACATGTGGTCTCCAGTCGCACCCACTCAGGCTACCAAATGCCTTTTATCCAAAGAGGATGAGACCAAGGTTTGGCATCAAAAACTTGATCATTTGATTCTAAAAAGCATGCAGAAAATTGTGTCTGAAAAGGCTGTAGTCGGTGTCCCTGTTGCGGGTCCGATGTGACCTTGCAATTACACTTCTGTCCCGCAATTGAGCACCGAATTGTCCTCGTTTCGGCTTTCAAGAGCCATTATTTTGTAATTTTTTATCTTTGGTGGAATTTTGACATTTTGTAGGTGGAAGGCACAATTGGAGTATAATTGGAGCTGAAACTCGGTTAAGAAAATTCTGCACAATAGCTGAAACTTCCCGATAGTGTAGAGTTCTCATCCGACGTCCGATTTGGGCCCATAATGTGTCGATTTGAATGGATTGTGAAGATCTAACACATTGATGAGGTTTTAAAGGAGTCACGATCGTGCCTAGGTGAGGCACGATCGTGCCTTAATGAATATTTTTGGCCGAATTTTGCTCGAAAATGTCGTAGCGATGCACGATTTGGGTCACAATCGTCACCATAAGAGGCACGATCGTGACTCCATAGGCAAGATCGTGCCTAAGCACCAGAACAACAATTTAAAGTGTGAAAACCCTCATTTTTCAGGAACCAACTCCCACATTTCAGCCACACACTTAGTTCGGAGAGGGTTTTCGACCTACCAAGGGTTTCTAGAGGAAAAAGGCTCCAAGAACCTCCCTTGGAGCCCATTTATGGTGCTCCAAGGAAGGGTTTCCACCACCACCACCATGTGAAGAAGAAGAGGATGCAAGAAGGAGCTAGATTGGAGAGTTTTGAGCTTCCCAACACCCATGTCTTTGGGTTTGGGTTTGTAATTCTCTTTCCATTTCTTGAATCTAGTTTATTCTTGTGTTGCTACGTTTAATTGTTGGCATAATTTTTAGCGCAAAAGTAAGAAGTCGTGCAACAAGTTACATGACTTGCGGAACGACTTGTTACAATACAGATTAGGAAAGAACTGAAAACTTTTCTATTTCGACGAAGCTTGGAGCGAAAGAAGGAAGGAAGTTCCCATGTCGCCCCGGACAATGATTCAGGGCTTAATGAAAATCCAGAAGCTATTCCAGAAGTCACTCGACCTATAGAGGAACTTGTTAATATCGAAGACACAGTCGACACTGAAACCATGGAGAAAGAAGAAGCTGTGCCCAAAAGGGCTGAGAGAAGGAAGCTACCAACAAGGAGGTTGGTCGATGAAGAAGAAGAACCTCAAATACCAAGGAGATTAACCCCAAAGAGGAAAACCACAGAGAAAGGAGGAGCATCTGCTTCTAAATAGCCGAAGAAGTCTAGAAGGAAGTCACTAACTTCTGTAGCAACATCTGCTCTAGAAGAAGAGGAATCTGAAGAAGAAGACACCCAGATTGTGCTACCACGAGTCAAAAAGGCAATGGGAGGACAGAAACTCCCCAAGTATGTGCCTAAAGCCCCTACGGATAATGTCTCCTTCCACTCTGTAGACAACGCGGTTAAGTGGCAGTATGTATACCAGCGCAAGATCTATCTAGAAAGAGAGCTTTCCACAGAGGCGCAGGGGATAAACTCGATCGTAGAACTTCTCCGAAGAGCAAGCCTGACCAACACGGTCATAAATATTGGGCCATTCTACCCAGCATTGGTCAAAGAATTTATTGTCAACCTTTCAAGCGAGTTTGATGATCCAGAAGACGCTGAATACAGAAAGGTGTTCGTTCGGGGAGAATGCTTCGGAATATCTGCCTCAACCATCAATGGCTATCTCAGCAGAGAAGACCCAGAAGTCACTCCAGAAGTCCCGCACTTGAACAAAGTAGCGGTTGAGATCACTAGAGGAGGAAAGAAGGTCTAGCTCGTCAAAGACACAATTGCGGCTACTGACCTCACTGCCAAGTACTCAATTCTCTACCGCATTGGCTTGGCAAATTGGGCACCTTCTACGCACGGGTCAAGCATCAAAACCGAATTGGCTAAACTCATATACCAAATAGGTTTCCTTCATTGATCACCGGTCTCCTTCTCCAACAATGTCCTCACATTGTTCGAGAATCGGATATTCCGGGTAAGAAGCCACTGTCCCTTGCTATCAGCCTCAAGAATTTCGAAGGGAAGCAGTTGAAGGACCTCGGACTCCCCATGGCCAAAGCATCAGGAGCTGGTTCAAGCTCTCGACCCTCAGGACCAATTGGCACTAGGATGGAGGAAGAATTGGTGGAAATGATCGATGATCTGGAGAAGTCAATTGCGATGCTATCAACCCACAAAGTCGCCTGTGAAGCTCTTCTCAATGACCTCCGCTCTGCTCCTACTGCTGAAGATGATGTTGATGACTCCAACTCATTTTAAGTAATTCTCTGAATTTACTCTGATAACTTTGTTTCAAACACACTTAAATCCTCGAGGTATGTCCGAGTTACTTTTCCGCACACTATGACTTTTTATTTTTGGATATTTGCTCATGTTTGAGCTGGATTTTGCTCATGTTTGAGCTGTTTATTTTGCTCATGGTGTGAGCTGGTTTTTACCCTGCTGTTTAGTCGAATTTCATTGTATGATTACCTTTGGAAATATTGTTAGACAAACAGGGGGAGATAAAAAGGATACGCCAGAAGTTACGCTAGGAGTTACGCCAGAAGTTGTGCATAGAAGTCGCCGCTCCAGAAGTTAAACCAGAAGCCGCTCCAAAAGATAAACCAGAAGCCACACAAGAAGCCGCATCAGAAGTCACATAACTTGCTGTGTTCGTAACTGCCTCAAGGTGATGATGTGCCTGAAATGTGTTTTAAGTCACATCACTTGCTGTGCGTAACTGCCACAAGATAAATCACTTGCTGTCCGTGACTGCCACAAGATGACGATGGGCTTAAAAAGGTGTTTTCCTAAAAAATTGCCAAAGGGGGAGATTGTTGCTACGTTTAATTGTTGGCATAATTTTTTAGCGCAAAAGTAAGAAGTCGTGCAACAAGTTACATGACTTGTGAAACGACTTGTTACAATACAGATTAGGAAAGAACTGAAAGTTTCATCACTTGCTAACAAAGTATCTCTTCCTCGAATATTCTGCTCATGTTGACTCAACTGTGCTTCTACAATTCCAGATTCTGCATCTGCATCTGGTTCAACATAATCATCATAAATCGGGGTTGATAGCCAATCTATAAACTCCTCTGGTTTAAGATTGCTATTGAATTGTGAAATTTCTACCTTGAAACCCTGTTCCCACCGTTGGTTAGGGCGTTCGGGTGAACGATTCCGGTAACCGGCGAAAGGACGCAATTCATCCATTCGTCGTGTCAATAATTCAACCTTCCGCCTCAAATCGTCGTTCTCACGTCGAAATTCAGCGTTTTCACGTCGGAACTCAGCTTGATCATCATCAGCACCTTGGGGAGCGGCTCACTGTTGTCTATAGAGCGGCATACCTCAGGATCAACCAGGCTTTGATACCAACTGATGCAGCGTACGTGGCTAGGAGAAATTCTTTATCAAAATTCGTTGATTCTTGCGAATACCGAAGGTGATAGATTTGAGGGAAACCTCGATTTTTTTTATTAACTTCAAAACTAACTAACAAAGACCGCACAAGAGTGCTTAAATAATGAAACACAAATTGAAAAAAAGGAAAACCCTAATTCGCGAGAAAGGAAAAAAGGCTAAAAAGGAAAAAAAGGAAAAGAAAAGAAACAAATATTAAAAATCGTAAAAACTGCCTGAAACTTAATAATCTGCGATTTTGACCCTCAAGATGACCTCGGATGGCCGAAATTTACCATACTTCATGGCATATCCATGAGTTGTGCTCAGAACGCCGTTTTCGCCCAGAAAACACTAGTCCTTTGTCGAAATCCGACACTTTCGCGATAACTCCAGGTGTTCTACATTCTGCATACCGGCTTCTTCGACCGCACTGCATCATTCTCTCCTGGATGGAGAAGATTCGACCTCGAATCTGGATCCGCACCATCCTGCTCAGAAGAAAAATCACCCCGGGATCCCATATCTTTGTAGCACCTCCTACCAAATTTTCAGATGTACTCAGTACTCTCACCTTGGGGAGCGGCTCACTGTTGTCTATAGGGCGGCATACCTCAGGATCAACCAGGCTCTGATACCAACTGATGCAGCGTACGTGGCTAGGAAAAATTCTTTATCAAAATTCGTTGATTCTTGCGAATACCGAAGGTGATAGATTTGAGGGAAACCTCGATTTTTTTTATTAACTTCAAAACTAACTAACAAAGACCGCACAAGACTGCTTAAATAATGAAACACAAATTGAAAAAAAGGAAAACCCTGATTCGCTAGAAAGGAAAAAAGGCTAAAAAGGAAAAAAAAGGAAAAGAAAGGAAACAAATATTAAAAATCGTAAAAACTGCCTGAAACTTAATAATCTGCGATTTTGACCCTCAAGATGACCTCGGATGGCCGAAATTTACCATACTTCATGGCATATCCATGAGTTGTGCTCAGAACGCCGTTTCCGCCCAGAAAACACTAGTCCTTTGTCGAAATCTGACACTTTCGCGATAACTCCAGGTGTTCTACATTCTGCATACCGGCTTCTTCGACCGCACTGCATCACTTTCCTATTTCGACGAAGCTTGGAGCGAAAGAAGAAAGACACCACGAAGACTTGGAGCGCAAGAGAGTGACGTCGACAAGTCAAACGACTTCCAGCTGCTAGTAACACGTCAGCAACGGCAACTCTACTTGCCTGATTTATTCAGGAAGTCAGAACAGGCAAGACGACTTCCAGCTGTCATGGAAGGCGGCAACAACTTGCCTGACTTTCCTGTTCCTGGTCCGAGGAGGATTAGGAATGTGAGCTGCTATAAAAAGCCCTTGGCTTCCCATTAGCAGATGATCCGTTCTTGTTCTAAATTGCAAGATTTCTCAGAGCTCTTAATCGTGCATCATCGGCGTGTTGAGAGTCTGATTAAGATTCGCTAGAACGGACTTTGCTCCGGTCAAACATAAAGTCGTGAAGACTAAGTGTTTGGATCGGTTAGGGTTTTTGTTTGTGATTGAAGATTCACAACTCCGTCCAAGAAGACAACGACACCGAGCATAGGCTTGCTCGAATGGTGGAATTGAGAGGATCTCAAAGACAGGGGGAGAGGCCCTTGGTCGAGGTTGTTCACGGTGAGATCTATAGTAGCTTAGGACAATAGCTTGTGTGATAGCTAGTTGGTGCTTGAAGTTGTACTATTTACTACCTTATAGTGAAAACCTTTCCACTGGCAAAGTGTCCCCAGACGTAGGTGCGGAGTCACCGAACTGGGTAATCATCTCTGGTGTCGTTATTATTATTTGTTTGTTATTTAGCTCACGGTTTACTCAAGAAGTCGATACACAAGTTACGACTTTGTGTTCGACTTCTCGACTCGGCTACGTTTCAGAATTTCATCTTGTATATGAATGCTTGAGCACCATGATTTGGGGCTAAAATCCCTAGGTCATGAGAGCTAGACCTTGTATGGATTGATTTATTGTTATTTGAGGTATTAGTTTTAGGATGATGATGGTTATGTGTGGGTTTACCTTGCTTTAATCCATGTATGTTTTGTGGGCCGCGTAAAATGTATGCTTAGGGCTTACCCGGGCTCGAGAGGGAGACGGTGTTCCATAGACCTAGGTGTCATTAAGTGTGAGGGGCTCAAAACCGGGTTTTGACACCCCGACGTAACACTTAGCCTAACTTAATATGCGTGTTTAGGGGATAGGCCGATCTCGAGAGAGACGAATAGTCCCGGATCTAGGAACCACCGAAGGTTGGAGGCTCAAGGTCGGGTCTTGACACCTCGAATCAACCCTTAGCCTAAGATTGTCGGGCGAATGCGGTTCCGAGTTGGTTCGATACCCGAGAGGGCAAGAGTTGACTTGGAATTAGGCCAGTCTCAATGCCAAGAGGCGAGGTTGGTAATTATGACATAGGTTCATTTCCTAATCGCCGTTGTGTTGAATGATTGTGTTGTGTGTTTGCCTCAATTTAATATTTGCATCGTGATTAGCACCGCGTAGAAAGCATGTGTAGGCGATTAAGTCGAGCTCGAGAGAGACGGATAGTCGCGGACCTAGGCATCACAAAGTGCTAGGGGTTCGAAGCCGTGCCTAGACGCCCCGGATTAGCACTTATCCTAATATTGTCGGACCAATGCGGTCCCGAGATTGATACGAACTCGAGAGAGCAAGTGTCATTCGGGGATTAGGCCGTTTTCAATGCCGAGAAGCGAGAATGGTATCCAAGACATAGGTTAAATATAGACATCAACCAATTGAACTAGTATTTCGATATCGTGAGTCAAGATCATGCATGTTTAGCACCTTCGGTGCTCGAATCCTCAACTTCTAACTAACCATCTACCATCCGCCTCCCCCATTTACCTCTCTTTCTTCTAGAATAGCGTAGTTAATATTGGATTAGTGGTAGTTTAAATTTCCTTTCGTTTTGCATTTACTTTATCGAGTCGTGTCGGGAAAGAGAGCACGGAATGTCCAATAGAGAGACCCCATTTTGGTCCCTGTGGATTCGACCCGGACTTAGCCCGGAATATAAATGTACTTGTTCGACTGCGTTTTGTTGCGCGTGTGGGGAAAGGCGTGAGGCGAAGAGCACCCGCTCTAGAAGGGTGCGCCGCCCGAGACACATTTACCCCCAACAGTCCCTGACCTAAAATATGTTGAAGGAAGAGTTTGTGGAGAATGTCACTCACAAACAAGTCAAGAAGTCGCACAAGATGGTGCAACATCTTACCACAACGAGAGTCCTAGAACTTCTTCACGTTGACCTAATGGGGTCAATGTAGTTCAAAAGCCTCGGCCAGAAAGAAATATGTGTTTGAGTGTGTCAATGACTTCTCCAGGTATATTTGGGTTGATTTTATACGGGAAAAATCTGACACTTTTTTTGTTTTTGAAGCCCTATGCAAGACAGCTCAAAAGGAAAAAGGGGACAAATTTGGGAAAATAGTCAAGCTCCGAAGTAATCATGGGATGGAGTGTTAGAATATTAGTTTTGCTAAATTTTGTAATGGTGAGGGAATAGCACGTGACTTCTCTGTCCCTATTACACCCCCAACAAAATGAGATTGTGAAAAGAAATATTTTGACTTTTCAGAAGATGGCTAGGGTAATGATGTTGGCTAATGACCTTCCTATTCGCTTCTGGATAGTAGCTCTCAACACAGCTTGCCATATTCATAATAGAGTTACTATTCATCCAGGTATTTCTATCACTCTTTATGAAATATGGAGGGGGACAAAGCCAAGTGTTAAGTATTTTCAAGTCTTTGTCTTTGGCTCGATATGTTACATTAAGTATGTTCATGTCTTTGTCCTTGCCTCGACATGTTACATACGACATGTTACATACTGGCTGATAGAGAACCTAGGCGTAATGATGACATATTACATAATGTCAAGATTGATCCCAAAAGAGATGAAGGTACATGTGACATATCAGGTGCATACTCTGAAAACACAAATGACATGAAGGATGTCAGTGACAAGGTGAACAACAGTGTTCCAGATCAAAAGCCTTTCTCTATCTTAGGTAAACAAATTAATTCTAGACGAATTCAGACAAATCACCTATATCATGAAGTAATTGGTGACATGAGTGAAGGAATTCACACTCGACTAAAGACTCCTGTCAACTATCGAGAGATGATCGGTAATCTATGCTTTATGATCAAGATCGAACCCAAAAATGTGCAGGAGGCCATTAATGATGAATATTGAGTCAGTGTTATGCGAGAAGAACTTGGTCAGTTTAAAAGGAATGCAGTTTGGGAGCTAGTCCCCAAACCAAAAAATGTCTACGAGTTCAAAAAAGCTCTTTATGGCCTTAATCAGGCACCCCGAGCATGGTATGAGAGGCTAACTTTGTTTCTTGTGCAGTATAGTTATGTCTGGGGTAGAGTTGATAAAACATTATTCATCAAAAACCAGAAGGGTGATCCTATGATTGCACAAATATATGTTAATGGCATATTATTTGGAGGAATGTCAGACAAGATGGTGGAACATTTTGTGCGACAGATGCAGTCTGAGCTTGAGATGAGCATGATTGGTGAGTTTAACTTTTTCTTGGGACTTTAGATTAAGCAAATGAGTTATAGCTGAAAGGAATATGCCCTACGTCAATCACATTTACACATAAATGTTACATCATCTACTAGCAATAAATCATCACCTTTATTATTGAAATTATGTTAGGTAGCAGGGATAAGATGTCGAACCTAATGTCGTAACGTTTGGTTTGACAACTTGTTCAATCACAGTTTATGGACAGTAAATAGTAAAGTGGTACACATAAGACACAATATGCTTACCCATTTCGGTGACTCCGCACCTACGTTTGGGGCACTCTGCCAGTGGAAAGGTTTTCACTATTCAGTAGTCAATAGTACACCTTCAAGCATCAACTAGCTATCACACAAGCTATTTTCCTAAACTACTAGAGATCTCACCGTGAACAACCTCGACCAGGGACTCCCCCTGTCTTTGAGAACGTCTCAATTCCACCCTTCGAGCAAGCCTATGTTCGGTTGCGTTGTTTTCGTCAGTCTTCTTCGTGAGTCTTCAATCACGAACAAAACCCAATAGACTACACACTCAAATCTCCTCGACTTGATGTATGTAATCAAAAAGAGTCCTCTTTAAATAGATCAGCCTCTCAATCCGCTAGTCTTACACGGTTAAGAGCTCTGAGAATTTAGCACAGAGAAATGACTGAGTTGCTAAGGGGGTAGCGCCTGCTTTTATAGCAACTCATATTGCCTAATCGGATTCCTATTCCGATTAGAAAATCCCTTGCTGCCTTGCGTTTCTGGCAAGTGACAAGTTGGCGTTGCCGCCTTTATTAAATCTTGCTTGCGTGTCTTTCTTCCAGCTGGACCTTGCCTCAGACTCCAGATCGATGTTCTTCACGATCGACGAGCTCGATGAACACGATTGAGAAGGAAACAACAATCCGCCGCATTCGTCACTGTTTGGTGGCGTCACCGCCGAGCCTCCGTCATCTGGCAATTCGTCGCGCATATCTGGCAACTACTTCTGCTTCAACAAACTCAACTCTCCATACCCACCATCACCTCATACCTCCCACTTAACAAAACCCAACAAATCAGCAAAAAATTGAACCCCATATTGATTACCCAGGCAAAAAATCAACAACAACAACAAACTCATCCTTCGTCCCCACGATCTTCTTCACCGCCGATGAAAAATACCTATTAGCTTTCCCTTGTCTCATCCACTGATTATGTGCCTGACCGATCTTCTTCACCGCCGATTTTGGAGATATGATCGTGTTGGTCTTCAACTTTGACTCTTGGCTTTTAGTTCATCCCCAATGCCACCAATAGGGTCAAAACCGTCCATTCGCATAGACATAACTCTGAAATGGACGGAAGTAAACGGTGAAAATTGAAGTGACACAAATACACAAATTAGGGGGGTGGCGGTGAGACAATTAATTTTAAGGGGTATTATGTGAGATTTGAGCAATTTTAAGGGGTGCTCCATGGAATTATCCCTTCCCTACATCCTAAAACATCATGTCAATTTTTTTAATAGTTCAATGTATAATATAATAGTCCGTCCGATGATGTAAAAGAGGTTGCTAGTGGTGTTTCTTGTATAAACAAGCATGCTACTACCAGTACCACTGGGGGTGTTAAAAAAAAAACCGACCGACCCGAACTAAAAAATGGTCGGTTTTGGTCTAGTCGGTTTCAATGAAAACCGACCAGAATATCAATTCGGTTTTGGTTCGGATTTTTAGAACGACCAAAAACTGAACCGATCGACACCCACCAAAACGTTGCGTTTCACTCTTCTTCAGTCTTCACACTCACTGTCACACACACAACTCGAGAGACGAGAGGCGAGAGAGAGACGAGAGGCGAGAGGCGAGGGCTCCGATTCCGTCCAAAGAGAGAGGCAGAGAGCTTCGATTTTGACGATTCAGGAAGAGAGAGCTCTGATTCTTCCTCAACTAGTTTCGATTCGGCCGAATCTTGACTCGCAGAAAGGTATGGACTCAAACTGACTCAATTAGGGTTCTGATTTTGAAGCATGTGAAGAGTGAAGATGGTTTATTTTAATTATGAATTTGTTTGGTTTCGAATTAGCCAATTAGGGGTTTCGATTTGGAACCCTAATTTCTGGGTTCCTAATTTCGAACCCTAATTTTTGGGTTCCTAATTTCAAACCCTAATTTTTTGGTTCCTAATTTCGAACCCTAATTTCTGGGTTACTGACTTACACTTCATGGTTTTTCACTGGGCCTTTGATTAAATTTCTTAATCCTAATTTGTGAATTCTTAAATTAGGGTTTTTGAACCCTAATTTAATTTGGTTTCAACCCTAATTTGTGGGTTCTTAAATTAGGGTTTTTGAACCCTAATTTAATTTGTTTCTGCATGTCTGAATGTACTGACTACTCACTACTGAGTACTGAATTTTTTGTAATTATGTAAATGTAATGTTATCTGGTTCAATATAGGAGCCGTGAGCTAGTGACAGTGAGTACTGAGTACTTGATAGTGATGGATAAGAAGAGAAAACGATCTCTGTCCACCCCAGAGTTAAGGGTCACTTCCCCGATGATGACTACGTCAATTGTAGCAAAGGTAATTGAATTGTAAACTCTGAATTGTAATTTACTTCTTTATAATTTATAATTTGTAATTGGTAATTGTTGTTTATACTTTATAGGCAACTGATGCAAGTGCAATTGGGGACAACTTGGTTGACATTGTTGATGATGTTACTGCTCCTAGTCCTACAGCTACGGCTACGGCGACACTAGCGAGTGCCTCTGATGCAAAGCCAGAAGCTGATCCATCAGCTGGTGCTGCTGGGCCATCGAAGAAGAAGGGTAAGAAAACCTCAACATCAACAACTTCTACTCGTAAAGTTAGTAAGGCTTGAACTGTTTTTGAAAATATATATGATAGTGAGGGGGTCTTACTTCAAGCCAAGTGTAGGGATTGTGGCAAAACTTTTATGGCTCAATCTAAAGGAAATGGGACAACTAATCTGAACACTCATGAAAAAATGTCCAAACAATCCTGCTAAGAAGATAGTTGGTCCACAACAACAGCATTTGGTTCTAAAGGGTAGTGATAATAAGAATGTATCATCTTGGTACTTTCAACAAGATCTTGGTCAAAAACTAGTAACTGAAATGTTAATTCTAGATGAATTGCCCTTTAGTCATGTGAAGAAACGCGAATTCAGAAGATTAATCTGTGGTATATGCCCTATGTTCAAACTCTCTTCTAGAGTGACTTCAACTAGGGATGTTCACAAACTATATGAATCCGAAAAGGTAAGGTTGTATGCCTATTTTGGATCTACGTCTTCTAGGATATCCTTCACCACTGACACATGGACATCTACTCCCGGCATAAATTATATGACATTGACAGCTCATCTCATCGATGAGAAATGGGTGTTGCATAGATACATATTGAATTTTTGTCCTGTTACCAGTCACAAGGGAGAGGATATAGGATTAGGTGTTCAAGCATGTCTCCAAGCTTGGGGAATAGATAAAGTCATGGCAATTACGGTTGACAATGCAAGAGAAAATCATGTTGCAATTGCATTCCTTAGGCAAAGATTTCCAACTAATTGCTTGGGTGATAATTTCATGCACATAAGGTGCATAGCTCACATCCTGAATTTGGTAGTGAGTGATGGGATAACAAAGCTGAGACTCTCTATAGAAAGGATGAGATATGCAGTGAAATATTTTAAGATGTCTCCAGGTAGACGAGCTCGATTTAAGGCTTGTATTGCACAAGAGGGTATTGAAACCAAACAAGGTTTAGTTCAAGATGTCGCCACACGATGGAATTCTACATATCACATGCTTCATGCAGCATGTGCATTGGAGAAAGCATTTGAAAGGTATACTATGAAGGATCCAAGCCTAAGGATGGAGATGGAAATGAATCTCCGAAAAGATAAGAGTGGACCTTTAGGTTATCTTACTAATCGAGATTGGTATGAGCTAAATTTTTTTATGGATTTTTTGAAGAAGTTCAATGATTTGACCGAGAGAGTATCCCCTTCAAAGCATGTGACATCAAATATTCAATTGGAGATTGTTTATAGTATATTCCATAATATTCAAAAATGTCAAGCAAGTGATAATAGTGATATGCACAACATGGCTAATACAATGAAGGCGAAATTTAATAAATATTTCGGGAATATAGATAAGGTGAACATGTTCATGTATTTAGCACCACTATTTGATCCACGACACAAGATGGATTTTGTGGATATGATTGTTCGTGATATCTATACTCCTCCACAAGCCGAACTTTTCATGGCAAAAGTGAACGCAACTTTGAATGCGATGTTCACTGAATATGATACATTGTATGGGAGTCACACTTTGGGAAGTTCAGAAGTTTCTACTTCCATTGATGGTGTTGACAATGAAGAAGATGCAATAGCTCTTGCTCGAGCTAAATTTCAAAAAACGAAAAACCTCCAAAGAAGGACTTCCTAAGTCGTAGCTACAAAAGTACTTGGATGAGGCAACCGAAGACTAGTCAACAACATTTGATATATTGGGTTGGTGGAGCAAAAATTATCACAGATTCCCAGTGATTGCAAGAATGGCGAGAGACATTCTAGCAATTCCAATCTCTACGGTATCTTCAGAATCGGCGTTTAGTACCGGGAGTAGAGTGGTTAGCGATCATAGAAGCAGTTTAAGCCCCATGATGGTCCAAGTCATAATCTGTACGCAGAATTGGTTGAATATACCACTAGATTCACTTGATGGTAATATTGACGAGAACGATGGCGATGATAAAGTCAAACAAGTTGAAGAAGGTACATTTTGTCTAATTTATTGCATTTTCAGTTTCTAATCTTTCGAAATTAACATATGTATATTGTCATTTGCAGAAATATATCAATCTGCTGCACTTGAGGGTGTGCCTCAAATATTTTGATTGATGATCATGTTAAAAAATAGTAAGTTCAAATTGTTTCTGATTTGGATTAATTTTGTTTCTGTTTCTGATTTGGATTACATTTTGTTAAAAAATAGTAATTTGTTTATGTTTATGTTTCTAATTCTGATTTCGAAATTGATGTTTATGTTGATAAATCAATTTGGTAATTGATTTATAATTTCAAATTCATTGCAAGGTACTTCAAATCTTGAAAGTTGTTGGTTGCTGCTGCTTACACTTGATATTTATGATGGTTGTTGCTGCTGTGGTTGCTGACTTGTTGTTCTGCTGCCTGCTGGTGTGGTGTGGTTGCTCTATTGCTGACTTGCTGTTGTGCTGGCTGCTCCCTTCTGTTTTTTATTCACATTTTGAGACTTGAGTTGCTTGACTTCTGCTCACTTGCTGCTGCTGCATGTGCTTGCTTGATTGTAATTTAAATTTGAATTGCTTGATTTACACATCACTTGCTACTGCTCAAGTTGGCATAGGGATGTTTGATTTAAATTGCTTGATTTATGTCTAATGATTGATGATGTGTAATATAAACAACCTGGGTCAAGTTGGGCTGATGAAAAAATAGGTTTTTTGGCTAATTTCATTATGCCCAACTAATTGTCGGTTTTTTTTGGTTCAAACCGACAACCGACCGACTTATCACGGTTCGATTTTAATTTATTTTTTCTTAAAATTGAATCGGTCGGTTCGATTCGGTTTTCGAACTGTGAATACCCTAAGTACCATCTTTCCGCTCAAATAAACATCTACTCATAAAAAAACTCATTGATGTATCTATAGTCATTAATATCTTCTTTTAAAAAAATTTGTGATGCTCACAACCTCTTAGTAAAAAATGTAAGACTTCAATCATTTCAAATCAATTAAATTAAGATTTAATGCAGTGTGAATCAATAAGGAAAATGAAAAGGGATACAAATAAGTTGCTTTTAATTAGGCTGACCATATACAATTAGGAAATGAAAAAATTGTAAAAAGCTGCATGTTGTTTAAATCATCCTCCCACCACCCCCCCCCCCCCCCCCCCCCCAAGCAACGATTAATATTAAATATAACAAAATTAGTTTGTAAGAATTCTAAAATGTCCACAATAGTTGTACCTTGTAATTGACTTATCTGACCGGTTCAAATTCGGTCACGCTAGTTCAAATGAAAATTTTATTCTCTTATTTAATAAGTAAACATTACAAAAAATATTAATAACTAAAATAATTATTATAATATAAAAATTAATTATTAATGATAATATATTGAAAATTTCGAATGACATAACTTTCTCATACAAATTTTATTTCAGACTCGTAATATATTAAATAGAAGATAATCGAAATATATAAAATTTATTATTTATTATTAATAATATTTATACAAAAAAATTCTTAAAAATTGTTGATCTTCCGTTTCTGTTCAATTTGATATACTATGAGCGCGAAACGGAGCTCGTATGAGAAAATTATGTCATTCAAAATATTTGGTATATTTTCATTAATAATTAATTATATTGTATTATTAATATAATTTTCTATTTCGAGTATAAGTTACTATTGTGATTCGGATCTAATTATTAAAATATGTATAATTAAATATTTATTAATAATATAATATATAGACAAAAACGTCTTGCTTCAAAATTGTTGATTTTCCGATTCTCTTCGATTTGATATATTATGAGTGTTAAACAGAGTTTGTGTGATAGAGTTAAGTCATTCGAAAGTTTCAGTAAATAATTAATTATATATATTATTAATTATTATCAGTATAGTTTTAATTCTTTATTTTCAATGTAAATTATGAAAATAATTATAAATAATAAAATATATAAACAAAAAAAAATTTCTTCAAAGTTGTTGATCTTTTGACTCTCTTCTACTTGATATAATATGATACCAAAAAGAACTCGTACGATGGAGTTATGTCATTAGAAAGTTTCAATAATTATTATTAATTTATTATATTATAAAAAATTTAGTTAGAAGATAAAAACATGAGAAAATAGTTCTAAATTTCATGAACAATTTCGACATTTTAATAAAAATACAGTTTTGCAAAAATATAAAAAAACAGTGCAGAGTTTTGCAATTGAGAAACAATATAACACATTTTTGCAAAAGTGTCAAAAAATATAGCACTTTTTTACAATTTTTCCTTAGTAAATTTTGTGACACGTATATCTCAAATTTCTACTCCTAAAACTTCTATGTCAAAGTTTGAATAAAATTCATAACATCTTTCAAATGGTATAAAATTGTCAATTTATAAAGTACCTGAATGTACACTTTTGTCAATTTCATACACTTTTTTTTCTTCTCTTTTTCAGTACTCTAAATTATATTTTGAGACACTTTACTCGGCATTAGTTTCACTCAACGTTCCAGTAATCAGGCGGCCACCAATTTTATGTCTCGTCAGGCTAATATATGCACTTCTTCACACTTGGATGCTCTTTTGTTCTCTGGCGTTTGTCATCCACAAGATATGGTTAGCATTTCTCAAACAACAAAATAGAACACAACTCCAAAATAAGATCCACCAAAAGTTACAGACAATAGTCAACGATACAAAAATTGTAGCTGATTGGGAAGTTCATATAACATAACATTTACTCAGAACACTAAAACTGCAAAATAAGATCCACCTAAAGCAATTAGAAATAAAATGGAAAAGAATGTCAAAAGTAGAGCAAAACTCTTCAATTCCTTAAGAACAAGCATTTTCTAGGCAACCAAACACGGAATAAACGAATGTAGCCTTTGAGCAGATTTGACAAAAGGAGCGAAATGGATATACATTAATAAACAATTACATGCAAAACATACTTTCAATAAAGAAAAGAAAGTAGTAAATAAGAAACCAATGAAAATTAAATAGCAATTTCACTGAACTGAGAAAACTCTTACTCGTATCCTATCTAAAATGCTAAAATAAACTTAAATCAAAATTTAACATTTTCCACGTAATTAATATCAAGAACAATAAACCCAATCAAGCACCACAACTTACATTCAAAATTAGAAGATAAAAACATAAGAGAAAGGGTGGATTTTTCCATGTGGGTTGTGTCAATCGTTGTTCAAAACCCAGACACAACCTACAGAACTAACAAACACAACCTACAGAACTAACAGTGCCCCTAACAATTGTATACAAAATTATAATGGACGGTAGGATTCAAGCTAAAATGATAAAAGGAGTTCACTGGATAGACATCAATAAGCAATTGTGTGCAAAACATAGCCTATATGAAGAAAAACTTATGATTGTGCCGCTAATTAGTAAATAAGAAAAACAAGTACAATTTATACCAGTAGTTTTACTGAACTGGGGAAATTCTTACTTCTATGCTAAGACAAACACAAATCAAAATGTAACATTTCCCTCATAATCTCAATTGCTATCAACAGAATAGAAAAGAGATTTTTTCTAAGTGGGTTATGTTATGTTAGTCATTCTTCAAAACCAAAAGCTGACTACAGAAGTCACTAACAGTTAACCCTAAAAATGAAAATTCCACATTTTCTCACTTAACAAATGTCCAAGACACCAAATGATCCAACATTTCCCAGAAAGCAGAATCAATGCTAAGATAAATATGAATAAAATTTTTATCATTTCCCTCTTAATCTCAATGACTAGCAACAATAAATCCAATCATGGCAATTTAAATTAAAAACATAATAGAAAGAGTGGATTTATCCATGTGGATTATGTCAAACAAAACCCACACCCACCTACAGAAATAACAGTTCAAAACATAATACAATGTTCAAAACCCAAACCCACACCCACCTACAGAAATAACAGTTCACACTAAAATACAATTTTCTCACCAAATGAGCTTATGTTTGTGCACTAATTAGTAAATGAGAAAGCAATGAAAATTAGATAGTATTCACCTAATTGTGCAAATTCGTATCAGATGCTAAGATAAACATAAATCAAAATTTAACATTTCACTCTTAATCTCAATCACTATCAACAATAAATCAAATGAAGTAGCACAATTTCATTCAAAATTAGCTAACAGAACATAAAGGGATGATTTTTCCATGTGGGTAATCATTGTTCAAAACTCAAACCCACCTACAAAAGTAACTAACAGTTTACTCAAAAAAAATCAACCCCACATTTTCTTGCCAAAAAAATAATACATATATCAAGGATACCAAATGATCAACATTTTTCCCGGAAACAATGCAGGGTGATTTTTAGCATTACATAGAAACATCACAAAGCTCAATGGAGATGATATTTCCATGAGGGTTATGCCAATCATTGTTCAAAACCCAAACTCACCTTCAAAATTAAAAACTCCCCATATTTTCTCGTCAAACAAACATCAAGGATACCAAATGATCCATCATTTTTCCCATAAACAATGCAGGGTGATTTTTAGCTTTACGTAGAAACATCACAAAGCTCGATGGAGATGATTTTTCCATGCGGCTCTTGAGTTAATTGATAATAAACATATACATAGCTGCCAACAAAATGCAAGATAAAAACACATTCACTCCAGGCTCTTTACCAGCTTATTCAGCCATATATAGCTTGCAGAACATCTTATTCTCAAGAGGAACAATTGTTTCAAGTTAACAAAAGGAAGTAAATTATTGTTGAACACGAGTTTCTGTCGTCCACACCAAACACATATAGAAATAATTTAACAACACTAGTTTGAGGTCCAATAATAACTTATCAGGACAAAGAGGGTGTGAACCAAAGCGGTGGACAATAGGGACTGGTCATATCAGCAGCGGCCACAGACGGTGGTGGTGTCAAGTCGGTAGCTTCACCCTTGAAAACATCATATATTCCTGTACCACAAACTGTTATTCGGAAGTAATAATTATGGTCATAAGAATCATGGTCATCGTTGGTAAAGTATATGCAGTCGGGCTTGAGCTGATCGGAAGCCCAGACGGCATAGCTATAGTTGGTACCAAGAAACAAGCAGTGACCCCCCAACGACATGATCCTCCTCCATTGCCCCGTGCCTAAGTCGATTCTAAACACCCGAAACTCCAGCCTGAGACGATCAGGCAGACCGCCACAACGGACCACCATACAGAGCTTCCCTCGCAACTCCACGAGGTAATTCATGCCATCAGAACCCGTGAGCTCCTGGGGCGGCGGCGGGGGAGCAAAGTGGACGGGTTTGGGGGGTTGGGAGGACATGTCTAGAGTGAGAACCCGGGCGTCTTTGAGGCAGCCGAATAGAGTAGTCCCCCGAAAGCATACAATGTCGGTCCATGAATCGACTCCGTCAATGCAACTCCACCGGGACGGAGTGGTGCCTAGCTTGAGAAACCCCAATCTGCGACTGGTTAAAGATATAGCGAACAAGTAGCAGTTGGGGGAATGAGGAGGGGCCGTGAGGAGCATCTTGGCCACGCTAGCGACGCACCAAGAGTCAATTCGGACGGGGCCACGAGGCGGCCTGTTGGGTTCAGAGACGTACTGAAGACGGAGCATGCGTTGGGGGCTAGAGACACCAACGGAAGCTCCGGTGAGAGGATTGAAGAGACGCATGAAGCCCATGTTGCTGGGCACGACGACGAGCCACCCAAAGGGAGAGCCCCAGCATCGCGACCCTCCCATAAAAGATCCACTCACGTCGACATTCAAAACCTCGCCTCTCGTCGGAGAGTAGAAGCTGCGTTTCCGGGTCGTGTCGTCAGCCAGCATCAGCCATGGGTGACCTAGACCTACATTCAGCCTCCTCTCCTTCATCGCCGCCAATCGGCGCCACCAACGACACACGGCGCCGAACCGGACCAGGTCTTGTATCACAGGCAATTTGTCGGCTACCGGACCGAACAGCTCGCCGGGAAGATCCAACAGATCCAGTTCGGACTTTCTCTCCCTGCCTGAACAACATCTCAACTCCATTGTTCGATTCGGTTTCGATCTGAAGGATGTGTTTAAACCTAGTCTGTCTATTCAATTGGAAATAGAGAATACTTTCTTAAACCTAAAAAGATAAGGACCAAGTTATTACTTGGTAATTACACTTTGTCACCACAAAAGTTTATAATCTCATTTATATCATCATAATTGTAGTTTAATTGATGAGTCCACTACAAAAGTTTGTAATTTTACTTAGGTCAACATAATTATAATTTAATTTCTTAAATCACCACAATGAACTTTTATATCAATGTTGATCTATTTTATTTTGAAAATACAAAAATGCCCCTCATTTGTTTTCAAATTTTCAAAATATGTCATTTCTTTTCAAAATATGCCAATATCCAGAAATTCGACCCACATCACCGGTGAGAAGGAGGAGGAAGATGGAGGGGAAAGTGACATTAGATGGTTGTTTCCAACTCGATCCGAAGACGGAGTGGTCGTCGTCGTCGTCGGAGAAGAAATCATCGTCTAAGGTGCCGACGCGGGTGAGGTGGAGGAAGGGGAGGTGGCGCCACCAGAGAGAGGTGGTCGGCGCCGACGAGGTCGAGGCAGGAGGGGAAGGGGAGGAGGGAGGGTCGTGGTCGATGAAGGAGGTGAGGGAGGAGTCGTGAAGAAGAAAAAAAAAGAAAATGAGGTGAGGGGCATTTTGGTCTTTTCAAAATAAAATTAGACCAACAATGAGACAAAAGTTCATTGTGGTAACCTTATAAATTAAATTAGAATTATAGTGACCTAAGTGAGACTACAAACTTTTGTGGTGACCTCAGAAATTAAATTAGAATTATGGTGGCCTAATTGAGACTACAAATTTTTGTGGTGACCTAAATGTAATTACCCCTTATTATTTCCACGATTCCTTCAATCTTCCCCATAAGCCATTATGATATTTCAAAGAGATAATGACACTTTGTTACACCTAACTATAGCGAAATGACACTTTCATACTCCTAATTATTTTTCTCTCTTTTTTAGTACCCTGGCAATTTTTGTGTGACAACCTACATCTAAATTGTCTAATATACCCAAAATACCCTTGGTCGGATTAATGAATCTGGTTTGAACCGGCCCAATTTGAACCAATTTGATATTAATATTAGTTCAATTCTTTTTTTTTCAATTGAACCAGGGGTATTTTAGAAGTAGGTTGTCACAAAATAATTGTCAGAGTACTATAAAAGAGAGAAAAATAATTAGGGGTATGAAATTGTCATTTCGCTATAGTTAGGTGTAACAAAGTGTCATTATCCTTATTTCAAATGTGGATTGATGGGATTAATTCAAACACAAAACTGTTGCAGTAATTACTGATTTTCTTACCTTCCAAAATGCGTTCCGAGGAGTTCTCCAACAATATTAATGTTTCAGTCAGTACAAACGACGTTTGTTTTTCGAAAATTCAACTATTTTTTTTCGAAAATGAAAAAATGCTCTTATATTTATAAATTATCTTTCAAACTTTTTTTTAAAAATATATTTTTGTGTAAAATAAATAATAAAATATTGATTTTAGTATTATATATATATAGCATAAAATGATATTTAAAACCCGTTTTTCATTTTTATACAACGAGAAGTGGCGGCGGTAGAGGAGGACAGATCGAAGGGGAGAGATGACTTAGCCGCCATTTTTTCCAACGAGTCCAGGGAGATCCGTTAACGCCATAAACGACAGCCACAAATCTCGAATCTCTGTGTCTATGACCTCGTATGGTGACATCTCCTGATTCTGGTCAACGGAGGATGCATCGTGATCGTCTCATCTAATTGTCGATTGATTTTTTTTATTAATTTTGTAATTATTTAATAATTATTATATTTTTATAGAGCGAGCAACATTTCGATTCAATCTCTCAGAAAAATCTCAAACCTACAATGGCTCGCTCTATCATAAGAAATCATCACTTTTTCTCCGCAGTTACATGAATGTATGTCCATGCTCATGGAGAAGAATAAAATTAACGTCAATCTGAATAAAAGATAATTCACGAAGGAAAACGTTTGGTGCAAAATAAGAAACATGAAGTCGCTTATTTTAATTCCATTGTTGGTAAAAGTGACAGAGACTATATTATAAACATGAGTTCGATATTCATGTTTGGAGAGAGGATTTAAATTGACTTGAACCCAGATAAAGCGTAATCGACAAAAACTAAAGGTCATGAGTGTCTTCAATCCAATGTTCTAATAACCACTATGCCCTAGTCAATCGGAGATTGTCTTTTAAAAAATAATCAAGAATTAGTCATAGATTAATCGAATTTAATGATTAATTAGAGACTAATCGAGAACTGATCAAACAAGTTAGGAATATTTAAAATACTCGTCCAATCCCCACACATGTTGTTAAGGATGATAAAAAATGAGTAATCGAAAAAAGATACTAAAGAATGTGATTAAAATGATAGAAATTCGATGTTTCCAATCTTCATGCATAAAGTCACTTGTTTCGATCCCCACAATTGGTATTATGTTTAATCGTAAAAAAAATAAGGAATGTGTATAACCTTAGAGGCAATCTATATCAAAATTCATAAATATGAGAATGTCCATGTTCAAAGAGCGGACAAAATTGACTTAATGGACGAAAATCTTAGGGCCGTGGGTGATGTAGCAGAGAGGTCACAGTACCAAGAGAGAAATAGTCAGAACTCACGAGTAAGCGTACATAGCATTTACTCAGAACACTACAACTGAAAATTAGGATCCACAAAAAGCAATTAAGAACAAAATGGAAAAGAAAGTTACAAGGCAAAGCAAAACTCTTCAATTCCTCAAGAAAAGGCATTTTCTACCATCAATATTTGATGGGGGCAATAACTTGTAGCTGAGGTCCAAGCTTCTCCTCTGCCGCCTTCTCAGCTTTGACCCTTAGCTTCGTCAGTTGCTTCTTTCGTTCATATGCTACTTGAGCTCTCTCCTTCCTCTTCTTCTCAAGCTCCTGCATTTCCAATTAACTCACATTAACAATGGAAACTTACATCCTAGTAGCATTTGCAGATATCAACATGGAATTTTACTGAAAAATATACATTACGGTGCCCACGCATCGAGTGCAAAACATAGTCTCTATGAAGAAAAACTTATGATTGTGCCGATAAGAAAGCAAGGAAAATTATCTCACTAATTTCACTTAACTGGGGTTACTCTTACTCCTATCCTATTTCAAATGTTGAGATACACATGAATCAAAATGTAACATTTCCCTCATAATCTCAATTACTATCAAAAGAACAGAAAAGATATAGTTTTTCCAAGTATCTTTTCTCAGTTATTGTTCAAAACAAAAATCCACCAACAGAAGTCACTAGCAGTTAACCCTAAAACTAAAAATACCACATTTCACACTAAACAAACGTCCAAGACACCAAATGATCCAACATATTCCCAGAAACAATGCAGGTTGATTTTTAGCATTAAATAGAAACATCACAAAGTTCAATGGAGATGATTTTTCCATGTGGGTTATGCCACTCATTGTTCAAAACTCATACCCACCTACATAAGTAACTAACAGTTCACTCAAAATTAAAACCTCAACATTTTCTCGCTAAGCAAACTGCAAATTTCATTTCCAAATTCTTACAGATCTCCTATCTCAAATGCAGATAAACATGAATCAAAATTTAACATTTCCCTCTTAATCTCAATCACTATCAACAATAAACCCAAACAAGTAGCACAATTTACATTCAAAATTAGCTAACAGAACAGAAAGGGATGATTTTTTCAAGTGGATTCTATCAGTCATTGTTCAAATACAAAACCCAACTCCATATGTCACTAACAGTTCACCCTAAACCAAAAACCCCACATTTTCTCACTCATCAAACATCAAAAACACTAATTGATCCAACATTTACCAGAAACAATGCAGTATGTTTTTTAGCATTACACAGAAATATCAGACAGCTCAATGTTAAGATAAACATGAATCAAATTTAACAGTTCCTCCTTAATCTGAAATGACTATCAACAATAAACCAAATTAAGTAGGACAGTTTACTTTCAAATTTAGCTAAAGAACAAAAAGAGTGGACTTCTCCAAGTGGGTTATGTCAGTCATTGTTCAAAACCAAAAGCCACCTACAGTCTACAGAAGTCACTAACAGTTCACCCAAAAACAAAAATCCCACATTTTCTCACTAATCAAACATCAAAGAAACCAAATGATCTGCAAAGCTCAAGACCAATTACCCACGAATGGTACGCTAGAGGATCTTAGCAGGAGCACGAAAATGGATGGGTCCGTGAGAGGGCTTGATGTTCATGCGCTTGCGGAGAAACCTGAGGTACTTCATCTTCTGGCGAACTGTCATGATTCTTACTGACTTACAAAACCAGTGAGGTTGTGATGAGCTCGGGGAAATAAGATGAAGAAGGAGACGACGTCATAGAGGTTAGTGATCATAGGAAGCACTGCGTTTTGGTTAAAAGGGAAGTAGAAGGGGAGGGCAGGTGGCGAGCAACGATAGGAGTAAGGGTAATACATGTGGTGAGACGTGAGAGGCTCTGCAACTAGCCGTTGTATGTCTTCTCTGCAAATTGCTCAAACTGGTATGAACACAATGGGGAAAGCAGAACCACTCACCGAAAGCACGAGAGCTGGGAATGGCAAGGAAGACATTAAATAGGAGGAGCAAAAGGCAAGAGAGATATCGATTATCAAGTAATTTGTCTGTAGTTATGGTAATTAGCGTAGTCTACAGTAGCTAGGGTTTTTGTGAGTTCTAATGTCAGAGGTTGATCCTCCTGCCATGGCAAAGGAGACAACCAATCAAGATGCTGCGATTTCAAATCTCAAGAGACAGATGAGTGAGCTCCGAGGCATAGTTACAACCAACAAAGATAGGATGGAAGAGATAAAGACACGAATCGAAGCAACTGCTGAGGCAATCGACACAGAACAGAAACAAGCTGAGGAGGTCAAAAATCAGCTCTTAGGAGCCCTAAATCAAGTGACAAGGGATGTGACTCAGCTAGCTCAAGACACGAAAACTCAGTTTCTGCAGATAGTTGAGATGCAAGCCAGAGGCACCCAGGAGACTCAAGCCACAAGACAGATGATTCAATCTTTACTGGAAAAGGATAACATGAAGACAAGCCAAACAAACATGGAGGAAGGAGGATCCTGTGAACCAAGCAGGCATGAGAGAGGAAAGGAAAGCATGTTTACTCCTCCTCACATGGTCTTAACAGCCTTGGAGAAGGGTACCAGGGAGACAGGGAGCAGAAATCAGTCTGTTACCACCAACAGGCATACCAACCACCCTCTTCTACTGGAACCACAACCAGATCTAAGACAGAGACCCATGGAGGCCAGAAATGAAGCCAACCTCAAGCCAAACCAAGGAGTAGACTTCCAGGCTCCTCAGTTTGACTGACCCAACCAACCCTTGGTAAGAACCACTACTTTAACTTTCCTGAGTTTGATGGTTTGGGGGTGCGAGCTTGGATCAGGAGATGCATAGCTCATTTCTTCTACTGTCAGACTCCTCTTGAACAAAGGGTTAGCTTAGCAACCCTTCATTTCAAAGGAAAGGCTGAGATTTGGTTTGCAGATTATATCATAGTAAGAGAGTGGACCACATGGGAACAACTTTATGGGGATATGTTGTGCAAGTTTGGATCTCTGGGTCATGAGGATCTATTTGCTGAATTCAAGCATCTAGAGCAAAAAGGAAATGTGGAAGATTATGAGAGTAGTTTTGAAGAACTGAGAGAGCTTATGATAGCCAAAAATCCAACACTTGGAGAAGACTATTTCATATCCAACTACATTGGAGGTCCGAAACCTTATTTGAGGCCAGGGATCAGGATGTTAAACCCACAAACACTGGCAGTAGTTATGCAAATGGCCAGGTTTGAGGAATTGAAGTTTCAACAAATCACTTGGATAACCAAACCAAGGTAGGCACAAACTGGATGGGAGGGAGGCCGAAACAAGCAAGTGACCAGACCACAGCTTACTTGCTCAAGAAATCAGGCTCTCAGAATTGAGGGTGGCCCAAGATCAACCAACCCCTCAGGAATCCAGAAGATTAATGATGCTTACATAGAAGAAAAGAAAAGAAAATGGTTGTGTTTCACTTTTCCAACAAAATGGAGCAGAGATCATGATTGTCCAAACAAGAAGCAACTATTCATGTTAACAAATGGTGAGGAAGAAGAGTCAGTGTTAGAAACAGAAGAGGAGCCTGAGAAAACAGAATGCAGCAAGGGAAAAGAAGAAAAAATAGAGCCAAGTGAGAAAAAAGAAGGTGAGCCCTTTCCTGAAGAAAGACTTTGCAATAGGAGGTCCTAAATGTGATTCATCCATCAGAGTATGAGGTAACTTGAGAAGTAAGATCATTTCAATACTGGTTGATACTGGTGCTACCATATCTTTTATTGATAATCAAACTGCTAAATTTCTGTGCTTGGAGATTTATCCTGCTCTAACCATACTAATAAGGATGGGGAATGAAGGACAGTTCATTTCAAATTCCTATTGTGCAATCATATGGCAAATGAAAGGAGTATGGTTTGTATGAAATTTTAGGGTGATGTCAATTGGGAACAGTGACATGGTATTGGGAGTAGATTGGATCAAAACCATAGATCCAATCACTTTTAGCTATGAGCACAGAACAATCAAGGTGCATTTGAGAGATACAGTGATCACTTTGAAGGAAGATTCAAGATCAGAAATTCCAGCAATAATCAAGCAACATGATTTTTGCAGAGAATTGAATGGTGGAGAATCCCTCTATATTGGTCAGTTCTTTCAAATAGAGACCCAACAAACTGGTGAGATCACTAGTCGAGGAATAAGAAAGGTGTTGGATGAGTTCCAAAATCTGTTTCAAGAGCCAAAAAGGCTCCCCCCAAGAACAGACCATGACCACACCATACCATTGAAAGAAGGCAGCCAACCACCCTCCTTAGTACCCTACAAGTATGGATTTCAGCATAAGGCTACAATTGAGAAGATGGTCAAAGACATGTTGGATGCATGAATCATCAGGCCTAGCAGGAGCCCATATTCTTTTCCAATATTGCTGGTCAGAAAGAAAGATGGTACTTGGAGGCTTTGTGTTGATTATAGACAGTTAAATGCTCAGACAATTAAAGATGAGTTTCCAATCCCCACTGTGGATGAATTATTGGATGAGTTACATGGAATCTCAATCTATTCCAAGATTAATCTGAGATCTGGATATCATCAGATCAGGTTGCAAGAGGGTGAGGAGCACAAAATTACATTCAAGACACACCAAGGTCACTATGAATTCAATGTCATGCCTTTTGGCTTGACAAATGCACCAGCTACATTTCAAGTATTGATGAATCAGGTGCTGCAAGATTTTTTAAGTAAGTTTGCACTAGTCTTTTTTGATGACATTCTAATCTATAGCAAGAATGAAGAGGAGCACATCGAAAATTTGAAGGCTATTCTACAAAGGTTGAGGGAAAGCAAGTTGTTTGCTAAATTCAGCAAGTGCAGCTTTGGAAAATCTGAAGTGGAATACTTAGGGCACATCATCCCGGCCCAAGGAGTAGCTACTGACCCACAGAAAATTGAAGCTATAAAGTCATGGTCATTACCAAGGAATTTAAAGGGGTTGAGAGGATTTCTAGGCTTAACTGGTTACTATAGAAGGTTCATCAAGAACTATGGAAGCATAGTCAAACCTCTCACCAAAATGATGAAAAGGACAATTTCAAGTGGACTCTATAAGCCGGAAACAGCTTTGAAGCATTGAAGGAGGCCATGACAACTGCACTAGTACTAAGGTTTCCTGATTTCAACCTGCCTTTCACATTGGAGACTGATGCATGTGAGTATGGCATTGGTGGGGTGCTGATGCAGCAAGGAAGGCCCATTGCATTCATGAGCAAAACATTAGGTCCAAAAAACATGAAATTTTCTACTTATGAAAAGAAGCTGAAGGCTATCATAGCTTGCATACAGAAATGGGATCCCTACCTTGAGAACAGTCACTTCATCATCAGAACTGATCAGGAGAGCTTGAAATATCTTATGGAACAAAGATTGACAACAACATTCCAACACAAATGGCTAGCCAAACTGATGGGGCTATCCTATCACATAGAATACAAGAAAGAAAAGAAGAATGTGGTGGCAGATGCCCTATCTAGACTACCTAAAGCAAAATTGGGAAGCACCACCATGTTCATACTAACTTGGATGCAAAAAGTGGTGGACAATTATGAGGATGACTTTGAGGCAAGAAGCATTGTCATGCAAGTAGCCATCTCACCAGATTCACTTCCATATCACTCTATGAGGCAAGGAATGATGATATGTCACAACAAAATTTACTTGGAACAAGGAGGCAACATCAGACAACAAGTAATGAGGGAGTTGTATAGTTCAGTCATGGGGGACATTTAGGTATTCTAGCAATTCATAAAAGACTTAAGAATTATTTCTATTGGCCTAGCATGGACAATAATGTTAAGAAATTTGTCCAAGAATGTGACACTTGCCAAAAATGCAAATATGAGAATGTCAGATACCCAGGGTTGTTGCAACCTCTTCCTATACCTAACAGGCCTTGGACAGATATATCAATGGATTTCATAGAAGGGTTGTCAAATTCAGGAGGGATTGAGTGCATTATGGTGATAGTGGATAGATTTTCAAAATATGCACATTTTATTCCACTTCACCACCCTTTCACTGTTGTGACAGTAACTCAAGTCTTTTTGGATAATGTTTATAAGCTTCATGGATTACCAGAGAATATAGTCTCAGACAGAGACAAGATCTTCACCAGCAACTTTTGGCAAGAGTTCTTCAAGGGCATAGAGGTTTTATTGAAGCTATCCACAACTTATCATCCCCAAAGTGATGGGAAAACAGAAAGGGTCAACCAATGTTTAGAGAATTACCTCAGAGCCATCACTCATCAATTTTCAAAACAATGGTTAAAATGGATGAATCTTGCTGAATTCTGGTACAATACCAATTATCACAACTCTCTGAAGACTTCACCATTTGAGGTTCTGTATGGGTATAAACCTCCTGTGATGGGGTTGAGTGAGATCAGATCTCAAGTTACTGCAGTGGAAAGTTTTGTGAACCAAATAGTTCATGTGAATCAGGTCATTAGGGAAAATCTGGTGGGAGCCCAAGCAAGGATGAAGAACTATGCTGATAAGAACAGAACATAGAGGGCTTTTGATGTTGGAGAGTGGGTCTACTTAAAACTGCAACCTTACAGACAAAACTCGGTGTTGTTAAGGAAGAACCAGAAGCTTGCAGGCAGGTTTTTTGGTCCTTATCAGATAATTGAAAAATTAAGGTCAAATTAAGGTAACACCTCAATTCATTCTGCAGACCCGCGTGATCAAACGGAACAATGATGCAGTAGTGCAGTACCTGATGCAATGTGCAAGATCAACTCCGGAAGATGCTACCTGAGAGGATGCTACTGTAATTCGATCTTAATATCCTGAGATTGAAATGCAATTCAAGACTTGAGAACAAATCTTGCTAAGGAGAGAGGTTTGTCATGATTCTTACTGACTTACAAAACCAGTGAGGTTGTGATGAGCTCGGGGAAATAAGATGAAGAAGGAGACGGGGAGGGCAAGTGGCGAGCAACGATAGAAGCAAGGGCATGACAGGTGGTGAGACGTGAGAGGCTCTGCAATTAGCCGTTGTATGTCTTCTATGCAAATTGCTCAAACTGGTACGAACACAATGGGGAAAGCAGAACCACTCACAGGAAGCACGAGAGTTGGGAATGGCAAGGGTGACATTAAATAGGAGGAGCAAAAGGCAAGAGAGATATCGATTATCAAGTAATTTTTCTGTAGTTAGGGTAATTAGCGTAGTCTACAATAGTTAGGGTTTCTGTGAGTTCCAATGTCCACCTCCTTATCAATGATAAATGAGGAAACTTTTGGGTTCAATTTAAATAATTATTTCCGAATCACAACACGGACCAAGCCGCCGGAGAGGCAAATCTCCTCGCACCTGACGACGACGACCTTCTGGCCATCGAGGAGCTCCTTGGCGATGATAGACGAGAGCCGATCCAGCATGTGGTGGCGAGCGTCCACCACAACCCTCTTCGCACAGATCCCAGACCCAAACACCATCTTCTCTCTGTGTGCGAAATGGGGAACACGATGGAGCTAGGGTTTTTTCAAGTGTTGGGTACGCGTTGTTTATATATGACCTTCGTCAATCGTTCTCAAAATCTACTGCTGAGGTTATCCCCGATTAATTTCTTGAAATTTTTTATTTAATTTTAAATGTTTGTCGCTCGACTAGCGCCTATTGTTTTATCTAACACTGGCTTTCACTTTTTGACCGTAGGCTAAGGAATGGCAAGAGGGCGAATCAAGCTCGTCTCAATCGAATATGAGAAATTTTAAAAATTCAGGTCAAAATATGTTTATGAAAAAAAAGTAGGGATAATGACAGTTGACTACACCGAACTATGTCACGTTTCAAATTTAATACCCCAACTTCCAGATTTTCATTTGGGATACCCAAAGATTAAATAAGCGACACTTAGCCCAACGTCTGTTAAATCTAACTGATTTCGTGTGTCAAAAAGTCTAAATTGCCCTCAATGGTTTTGGTCTGTTAAACCAGTCTAATTGGTTCAATTGATATGATTATGAAATTACTATTTTACCCCTAATTGAACAATTAACTTAACTAATGGCTTGAGGGCAAATTGGACATTTTAATTACACATTTAATAATCATAATTATTTAATAATTAAATACATAAATTATTATTAATTGATTAATTATATTAACAAATCAGTTAGATAATTAATCATTAATTAAATCATAATTAAACTCTTCTTCTTCTCTGCGTGCTCGCCGTCTCCAGCCGCCTGCTCCGACTCCGACCACCTGCTCATGACTCCGTCTGCCGCCGCGCTTCTGGCCCAGATGGAGGGGCTTGACGACGCCTGCGAGGACGAGGACGGCGAAACCTCCATCCTCCGTCGCGGAGACGGAGCCGGAGATATGACCGCCGTCTCCGACCGCCGCCACACTTCTGGCCACGCCTCCCCACGACCCCGAACGGTGCCCTCGCGGGCCTCGACAGAGAGGGTTCGCGACGGCCAGATCTGGTTTCGCGAACTCGCCGTCTCTGCCGCGAACTCTCAGATCTGGACGGCCCAGACCTCGGCGAGGCTCGCGACGTCCTCGACGGTCGAAGTCCGCGACGGCCGAAGTCCGCGATGGTCGAGGCTCGCGACGTCCACGATCTTCCGCCTCAAGCCTCAAGCCGGAACGCATACCTCGAGCGGAGTGTCGGTGTCGAGCAGATCGAGGTGGCGGATCTGGGCCTCCCCTCCGACTTGACCTCCGCTCGAGGTCTCGCCGGAATCGACGGAGGGGCTGGGCTGTTCGGGGTCGGAGGAGGCGGAGGGTCGGGGTCGAAGGAGGTGCCTCGAGCTCGTCGAAGGAGGAGGGCCTCGAGCTCGTCGAAGGAGGAGGGCCTCGAGCTCGAATCTGGTAGGCGCCTCGAGCTCGTCGGGGTCGAGCAGATCGGGGCTGCCGGAGACGGGGACGCTCCTCCGCCGAGACGGGGCTGGTCGGAGCAGGCGGCCGGAGACGAGGAGGCGGCCGGAGACGTGGGGGCTGCCGGAGACGGGGAGGTTGAAGAAGGGTTAGGTTAATTAGGGTTTAATTAATATAATTATTAATTAATTAATGATAATATATATATATATAATTATTAAAGAATTATATTTGTAATTGAAAAGTCAATTTTTCCCTCAATGCATTAATTAAATTGGGTATGCAATTAGGAGTAAAATGGTCATTTCATAATCATATCAACTGAACCAACCAGACCAGTTTAACAGACCAAAATGGTTGAGGGCATTTTAGACTTTTTGACAGACCAAATCAGTTAGATTTAACAGACGTTGGGCTATGTGTCGCTTATTTAAACTTGAAGTATGTCATTCGAAAAACTGGAAGTTTGGGTATTAAATTTGAAACGTGACATAGTTGGCTGTAGTCAACTGTCATTACCAAAAAGTAACTATAATAGTATTAAAATGTAATTTTGAGCATTTGGCTACTTGGTGTGTTTTATGCACTTCAATTTGATTCTGAAAGTGATTTTTAATTAATAAGATACATGGGAAGACGTTGTTTTAGTACCCGGTCTTGAAAAGAGATTTTATGTATCTCTTACTCAATTAAATTATTAAAAAATTTGTGACTATTAACTGATACGATTGAATTGAGAATATCGAGTCTTTTAAAAATAATTTACTCAACACAATTGGGTTGAAAATATTAAGTTTCCATTGAGAAAATTCATGGACAACAACATTGCAGATTTGGAGATAATTGAGTGACTTCATATCCTATTCGAGTATCATCTTTATAAGATTGCATCTTTCACTGGTCAATAGTATCTGAAAAATCCCGTATAAATTTTTGACAAAATCTAAGAAGATCCTTTTCGCCAAACTAGCATTTAACATTTTTTTAGGACATTGCACGTCAATTTATGAGAGATTTGAACATCGTAGGATGGAGTTTACATGGAAATCATCAACGATCAAATCTCCATTCATGTAGAGAATAAATTTCTTAAAATGTTCTTTCATGTAAAAGAGAGATACTCTGGCACATCAACACTGAATTTTTGATACATTTCAAAGACTCTCAAGGGTTAAAGATAAATAACCAAAAGCCAACCTCAAGTTCAACTTACAAATTGAAAATAAGAGGAAAATTTGTCTAGCTGCTGTAATCAAACGGCTGAGGAGGTTGCGGTTCCTCGTCGACGGCCATGGCTGAGGTTGTCGAGGCCTACCCTGTCGCCGCTGCTGCTGCCCCACCAGACGCCGCAGAAGAGGGAGCGTCGGTTAGAGAAAGCACCTCGAGCTCGCTCGGTCGAAAGTCCCTCAGGAGAACAAAACCTGAAGACGCCAGTTTCACCGGCACGTATCGGCTCTCTTCCAGGAAATTTATGTACTTCCCTTGTGAAGGAACTACTCTGGCCGGGTTGGTCAGAAATTGGTAGGACAGCTTGTACCTAAGGAAATGAGAATCCATTTTTTACTGCCAATTTCCAAATTTTATTTTTAAAGCTGTTTTCTTTCACTCATATAACTACCTGGTTTAGTCCATCAACCCGAATGATGAATAGGGAAGGTTTTCTTCTTTTTTTTTAACGAATCGCACGTAGAGATACTGACCCGGCTCTGCTTTCTTCTCCGGAAGGCCATCAACCTGTCAAAGGTTGAATTAGAACCAGAAAAGAGGATGGCACAACTTATCAATTGACATTGTTTTTTTTTCTTTCAAAATAATCCTAAAACAAGTAACATGGGAAGATAATAGCATTTCAGAAATTCAAGCTTACCAGCATTGAGTCTCCGTCCTCGGTAGAAGATTAGCCTTTTCCGGCTGAAGACTCGACCCCAGCTGCTTTTTCAGCAATGGCCTTCTGTTCTGCTTCCTTCTTCTCCCTAGCTTTGGCCTTTACTGAAGTTGACAGAACCGCCGTGGGAAGCTTCACAGCGGAAGTCGTGGTGGGGGCAGAGGTCGGCTTAGGGTAGGCAAAAAGTGAAGGCTTGGTGTGTGATAGGAAGTCCAACTTTGGAACTTGCAGGTCGTAGTTGAGTCCAATGAGAGCAGTGGGTGAGAACGCCAAGCTTACAAAATAAATCAGTGGGTACCAGTACCAAAATTGACTGAAAACAGCAAGACCAACTAAGGCTGTGACTTCATCGTGTTTTGTCTTTGAAAGCAGTCTTATCATCACATTTCGTCCACCGGCATCGAGGATTCCGGTGGCCAAGATTGCGCCCATCTTGCTCATGGTATCTTCATGCTTGTCTAGAATTATTTTCTCCAATTGTCGCCTACAAAGAATGTGTAGATAGCAAGATTAGACTCTATTCTAATAAAACTAAAGCCGTGACAATGCAGTTAAATTAAAATTAAATGTGATAACACGAAATTGTAAAGTACCTGAAAGATCCAACACGTGAATCACTGGCTTCACTTGTCTGGACCATGACCATGGCCATTGCAATGAGAGCACCTTGCCGAACAAATCGACAACGTCAGATGTCAAAGGCTCTAGCAGAGATATGGCCTCACTCAGCCCGGTGCCTGTACAAGAAATGCCAACTGCGAGTGCAGCCCCATATCGAACATGTGGATTATAGGACTCAGATAACAGAGAGACAATCCGAGGAGTCTGCAATTTCAAGAGTGAAGGAAATGTTAAATGGGAGACACTAAAAAACACAAGAAAACAACAAACACGATGTTTAAGATATAAGAAACATTAACCTGCTCGGGCTCAGAGTAGAGGACAAACCCAAGTGCTAGAACGGCAGTTCTTCTCACATCGTCGCTTACATCTGATACAGCAAAGTGTAGCAACTGCGAATAGCCTTATTGTTAACTGTTCCACTGTAGGCCAATGCTAGTGCGCACATACCACCGTAACGTAATATAGGATCTTGATCCCGAGTCATCTGCTCGATTAGAGTGTCAGCTTCTTCTTCTCTTCCATACACTGTAAGGGCTATTCCCAATGCTAACCCCCTGAGAAACACGAGTATGAAAGAAAGAAAGAAAAATAAATAGCCGGATCATATATTGATAGTTGAACTTAAGCAATCGAATCAATAAAATTAAGTGATCCATATTATACCAACTCCATTGTTGCAAAAATAGAAAGATCGAACTTTACCTAATTATTTTCTCATGCTGAGTCTCATGAGCATAAGCAAGCATCTCACTGGCCTTCTCACTTGCTGTTCCAACCATGAGTAGACCCATACTGATTCAAGCCGCTTCACCAGCAACAGCACTATCAGTGTAGAAAACACTTTTGATGTCATCGTAAATGTCCTCGTCAGCAGTTCCCAAGGATGCCAAACCAAGACCTAAGCATGCACCGTGCTGAATAACCTGCACAAGAGACGTCCAGTAAGAATCTGATTACAAAGTAAAATTTGAGAATATATGACAAACCAAAATGAAGCAGCTCGAACCTGCCACTTATTGGTCCAATAATAACTTATTAGGACAAAGAGGGTGTGAACCAAAGCGGTGGACAATAGGGACTGGTCATATCAGCAGTGGCCACAGACGGTGGTAGTGTCAGGTCGGTAGCTTCACCCTTGAAAACATCATATATTCCTGTACCAAAAACTGTAACTCGGAAGTAATAATTATGGTCATAAGAATCATGGTCATCGTTGGTAAAGTATATGCAGTCGGGCTTGAGCTGATCGGAAGCCCGGACGGCATAGCTATAGTTGGTACCAAGAAACACGCAGTGACCCCCCAACGACATGATCCTCCTCCATTGCCCCGTGCCTAAGTCGATTCTAAACACCCGAAACTCCAGCCTGAGACGATCACGCAGACCGCCACAACGGACCACCATACAGAGCTTCCCTCGCAACTCCACGAGGTAATTCATGCCATCAGAACCCGCCAGGTCCTGGGGCGGCGGCGGGGGAGCAAAGTGGACGGGTTTGGGGGGTTGGGAGGACATGTCTAGAGTGAGAACCCGGGCGTCTTTGAGGCAGCCGAATAGAGTAGTCCCCCGAAAGCATACAATGTCGGTCCATGAATCGACTCCGTCAATGCAACTCCACCGGGACGGAGTGGTGCCTAGCTTGAGAAACCCCAATCTGCGACTGGTTAAAGATATAGCGAACAAGTAGCAGTTGGGGGAATGAGGAGGGGCCGTGAGGAGCATCTTGGCCACGCTAGCGACGCACCAAGAGTCAATTCGGACGGGGCCACGAGGCGGCCTGTTGGGTTCAGAGACGTACTGAAGACGGAGCATGCGTTGGGGGCTAGAGACACCAACGGAAGCTCCGGTGAGAGGATTGAAGAGACGCATGAAGCCCATGTTGCTGGGCACGACGACGAGCCACCCAAAGGGAGAGCCCCAGCATCGCGACCCTCCCATAAAAGATCCACTCACGTCGACATTCAAAACCTCGCCTCTCGTCGGAGAGTAGAAGCTGCGTTTCCGGGTCGTGTCGTCAGCCAGCATCAGCCATGGGTGACCTAGACCTACATTCAGCCTCCTCTCCTTCATCGCCGCCAATCGGCGCCACCACCCACACACGGCGCCAAATCGGACCAGGTCTTGTATCACAGGCAACTTGTCGGCTACCGGACCGAACAGCTCGCCGGGAAGATCCAACAGATCCGGTTCGGACTTTCTCTCCCTGCCTGAACAACCTCTGATCGGTGACGAAAACTCCATTGTTAACTTGAGTCGGTTTCGATCTGGATATCTGGAGGAGGAGGATGTATTTAAACCTAGTCTGTCTATTCAATTGGAAATAGATAATAGGGCAGAAGATTAAAAACCACACCCAACAATACTCAGATAACACTTAACTATCTCATGTTTCAAACGAACAATGAGCTACACCCAAATATCATAAATTGACAGATAGCACCGACCGTTAGAATTTTTGTTAAAATCTATTAAATTTTGAGGTAAAAAGACAAAAATACCCCTGTCCACACTTCAAATTTTAAAAACCATGTCATTGTGAGGATTTTGGTTGTTTCTCCCATAACTCTGGCTCAAACTTCGTCGGCCTCGTCTCCGACCTTCGACCGACTTCTCCGGTCGTCCTCGCCTCCTCGTCACTGACCGGAGACTCACCGGAGACCGTGGCTTTGTTTCCAATGTCGGTGAAGACAAAAACAGAGCAAATTAATTTTTGTGCTCATAATAGTTTTGACCCCTTACATGTTTGACGTTTAATTTGATTATATTTGTCAATGCAATGATTTCTTCTTTCTCATTCATAGCCCAAAAACATAGCCTTGTTTTTCTCTTCAATAAATCGTAGCTTGCAACGCAAGAAACGTTTCTCTTCAATCACTAAACTATATTGTGACCTCTACTTGAAATTTGAATGGCATATCTCCTACTAAACAATCAATATATGATGTCAAAAACTATACCGTGGACATTGGGTAATCACTATATTTTACTAAAGACCACTTGTGTTGGATCGGGTGAGATGACGTTTCACGCCGATCTGCCAATGGGTGACGGGTCTACAGAGTCACACGCCTGTGGCAAGAACCGAAACGACTCGATGGGACTCAAGAGGTTTAAAATAGGTTAGTATGGGAATGGTGTAGACATGAAAAGTGTGGTGTCGATCGGTGCCTCGATACTCCAGAAGGGTGTCGATCGACACCCATGTCTGACGGGGTGAAAACCTAGGCCCTCACCCAAGCCTATATAAAGAGGTCTTGGGGTGAGAGACTCCCCAAGCCAAAAGGCACCGTTAGCCAAAACACCTAGAAAGTTCTAACTCTTTCATTTGAGGGCTAGAGCATTGAGTGAGAGGTCCTACGACGATCTAGTAGTCATAGAAAGGATCTTGGCTTCAGGGATTTTGAGCCCAAGTGTGTGTGTATACGTAAAGAGCGGGTTTGTGGACACGCTTCAAGATCGGATTCGGGAGCTACACGTACAGACTACAAGAGGTAGGCTCCCTAACTAGATTGCCTTCTAATTATTCATCTAGAGTTATGCACAAGATCCTTGAGGGGTTTCCCAGTTAATTTTGATTTCCGCTGCGCCTAGACCCTGGGATTCCCCAACATGTAGAGGATATGAATTTAATCGAGACGTCTAAAGAGATTATTAATACTGCATAATATAATAAGAGGTAGTTTGAGATGAAAGATTTAGGAAAAACAAAATATTGTCTCGGCCTGCAGATCGAGCATATTTCAGATGAAATTTTGATTCATCAATCTGCATATGTTGAGAAACTTTTGAAGCGCTTTAACATAGAAGACGCTTATCCACTAAGTAATTCAATGGTCGTTCGGTCTTTTGATCCTAAAAAGGATCCATTTTTCCCAAAGGAAAGAGATGAAAAGATACTTGAACTTGAAGTACCATATCTAAATGTGATAGGAGCTTTATTATATTTGGCGCTATGGATATAACATTTGCAGTAAATGTGCTCGCAAGATTCAGTTCATAACCGACAAGACGACATTGGAACGAAATCAAGCATATATTACGTTACTTGAGTGGGACGAAAGATTTAGGATTATTGTACTCAAAATCCTCAAATAATACTGGCTTGATCGGGTACGCAGATGCTGGATACCTCTCAGACCCGCATAAAGCTCGCTCTCAAACTGGTATGTATTTACTTGTAATGGCACAGCAATATCCTAACGTTCTACAAAGTAGACTTTGGTCGCAACATCCTCAAACCATTTAGAAATTCTTGCACTACACAAAGCTAGCCAAGAATGTGTGTACTTACTATCAATTATCCAACATATACGAGATGCATGTGGAATTACATCAATTACGAGCTCTCATTCCATAATATATGAAGACAATGCAGCGTGTATAGCTCAAATCAGAGGCGGGTACATCAAAGGAGACAGAATCAATCATATATCGCCAAAGTTCTTCTACACTCACGAACTCCAAAAGAATAACGAAATTGATGTCAAACAGATTCGCTCCAGTGAAAATCTTACAGATTTGTTTACTAAAAGTTTGCCGACTTCCACATTCGAGAAGTTAGTATGACGAATTGGCATACGTCGACTTAGCAAACAACCGAATTAACTCTGTCGTTCATCAGGGGGAGCAAATATATGAAGACGATCACACTCTGGACTTATGTGTGCTGCACTCTTTTTCCCTTATTCAGGTTTTGTCCCACTGGGTTTTCCTGAAAAGATTTTTAACGAGTCAACATTAAGCACGTCCAACACTGCCCACATAATTAGTTATGAATGGTGATATCATATGGGGGAGTGTTGTAAATTAAATAGGGATAATTCCAGATGACTACACCTGGATATGTCACATTATCACATGATTACACCTAGAATTTTTCGTGTCAGGGTGAGTACCCAAGAATTTCATTTATCTCACTTTACTCATTTCGTCCAACTCCATTAGTTTTTAACATTTTTTTACATGTGAAATGACTAAAATACTCTTAAGGGTATTTTGAATTATTATAATTGGACTGAAAAGACGAAAATGCCCTCACATATTCATCTAATTTTCTAACTAATGCAACTCCCTCTCTCTCCTCTCTTTTGTCTCTAATGGGCGTGGCCGAAGGCGGAGGGGATGGCGGAGGAGGGCTGGTCGGAGGGGAGGGGAAGGAGGCGGAGGAAGATTGGTCGGAGGTGGAGGTCGGGCTGGGCTGGAGGAGGGGAGGGAGGTGGGGGTCGGGCTGGGCTGGTCGGGGCGGAGTCGGAGGGTTGGGGTCGAAGGAGCTCTAGCGACGGAGGGGAGGGGCTGGGCTGGAGGAGAGGAGGGAGGCGGAGGGTCGGAGCTCGGTCGGAGGAGGGAGGAAGGGCGGTCGGAAGAGAGGAGAGAGCTCGACCCTCCGCCTCCCTCCCCTCCTCCAGCCCCTCCCCTCCGTCGCCGGAGCTCCTTCGACCTCGACCCTCCGACTCCGCCCCGACCCCCACCTCCCTCCCCTCCTCCATCCCAGCCCGACCTCCACCTCCGACCAACCCTCCTCCGCCTCCTTCCCCTCCCCTCCGACTAGCCCTCCTCCTCCGCCCCTTCAGCCACGCCCATCAGAGACAAAAGAGAGGAGAGAGAGGGAGTGGCATTAGTTAGAAAATTAGATGAATAGGTGAGGGCATTTTCGTCTTTTCAGTCCAATTATAATAATTCAAAATACCCTTAAGGGTATTTTAGTCATTTCACATGTAAAAAATATTAAAAACTAACGGAGTTGGACGGAATGAGTAAAGTGAGACAAATGAAATTCTTGGGTACTCACCCTGACACGAAAAATTTTAGGTGTAGTCATGTGATAATGTGACATATCCAGGTGTAGTCATCTGGAATTATCCCAATTAAATATGTCCACCACTATGCCCATTGTGTTGTCATCCATCAAGTCTTTTCCCTTATTTCATGGATTGATGGTGTGTAGTAGTGGCTTGTTTCACATGCATGAGGACATGTGTACATGCATGGTCCTACAATTTCTCCCTATAAAAGGGGTACCATGTAAGTTTTCAAAGTTGCACTAAAATTTTCATCTGAGACTCTCCTTTCTCCTCCCCTTTTACTAAGTAATTGTCCATACACTTCTCCTTTTTTACTCACTAAATTTTTTGTCTCAAATAATTAATTTTGGTGGCATCTTAACCCACATTTAACACAATTTCTACTACAAGTTACTCATTTTCTTAATTTTTCATAAATTATATACTTGTACAATAACAATTTAGTATATTTAAGTATTAATTATTTAGGAAAATGTCATTTACCTCTCCCGTATCATGCACGGTTTTCATTTACCTTATCTGTAAACATAATGAGTTCTGTGGAGTCCCCAAACTATACTAACGTTTCATTTTGCCCCAACGACGTTAGTTTTTTGAAAATTCTGTTAATTTTTTCTTGAAAATGTCCTTGTATTTAAAAATTTTAAATAATTTATAAATTATCTTTCAAATATTTTAAAATATTTTTTTCTATAAAATAAATGATAAAATACTGATATTAGTATTAAAAATAGGAAAAGTTCACTTACCTCCCTCGTACTTTACACGATTTTCACTTATTTACCCCGCAAAAACAATTCGTTTCGTAGAACCCCCGTAGTTTACAAACGTTTCACTTAGGTCTAACGAAGTTAGTTTCTGGTCAAAAAGTCTAAAATCAACTAAACATTGAATTTTCAAAAATGTTCGATTAATTTTCTCTCAATTTCTGTGTTTTTTTATTTTCCCCTCCTCTCTTCTTCTCCAATTAGGGTTTCAAAGAGGGTCAATCAGTGGACCGACAACATCCCGCGTCGGTAACTCTGCTCCCTGAGTGTCGATGGCGAAGAGGATGTTAATAACCTCGACACAGAGCTTGTCGATTTCTTCATGAGAGCAACACCTGTTCTTGGCGAGAGCTAAGCTCAAACTCGTATTTTTTATCTGAGAGTTTTGATTATAGTGGTGTTGATAAGAAGAAACTCTCTAGTATTGGATTTGGGGTTATACCTCAAAATTTAGAGAAATCAATGGATGGTGATGGTATAAAATCGTCTTTTGGTGGTAGATTGAGGTTGAATTTAGGCCATATCAAGGGGTTGAGCTATTTTCATCAAAACCCATATGCCAATTATGTGAACGCGGCTAAGATTGTGGTGGTCGTAGAGTGTCACGACGGTGATGAAGGCGACTCGTGCGCGATAGATTATGGGGTCGGGCTAGTGGGCGGATTCGACATGGCAGGCGGCAGAGAAGTCATAGAGGTTGAACCTAACAGTGGAGTGGGACCCGTCAGCAACGATCTTTGTCCAGACGGACGGATCTTGGAGATGTGGTCGAGGTGGGTCCGGATTATAGAAGAGTAAGAGAGATCACGATCGATGAAGATGGGTTGGAGTCGGAGGAGCATGAGTCACCGGCCATTGTTGGTTAATTTTTTATATATAAGGGGCATTTCTGTCATTCTATCACATTTTTTCAAAAAAATAGTTGACTTTTGTTAGAATAGTTAATTAATTAGGGTTTCCTATTCGTATTATGTTTTCTAGTTTAGGTTATTTCCTATTGTTCCTTATATAAAGAAACCACCTATTGTAATTCTTAATCCAGTCTTTTATCAATAATACAATTATATTTTATAAATTCAACATAGTATCAGAGCGTTAGGTTCGATCCAAGTCATGTGTGGCTTTGCCCACTCGTTAATTTTCGTTGGCAGGGCAAAGGCAAGAAAAATCTTTTTCTGAATTACTGTTCATCGCGCACTATTCACGCGGCATTGTTCACAAATTACTGTTCACGTGCACTGTTCATCCCAAATTTTCCAGATATGTTTCTTGTTCAAGCATTCTCCGGTGACCGTTTTTAGTCACCTCCACTGTGGCTAGGCTCATAGGTCCCCGACAAGTTTCTTCCAAGCAGTTCGATGAGTTTTATGTCCTCACCGCCGACAAGTAAAGTTTTTGCAGCACAAGTCTGATCGTTGTGTTGTTCTATGGTCTCCGTCAATCGCGTGTGAGTCTCACACGCCGCCACACACCTTTGATGCTCGTTCGCCAAGTTTTCTGCTCCGCTGATTTTGCTGAGTTAGCACCGTCATAGTTGCTTGAAATTGTTTTGCACTGACGTAGTTGCTTGAAAAGTTTAGTTTTTTTCTTAAAAATCACCTTTGCATCGTCGTTATACAGCGTAGCTGCCGCACGGTCATTATATGATGTAGTTGCTTGAAAATTTTGGTGATTAATCTTAAAATCACATTGCACTGTTTCTATGCGACGAGTTGTCACAGCGTCATTATATGACGTAGTTGCTTGAAAAGTTTTAGTGATTATTTTTAAAAATCACTTGTTCTCATGTCCGTATAATCGGCATTATTGAAGATGTTTTGCACCGTCGAACAACGACGTAGATGTTAGCTATCTTATTATTCTTGCTTCACGTGCAAGATTTGTGTTACACGGTTTGCACTTGAGGAAGAGTGTTAGAATAGTTAATTAATTAGATTTCCTATTCGTATTATGTTTACTAGTTTGGGTTATAACCAGTGTTATGGATCGCGGGAGATCTCGGCGAAATCACGGAAATTTCCACATATCACCCCAAATACCGGTCAAAGCCGGACAATTTCAAATTAATTCCGGTTTAATCCAATTCAAATCAATTAATTCCGGTTTAATTCAATTTAAATCAATTAATTCCAGCTTAATTCAATTTAAATCAATTAACTCCGGTTTAATTCAATTTAAATCAATTAAGGTTTAAATCAATTAATTATAATCTAATTTAATTAATCTTGGTCTAATTCGATCGGTTTCGTTCCGGCACACTTAATCCGGTTTGTTATTTAGGTTATAAATTATAAAGAATAAATATCATTCATTTTCCTTATAAATTAAATATTATTCATTTAGGTTATGCCTCCGGTCCAACACATTTAAAATAATTAAATATCATTCATTTTTTAAATAAATAATAAATATGGATTATATATATTTAATTATTTATTTATTATAAAACACGATTTGCCGTGATCTTCCCCTGATCTTTTCGCGATCCCTCCGAGTTTGTTAGATCTTTAAATACATGGTATTTTTGTCATTTTGACCAAAAACTAACGTTGTTTGGAGTAAGAGAAACATAAGTATAGTTCGGGAACTTTACATAACACATTCTGTTTTCGGGGGAGGTAAGTAATATTTTGACTAGTATATTGAATGACTTTCAATTTAACATGTGTGGTGTCCTAACTATCAACGTTTTTAACTTTAGTAAACTTTTTAAGAAACTTAGCATATTCCGTTAGTATTTTAATAAAATGACAAAAATACCCTTCATATGAAAAGAAATAAAGTGAAAATGGTTGATGTTTAGGTGTACTAGTCGTTTTCTCAACAATCAAATATTAATTTAATGTGAAATGACAATTGTACTCCCGATATAAAATTAAAGGGAAAATTCCACATAACCTCTCTAAACTTTGCCCGAGTTTCACTTAACTCCCCTTAACTTCAAAATCAACTTGTGGAGTCCCTTAAGTTTGAAAATGTTTCACTTTACCCTTTTTCAGTTAACTATTTTGTGAAATTACAAAAATATCTTTGTATTAAAAAAATTTTAATAAATAAATATGATTTTGAACTTTTTTATATTATGTTTTCATTTTAGAAAATAAAATTATGTTAGTAGTAAAAATAATTTTTCTAAAAAATTTTCTTACAAACAAATAAAAATAAGTTTTAAACATTCTTTTTTTATTTTTATAATTTTATATAAAAAAAACTATTTTAAAAAAATTAATACTAAAATATTTTTTTTGTAAAAATTTTTTTATTTTAATTCTTTTAATACAATTGTATTTTCGTTTTTTCCCAAAGAAGTTAATATAATTTTCAGAAAAGTTAACTGAAAAGGGTAATTTGAACTTTTTCAAACTTAAGGGACTCTACAAGTTGATTTTGAAGTTAAAGAAATTAAGTGAATCTCGCCTATAGTTAAGAGCGGTTAAGTGGAATTTTCCCAAAATTAAACTAAGAGCATGATTATCTTTTCATAAACCAAATAATAATATAACTATTAATTAATGTGTAATGTTATTTTTACCCGCGATATGAAATTAAAATGAGAAGGTAAAATAGTCTTTTCGAAAAACTTTGAATTAAAATAAAAAATTGATATCAATTGAAATTTGATAAGTCTGGTATGACGAGGGGCAACTGGACTTGGCTCCGGCGAGAACGAATGGCTCGGGTCGGTGGCTAGAGGACGGGATCGGGACGATCATCGAGAAATGGTGGCGGCGGTAGGGGAGGACGGGTCGAAGAAGAGAGATGGCTTGGCCGCCATTTTTTCAGCGAGTCCACAGAGACGCCGATGACGCCATAAATGACAGACACAAATCTTGAATCTCCACGTCTGTGAGCTCGTATGATAACATCTCTTGGTTCTGGTCAACAGAGGATGCAACGTGATCGTTTCGTCTGATTGTCGTTTATTTTTTATTAATTTTGTAATTACTTAATAATTATTATATTTTTATAAAGCGAGCAACTTTTCTATTCAATCTATCAGAAAAATCTCGAATCTGCAATGACTCGCTTTGTCATAAGGAATCTTCACTTTTTCTCTGCGAAATAAGAAACATGAAGTCGCTGATTTTAATCTCTGGTGTTGATAAAAGTGGCGGAGAGTAAGTTATAAATATGAGTTCGATATTCATTTTCAGAAACGAATAAAATTGACTTGAACCCAGATGAAGCATACCCGACAAAAACTTAGGGTCGTGAATGGAATGACAGAGACTCCATATGAAGTCAGTGTCTCCAATTCAATGTTCTAATAACCGCTAGGCGCTAGTCAGGCGGAGAGTGTTTTTTAAAAATTAATTAGGAATCAAACAAAAATTAATCGAAAAGTAATATTAAAGATTGTGGGTAAAATGACAGAAAGTTGATGTTTCCAATCTTCATGCATAAAGTCACTTGTCTCCATCCCCATAATTGCACTTGTTTCCATCCCCACAATTACAGACAATAGTCAACAATTAAAATGAGGGGTAATTACAGATCATTATACCCCCAAACCTCGTTCTCATATCACTATACCTAACTTTCAGTTTTTTTTTCTCACTCTCCTAACTTTCATTACATTACAGTTAATATACAATTTATGCACAGTAAAACTATTTGATAATTACAAATTTACTATTTTGCCCTTCATTGTATATTGATGTTAACTAATAAACCAAGGGCGTATTTGTCTTTTTGTATAAACTAATAATAAATTAAAAACAATGTCGTAAGATGACCAAAACACCCTTCTTCTTCCTTCTTCCTCACCTCGTTCTTCTTCCTTCTTCCCCATCCTTACTCTTCCTCCTTCCCCATCCTCGTTCGATTCGTGGCCGCCTCCGACCACCACCGCGCTCGAGCTCGTCATTGAGAACCGCAGCAAGTGGTAGTTCGGCCAGGTTTGTGTCGAAGGCGTACTGGACCAGAAACGTCGGTCCCAGTCCTGAGTGAACGCCGGCGTCGAAGAACACCGCGAAAGGCGACGGTGGCGCTCTTGCCGTGCGTTGTGGGAGACATCGCGAAAGGTGAGTGGGTGCGTGGGGAGGAGTTGTACGAGAGCATGTGAAGAGGGCAAAGGAGAGTGTGATTGGCGAGATCAGATCCGTCGACGGTGGCGGCTTCCTCCGCCACCTGCGCGGTGACGATTTATGGCTATGGGTAGGTCTCGATTCGACGATTTGGCCTCCACCGATTTGGCCTCTTGAAGTTGAAGATTTATGATGCGCGTGTTCTATCTGTAATTTCAAAGTATATGGAAAACAGAATTTCAACCAATGGATCAAAACAAGTGAATGCCAGATAAATTTACCAGATATTTGACCAAGGTACCAAAACTCAATTTCACAGATGAAGCTTGTCATCTTTAACTGCAGTTTCAACCTTTAACCCAAAACAAGCTTACAAGCCATAAATGATCTCTGAAACAGTAAGAACCTAGAACCAAACACAACACAACACAAAAATTGACTGAGAAATGAGAGAGGGGCAGTTGGGGTAATAAAAGGTGAGGGTAAATATATAATTTTACAATTTTATTTTCATTTTTTTAAATTCTTTTATTTGTATAACTAAAAAGTCACATTTGCCCTCCATCTGTTAGTTAATTTGGTTATTTATTTAGGAGGAAAATAGTAATTTCATATTCATCAAATAATTACCACTCACAGCTTATATAGAGGGGCATTTTGGACATTTTACAAATCACTTCCATTAGATTTAGCCAGAAGTTACTTTAAGTGTAACGTAATCAAAGTTAGGGGAGTGAGAAAAAAAATTTGAAAGTTGAGTATAGTGATCCTAGAATGAGGTTTGAGGGGGTATAGTGATCTGTAATTACCCTTTAAAATAATTGTAGCTAATTTGGAGAGCTCATATAACAAAGCATTTACTCAGAACACTACAACTGAAAAATAGGATCCACCCAAAGCAATTAACAAAATAGAAAAGAAAGTTATAAGGCAAAACAAAACTCTTCAATTCCTCAAGAAAAGGCATTTTCTACCATCAATATTTGATGGGGGCAATAACTTGTAGCTGAGGTCCAAGCTTCTCCTCTGCCGCCTTCTCAGCTTTGACGCTTAGCTTTGTCAGTTGCTTCTTCCGTTCATATGCTACTTGAGCTCTCTCCTTCCTCTTCTTCTCAAGCTCCTGCATTTCCAATCAACTCACATTAACAATGGAAACTTACAGTCTAGTAGCATTTGCAGATATCAAAATGGAATTTTACTGAAAAATATACATTACGGTGCCCACACAATGATAAAGGGTTAAGGTAAATTATCAAATGAAGAATTAAATAAGAAGAAACTCGTCATCCTAGAAAACCAAAGCTTTATGAGCCAAGACCTAAGAATTATAGTCATGTTCTGAACACGAGTGACTCAGCTAAGGAGAATAATTCTTACCTTGATTGTCTCATAATGGTTCCATCCAACCTCAGACGAAAGTCTACCCAACAGGCAGTACTTGTGTCCCTTTTGGAGCCTCAAAACTCTATGTTTTCCAAAATAGAAAATAAATTAACACTAAGTATCAAGCAAATCAAAAATCGAGTTTTTCTACGGTAATACAATAACATACAAGTACAAATCAACAGAAGAAGAAACTTACTTAAGGGCATCGGGGATAACCATTCTCTTAATCTTGTCGTAAGGAGTTGGAACTCCTTCATAAGCCTTCAAGCGAGCAAGAGCAGCAGCTCCACGTTTAGTCTTGTGGGGAATCATACTGCAGCCAATAGAATCAGCAACCAATTTATGAAAAGAACTGAATAATTTGAACAATAATAGGTAACCAAATACTGAATAAACGAAGGTAAGCTTTGAGCAGAAATGATGAGTGAAATGGATATGCATTAATAAACAATTATATGTGAAACATACTTTCAATAAAGATAAAAAAAAGTGGTAAATAAGAAACCAATGAAAATTAAATAGCAATTTCACTGAACTGGGAAAACTCTTACTCCTATCCTATCTCAAATGCAAACATGGACAAATCAAAATTTAACATTTTCCGCATGATTACCATCAACAATAAACCCAATCAAGCAGCACAATTTACATTCAAAATCAGAAGAAAAAACACAACAGAAAGGGTGGATTTTTCAAGTGGTTTGTGTCAATCATTGTTCCAAACCCAAACACCACCTACAGAACTAACAGTTAACCCTAACAATTATATAAAAAATTTGACAACGGAAGGTAGGATTCAAGCTAAAATGATAAAAGGAGTTCACTGGATAGACATCAATAAACAATTGTGTGCAAAACATAGTCTCTATGAAGAAAAACTTATGATTGTGCCGATAAGAAAACAAGGAAAATTATATCAGCAATTTCACTTAACTGGGGTAATTCTTACTCCTATCCTATCTCAAATGCTGAGATAAACATGAATCAAAATGTAACATTTCCCTCATAATCTCAATTACTATCAACAGAACAGAAAAGATAGATTTTTTCCAAGTATCTTTGCTCAGTTATTGTTCAAAACCAAAATCCACCAACAGAAGTCACTAGCAGTTAACCCTAAAACTAAAAATCCCACACTTTCACACTAAACAAACGTCCAAGACACCAAATGATCCAACATTTTCCCAGAAACAATGCAGGTTGATTTTTAGCATTAAATAGAAACATCACAAAGTTCAATGGAGATGATTTTTCCATGTGGGTTATGCCACTCATTGTTCAAAACTCACACCCACCTACATAAGTAACTAACAGTTCACTCAAAATTAAAAACTCAACATTTTCTCACTAAGCAAACTGCAAATTTCATTTCCAAGTTCTTACAGATCTCCTATCTCAAATGCAGATAAAAATGAATCAAAATTTAACATTTCCCACTTAATCTCAATCACTATCAACAATAAACCCAATCAAGTAGCACAGTTTACATTCAAAATTAGCTAACAGAACAGAAAGGGATGATTTTTCCAAGTGGGTTCTATCAGTCATTGTTCAAAACCAAAACCCAACTACAGATGTCACTAACAGTTCACCCTAAACCAAAAACCCCACATTTTCTCACTCATCAAACATCAAAAACACCAATTGATCCAATATTTACCAGAAACAATGCAGTATGTTTTTTAGCATTACACAGAAATATCAGATAGCTCAATGCTAAGATAAACATGAATCAAATTTAACATTTCCTCCTTAATCTGAAATGACTATCAACAATAAACCCAATTAAGTAGGACAGTTTACTTTCAAATTTAGCTAAAAGAACAGAAAGAGTGGACTTTTCCAAGTGGGTTATATTGTTCAAAACCTAAAGCCACCTACAGTCTACAGAAGTCACTAACAGTTCACCCTAAACCAAAAATCCCACATTTTCTCACTAATTAAACATCAAAGAAACCAAATGATCTGCAAAGCTCAAGACCAATTACCCACGAATGGTACGCCAGAGGATCTTAGCAGGAGCACGAAAATGGATGGGTCCGTGAGAGGGCTTGGTGTTCATGCGCTTGCGGAGAAACCTGAGGTACTTCATCTTCTGGCGGACCAAGCCGCCGGAGAGGCAAATCTCCTCGCACCTGACGACGACGACCTTCTGGCCATTGAGGAGCTCCTTGGCGATGATAGACGAGAGCCGACCCAGCATGTGGTGGCGAGCGTCCACCACAACCCTCTTCGCGCAGATCCCAGAACCAGACACCATCTCTCTGTGTGCGAAATGGGGAAGACGATGGAGCTAGGGTTTTTTCAAGTGTTTGGTACACGTTGTTTATATATCACCTTCGATCGTTCTCAAAATCTAATACCCGATTAATTTCTTGTAATTTTTTATTTAATTTTAAATCAATTTTTAAATTTTGCCGCTCGACTAGTGCTTAACATCTCTTTGCGGTTTGTACCCTTCGCCCGTGGCGATTTGGGTTGTTCGTCGAAAATTTACGATGTCTCGCGGCGGCACGGCTCCGTCTGTGAGGGTTCTAGTACGGTAACAGTTCCGGGTCTGGCGGTGGTAGCTGCGACGACAGCTGGCAGTGAATGAAGCAGATCTAGTGTGATGGCAAGAACGAAGTCGAGTGCAGTGGGGTTGTGGACGGAATCGCAGGTGGGGCGAGCTTGGGTCGCTACGGTAGATCGGTACTGGGAGGGAACTGGGGTTATCTGGCGTCGGTGGGCGGACTCATGCAAGCATACCGAACTAGGGGTCGAGTGTAGTGGGGTTGAGGACGGAATTGCAGGTGGGGCGAGATTGGGTCGCGACGGTAGATCGGTACTGGGAGGGAACTGGCGTTATCCAGCGTCGGTGGGTAAACTCATGCAAGCATACCGAATTAGGAGGTCTCGACTTGCTTAAGGTTCAATACGTGGGAACCGGCGGCTTTGATTGGTTGGTAAATCGTTATTGGGAGGGATATGGAATTATCTGGCGTCGGTGGGCAGACTCATGCAAGCACACCAAACTAGGGGTACTTGGCTTGCTTAAGATTCAATATGTCACTTTTGTGTCCTATTGTGATTGATACTATAAGGAAAAGAGGGGTCCCTGATGTCGATGGGTTGATCGGGTTAAACCTAATGTGTTGGGAGAATTTGAATTTCGCGATGCCCATATGGATCGCAGGGTTGATCGATAAAGCTGGTTTAAAGCGGTCTGCAGCAAGATCACAGAGTTTCCCGATCCGTATGAGTTGGAGGCTGTGGCTCTGCATGAAGCTAACTAGTTCGAGTCGATTGGTCTCCGAAGTTATCATGGACGCCTGTGTAAAGCATTTTGCAGTAAGATCACGAGATTTCTCCATCAGTATGAGTTGGAGGTCGTGGCTCTACATGATGCTAAACAGGTCGAGATGCACAACTTTGGAGGAATCATTAGCAAACGGTGTTGCGTACTACCCACTATTGGAACATGTGTTCTTTGTTTTACTTGTAATCAAATGGCTCACGAATTGGCCATGTTTGCTTTAACTTACAGTAGCTGTGATTATGGTGAGTGGTCTGTCCCACCAACTGTAACTTCAGCTGTCCGGCTTGATGTCGGGTTAGTTGCTATTTAATTAATAAAACTCGCTTTTACCTTAAAAAACACATTTTATCTGACACAAACTTTCACTATTTGACCGTCGGCGAGGGAATGACAAGAGGGCGAATCAAGCTCGTCTCGATCGAATATTAACTTTTTTTAAATCCGGCCCCAAATATGTTTATAAAAAAAGTAACTATAATAATATTAAGATGTAGTTTTGAGCATCTGATTACTTGGTGTGTTTTCTGCACTTAACTTGATTTTGAAAGTGATTTTTAATTAATCAAATATATGGGAAGATGTGTTTTTAGTATAGTACCTTGGAAAGAGATTTTATATCTCTCTTGCCCAATAAAATTATTAAAGAATTTGTGATTAATTGATATCTTTGAATTGAGATTATCGAGTCTTTCAAAAAAGAAAATTATCCGACACAATTGGGTTGAAAATATTAAGTCTCTATTAAGAAAACTCATGGACAACAACATTGAAGATTTAGAGATAATTGAATGACATCATATCCTATTTTGTCAATTAGGGGTATCATATTTATAAGATTGCATCCTTTACTCATCAAGAGTATCTGAAAAGTCTCATATTAATTTCTGACTAGACCTTAGAAGATCATTTTCCCCAAACTAGCATTTAACATTTTTTTTTAGAACATTGCACGTAGATTTATGAGAGATTTGAACATCCTCGGTTAGAACTTACATGGAAATCATCAACGATCAAATCTCCATTCGTGAGGAGAATACATTTCTGAAAATGTTCTCTTTCATGTAGAAGAGCTGGCACATCAACACTGAATATTTGATACATTTCAAAGGCTCTGAAGGTTCAAAGATAAGTAACCAAAAGCCAACCTCGAGTTCAACTTACAAAAAGAAAGTAAGAGGAAAATTTGTCTAGCTGCTGTAATCAAACGGCTGAGGAGGTTGCGGTTCCTCGTCGACGGCCATGGCTGAGGTTGTCGAGGCCTGCCCTGTCGCCGCTGCTGCTGTCCCACCAGACGCCGCAGAAGAGGGCGCGTCGGTTAGAGAAAGCACCTCGGGCTCGCTCGGGCGCAAGTTTTTCAGGAGAACGAAACCTGAAGACGCATGTTTCACCGGCACGTATCGGCTCTCTTCCAGGAACTTTATGTACTTCCCTTGTGAAGGAACTACTCTGGCCGGGTTGGTCAGTATTTCGTAGGACGGTTCCGGCTCTGCTTTCTTCTCCGGAAGCCCATCAACCTGTCAAAGGTCGAATTAGAACCATAAAAGAGGATGGCACAACTTATCAACTGACATTGTTTTTTTATTTCAAAATAATCCTAAAGCAAGTAACATGGGAAGATAATAGCATTTCAGAAATTCAAGCTTACCTGCATTGAGTCTTCGTCCTTCTCGGTAGAAGATTTGCCTTTTCCAGCTGAAGACTCGGCCCCAGCTGCTTTTTCAGCAATGGCCTTCTGTTCTGCTTCCTTCTTCGCCCTAGCTTTGGCCTTTACTGAAGTTGACAGAACCGCCGTGGGAAGCTTCACAGCAGAAGCCGTGGTGGGAGCAGAGGTCGGCTTAGGGTAGGCAAAAAGTGAAGGCTTGGCGTGTGATAGGAAGTCGAACTTTGGAACTTGCAGGTCGTAGTTCAGTCCAATGAGAGCAGTGGGTGAGAATGCCAAGCTTACAAAATAAATCAGTGGGTACCAGTACCAAAATTGGCTGAAAACAGCAAGACCAACTACAGCTGTGACTTTGTCGTGTTTTGTCTTTGAAAGCAATCTTATCGTCACATTTCGTCCACCGGCATCGAGGATTCCGGTGGCCAAGATTGCGCCCATCTTGCTCATGGTATCTTCATGCTTGTCTAGAATTATTTTCTCCAATTGTCGCCTACAAAGAATGTGTAGATAGCAGGATTAGACTCTATTCTAATAAAACTAAAACCGTGACAATGCAGTTAAATTAAAATTAAATGTGATAACACGAAATTGTAAAGTACCTGAAAGATCCAACACGTGAATCACTGGCTTCACTTGTCTGGACCATGACCATGGCCATTGCAATGAGAGCACCTTGCCGAACAAAATCGACAACGTCAGATGTCAAAGGCTCTAACAGAGATATGGCCTCACTCAGCCCGGTGCCTGCACAAGAAATGCCAACTGCGAGTGCAGCCCCATATCGAACATGTGGATTATAGGACTCAGATAACAGAGAGACAATCCGAGGAGTCTGCAATTTCAAGAGTGAAGGAAATGTTAAACGGGAGACACTAAAAAACACAAAGAAAACGACAAACACGATGTTTAAGATATAAGAAACATTAACCTGCTCGGGTTCAGAGTAGAGGACAAACCCAAGTGCTAGAACGGCAGTTCTTCTCACATCGTCGCTTACATCTGATACAGCAAAGTGTAGCAACTGCCGAATAGCTTTATTGTTAGCTGTTCCACTGTAGGCCAATGCTAGCGCGTACATACCACCGTAACGTAATATAGGATCTTGATCCCGAGTCATCTGCTCGATTAGAGTGTCAGCTTCTTCTTCTCTTCCATACACTGTAAGGGCTATTCCCAATGCTAACCCCCTGAGAAACACGAGTATGAAAGAAAGAGAGAAAAATAAATAGACGGATCATATATTGATAGTTGAACTTAAGCAATCGAATCAATAAAATTAAGTGATCCATATTATACCAACTCCATTGTTGCAAAAATAGAAAGATCGAACTTTACCTAATTATTTTCTCATGCTGAGTCTCATGAGCATAAGCAAGCATCTCACTGGCCTTCTCACTTGCTGTTCCAACCATGAGTAGACCCATACTGATTCCAGCAGCTTCACCAGCAACAGCACTATCAGTGTAGAGAACACTTTTGATGTCATCGTAAATGTCCTCGTCGGCAGTTCCCAAGGATGCCAAACCAAGACCTAAGCATGCACCGTGCTGAATAACCTGCACAAGAGACGTCCAGTAAGAATCTGATTACAAAGTAAAATTTGTTTCCTCGGACTGGAAAATATCATTGAGCAAAAATAAGCACCTCCACATTAGTACTACGTAGGCTATCACGAAGGAATTGTTTAATCCCTTCGCCGTGGTTGGCATGAATGAGGCCTAGAGCATAGAGGGCACCACCTTCTGAATAAGGACTGCCGCCACCACCAGCCCCACCTTGAGGCAAGTACGGGGCCATTAGTGACCTCCCCTGCTGCAGATGACCTCTGTGGATGACACCAAGCCCTGCTGTTGCACTGAATTTAGCCCAATTTGTTGCTCTACTCAGCCAGTCCTGACAGTCACAAGAAACATTTTAATGAGTTCTAAAATAAGAGGGAAGTATTGCGTATAAGAACTAAAGAACAAAACAAGTTAGAAATATTTTGCCTGTCTTACCAGATTCTCCCTGAGAAATGTATCGACAGTTGTTCCAGCATGCATAATTGCATTAGCGTAAATAGTCGCACTGTGACAGACGCTGTTTCTCATCTCAATAGACTGCTTAATTGTTTTTAGAATTAGAAGATCTGATCTGTAAGCAAGACACAACCATCAGAACTATGAGCATTGACTGATAGCTAACTTTTCAAGAAAACCAAAACTACAATTCTACACTGAAGAGCTTAAAGTTTGGAAACAAACCGAAGACTTACTTGTTATGACTGTATAGGAACTGCAGAGTCAACTGAATTGATTTCTCTCCGGATAAAATTGCCTTGATTTTTGCCAGTCTCTCCGCATATATCACTTCTTTTGGGTCCACTACATGCTCATTGCTATTAGCAGCAGTAGCTCCATCAGTCATTTGAACATCCTCCTGTGCACTAGAATTTTCATTCTGGACTGCATCAGATTCACTGGGTACTGGCTGCACAGGTTCAATAGGTTGAGTCTTGGGTGCTGAAAGCCGATTTCTCACATTCAAAAGAAAAGCTTGGCGCTCATTCTCTGTAAGATCAAATGCTATTTGAAATGCTAAAAGAGCTTCATCCTTATTTTCTGAGCGCAGAAGCTTTTCCAATATGCTTGCAACCCCTTCAGGTTCATCCAAGAACATTAAACATTGGCAAATACTCAGATAATCAGGAGAAGGAAGTTTCTGATATACTGTTACAAGAAGGCGAAGCACCTGCAGGAGCAACCAAAGGGAAATAAACGTATGTTAGATTTCTAGGAATCTTATAGAGCCATACACCAAGCATTTACCAATATAACTCCAGGCCTATGATTTCTCAGCAATAAAAACCACAAGCAAGATAGTGAGCCAAATTTCCGTATTAACATAAATAACATCCATACCTCATGTCGATATTCTCGTCGATTAACAAATGCATGTGAGACATTCATGCAATACAGTAGAGTTCCTTGGACATTATCACTCCTTGTGATTGCCTCTTCTAGTTTGTCAAGCCTTCGGCATTCAATCGCAATGCCCATAGCTTGTTGATATTTTCCATCTACGATACACCTGGTAGGAGGAAGATATGTAGCTATAAGAAACTGAGGTATTGCATCAAGAGAGTATAAAAGACAGCTAAAAATAGTCATGACATACTTATCCAACATCCTTTCCACAATGCCCTCCAACCTAGGGTCTACCTCTACTGCTTCATTTGATTCTGCTGCCTTCGACTTAAGACTTGCATATTCATCTATAGCTTTTGCTGAGAAAGAAAACAAGATCAATGATGTCAACCAACTCAATGTTGTGTGTAACACAAAAATCCATGATGTAATAATGTCTACTAAATGATGAGAACAACCATATTGTCATATATCATGGAAAAATACGAGTGAACATAGTCTGTCACGAATAATAAGTGATCATTATTATTGTAATTATAATCATTCTTACCAAGTAGAGTATGAACGTAATCAGAATCCTCTGAAACATCAAACATGGATCCAGCTCCAAGTGCATATGACAATGAGTCATTCAGTTCTCCCAAGTAATAGAAGACCTAAAACGGGCGAGTTTACATAAAGAAGATAAGTTAGCTGGCATGCCTAGTTCATGTCATTGTCCTCGTACTTGCACAACAACAAAAGGCAAGGGTATAGAACCAATAAATTAAGCACATCCGGTGATAGTAATTTTACATGTATGAAAGATGAAGAAAACCGAAATTGAGATTACAGTAAAAGTATCAACCTTTGAAACAATTAGTGCAGCCAAATGTCTTTCAGTGAACTCTTCATCTTCGTATAAGCTTTCACTGAGCAAAATACCAAAATATTACTTTCATGAAGTACTGAATACGAAACAGAAAGTTCCCACTACTTTATACTGTCCAGCAATATCAATGCAATACACAACCACAAAGTAACATGCAAGTAAAGACAGGTCTGCAAAATAAGGGCGTAAAAACAGATAGATCTTGAAGAAATAAGCTTATGGCCAAATTGATCAACGGGTAAGAAAAGAAGTCATTCAGTAATTGCCAGCAAGATTCATGTTATAATTTCATGCTTTAGTGTTATTCCATGAAAGCAAGTGTCATTTCTCCGAGATGTTCAAAATTGGTCATAGAAGCACTTCCGGAGATTGTTCACTAGAAAAAACCAATCTTTATAAATTCCCACATGTACTCTCATTCAAAATTCCACTTCAACAGGACTAAAACTGACACTCACATTCTAAATGTAAGGGCTATTCCAGGATTATAATGAAGAGCAAGAAAAGGGGTTATAAATAATAATGCAAGCATGTATGGTTCCTCTACTATTCTTAATTTTACTCATAATTCACTATTAAGGCAATGGAAGAAATATCCAAAAAAATGCAATTTTTAGCTCACCAGAACTGAAATTCACATTCTAACGAGCAATCACTCAAACACAGAACACAAAACCCAGAAAAATTACAATAAAAAACAGGCAATTACTCGCACTATCATCCATCAACAAAAAGCAAGCATTTTGGAACTGCCATAGACCTAAAAATTCGTTCATCAACACACAAGCCGACCTCAAAACCAAATCTCGCAGGAGAAAAACCCAATAACCAGAGAAAGCACATACATAATAGGAACGCTGGTGGAGATCTCTGGCCAGAAGCGATCGACGCAATTGTTGAGGTTGGAGAGGGCGTGGAGCTTCAATAATGGGTGTGGCTCGTTCAGCATAGCGAGCAAGCCTCCGGCGGAGCTGACCATCATCGTCGCGGCCGTGGCCATCGGAGATTGATTTTGGGAATCGGAAAAAACCCTAGCGGTGAAGCGAGGATGGAGAAGAAGAAGAGATTGGAGAATGAGCTATTACTCTCTTTTTTTGCTGGATATTTTTTTAGTTTATTATATATTTATTTCAACTTACTTGCCAAGCCAACTTGATTAAATCAAGGGATAATGACAGATGACTACAGCCAACTGTGTCGCGTTTCAAATTTAATACCCAACTTTCAGTTTTTCGAATAACATACCTCAAGTTTAAATAAGCGACACTTAGCCCAACATCTGTTAAATCTAACTGATTTGGTGTGTCAAAAAGTCTAAAATGCCCTCAATGGTTTTGGTCTGTTAAACCAGTCTAATTGGTTCAATTGATATGATTATGAAATTACTATTTTACCCCTAATTGAACAATTAACTTAAGTAATGGCTTGAGGGCAAATTGGACATTTTAATTACACATTTAATAATCATAATTATTTAATAATTAAATACATAAATTATTATTAATTGATTAATTATATTAACAAGGGATAATTATTTAACAAGGGATAATTATTTAACAAGGGATAATGACTGATTAATTATATTAACAATACATAAATTATTAATTAATTAATAATAAAACTCTTCTTCTTCTCTGCGTGCTCGCCGTCTCCAGCCACCTGCTCTGACTCCGACCGCCGCCTACTCCGACTCCGACCACCTGCTCCCGACTCCGTCTGCCGCCGCGCTTCGGGCCCAGATGGAGGGGCTTGACGACGCCTGCGAGGACGAGGACGGCGAAACCTCCATCGCGAAGACGGAGCCGGAGATATGACCGCCGTCTTCGTCTCCAACCGCCGCCACACTTCGGGCCACGCCTCCCCACGACCCCGACCGGTGCCCTCGCGGCCTCCTCCGTCGCGGGCCTCGACGGAGAGGGTTCGCGACGGCCAGATCTGGGTTCGCGAACTCGCTGTCTCCGCCGCAAACTCTTAGATCTGGACGGCCCCGACCTCGGCGAGGCTCGCGACGTCCTCGACGGCCGAAATCCGCGACAGTCGAGGCTCGCGAGGTCCTCGACGTCCGCGACGGAGGACGGCGAAACCTCCATCCTCCATCGAGGACGTCGCGAGCCTCGACCGTCGCAGACTTCGGCCCCCGATCTGCCGCCTCAAGCCTCAAGCCGGAACGCAGACCTCGAGCGGAGTGTCGGGGTCGAGCAGATCGAGGCGGCGGGTCTGGGCCTCCCCTCCGACTTGACCTCCGCTCGAGGTCTCGCTGGAATTGATGGAGGAGCTGGGCTGGTCGACGGAGGGGCTGGGCTGTTCGGGGTCGGAGGAGGCGGAGGGTCGGGGTCGAATGAGGTGCCTCGAGCTCGTCGTCGGAGGAGAGCCTTGAGCTCGAATCTGGTGGGTGCCTCGAGCTCGTCGGGGTCGAGCAGATTGGGGCTGCTGGAGACGGGGACGCTCCTCCGCCGAGATGGGGCTGGTCGGAGCAGGCGGCCGGAGACGTGGGGCTGCCGGAGACGGGGAGGTTGAAGAAGGGTTAGGTTAATTAGGTTTAATTAATATAATTATTAATTAATTAATGATAATAATAATAATATATATATATATAATTATTAAAGAATTATATTTGTAATTGAAAAGTCAATTTTGCCCTCAATGCATTAATTAAATTGGGTATGCAATTAGGGGTAAAATGGTCATTTCATAATCATATCAGTTGAATCAACCAGACCAGTTTAACAGACCAAAATGGTTGAGGGCATTTTAGACTTTTTGACAGACCAAATCAGTTAGATTTAACAGACGTTGGGCTATGTGTCGCTTATTTAAACTTGAGGTATGTTATTCGAAAAACTGGAAGTTGGGGTATTAAATTTGAAACGCGACCCTTAAATCAAATCTGGACTTCCTTTTTGTTTTTGAATTCGGATCCTTTGTGGGTCAAGTTCGGGTCTGGTCTCCGACCCAAACCCGCACGAGTCGCCTTCTACGAAAAATCGATGTAGAAATTAATCGGTTCGGGAAATGTGGGTAGGAGGATCGGTACCAAGTGTTGATGGAGTTTGGAAGGCGGTGTGGGAAGCTTAAGAAAGATCTCGCCCGAAACGAAAAAGTTTCTTTGGAGAGCACTGGTAGGGTGTCTCTCAGTGAGAGGGGCTCTATGTGGGAAAAGAGTCTACATTCCCTATTCGTGTCCGGCATGTGCGAGTCAAGAGGAGACTACTTTGCACATAATGGTCGAGTGCTCATTCGTCAGCAGTATAAAGAGAAAATGAGAAAGAAAGAAAAAAGTATCAATGTCATGCTTTGAAAATTTGAATGACATTCAGAAATATTTTGATCATTTTGTGTTAAAAAGTAACAGAGATCTAACATATTTGGTAAAGTGACATAAAACGTAACAAAGCCGTATTATTTTCAAAATCTCGAAAGCAGTCTTGTTTAAGGGAGAAAGTTGTCATAAAACGGGGTTTTCCATGTATATGTGATCTAAACAATAAATTTCTTGTGTCACTCTAATTTGGCTTACAATACGCATGCAATGTTTCACGTTGAATTTTTCACACCCAACCTTCACGTATGGGTGTTAAAGTCTCACATAGATGGAATGTAGAATTATCCAGCACTTAAATGATCCCGTAACCCTTTCAAGGTCTTTGTGTGACACATAAGCTCGTGTCACCCTATCGAGGCCTCAACCAACGCAAGGCACGAGTTGGTTCAGAACTCAAATTTGCTTTTGTTTTTACTTTGTTCAGAACTCAAAAGGCATCATTGATTATCCATCATCAATTATCCTTCCATAGCTTTCACCATCTTCCCCTTTTGGGACAATTTCCTTCACACACAAGAAAATTCACATGATGACATCATCAAATATACAAGCAGATACTAAAGTAGAGGACCACCCAAATATGTATATGTGTGAAAATGTGAAGTAAATGCCATGGCAGCTCCAACATGGTTCTTATACCTACTCTTGTGTTGATTGACACTTTTTTGCAGAGCTCCTGAAAGCATCCTCCAAATCCCAAACAAGAACCCAAAGGGACAATCACATAGCTGTGTTTGGTACTGTTCACAATTGACAGAATACACAAATGTTGATATAGTGACTCATCAAGCCACCCAAAAGGGTAAAAAGAGTCCTAACCTATGGACTCAATGGGTCAACATGTCTCTCCTATCTTTCAAGCTAAAGCCCCAAAAGAACCATCACCACAACTTCTTTGCTTCCACCCAAAGCAAAAAAGAGTTTTAGTAAAAAAGGACAATGTATCAACCTACAGATTTGGTTTGTTTGATTTTGATAATCAAATTACTTTTATTTTATTTCTAAAATATTTCATTACCTTTAGTTTTTAATCAATTACTCTTTACGATGTAGATTCGAGCACAAATCACTGATTGAAAGTTAATAATTATGTCATTATGTGTCAGTTTAGTAGATGTTGTAGTTTTTATTATGCGATATAAAAATTAAATGGATATGATATATTTTAAATTGAGAATACAAACTTTAATCAAATTTAAAATATTTTGTCTATACGACAAGACTGATTTAATCAACCAATCTCTGAATTACAGTCAAACCCCATAATGCATGAGGGAGGCAGCTTCATTGTTAGGAAGTCATCCATTGGCCTAAAATATCATAATCAATGTCCACTTTGAAAACTTTGACAAAAAAAAAGACTTCTCTTTTCTTTTTCTTTTTCCCTCACATATGTGAAAACAAAAAGGTTTCCTAGGGAATTGAAGATTCCTCACTTTAACCCAATGCCCATTTAAGCACACACCAACCAGAGCACTATAACCACCTTATCTTGAGCTCTTTCCAGTCCTAAAACACAAGTGGCTGGCTGTGGGAGGAAGAAAGAGGTATCTTCAATACCTTTCAAGAGATGGCTCTTCTTCTTCTGGCAAATCTAGTTTCATCTGAAAGAAAGTTTTCAGTCTCTTCATGGAAGAATCATACCAGAAACAGTCAAGGAAAGGGAATCTTAAATTTTCACCAACTACAATCAATCTTCTCATTCTCTATTAAGAGTTGCTTCAACTTGTGAGTATATAAATGTTACTGTCATTTATGATTAGGGATGACCAAATATTCTCTGTATGTCGAGACTCAATAATCCCGACCTGGTTTAAATCCTCCATACAATATTGAATTATTAATCCCCAATTCAATCAAGATGAAGTCATAAATCACAAAAACCGTCTGAAATCATGCATTAAACTCCCCAACGAGTGGTTTCTGAATCCGCCCGGTTGTCACAATCCATGGTTTGGAAGAGAAAGGTTCACCCAATTCTCAATACCAATAATCTCCACCACTACCAAAACTAACCATGACCAGTCACAAATTAAAGCAAATCATAATATTGAGAAAACTATACTCAAAACCAGAACAATCAAAAAGTTGTATTGTCTCACCATGACATAAACATAAACAGGCCAAATTCTGAACTCACAGAACACAGTTGATGATAGAGGAAAAGACAACATAAAAAAGAAAGAAATGGGGCCATGATTATTCCATTCCAAGAGTAGTTTAACTTAAAGTTTCATTCCATCAGTACAAGTATATAAACAAGAGGGGGAGGAAATTACAGTTACAAAAAAACCAAAACAAGAAAATTCTAGTAAATTTCTGTACTACATAGAAACTGAGGTGTTTTTTTACTTAATCCTAAACCCTACACCCTTCTCTTTTCCTTCCCCTCACTCAGATGATATGTTAGTCAAAGGACTTCTACAGATCTTCCCAACACCTAAATCCTTCTATCTTTACAGGTAAAAGGCGATGGAAAATGGAAATGACACCATCACCATGAAACTAATTTCCTGCTACTTCTAAAATCCTATGATCAAGATCAACAGAGTGAGTTTGCAGGAAAGGAAGTACTGATGGAACAAACACCCAACACTTGTCTTCTTCTACAGATTTACTTTCTCCCACTCGAATCTTCCCGGGAGAGGCTTATCAGTCACTGGATCAAAGTTATACCTGCCATAAACCCAACGGAAATAAAATCATCAGCTCGAGAATGCAAATGAGGATTCAGCAGATGTTCTCGCGAAAAACACATAAGAAGATCAAGTGTGTGTTATTTACTTGTCTATGAATGATTTTTGCTGTTCCTTTTCTGCAGAAAAGAAGAACTCGTCCAGTTCAGTTGCTGATGGAATGTCTATGCGCGCTGAGTTATGCACCCTCCTGTTAGGACTAGTCAAGCTGGGAGACCTGGTGGTAGAGCCAGGCGTCGTTATAATATCTGGGTCTCTTATTAAATCGCAAGGTGTTGATTCCCTGGTGCCCCTGTCACAAGCAAGACCAGTCCTCGTATCAAACCAGAGAAGAAGAAAAATACAAACATCCAAGTTCTATATCACTACCAGTTTCATTCCAGTACAGCTTATGCATATGAAATTAAAATTGAAAGATATGTAGCAGAAAACCCCCCTCAAAACTACTCATCTCATGTCTACTGCTCAATGAGAAAGAATATGATCATATTCCCAAATATAAGTAATTTATCTTCTTTGAAATATATTTAGTCATAAAATGAGAACAAATAAAAAACATTACAGGTTTCATGAAGAACGCCATAGCAAAAGCCAAAAGTATATTCAACTTCCCAAAACCCTCCTATATTTTCTAGTGATTATAAGTTATATATACAACTTTGATCTAATGTGGTTCGGATGAGACTAGCAAAAAATCAACAGGCATAGTCTCTTCTTTAATGTCAACAATCCCCAGAAATAAAACTCATTCCACTACACAATATTGGTCCATCCTCTACATGCATAAACAATCAATAACCCAATGAATAAATGTGAGAGGTAAAAATGACAGTCAAAAGGAGATAATTATGACAGTATGTAAGAGTCTTCACATTTAATTATCATTCACAACCTGAATTTTTTTTTTGTGAAAAGTTCCCAGAAGAACAAAGAAATAAAAGCAAGATGCCAAGAACAAATGGCTAAAGCAAGAAAACTCCAAAAACACCACCAAAATTTTAATTTCCAGTTTCTTTCAAGGAGATGAAACAAAAGGGCTCATAAAATTCACCTTTTCCTTCTCCAAATCAACCAAAAAAAAGTCCCCTTTTCTGTGTAGTAAAACCTTAGAAACAAAAATTAGAGCGATGTTTGTTTCACAAAAACAAATATGTTTAAAAGGGTACTCAATATTTCATCTACACATCTACTAAAATCATGAAGGAGAATATGAAATACCAACTAATTATTTTTCAAAAAAAATAAGACTTTTCAAATGCAGAACATGAGAACCAACATGACAATTTCCATACATCCCTTCTTTTTTTCTCAAAAACAGAGCATGAGAAGAAAATAAAACTCTAAAACAAACCCCAAATTGGGCGAAACAAAGCAACCAACGATCAAAAATAAATTCATGCAGAAAAAAAACATAAACCCAATTTTCCATAAAAAAAAACTGTGATTTTCAATTCGCAAGACCCACAAAACTGATTCCGGATCCAACTACTGAAAATCCCCCAATTTTCCCAGCAGCCAAACAGAACCAAACCCACAAAAATGCAGGTCGAATCAACCATAACCCACCTCTCTCTCCCCTCCGCCTCCAGAACATTCTCTCCGAACGAAGCCTCGATCCCCAAATCGCCGCCGCTCTCACACCCTTCTTCCTCGTTCTTCTCCTCCGGCGAGCTGTCCCCTCCGGAGGCGGCGGAGCCACCCTGCCGCCGCCGCTTGGCGGCGTCGTGAGCGACCGGTGGCGGAGGCTTCTCGAGGCGGCGATTCCGGAGCTGGAGGTAGGAGTTGGGGTCGTGGAGGCGCTGGAGGGCTAGGGTTTTGGCTCTGGTGCGGACTCCGAGAGAGGACTGCGTCGTCGTCGTCGTCACCTCCATGACCGCGATCTCGCCGCCGTCGGTCTTCGTCTTCCTCATGTACTTGCCCATCAATTACTGTGCTCTCATGGAGGTCGAGAGAGAGAGAGATGAAAAAGCTTGACTGGCCTGGGTGGTTATGGAGGTTTTAGAGAGAGAGAGAGAGAAAGTTGCAGTTGGGAGGAGAGAGAAAGGGAAGAGCCGTATATGTACCGACTTTCAAGGGCTCTGTAGGGTTGCAGAGCCACGCCCCATTTCTCTCCTTCTCTTTCTCTTTCTCGTGATATTTTTATTTTTATTTTTATTTTTCTTGTTTTGTTTCATCGTTATCTAGATTTATTAAATTGAGTTTCTAATTATAAATTTGTATGTAATATATGTACATGGCAAATATATTCACATACCAAAATAACATGAAATAAAGATAGGATTAGGACCTTTTTCTACTTCCAAATAGATAGAGGTTGGAATGTAAACGTTGCGAAAAATTAGGAATCGTGATTATCATATCGGTTTAAGTTCTGGATTTGAGAGAATTATTCGACTTTAGTTCGGTTTTGATTTTCAAAACTCATAACTGCTGGTTAACTGATAAGATCCATATCAATTTGAGTTTTCACGTTCGAATAGGCAGCCCACGCGTAGACTTTGTATGTTATTTACTTTGTATTTTTATTTTGTTTATAAATTTTGTATTTCAATTGAGGTGTAATAATTACATCTTAGTATTTATTTTCTGTGAGTATTTTTTATAGTTGTAAAACTAAAGTTTTTGTTTGTAAATCAAGCTAAAAATCAAAAACTAATTACTGGTTTGAGTCATGTAGAACCGGTAACTATACTGTAGATTTACGGTCAAGACGAATAAACGTTATCACATAACAATACTGAGTATAGTTTCAATAATCGAAGAACCATAGAATTTAGTCGAATCTGGTTTCAAAACTATATCCACTTCTAACAAATGGTGTTATAATAGTAATTATTGTTATTATGAGTGTTATTGACATTTTTATGATGAGACGTATTTACATGAAAACAAACGAGTAATCAAAGTAAAATAAATAAATAGATCGACAATTTTAAGTGATTCGACAACTCTACAAATAAATAAGTATTAAGATAGTATGTTGTGTTACATCAATGTATGATTCAATAAAAATACACTCATATTTATGAAAACATAATAAAATCATATATTAACCTAAACAATAATTTTGAATTATTTGAAAATTATAAACATGTCTCTCAATAGATATAGATAGAATACTATGCTATCAACTTGGACTTTGTCACGACAAATTCTTTAACAAACATAATATATAATCAGGTCACGGGCATTTCGCAATACACTGAATCATTTAATTTTATTTAACTCGTGATTAGATTAAATACATTTAAGAAAGTAAATATGAAATATTTTAAATTCATATAAAACTATATATTAAAATTAAAATAAGTAAAAACAATACCTTCTATTCCATCAATATCTTTATCCATTTAGAGTTGTGCATATGATAATTGAGTTTTATTACGAGTAATGAAGGAAGATGGTGTTACATTTTTATTTAATAATTTAAATAAATATGTCATTTATTTAATAATAATAATGATAATTACAAATATATATCATTTTCCTTTGAAAGTTAATTTCCAAAAAGAGAAAGAGAAAATGGGAATATATCGCGATAAGATAGGAAGAGATCGGCGAGTGAATGAACCGCCAAGTCATTGGATACCTTGGGTGAGTGGCCAGGTGGAAAGTGCGTTCAAAATTATTTAATTTAAATTATTTATAGATAAGAGTTGCGCCAAACCCACCGCCTCCAAATGGCGCGTTCGTGAACGCGCCAAGATAAGGACGTAATTACTCAGCTAAATTATGGCAGGTGACGTGTTTGTCCATTTTTATATTGCCAATTTCTTTTTCAAAACACTAAATTCAATGTAACCGGCGATTGTTTATGATTTATTTTGTACAAAATATAACTGTTTATTAAGATAATAGGCAGTTTATTTGAAAAACACATAATTTAGATGATTTTATAATAAACAAATAAAATTAATATGATCATAACTTTAATGATAAAAAAATTAATTTTTACTCCAACCTCACTTTGCCTGCATAAACAGATAAAAAAATTAATTTTTACTCCAACCTCACTTTGCCTGCATGCATAGACAGATAGATAAGTTATTGAAACTCATAATATACACCATTAAGGAATTATTATTCATGTGAATTTTTAAAAAAGAAATCATAGTGTCCATTGGATTAAAAGTGGAACCAACTGAGTGTTGCTCAAGTGGTAGTAACAATACGCTCTTGGAAGCGGCGCTTGTACCATACTCTTAGGATTTTTGTTATGATTGAGCAGTATCGCGGCTCTGATCTCTTATATGTGTCGACGTCAGCGTAGTGCGGCGGTAGAAGTAGAACTTATATAGAAGTAGATTTAGGTTTGATGGAAGCATGATCGGGTGGTAGATCGGATTTTGATGGAGGCGAGATCGAGTGGTTTAGGGATGTGCTGAGACGGGTGAGGCTGGAGTTGCAGATGAGTGGCGCCTGGGCTGCGACGACATAGTATGGAGAGCTGGGGGATTTTGCTTTTGGTTGGTTGGTATGCCGGTACTGGGAGAGAACCAGAGTTATCTAGCGTCGGTGAGCAGACTCATGCAAGCATACCAAACTAGGGGGCTTCGGCTTGCTCAAAATTCAATACGTGTCTTATTGGGATCGGTACTGGAAGGAAATGGGGGGTCCTTGGTGGCAATGGGTTGATCCAGTTAAACCCAATGAGCTGTGAGGATTTGAATTTCGCGATGCCCACATTGATCGCAGGGTTGATCGAGAAATATGGTTTAAGTCAGTCTGCAGCAAGATCACGGGGCTTCTCCATCCGTATGAGTTGGAGGGTGTGGCTCTGCATGATGCTAACTGGTTTGAGTCGATTGGTCTCCGGGGTTATCAGAGATGCATGTGTAAAACATTCCGCAACAAGATCATGGAGTTTCTCCATCCTTATGAGTTGGAGGTCGTGGTTCTACATGATGCTAAACGGGTCAAGCTAAACAAATTTGGAGGAATCATAAGCGAACAGTGTTGCGTACTATACATTATCGGAACTTATGTTCTTTGTTTTGCTTATAATCAAATGGCTCACGAATTGGTCATGTTTGTTTTAACTAACAGTGGTTGGGGTTATGGCGAGAGGTCTGTCCCACCATCTGTAGCTTTAGTTGTTCGGTTTGATGCCGGGTTAGTTGCTATTTAATTAATAAAATTTGTTTTTCCTTCAAAAAAAAACCCTGATTGTTGCTCTAGTAGTTTGGAGTGTATTCGTTTCATTGGACTCATGTCTTGAGTTCGAAACTCAATTAGCATCCAGAAGAGACTATTATTTATAGTTTGACTTCTACTTTACGACATAAATTATGTTTGTGATAAATTTTTAAGCTCAATTTAGTTTCTTTTTTGAAACTGGGTTAGATTTTTTTGTGAGGGAAAAGAAAATTTATTGATTAAATATCAATTAACCTGACATAAAGTCGGACAGCTGAACCTACAGATGGTGGGACAGACCCCTCACTATAAACTCATTTACTGTTAGTTAAAACAAACTTGACCAATTCGTGAGCCATTTGATATCAAGCAAAAGAAAGACGAACACATATTCCGATAGTGAATAGTATGCAACACTCTTCGCTAATGATTCCACCAAAGTTGTTCATCTCTACCCGTCTAACATCATGTAGAGTCACGGTATCCATCTCATATGAATGAAGAAATCTCGTGATCCCACTGTATAATGCTTTAATCAAACATCCATGATAATCCCGGAGACCAATCAACTCGAACCAGTTAGCATGAAACAGAGTCTCAGATTTCACCACATATAGATGGAGAAACCCCGTAATCTTGCTGCAGACTGCCTTAAACCAACTTCCTCGATCAACCCTTTAATCAAATGGGAATCACGAATCTTTAAAAATTCAAATTCTCTCAGCTCATTGGGCTTACCTAGGTCAATCCATCGACACCAAAGACCCCCTGTTTCCTCCCAATTCAATGGGACACCCGGGTGACGTACTAAAGCCTAAAAAAGCCAAGACCCCCTAGTTCGGTATGCTAGCATAAATCTGCCCACCAATGCTAGAGAACTCCGGTTCCCTCTTAGTACCGATCTACCAACCAACCAAAACCGGACCTACCTCCGATAAACCCCGTCCCAATTTGTCCGCCTCGATCACCCCCATTCCCGCACCCAGCTGTTCGCCGAACCTTCTCTGCCCATCCACCGATGACTCCCTCCCGGACCCGTCTCCCCTCACAGATAATATCAAAATAATACCCCCACAATTTGACCATTGCAAACTAACCAACCCCAAAATCATATCCAACCTTAACCCGACTCACCAGATTCGCACTGTCCCACCGTCCCTCCGACCCTCCCACAGGTGTTGTCACCCACCGCTGCACAAATCAAAACCTGTCGTAAATCTCCTCTCTCGCAGACACACGAAACGTCGCCTAAATCGGCGAAACCCAAATCGTCTATTGTGGCGCAAAGTACATACCGTAAAAATTCGGGACCAAAGTCTCGGACGATAGGTAGTTATGCATAATAACCCCTGAAATTGAGTATTGAGTTAGAATGAATATGTATATAATATATATTTTTGAAGCTATAATTAGGAATATTTTAAATTCAAATTAAAGACTATATTTGATAAATAGATATTTCTTTTCCAAGCATTGAATGTTCCCTAATCCCCACTAGTTCCTGCCCTTTTATCATACTCATGAATCTAGTGCATTCTAATAAAATTGGAAACTCAATTAAATGATTTCATATAAAACTCCCTTGCATAAAAATAAATATTAATTACTCCATAAAATGTCTTCTCTTCTTTAAAAAAAACCCAAATTAATACAAGCTTAAATGATTAAGGTTGTAGTGCTCTAAAAAACACACTCACTCCAACTTTCATTTATTTATTTTCATAAAAATGATATCAAAAGTAGGGCCTCACTCTCACTATCCCTATTCTTTGTTTGGAGCATCCATTTTATTGTACAAATTTGCATTTCCTATTCACTTACCAAAAACAAAGTGTAGGGCCCTTCTCAGCAATCAAATTTTGAGAGAGATTGAAAACAATATGGAGTGAAGAATTGGAGTACCTAATTTAATAACTCAACCATTCCTTTTGTTTATTAGCTTTATTTAGTTACTACGCCTCCTTCTATATGTTATATAATGCACCTCAATTACCAAATGTTCCTTTTCTAGGTCCATTTTCCTTTAAAACCATGAATTTTGTTAGGTTAAAACTTCCCATTTTTTCTTCAATGCAGTTGTGATTTTTTTTTCATACTTACTACAAGTAACTTGTATTTTCATCCACTATTGGTTCAACTAATTTCGTGCAAGAAAAGTAATTTGAGTACTAAAGTGGGAGTTATTGAGTACAAAACACAATTGTGATAGATTGTATTAAAATTTGTTTGGTTGAAATGAAGTAAATTAACTGTCAATACATTAGACTTTCATTACTTTTACACATAATAGTTTAGATGTGGTACAATTCATTTCTTTTGCAATTCATAACTTAGATTATATGAATTACAAATGAATTGATTTGATCAGTTTTGCTGATTTACAACTCAAAATTATTTATTTATACCATCCACATAAGTTACGCGAATTACAACCATACATAAACCGTATATTGCACTGCAGCTTATGTATTAGACCATAAAAGCCTACAATTTAAATTCCCTTTAATTTTTGCATAAATTAAATGAGTTCGGACTATGTTTTCTTTCTGAAATTGAAAACTGAATAACAATATTTAGTTTAAATCACAAGTGAGCTAATTTAACAACAATTGTGGAAGGCATCATTAAACTTCAAAACTAATAACAACAAACGAATAAGAGTGTTTAAATAGTCAAAACCTAGCCAAACCCTAATCGTAGAAAAATAAATCCTAAACTTATTTGAAAATAAAACAAATTATTAAAATTGCAAAAACTGCTATTTTGACCCCCAAGATGACCAAGAATGACCGAAATTCATCGTACTTCATGGTACAACCATGAGTTGTGCTCAGAACGCCGTTTCCACGCCGAAAACACTAGTCATTTGTCGAAAGCCGACACTTTCACGATAACTCCAGGTGTTCTACATTTTGCATACCGACTTCTTCGACCGCACTGCATCATTCTCTCCTGGATGGAGAAGATTCGACCTCGAATATGGATCCGCAACATCCTCCTCAGAAGAAAAATCACCTCAGGATCCCATATCGTTGTAGCACCTCCTACCGAATTTTCAGATGTATTAAGTACTCTCACTTTGTTCGCAAGCTGGATCGTAAATGTGTAACACTTCATCACGGGTTCTATGTTGAATTTCTGGACTTTCTTTATCAAAGTACACGTCATTTGATCGATTACCCAACCTTGAAATTTAAGCCTTCTATCGTTGATACATGATGTTGGTATTAGGTTCTCGTTGTTGATTAAGACAACAATATACATGTAAGGCTCCTAATAATTTTCGGCTACTATTGCAAGATTTTCAGTCCTGCCTTCATTGTACAAGCTCTCGATGCCCTCCAAAAACTGTTCGTAACCATTGTTGCATGAATTAGGTAAGAACAAGTATTTGACGCAGCATAAAGTTTCATCCCTTGCTAACAAAGCATCTCTTCCTCGAATATTCTGCTCATGTTGACTCAATTGTGCTTCTACAATTCCAGATTCTGCATCTGCATCTAGTTCAACATAATCATCATAAATCGGGGGTGATAGCCAATCTATGAACTCCTCATGTTCAAAATTGCTATTGGATTGTGGAATTTCCACCTTGAAACCCTGTTCCCACCGTTGGTTAGGGCGTTCGGGTGAACGATTCCGGTAACCGGCGAAAGGACGCAATTCATCCATTCGTCGTGTCAATAATTCAACCTGCCACCTCAAATCGTCGTTCTCACGTCGAAATTCAGCGTTTTCACGTCGTAACTCAACTTGATCATCATCAGCACCTTGGGGAGCGGCTCGCTATTGTCTACAGGGCGGCATACCTCAGGATCGACTACCTCTGATACCAACTGATGCAGCGTGCGTGGCTAGGAGGAATTTTTTATCAAAAATTTGTTGATTCTTGCGAATACCGAAGGTGATAGATTTGAGGAAAACCTCTATTTTTTTTATTAAACTTCAAAACTGATAACAATAAACTTATAAGAGTGCTTAAATAGTCAAAACCTAGCCAAACCCTAATTGTAGAAAAGGAAATCCTAAACTTATTTGAAAAGGAAACAAATTATTAAAATTGCAAAAACTGCCTGAAACTTAAAAACTGCTATTTTGACCCCCAAGATGACCTCGGATGGCCGAAATTTACCGTACTTCATGAAAAACCATGAGTTGTGCTCAGAACGCCGTTTCCACCCAGCAAACACTAGTCATTTGTCGAAATCCGACACTTTCACGATAACTCCAGGTGTTCTACATTTTGCATACCGACTTCTTCGATCGCACTGCATCAGCATCATAGATAATTTGATCCGAACCAAGTAAATTGTATTAGGGATGATTGTCGTTTTGCTTTAACTAGTTTTTCTAGGCATGTTTCCGTTCACTTTATTTTACGTAAGGTCAATGTGACCGCACACGAATTTGCTAGTTTTGCTTTTTCTTACATTAATTGAAATTATGGTGAGGAGTTTGTGCTATTAATATTTACGATTGCCATTCAGCGAGATGATGTTTGAGCATCATGATAATTTGCTTTTTCCTAAAAAAACAATTACATCAATTTACTGGGCAAAATTTACTTACCCTATTTTTTTTTAATAAAGGAATATACGAAGGAATATGTGATAATTAATATTGAATAAAAAGGCTAATTTAATCTATTTGCTAGTAATGAATGAGCAATGTACGTAGCCATCAATTCGTGAACCAAAACAAGTGCATGTGCTTGCTTATGTTTAGGCCTTCTTTAGAACATCTCACTTTCGTCTGTTTCTTGCAATAATGATAACATTTAATGCTTTCAAAAGTACTAATTAATACGTGGTCATCATAATCTATGATTGTTCTTTCGGAAATCAATTTTGTTATTATTATATTTGTAATAAAGGGACACCAAAAACTAGCTCATTTTTGTGTTACATTTGTTACCTATTAAAAACTATAATAGTCATTATATTCGGCCAGTTTTTTTAATGGTAAAAGCGAGTTTTATCATCTGAAACTATAGATGATGGGACACCATAATTACAGTTACTATTATTTAAAATAAAGAACACATGTTTTGATAGTGGATAATACGCAACACAGTTTGTTAATAATTCCTCTAAAATTGTTCAGCTCGACCCGTTTAACATCATGTAGAGCCACGGCCTCCACCTCATACGGATTGAGAAGCCCCGTGATCTTGTTGCATGCTTTGAACCAATTTCCTTGTTCAATCCTGCGATCAATATGGGTATCGCGTCCCAGCTCATTAGGGGATCAACCCATCGACACCAGAGACCCCCAGTTTCCTTTCAGTACCGATCCCAATAGGACAACCAGGTGACATATTGAAGCTTACCGAGACCCCCTAGTCCGGTATGCTTGCATGAATCTGCTCACCGACGTCAGATAACTCTGGTTCCCTCCCAGTACCGATCTACCAATGGTTCTCGGGTCTCAACCCGTCCCGACTTGAATCCCATCTCCGACCCCGACCCTCTCCTCTCCTCTTCCCCAACTCTACCTCCTCCCCCGACTCCATCTCCTTCCCGTTCTGCCTCGTGCCTGCACCTCTCGAACCAAACATCTCCGGTCAGAACCTACCTCACCCCAACCTCGCCGGAGCGAATTCGAGCGCCTCCCTCCCAAATGCAGACCGAATCGTAGCTCGCCTATTGGTACCTTTCACCCCCTTCAACAGACGTCCTTGCGCCTACCGCTGCACCACCCAGCAAATTTGTCGGACCGATCCCTTGCAGACGTCGCCGTCGTAAGACCTCACCAATTTGGTGAGAAACTCTAATCGCCAAAGCCGAAGGGTACATCCCGCCTCTTTCCTATCTTCTTTGCGTACGTGAACATTTACTGGTTTGTATAATCGGCCAAATTAATGATACTTAAAGTTTCAAAAAAGTATTATTAATATAATTCAGTCGTCACTAAATTATCAGTAACTCACAATCATTATTAAATTATAATCGAGATTTGACCCATTAATTTTTACAAAACATTAATTTAATTTTTAAAAGAAAGTGTATTTCCCCCTCTTTTTTGCCTTACATTTTATAATTAATTAATCAGGGAAGGTGTGTTCTAAGCCTACATTTCCCCCTCTTTTTTGCCTTACATTTTATAATGAATTAATATAGATTTACAGGGATGGTGTGTTCTAAGCCTAGAGTTATACTACCATCAACCATATTTTAAAAATTCTGATGGACATAGTAAAAGCTATCCGAATAGATTATAATTAATTAAAGATATGTTAAACAATAGTTTATTGATGTCACGGAGCATATATATCTAATTAGCTCTCGATCTGTCATTATCTTCCAATATTTTACGTTCAACTAATAAAGCTTTCTATTTCACAAGTTAATAATCATAACATTTGGTCATTAATTAGATCAAAAGTTATGTACTTGATTTCAACACAATATCTAGCTTCCGAAACTAATGGGTTTCTCAAGAAAATAATGGGTTTCATAAGTATAGTGTATTTTATATTTATCGTATGCATAAACTTTTATTGATTCCATTAAAATTGACTATCGAGATTTGTAAATAGTTTTTTAATCAAAAGTTTGAGTTTTTTACGCTGATGTTGAATTTGTGATATGACTACATTTAATATAATTGACATGTTATATATATTCTCAATTGAATTAATTTCAATTCCAATTAAATTAAATTAAATCAAAATAAATTTAAAAAGAAATGAATTGTCCGAATGTAATAAATTTGGGTTTTTGAAAAGGACACCGTTCATTTTTATCCCACTAAAATTAATTAATTAATGAATTGGGTAGCACAAGCACTCACTCTAAATATGGCAATAAAAACCACTAATATAACACATCCAATATCACCTAGGAGATGGAGACAAATTGTATTGTTTTTTTTTTCACTTTACCGTACAAATATGGACATATATTTTACTATTTTAATGGCCCCACTTGGGTTATGGCATGGTGTAGCGTAGGCTTGCAGATATGTTGAGATTGTGAGGCCTATTAAATTTTTGATTTGCAAAGGTGAGCCCAATAATAGGCATTCAAGAAAATGCCCTATACCTACTTGGCTCTATACAAGAATTTGGATTTCGAGATCATTTGGAATCTAAGTTTTGTCTATTTGGGTGTTTTATAAGGAAAGTTTAGTACCCTAGAATCATTTCGGACGTCATGTCCCAAAGCTCGATGGGAATGGGATATATAAACATAATATTTTAAATACATTTTGAAACGTGTGATAAAAAATGTTGCAAAATCATGTACTTGATTGGTAGGGTTGGAGAAATAGTACTAAAAATGTTGTCTCCGAGAATATGATTGAGATTTGAGACTTGAGGCTGCTAAATATTCTTGAATTCCAACCAAATTTGTAAAATGAAAGAGTGATGTATGAAAATGTTTTCGGGTGATTATTATTTGATGGGTAGCCACACACATATGCATGTACACAAGTGTATAATAAGTAGGGGAAATACATATATTACTGTTCTGTACTATACAACTTTTGCATGTCACTATCCTCTACTTTTTTTAGTTGCATATCACCACGGTGGGGTTTGAATTAGTTGCACCGTCAAGACAGTGTTAAGTGAGAAGGTGAGAAGTCTAATTTACCCCTAACTGAAGTATGTGGTTTTCCCTTTTTATCCCTTACCTATTGACCTCTTCTGCGTAACGTTGTGATTTTCACTTTACCAAATTCTCTGAAGACGAGAGCGCGCGCGAGGAACGAAGAACATAAATCTGCAGTGGATCGTTCAAGCTGAAATCGATTGGAAGTTGAGTTGAAATCGGGGCTTGGGTCGAATGTGAATCAAAAGAAAGAAGTTCAATCGGTCATTGGGAAGAAAAATCAAAGGTAAATATTAGGGTTTTGAAATATGTTCTGAGTTCTCGAGTTTAAATCGAGTTTTATTGTTCCTTAGGGTTTAGGTTTGAATGGTTGTTTGCCTTTAAAATTGAAGTTTATATGGTGTAACAGATGAATTTAATGAGTGGGAATGAAGAAGAGGAAGGTGTAGTTGCTGTGTGTACTCCAACTGTAAGGAGGACTTTGAAAGTCCATCATGGTGGGAAGTTTGTGGATGAGCCTAAATACATGTTCAAGGGTGGGACTGTGACATATTTTGAGAACATGGATGTAGATACATGTTCTCTGATGACCCTACATGATATAGTAGGAATATTAGGATGTGATCCTAATACCAAATTCTGGTTTAGAGATCCACACCTACGGTATAAGTATTTGTTCCATCTAATTGAAGTCGAGGATGACATTACTGCAATGTTCGGCATGTATGAGAGCTCCCAGCCAATACCCGTGTATCTTGATGAGTCGGAAAGTGCACTTGGGAAGATTAGTCCGGTTGTGAAGAAGAAGACGAAATCGAGTGAACCAACATTTTATTATACGGCTAAAGAGATGGAAGGTTTGCTACAAGCAGAGTACAACTTTGAGGATGGGCTGTGTGATGGAGTTCAGCATAAATGGCATCTTGTGGAGGAATTATCCGATACTTCGGAATACAATAGTGATGATTCCAGCTCTGATAAAGAAGAATATCAAGTTGTAGTGTACAAAGGCGTTGGAGAGCACAAACATTATAATGATATGAGTGTAAAACCAGAAGGAGAAAAAATAGTGCACGTTGTCCATGAAGAAGTTGTTGAAGAAGACGATGTCCAAGAAAACGTTGTCCATAAAGAAGCTGCCCAAGAAGACATTATCCATGAAGAAACTGTCCATAAAGAAGATTTCCACGAAGAAGCTATGTATGAAGACAATGTTCATGAAGACAATGTCCATGAAGAAAATGTCTATGAAGAAGATGTTCATGAAGAGGCACCTACTGTAGAAGACTGGGAAAATGAAGAACCAGAAATTGAAGAAGTTGTTCAAGAAGAAAATGATGAAGTGGACGAAGATGACGACGCAATCCCCACTGATGATGAATTTAATGAGGGTGATTTCGATGACATTTGGAGAAGACCTTTCAATGAATATGGCAGCGACAAAGAAAATAATTCGGGTGTGGGGAGAAGTCGTTCAAGGACTAGAGGTGTGAAGGTTTGGGACAGCAATTCAATTCTGCATAAAATTGAATTGGGACTTGGTGATATTTTCGAAAACGGAGAAATTTTTCGACGTGTTTTAAGGAGCTATTGTGCTGAACAACATTTTGAGTATGGGTATAGTAGAAATGAGAAGTGGGAGATCAGAATTATTTGTAGAGTACATGGATGCCCTTTTTATTTATGGGTATCGAGGCTACAAGGAACTGATCAGATGAGTATTAAAAACTTCATCCCTGAACACAATTGTGCAAGTGTTGATGAAAACAGGAGTGTTACTTATGATGTGCTGGCACGCATGTATGAATTTCTAACTTATTCATTTTTTTTTAGTTATACAACATTTTCGCTTATTCAACGTTAGGTGTTAATCATTTTTACTTGTTCAATCTTGTAGGTACCTTAAGTATATCCGAGATCATAAGGAAGTGGACATAGATGACTTTGCAACACATATTGAGTCAGACATCGGGTTATATCCATCAACACACAAACTGTATAGAACTATAAAACGAGGAAAGAAATTGTTGGAAGGAGATGAGACTGCACAATACGGAAAACTCCAGAAGTATGTGTCTAAGCTTCAGGACAGCAACCCTGGAAGCAGAATATGCATAAAGGTTGAACCGGTTAGCCAAGAAAATAATAAGCCTCCATTATCAAGGTTTGAGCGACTATACCTAAGGTTTGCGGCTCAGAAAGAAGGCTTTATTAAAGGATGTCGACCCTTTATTGGTTTAGATGGTTGTCATCTCAAAGGATTCTATGGAGGCCAACTTTTATCAGCGGTTGCTCGAGATGCCAACGACGGCATGTTTCCGCTAGCATTAGCCATCGTGGAGCAAGAGAACAAAGAGACTTGGGGATGGTTCCTACAACAATTTTTTGTAGACTTTGGGAATAATGATGAAAATCGTTGGGTGTTTATATCCGATAAGCAGAAGGTATTTTCTGGTCATTTACTCAGTTGGTTAATTTATCCTTTTTTCTTTGCAGAACCTAATGTTCACGTGAAAAATAATGTAGGGGCTCGTGGAGGTCTTCAATAACGATTATCCTCTAATAGATCATAGATATTGTATGCGACATCTCTACGACAATTGGTACAAGACGTTTAAGGAGGACGAGTTGACAAGACAATTATGGGCTTGTGCAAGTGCAACTAGTGCAACTGATTTGGAGGATGAGCTGAATACCTTGACTGCCATGAACCCCGAAGCAGGCGCATGGTTGAGAAAAAGACCCCCTCAAGGATGGTGTAAAGCGTACTACACACCACGAGCTAAGTCTTCTTGTCAAACAAATAGCTTAAGTGAGTGTTTTAATGCTTGGATAACTAAGGGTAGACATCTTCCAATCATGACTTTCCTTCAATATTATCGCAAGAAACTCATGAAGAGGTTCACAAAACAAATGGAAGAAATTAGCAAACACACACATTTGTTGTGTCCTCAAATTAGGGACACTCTAGAGTTGCATCGATTGGAATCGAGGGACTGTTCAGCAACTCTTAGTGGGAAGGGAATTTATGATGTGAGTGAGAGGGATGATACCTTTACAGTGGACATTAATAAGGGAACGTGCACTTGCCTGGAATGGCAACTAAGAGGTATCCCTTGTAAGCATGGTTACGCTTCACTTGTGCGTGCCCGAAGGGATCCTGTACTGCAAGTGGATAGGTATTATCACACACAAACTTACAAACAAATTTGGGGTGGTCAAATATTACCTGTGCCCGGGATGAAGAAATGTCGAACAATGGGAAGGGATGAGGTTGGGTTGCTGCCTCCAATAGTTCACAAGCCACCTGGTAGACCAAGAAAAAGAAGAATGAAGGGTGTCACTGAAAAAAAGGATAAACCGAGCACTCCTGCAAATGATAAAAAAGTGCCTAGAACAGGAAGTGCCATGAATTGTTCTAAATGTGGTTTAGAAGGACACAATAAAAGATCATGTACAACTAAGGATTATGGGGAAACAACTGCTCAAAGGAAAAAAAGGAAGAATCAAGAGCCAGGAACTAAAAAGGGACAACCATACTGTGTACTGGCAGATCCTGAAGAAGCTGCACAATCTGTTTTTAGAAAACAAGAAGCCATGAACAAGAGAATGGAAGCCCAAAGAGAGAAGAAAAGAATGAAGAGAATGGAGAAAGGGGAATCGTCAATAGGGCCTTCTACGTGTACCCCGGAAGAGCTTCAAAGAATGGAAACAAGTAGGGCAGCTGCAGTTCGTATTCTTGAGGAGAAGAAGGCTGCAGAAGCTATTAAATTTGGGACAAAAAGGCAAAAGCTTGATGTGGTGAGGAATATGGTGAAGGCTATTTCGTGTGAGTATGATGAACTGGTCACATCAACACAGGTATAAATTTCAGTAATTTCAAATTCATTTCTGTACACTTCAGTTCAAAAAATAGAAATTAAATATTACCTTTATCATGAACAAACAGAATGTTAATATCGACCAAGAATTTCCATCTGAAGGACTTGCCAAAGCTGACTTAATGCGACAACAGAATCTCAAACAGGTTTGTTGGTTATATTGTTGTTCATTAAGACTATATTGTTGTTCTATCTTCCTTTATGTTAAGTTTTTAGATTTCTTATACTACTTCCTTTATGTTAAGTTTTTATATCAATAATATCTTACTGTATTTGTTAGTATTATGTTAGTGAATTTGGTGGTATTATGTTAGTGAATTTGGTAGTATCATGTTAATGAATCTGTTAGTGTTGAAGGGGAAAACACAGATATAGTCAAAAACACTGCTTACAATATGAGAGGGTTGCAAGAATTTATAGTTATGTACCTTTGCTCATTTGTTTATTATTTCAGCTTCTGGTTATTTATATGCTCAATTCAGTTTTAATTTCAGAATATACACAATAAATTTCAGCACTAACTTTCTTCATTCATGGTTTTTGTAGTCGTACTTCAAAAAAGTTGGTTCTTCAAGCTCATCCTCAAGATTTTCTCAAGAAGCACTATTTGTGAGTCCTTCACCAACAACACCACCTTCTTCCCCAATTGTAGATGTACCAGTTGCAGGAGGAAGGAAGAAGAAAAAGGCAGGAAGAAAAACTGGAAAAGAATATGGAGGCACTCAAGATTCAAGTAGAGCTGAATTTGATGACACACCACCCACCAACCAGTCTTGAAGTTATTGAAGTGTGGACCACTTCAATTTTTGTTTAGTTTCAACCACTTGCTTTTGTCTGAAGAAATACTGTATTTTTTGGGTTTTGGTTAGGTTTTGTGGTTGAAAGGCATGATATTTACAAGACAAGCTTGCTGGAATTGATGTCAATGAGAATCAGATTCTCTTGCTTTTATTTGTACTATTGCTCTTCATGTCTGCAGCTTCTGTGGGAATTATTGAGAGGGATGACATATATTGTAGGGTTCACATGTGCACCATTTTGTAGTCTTCTTATAACCTTATAACCAACTAAGTCCAAAAACCCATACAAACTTCATACTGCTTCCAAATTAATTCAATAAACAAACTCATAATTATACATACTATATCATAATCACAAATTCATAATTAACGTCATTTTTATTTTTCATTTCAAACTAATAAGCACAAACATTAACTCAACATCAATCTATTCAATCCATTGTGTGGCCTTACATTTTCATTGAATTTGACCACCAACATATATACTAATACACTCAAGAAAATGACCAACACATAGGTTTTCCAATTTTTCTTTTGTGTTTTATTCTTACACAACTTTCTCATCATATCTTCAACCTTCTTCAACTCATCATTTTTTTCAGCCAAAAGAGCCTCCAATTTCACATTCTTTGCTTTTGTTTCTACAACCTTTGCCAAAATCCTCTTGCCATACATACATGTCCTCGGATCAACCCACTCAAAAAATTGGCATTTGTGTGTATCCTGTACAACAACAAAACAATGTTATTCGAAGCAAATTTTAATTCTCAGTAAATATGGTATGCAAAAAATTATAAATTTCAAACAAATTTCAAACCATATTCTCTGCCAAAAATCCCTACAAAATTTTCAACCAACATCGAGTGATAAAAAATCACAAATTAACTCAGTCAATTATTCGCAAAATCGTGAAACCCTAGTTTCCAAATGAAAACCCTAATATGGGTTTGGTCCAAAATTCAAACCTCAACTATGATATCGAACCCAAAGAATTGAAATTGAACCTAAAATACCATAGATTTAGTTTGATACTTACAGAATAGAGACCACAACCAATGAATCTTCTTCCTGGATTCTCTTTTGACCACGAAGTTCGAACTGGAGCTGGAACTCCACAGTAGCAATTCGTCACCCCACTTCTCTATGGTCTTTCACCCATCCTCAACCCCTATTGATTCGACCTTCAGAGATTTCTCCTTCGACCTTCAAAGCTTCGACTTCGACTACCAGTTTCTCAATGGGAGAAAGAGGAGAGGCTTCTCCAATTTATTACAAAACGACTTCAAGGTTAGTTTAGGAATTATAAAAAAATATTACATCACGTGCAACCAATGTGACCTAAAAACTAACAGTTTCTGTCTCATTTAACGATAATGCAACTAATTCAAACCCCACCGTGGTGATATGCAACTAAAAAAAGTAGAGGGTAGTGACATGCAAAAGTTGTATAGTACAGGGCAGTGATATGTTATTTCCCCTAATAAGTACAATGGAAAAGTACTGGTGCAATCATGTCAACACTCTGCCGTTTAAGCTGGAGCATAAATGTTAGTGATGCTCAATTTGCATAGGAAATTGTAAAATCGATCACTTTCAAGTCGTTTATTAAAGATGTCAGCTAGTTGGTGCTTGCTAAAAGCTGTTCGAGATACAAGCACATAGGGGTAAAGTTGTTGGCATGCGAAATGACAGTCAATTTCGATGTGTTTAATTCGCTCGTCAAATTTGTGAAAAATGCCGACTGGTACGTAAGAAGGGGCGAATTCGAATAATTTGTTTGAACCCAAGACATAAACAAAGACATGGAAGACGGGGTTATGTATGGAAACATGAAATACGGGTATGACTTCAGTCTGGGGAGCTTGGGAGTCATGGAAAAGTTGTCGAAGCCAAATAATTTCTAAGCTAGTAGCTTCATGACACGATATTTTGCCTCCATCGAGTAACAAGAGACTACCGTTTGTTTCTTAAATCGCCATGAGATGTGAGATATGCCAAGGAATATGATGTAGTCAGTGGTGAATCGTCGCGTGTCATGGAAACCAGTCTGGTCAACATCCCAATATGCCTTCAAGTTGAGGACATTGTTTGAATGGAGTAAGATGCATGGTCTAGGCAAAATCTTAAAGATAATGGACAACATGCAATACAACATCCAGGTGAGGTTGTTGTGGGGAGTGTGTGTGTGAACTGGCTCAGAATAAGGACCACGTAACACATGTTTGGTTATGTTATAGTGTGGTACAATAGATGTCCCATTAAACAACGATATTGACCAGTGTTAGAGCAAGGAGAGCATGAATCAACATATAGCCGATGTTACTAAGGGAGAGTTAATGATGCGAGTTTGCAAACAGTCAGTCCACAATCAATTAGAATGTCCAAAATGTACTTTCTTTGGCTTAGTAAAATGGTGACTTGATGACCAAAAAAATACTTTAAGGTGCCCAAATCCTTGATGCAAAGCTTTTCATCTAAATCGTTAAGGTACATCAGATCTGCAACAAACGAATTCCCGTCGTTGAAGGTGAATAGTTAGTTCTTGACATCTGATGGCTTGAAATTGAGGCCCATTATTGCCTGTGATTTTTTTGGTATCAATTGTGTGACTGCATATATCGGGTAGAGCTCCACAATTAAAATGTCAACCTTATTAGTTGGGTTTTTTCCAATCATATATATACACTCATTTTATTTCATATTATTTTCATTTGAGATTCATTTAACTTCTTACTCTTGTGCTCATATACGTGTTAAGTTTATTCTCCTTTCACGCTCATATACGTGTGAACCTTTTACTTCAACACTCTCCCTCACACACAATTTTGTCTGCGCATGGATCATAACATGAATGTAGTTTTATATATATGCCCTACACGTATAAGTGTACTATAAATACAATATGAAGGTATTACATACAAGGGTAAATGGAGAAAGAAATCAAGAGAAATATCTGCATCATTTCACCAAATCAATGGGAGCAATCAAGCCTTGATTTTGCAATTCCACTATATTGTTTCTGTATGGTGTTGTTTTGGATGAGTGCTGCTGAGTAATGAAGTGTAGGTTCTAAAAAAATGGCAGTAAGATAACGAGCATAAATTAAGGTAACACAAGAGGAAGATCTTTCTCACATTAATATCATTATTTTTTGAAGGAAAAAGAATTTTATTTATTAAATAACAACTAACGCGGCATCAAATTTGACAGCTGAAGTTACATTTGGTGGGACAGACCCCTCACTATAATCTCAGTTAGTTAAAGCAAATTTAACTAATTCGTGAGCCATTTTATTACAGGTACGACATGCAAAAGCTAAAGAGAACCTTAATTCTGGATCAGAAAGGAAGCGCCTGCAGTCACCATTGTTTTCCCGAACATGTTATTTCCTTGTTTCCCTTGCCTGACCTGATCCACCACTCTGAGGCAGTCTGATTCAAACACCACTTCAGTCCAGTTCTTTCCTTTTGTCCATGATAAAACTTCTCTGACACCCACGACCTCCACCACTTCGAAATGGAGATGACCCGAAAAGCGTCTACAGAGAGCTCCCACAACTCGACTTTCTGAGTTCCTACAAACAAGCCCTATGCTCCAGTACCCTCTGTCTACATCTAATCCTCCATCAATATTTATCTTTAGTCTTCTCGGTATCAATATATTATTGTTTTTTTTATAACAATATATTATTGTTAATGTATATGAGTAATAACTCTAATATATATATATATATATATTTTAAAAACTCTAAAATATATATTTTCTAAAAAATAACAAAAGTACTTCCTGAGCTCACAATAACACACATTTTAGTTGCTAGTTTTTCTAGTATAGCTCTTTGGCTTTGTCTATTAGCATAAACAGTTTTCAACATCTTTAAATTTTTAAAGGAAGTATAAGTGAGAACTGAAGCAAACAAACCATGAATAAAGAAAATAAGTTTTTTGAAAAGATATCTGGGACTCGCCTATTAATTACAAGTTGGGTCTTGTAGTGTATGATATTTTAAATTATTGCTAATAAGAAAATATATCCAGGACTCGTGTTAGGTATTTTCATTGTGAGTTTTTGTCTCCCATTCGATGAGATATAAGATATAAAAAGAGTTTATGTACTAAATGATCATATACTCACATATTGGGTACATTAGTACATGCCTCACACCAGATAAATTATATAAAGAATAGAGTAAGTATGTTTGGAGTAATAATAATAATTTTTCGATCAACAATACATTTTGGGATAATTATTGTGTTCTAATAATAGGTAGATATGTAATTCATGATTTTCCCAAACACTGTCAACCCAATAATAACCTATGTGATCCAAATCGTATTCGTGGGATGCAATTTAGTCCATGAGTTTAAAAACAAAAACCATAACTAAGCTATCCAATTCTCAAATTGAGATATTCAACCCACAAATAAATTGATCTAACTCTTTTTAACGATCTCTTCAAATTGAGATGTTTTGTCAAACTTTTTACTTAATTTAAATATGTACTTTCTATTACTTATATTATGAGCAATTTGTTCATATATTTATTTCATAATGTATTCGTATTTACCTTTAAATTTTAAAAATATATATTTCAGGCGAAAAAAATCAAAACCACGTCTTACTTGAAAACTCATAATAAATTATTTATTATTTAAAATTGGCACTTGAATTAAATTTCTTTGTACAAAATTCAAACTCAAACCCAATAACGTAATGAGCATGCTCATCCCTAAACTACAACACAACGTGACAATAAAATAATAAAAATGATCAAACTTAACGAGAACTTTCTCGCCTCAAACTTATTGTTTTATCATTTTATTCATACACAAGATACTGAAAACTCAACTAGTAAGGTATTTCAGCTTTCAACCCTACGAAAGAGAAAAAATAACTTGTCCAAGTTTTTAACAAAATTAAATAGACCCAATTAAAGTCCCCTATTTTAATTAGATAAGCTAAGCTAGAACCTTAGCTACTATCTACTTAGTTAGAGTAATAAATAAGAGAGAATAATCTTTTTGAAAAAGATTCTCGATAGCGATGTCTCTTTTATTTATTCATACCATACGTGTGACTATCCTTCAGCCAATCACGGGCGGTCTCCACCTCCTCCACGCGCTCTCCCGCTCGTGTACTCCCACCCACCGCACACATGAAAATGGGTACACCAGCGCGTGTACACACGCGAGACCCCCGAGCCTCTGGTTCGAGTCGCAAAGCAAATAATCGGCGGGAGAGGGAATCCTATGACGATGTCCGAAAATAATCGCCGAGGAAATGCGGCGGCACGTTCACTGTCACAAGATAGCATCGTGGAAGGTGCCGTCTTTTATTATTTATTTACTAAATAAAAATTTATTTCATTTTGAACTCGTTTTCGTTTACTTGAAAACTATCTAACCTTATGTTCGATCCTTTTTCTCTCTTAACCGTTGGTAAAAAGATGAACTAATGATGCTTTTTTATTGTGGAAAATGGTAATTAGTTTATGGGAATTTGTGCCTCTAATATATATATATTAGTCACCAATCCCAATTTATGCATCAAAAGTCTTAACCAGCACCTGAAAGTACAAATTAACAGTTATGCTATAAATGAATTAACACAGATTTCAAATTTCAAGTACAACTCAAATTTGAACAATGAGATGGAAGTATAGTGAGAGATTGAGACAAATTTAATAATTCTGTAAATTATGGTGTTAATTTAAGATTACATATTAGATTCATGATACTTTATTAATTTATAAAAAAATGAAACGAGTTTATGACATCTATCTCGTTTTATTAGAAATACTATATCTTTAAGTCTAAACGAACAAGCTTGCCTACGTATCAAATGGATACATGAAAACATCACTTTTCATTACAAGCAATTACATAGATCTAAATCTTACATCTACATAGTTTTTTGAATGGTCACCATTTACTCGTTTGAAGTAGTTTCATGAAAATCAAGTGTCTTTCCAGTAAGACCAACGACTCACATTGAGATATGCATAGTTTCTCATTTTTAATTGATAAAGACTGGATCGGGTTCACCAAGTGAGGGTGGGCGATCCAGATCGGACCAATCAATTCCACATCATTCAACCCAAATCCCACCCAGAAACCCATAGGTCAGGTCATAAGCAACATATTTTTTTTATCAGCAAAATGATAATCATTAAGGAATAGAGAATCAAACTCTCAAGACGGGAAAGAGAGACTCAAGAAATACAGTGAAAAAAAATACAAGAGAATAATGAAAAGGAAAAAAATGAAAACAACAAAATCATAAAGCATTCTGGAGCTCTTTGGCATTTTCAATCATAAGCAACATATTAGTTATTAGTTTTCATCATCACACATGCAGTTACTGCTGATAATAAAAAAAACAACCAAGTCTATTGCAGGTTTAATGTAGCTCATGTTTAAATGAAAATAAAATAGCACACGTCAATGTTTCACCTATATACATATCAAACTCAATCCCATATAAGTCGACATATATGTATACATAACTCACACTGACATAACATGCGTATATCGTATTCAACACCCAACAAATGTATAACAGCAAGTTATACGATCCTAGAACGAAACCTTGTATCTCTTATTGCATTAAGGAAATAAATTGAAGCTACAAGATAGAGATTATCAAATCAAATTATAAACACAGATATCAAACCTTCTTTTCTAGGCCTTTTTTGCTCGACGACAACACGCCCGATTCATTTCCAGATTTTAACAGATTTGTCGTAACTGGCGGATGCAACCATTCCCATCACTGGTGATTGCGCCAATGCTGAGATCACACACTCGTGAGCTTGGACCGTCATGCACTTGTTCTCGGCCATGTCCCAAAGCTCCAGTGACTGCAAAATGAGGATTTAGAATAGAACTACTTTTTTATCTCTTGAATTTTGGCACAAATGAGAACTGTCCTCTACATTGAAGTTTTATATACTTGAAATAAAAAATGTCAAAACAAAATGTGATATATATATTATCTCCTACACGCAACATACAAAAATATGATATTATGGAACAGGTCTATTTCCATAAGGTGCTTGAACGAGGCATAGATGTTACAAAACAGTTAGCAATTGTGCAGTAACCTCCAATGAACCTAAGACTAAGATATATCAGACTAATACACAACTATAACCAAATGGCTTTTTCTTGCAAATTCCATAGGGTTTCTACAATTTTACAGTAAATATAAGATAATGGAGGATTTCATTGAATAATCCCGTAAACCTGCCCACTATGGGTGGCCTAGTTATCAAGACGAACACTAACTTATATTAGATACAATGTTCGAACCCGCTTGGGAGCAGCTGCAGGGTGGGAGTTAGGAATAACTGTATATGGGTTAGCCTTTGGTTAACTTAGGTTAGATTTCATGCTTTATCATCGATATAAAAAATCTCTATCAACTTGGATTGTTCCCTCTATTTAGAAATATAATAACTGAATATAATAATTTGAAATACGAATTCAAACAAATGATAATGACGTTGGACCAGTGAAAATTGCAGGAAAACTAATTCACCTGGTAGCCTCCGATGACCAACAGAGTAGAATAGCTTGGGTGGAAAACGCAAGAATGGAACTTGTTTCCGCTGGAGCTGAGCTGATGAATGCACTCTCCCGAGGCCAACGACCATACTCTAACTGACTCTTGACTGACGGATGCCAGATAGTCCCCGTTTGTATCCCAACAAATACGGTTTACTTCCGCAGAGTGTCCCTAAGAAAAGTAACAGTAAAGAAAGCAACATCTATAAAATAGATGTTCCCATGGGCTTCCATTACTTTTGCAATATTTTAAGAAATAAGAGGCCAAACCTGAAATGAATGTATCCGCCTGTCAGTTTCAACATCAAAGATGGACACAACATTCTCCGATGCAGATGCCAATAACTGTCCGATTCTTGGCTGAAATCGAACTTGTGTGCTACCTCCCTGCTCCAATGAAAGGTTTGAGTATTATTAGAGGAAAGATTCCAAGGTCGAGCTTAAAGATCATAAGTATAAGGAACAAGAAGAAGAGAGTTTCGGGACTAGCCTTAGAAACACGGGTACAAGCATGCTGATTGATATTCCAGAGGCGGATCTCATTGTTGTCATCACAAGAACAGAAAAGGTCATTCTTCTTTGGGTGGAAATCAATGGACCCCACATGTGATGTATGCCCTTTGTATACCTGTAAGCAATAGCTTGGCTGCAAGGATGAACTAAAGTTATTACCCATGATATTAAAAAAATACTGAATTTTGATAGCAGAAACTTATGATCCCAATTCCTATGTTCAAATGATAAAATGAACTCATGTCAACAATCTTCACATCTGTTAACACATATCAGAAGGAAACTGTTGCAAAAAGTGCAAAAAGGAAAACACCCGAGATAGTAAATGAGGTAGATGCTACAAATAAAAGTTCATATGATGCACTAATTCATATGGCATTACGAATAAGGCACAACTTCTAGAGTTCCCATAGCTGAGACCCAGTAGTTGCCATATAATGACGACCTTTCACGATTAATGCATGAGGTAAAAAAAATTTGTATGGTATGCACTATATTACTAGAGTGAAACTACTAACATGCCATTACATTATTCTTGAAATATTTTAGTCAGAAGTTACCAGAAGCAAAAGAAAAAGTTTGCGTAAGAAAGCAATGGAAACCAAAACTTACTTCTGCAGCATCCCAAAGTCGCACGGTTGTATCGAATGAAGATGTTGCCAGCTGAGTTGAATTAGGTCTAAAACGAACATCAGTAATTATATGAGTATGTTCTTCAGGGGTGCTCTCAGTTTGCAGAGTTTCCATGTTCCAAAGAACAACCTACTAACATGAGAAATATAAGAAACGCCATCTACACATTATTTCTTTGATAAGAAATCACACAAAATTCTTCCACATATTGCCTTTGCAAAAACTTAGTAGAACATATCTAACTATCTTGTCAAATAATAATTTCACATCATCATAATCTAGGTGGTTTCTTTGCAAATCATTGGGTTTGTCTTCAACAAGTACGGATGAAGAGATGATTTGTTCCATTCAGAAGATTCAGATTGATCATGCCAAATCGTCTAAGAATGATTCATATTTTTGTTTGTTTTAATTTTCATAGTTCCCCAATTCAGTGTACGTTTTTGTTTTGTAAATCTGAGCTTTTGCTTCCCTCCTAGGGTGGTATTTGCTGCTGGTGATGTTTTGTTACTTCACTAATAAAGTAAATTGCTTATCGAAAAAAATAATAATCTAGGAGGGGTGGCGTGTTCTTCTCTGCTTTAACTTGCATGGTGTACGAATCCTTAGTTCCAATTTTAAGTGTAGAAGGAATTGTGTGGATGCAAACAGGCACCAAAAATATACAAGAACATATTGATCTATTTTAAGATTTAGCAGGTGTATTGAATTGCTGATATGGAATCTTACAAAACTATAGTCAACCACAAGCTGTCAGAAAGGAAGCAAACAAGGTGATTTTATTTAGGCTTGCAGATACAAGGATTATATGTGTGTGGCTATTAGTATTTCATATGGAGCAAGAGCACTTAAATGAAGGGGAAAAGGTATAATGATCTGAAAACAGTCCAATATTGGAGTTTGGATAAGAAAGAACTATTTGTAATGTAAGAATATCAGCAAAAATAGCTAAGAACAGACATTATCAGCGGACAGATAATATTAAACAAGACATCATTGTCCAATTTACAAAATGATTTTGATGAGGATTTCATTCCAAGCAAGCTACAATGCATCATACCTTCCTGTCATGCCCAGCACTGCCCAAAAATCTCCCATCTGAAGAAAAATGGCAGCAGACAACTTTGCTGTTACTTGAACGTATTGAACTGACTTCACTGAAGGTAAAGCCTGTACAAAAGTGAGAACAACCACGATTATGTAGTAGTGGTATACATCAATCACATCATTCTTAGAAGCATCTCAAAGCATTAAATACCCTTTGATGTTTCCGCAGCAAGTTCAGAAGAGTTCCTTTTTAATGTCCCAAACAAATCCCTTCCATCCCCATCGTCATGTGAGAGAAAAGATTCCACATTATCATCAAAAGAGCCAACATCTCCAAAATGGTCCAAGTCCTCCTACAATTGAAGGGTTGTTGTCAGCCGATGTATGAGAATATATCAGACCTCCATAAGTACATAATATTTGCAAATACCAGCTGATTTGTTGATGAAGCTAGACCACCTGTTCCATCAGCACCATACATAATTGAACTCTTTGGCATGCCATTAACATGTTGCATATTACCAGCCATAGCAACTCCCTCAGCCGGAGTATGTGTTGATGGAGTTGATGGTTGAGAGTTGGGTGTAGGACCCACTGTGTTTCCTGTACCAGTACTGTTTGCAGGTCCAGAGGAGGTAGGCCCTTTCCTTTTCCGATTATTCTATCATATAACAAATAAACATCAATTATGACTTGTAGCAAACATAAACCACTACAAATCAATTGGTTCAACTTGATTTTCGCAGATAAGTGCAAATATGAATAATACATAAATATAAACTAAAGAAATGGATTAAAGGTGATACTTTATAGGCAAGAAGAACTTGACATCAGTATGTAATAGATTTTTAAGAAAAACCTGTTGTGCTTGCTGCTGCTGCTGCAAAGGATCTTGTTGTTGCTGAGAGGAATATTGTTGCATCTGTGGTATCTTTATCTGCAAAAAACCAATTAGGCTCAGAGAATCAATATAAAGGGCATTGTTCATATATAACCAACTAAGCTCAGAACGAACTGTAAATTCATAGTAAATCTTCTTTGCATTTCCACACAAAGAAGAATCATAGATTTAAACTGATATTTATGTGAAAAAATACAATAACAAATTTCAATAAGGAAGGAAAGAGTATGTCAGTGAGTTTAGCTAAATTTCTATTCGGTCAGCCATGTGCACCAAGGTTAGCTAAATTGATGACATATGGACTTTGCCGGGATCCCAAGGTTCATGTGGGGGGTTCAGTCGTTAATTTTTTCACAAATATTTTTACATCAATATTGATTCTCGTTTAGGTTACCAATAAATTAACAACCAGTTCATGCATCAAAAATAACTATTCAGCTAAGGTGCATTCTGCTATCTTATAGCAATATGAACATATTAGAGAGCTTCATAGTGCATGACTTCTTTCATCACTATCACGATAACCTACTAAACTGGCTTTCATAGAAGGCAAGCAGTACTTCTAAATTCAGACTAGTAATTTGACGTGCGACCAACCCGTCACCTGGATGCACTATATTATTAAAAAAATCAGCCAAGTACTGATTAAATGAATGAAACAATGCATGCAAATGTGTTTTTGCTTCTATTATCAGCTATAGTGAAGTAAGTTTTTTTGTGTTCTGTAGAAATAATTGCACCTGGGAGGTTGATTGCACAGGAGACCCCATAGAACCCATAGAACTTTCATTTACAGATGGCTGTCCATCTTTTACATTTGAGGCACTCCTTGGCAATCCCCTATATCTTCTAGGATCCATATCTCCATACATAGCTGTGTTACTTAGATTGCCTTGTGCTTGGACCTGAGCTAAAAGCTGCTGTTGTTGCTGTTGAGGCAAAAGTTGAAACTGACTTGCATTCTGCAGCAAAGGTTTCTGGCCCTGTGACCCTAAATTTGGCCGCAGCTGATCAATGCCCTGTATGAATCAGCAAAGAGTCAGAGACCTTACTTAAGAACCTGTAACAAATCAAATATGTTGAAAGGATCTCCATAACGGGTATTTTCCAGTAATTAACTTACAGTCAAAGGCCAGCCCTTCAACGGCATCCCACCAACTCCAGGGTTCAAGCCTGCTGAAGGAAAAAATGGAAAGAGTTATAGAATCACTGAGTAATGATGTACTAGGCTAGTTCTAGTTCCCTTCTTGGGAGCTTTTTCTAGTTTTCATCAATGAAAACTCCTTTTTGCTGATAAAAAAAATCACACAAAACTTACCTATTCTAACACGCTGAATAACAGTTCAATAAAATATAAGCATGGCTCTCCCTTTTGTCTATCGTATAGAATAGTTAAAAATATTTATATTTACCCGAATTTCCCATTCCGGGTTTTGATTGCATAATTCCTTGCCCATAAAGCGAAGGATCCATTGGTAACGATCTCTGAGCTGTGCCCATGTTAACCTCAGCTTTAATGTCCTGCATAGCCAACCATTAAATAGATACGTAAGGGAATGGGAAATGAAGCAAAAAATACTAGTAGTGCCGCCAGTAACAATATATTGTCCAAGTAGTTACGGTGGTTTGCAAGGTTCGTGCCTGAATTTGCTGTAAACCTCCGGTTGCACTTCCAGGGTTTCCTTGGACCAGCTGGCTGTATCAACAAGAAAGGGCCGATCAACAACCCATGAGGAAATTAAAGAATCAAACACAAACAGTCAAATACATCCTGAAAGTAACATACCCTGGATTATTGGTTGCTGATTTCAAAAGAGCCATCCTAGCATCATGAAGTGGTTGGGATGTCTCGGAATCCATCGAATTTGTGTTTTTCATTCGCTCCTCATACATCTTTGCTGCCAGTGCACTGGCAGTAGGCTGCCCATGCATTCTGTCAGAGTTAATAGCATTCACCTGACCGGCGACAGAGAGATTAGGAAGGTGAGGATCCCTCCTCTGCAACTGAGCTTGGCGCATTAGTTGCAGCTGCTGCATTTGTAGTTGCTGTTGCTCTCTTGCTTTGGTTTGTTGTGACTATAAATTAAAATAGCACGGAAGAGTCATTTGAGTTGTGGATGGCAAGATAATCAGTATATCAACAATCATCAATGAAAAAGCCAACCTCAATATATGATGAAGCAGACTCAGAGTGCTTTTCGTTTGTCCTCGTGATAAAAATGTCCCAAAAAACAGACCACCATTCAAAGAGAAACCCTCCAGGGGCATCAATCGCTGCATAGTCAAGCATGCAAGCTACTCAGTTAGTGCTGACACTATCAAACATCTGTGACATAACAACTCCGCCTCCTAAAATCAAGATATGTTATTGGCAACATGGAACCCACAAACTAATGGTTACTTGGTGAAGTGATTAACACGGGTCCTTGGCCCAAGGGCGAGGGTAACATAAGTGCAGCAAGGACATCAACAAAAGTTACGACCTCAACAGCCCATAGTTTTCCTACATTTTTTCCAAGTTCCAACACAATTTCACATCAAGTCGATTTAGGGCCACAGTTACAATATTTATCAAAATTAATCTACTTTAAACAGACATAAAGCAGAAAATAAATCAAAATTTATCCTTTATACAAGCAAACAATTCTCACCTACAGGATCGGGCGCAACCTTCCCTTCCGTCATAAAGGACTTGGCTGTAGCATGTAATTTCTTCTTGACCAAATAATCATAAATGTAAACATCAAGCCTGAAAATTACAAATCACCCAAAACACAAAAATCAGAACTCCATTATAAGAAAATCACGGACCAAACAGTAACTGACGATTCGTACATCTTATCCGCTTCCCAGTTACTGTGCGCCATCGCGTGAATCAATCAACAATCTACCTGCTTCACAGACAAAAGACCCCAATTCTGTTCAGGATCAAGCAAAGACTTCAACAATCCAAAATCCAGAGAAACAACATCAAAATCGGCACAATCAAATCCACATTGACGAGAACTGACATGAAATTCAGTACAACAGATGGATCAAAGTCTACATTACCAATCCCGCGGCTCGCACAACGGCGATCTCCATCGTTCAAGTCGAATTCAGAGATCGCTCAACAAAAACTACAATACTACAAATCACGAACAAAAAGCAAGTTAATTTTCGATTACCTGAACTGGAATTGAACTAATCGGAGCTTGCGATGAGCGAGCGAAGCTCAATCGAGACGCAAAGCTTCAATTTTGAGGAACTCTGGAGATTAACGGTGAGAGAGATGGGTACGAGAGCTTAGAGCGAGCTCCGAAGCTGTGGTTCGGAGTGTGAGGTTCGGAGTCCGAGCCTGAGGAGGTGGGGGTCGTTGGTTTCGCGGAGTTCGTAGAGGCTTAATGTTAGGGTGGTTTGACTCTGGCCGTTGGATTGTAAAGGTGGGGACGCATGGTGACGTGGACGGTTACGATGGAGAGTCGGTGACTTGGCGGGTAAAATTAAAGTGGGCTGAACGTTTCTATTTGGGCTTTGTTTTTGGGCCCTTTTGTTTTTCAGATGGGAAGAAGTCCAACCCAACCAGTCGGATATTCCAGCCCACCAGTGGATATCTGATGGCTCGAATCAATTATTATTTTATATATATTGAAGAGAAACATTTATATTGTATTCTATGTCTAATTCAATGAACAATATCCTATATTTATAGAACTATAGTTACAAAAAATAGGAAAAATAACAAAACGGGCTTTAACCCATGTATTAACAATATATGAAGGAAAAATATCCTAAACTTGACGGACGTGTTCCTGATCTTGTTTCATTTTTCCCTGAGAAGCTGGGAAAACCTCTTAATCTGGATTGACCTTCTGAAACTCAAGTCTTTCGACATATAGAGCTATTGTCAGTGTCCAAGAGAGTAAACCTCTTTTGTAGTCTTTAAACCACCGTCCCCTTTACTCATGAACAATGGGGATTTTCGGGAAGCCTTCAGAGACTGTGACATATATGCTACTGCTCCTCCAGTCATGTCGAAATTTTTTTTCTGAATCAAGAAAAATAATCTACTAAATATAAAATAATATTTTAAACGATCACTAGTATTAAAAACATAATTAAACATATTATTTATGGTATGTCCTATACTATTATGGGTTACGATATGTCTCGCCAAATTGGCGAGGTACGCATCGTGATTTTTGATCAACGTCTGCGATTGTACGATTTTGGAGGACGCTGCTCTCGCAATTCTGCGTGTCTGGGATTTAGGAGGTGGTAGCTTTGTGGTAGAGAGTTCGAGTTTCTGAGGCTGATGGTTGGGATCGACATCGGAGGTTTGTGATGGTATGGTTGGGAGGTATTACTTTGATATCATCTGCGAGGGCAGACGGATTTGGGAGGGGGCCAGCGGTGGTTGTGAAGAGAAAATTCGGCAGCAATTAGCTTGGTGCGGGATCGAGGGAAGACAGATACGGGAGGGAATCATCGGAGGTATTGTAGGAAAATTCTGGGAATTTGATTGTTGCTGCTTTAGTTGGTTGATGGAAGGAATCATGAGTTATCTAGCGTCGATGGACAGATTTATGTAAGCATATCGAATTAGTGGGTCTTGGTTTTCTTAATTTTCAATACGTGTTCATGGCGTCCCATTGAGCCATTTGGGGGTCCAGATGGCACCAGGTTCTTGATTTGAGAAGGTAATTGAAGGCGATTGTTTTATTTCGTAGGTTTATTTGTTGTGATGTACTAGGGGCTTGCTCTAAGTGTTTTCGGGGTGGTTCTTGTAACGGATTTGCGGAGAGTCTCAACCCATTCGAGGTAGAGGCCACAAGTTTGCAAAGGTATTTCGTTGCGCTATTAGTTATTATACTCGTCGTACTCGGGGTGGTTCTTGTAATGGATTTGCAGACAGTCTCAACCAATTCGAAGTGGAGGCCGCGAGGTTGCAAGAGTCATTTTGTTGCGCTATCTTCTATTTTGCTAGTTGTTATTGTAATTACATGACTCATGAATTAGTCAAGTTTGATTTGATTAACATAATCAAGGTGCAGAGTCAGTCCTACGATCTGGTGCTTTGGGTGTTCCGTATAATGTCGGGTTAGTTTGCTTTATAATTTAATAATCTGTCTCTTTTTTTCTAAAAAGAAAGTGATTACTCTTCCATTAATTACTTATTAATTTTCAATTGATTTGATGAATTCTTTTATTCTTCAAATATTATAGGTATCCGATGAACACTCCATAAAATAAAAACTAACCAATAATTATTTGTGGGTTTATTCGAAAACAATTTCAAATCCAAAATGAAGTCAGAATAATGTCAAATGCATTAATGACCAATCATAAGTTTATATGTGATTGTGCAACTTGTGTTGATAATTAATTTAGGTCAATTTATTTGGGGATTATATTTGATATGAAGCAACTTATATATCTTGATTTTGTACATCACACACAATCCATCTATTATGGTAATATATATATTTGAGATTTATTGCTGGTCAAGTCCTTGTGCCGAATATAATATCCATGTTTCTCATTAATTAATGGTATACTTGATGATAATATATATCCCTAACCAATCTCATAGTGGATTCTCATGCTACTTGTTAGGAAAAAATAATACCAGTCCATATTCTAGTCTAAATATATTTTAAGAATTTTATTTTAGACATTTTACTTTTTATTTATGTTACTTTCTTTTTCTCTATGTTTTCACTTTTTATGTTTAGATTATCTATTCCCTTTATAAACGGCATTTCAATTGAAATCAAGAAGGTCACTTAATGCAATAAAAAAATTAATTAACATGGATTCAGAAGATTAGTAGTTGAGAATTGGTTTAGATTTTAAGTAAATTATTTGTTTTACTTGTTTGTTTGTGATTTAAACTGGTGGACACATGATAATCCAAAACCTTTTGCATCCAATTAATTTTGATCTACCTAAATTTTATTGTGACATTCTCCAGTTTTAATCTAAAAGCCATATTATAAATTCGTCGCGTATTTGAAGGATCGTTACCAGCATGTTTATCATTCCAATTAGTTTTTGTCACACATCGTCCCAAATCTCGGTCTCGTTCTTCATTGAGTTCTTTGAATTTTTGTTTTGACGATGTTTCACTCTTCATTATTTATTTATTTAAGTCTGATGCCATAATCCACGTGTACAACTCTATAAATTTAAAAATTATCATATTTATTATTGTTAGGAATTTCCTTATTTTAGTCGTGTCTATTCCCTTAACACAAAAAAACACTAATTATAATCAAGAATATCATTTTTAGCAATATAATACATGTGAATTTGATATGTTAGTTTTTTAGTTCAAAGAGTTATGATGTGTGTACAAACTTTTGTAAGTGCTCTACCTAGGTAAAACCCAATTCTCCTCAATACATAAGATTAGTGCATGCCTAACGAGAATGAACAGTGGAAGAGATTGTAGACGTATCTTGAGAAATATATGCTATTACAAGCTTACTCAGATGCTAGTTGGGGACAGTGACCCAACTCGATCGCCACTCGACCATATAATATTATTTCTTTGATCGAGCATAACTGATATTAATGATCAACACTTTTATTTTTAAATATATAAATTTGAACTCCAGTTGAGTGACTTTAAATTTAAAGCTAAATTCTATCATCACATCACCTTAATTTTGCGGGGCATTAAATTTACACGACGTGTATATGAAGCACAATCCCTTCTGTCACAGCTCCATTTCCACGTTTGGATAATCTAATTTCTTTTAAATAGTCAACCCTATGTACTATAAATAATCATGTAATTAATTGTATACACACCAAGAACAAGCTCATATAATTCACACACATTGTAGACATGAGAGTTGCTTTTTGCTTTGTGGTTGTATTGTTTTGTGTCTTGGTAGTGGTGATCATGGCCGAGCACGGAGGAACCGACAACGACGAGAACAGCTTATTTCCTCGTCCCGATCGTCCTCTGTTTAGAGGAAGAGACCGTCAGCGCCGCGACGTTCGTGGAAGGTACGGGAGGCCTCCTTGTACTAGAGAAAGCAGTGGTTATGAAGCCGGAGGGCACGATGATGGCCATGATGAAGAAGAAGCCGGAGGTGGTGGCAGCCGTGATGAGGAAGCCGGAGTTGCTGGTGATGGCCCCGGGGCCTGGTGGTGGTGATGGTGACGATCGAATTAGATCTTAATTTACGCTTTTACTATCACGTGAGTAATTCTACATTTCATGTGTTGTTAGGAATGACAAGAAGACGAGTTCAGGGCAATTTTAGTGATGATTAGTCCTTACACTGCTTAAATACTCGTGTGCCTATACTCAACTCACAATCAAGCAATTTAATTCTTCAACCATCACAATTAAAATTATATATGTTCATTTCTTTTAATCAGAAACGACCGTCCTGTTAATATACGGTTCAGAGCATCTGGAAACATTTCAGTCTCTAAAACTCAATCAGAACCCATATGAGCCATACTCGCCATAAAGTGCGCAATATGATTACCTGACCTTGGAATAAACTTAATACAACAAAGAGAAAAATAGTCAATATCAACCCCAAACAATTTAGTCAGCAACAACTAAAATAAGTTACTAATTTGCGTTTTTACGTGAGTAATCCATGTATATTTATATACATTGCATGTGCTTTTAGAAATGACAACAAAACAGTTTTAGAGCAGTTTTTAGTGATATTCACCCCACTCGAATATTGCACAACACACCTACCATGCTTAAATACCCGACAGGGAAGGGGATGCCCCAATACCCGCCCCAAAAATAAATATTAAAAAAAATCAATTCTATTTTCTAATTTACCAAATACATCAAGCAATTCAACCCTTCAACCATTACAATCAAAATTATAAAATGTCAACAATTCTTCAACAATCATCACAAATCAAGCTAACTCAAGGGTTTTTACTTACCATATATCACATCATATAATATTTATACATTCTACGATCATTATGTGGGGTTCTGCACCCGGTCCTTCGCTTGCTCTACTGCATCTTCTTCACTGAGGCCCACCACTGAAAGAGGAGATACATCGTGAAGAAGAGCAAAACAAGTCATTTGATAGACGTTGTCACTGCTATTTATATGGTATGTTGAACAATGATAATCATATAAGACTCTCTGAAAGAGTTACATTGCTTGAAACATTTGTGTAACACACATGTGAGAATTAGAGTAAATGATGATGATGCAAAGAAAGTAATCAACTCCTTTACATCAAACTAATGCAAAGAAAGCTTGAACTTGCTTTATATCAGTTCGTGTTGAGAGCAGTCTTGTGGGGCGGTGTTGAGGTGAGGTGGAGACTTCACCCGGTTTCATGAACTACAGAGGCTTGATCCCAATTTTGGGTACGTAGGTAACCATAATACAGTGGTGCAACTAATTTGTTCTACATATCTTCGATGTGTGAAATACGATAGAGTTCGTCCAAAATTTTAGGTGTAATAAATGATAGATGAGATGGAGAATTTTAAAATTAAGACCGAACTTACGGGCTCATCTCCCTAAGGGCCAATAGGGCTAGTTGGTGAAACAAAGGGCAATAGCTCTTGCTGCTGGGGTGTTGTTATTGTGGAGCTGCACGAGAACAAAAGAAAAAGGGGAGAGAAAGAGCAGCAACTCTTGGAGAGGTGTTGCCCAAGGAAGAAAAGCAAGGTGCCATTAAAATTTTTGGAGAATAAGGGTATTGGTGAATATTAAGCTTTTGGTGGAAAAACTTGAGATAATTGCTATCTCTTGTGTTTGAGCGCTTTAGATTTGATATATAAATCATTTGGATAGATTTGTGGTGAAACAAATTTTAAATGAGTGGAAAAATCTTGAGAGAGAGTTAACTTGAGAAAAAGAGCTGATTTTGAGAAATTGTAAATCTCTTGGTTGTGACAAGTTTGTGGGTTGCACAAGTTGTCAAGTTTGTGGTTTGCACAAGTTCTTGTTAAAATATAATATTAAATATTTTTTATTCCTATTATATATTAGTTTATTACCTAATATCTAGGTTTTCCTATTGTCATTAGTATTTCCTAATTACCTTAATTCCTAGCCTATATAAAGGGTTCTCTCCTATTGTATTTTGCACAACACACAACTATCAATAATATTCTCTACACTATTTCTATCACTCTTGGTTGTGACAAGTTTGTGGATTGCACAAGTTGTCAAGTTCTTGTTCTAGTGGATTCTCCGGACCCTTGTGGGTGTAGGCTTTGCCGAGTCACGTTAAATCTCGTGCCACTATCTTGGTTATTATTTTCCTACTTAATTTCTATTTAAAAGTTCACTTTCAATTTGAAGAGATGGACTTTTAGGAAACTGTGTGTGTATTAATAGATTGCTACTTGTTGATTCGGAATTGGCCGTCTCTATGGTGGTTTAGCTTCTACAAGATTATGGGGATGAAATGTTCAATTTTTATATCTGTAATTAAATTTTGAATACTTGATTTATCCCCGTCATAAATAATCTTGTGATTGCACACACCAAAAACAAACTAATTCACACAAATATATTTATGATAACACACTTGTAGTTATTGATTGACAATATGAGAGTTGTCTTTTGTTTTGTGTTTTGACGGTCATGGCCGATTATGGAGGAGCCGACGACGACAAGAACCTTATTTTCTAATTTTGACCATCGGTTGGTAAGAGAAAGAGAAGGACAACAACACTACATCGTTCAAGGAAAGTACGGTTGACCTCCTCGCACCAGAAGAGGAAGTGGTGATGAAAAAGTCGGAGGCCATAATATTGATGGCCGTAATAAGGAAGCCAGAGTTGGTGGTGATGGTCCTGGCAACGGGGCCTAGTGGTGGTGACGGTGGAGCGGGCCCGTGGAGGTGGCGGCGACCTTTGTGTTCTGAGTGTAAATTTAAGACTCATCGAGGTCATCGATTGCATCGTTAATTTAAAGGATGATAACAATTTACTATACCTAAATATTCTGAAAATGACAACTTTATACTCTAACTAATTTTGTTTATTTTTTTAATACCACAACTATTTTTTTAGGATAACGTACTTATAAACTGCCTGAAATACCTAAATGTCTTTGGTTGAATTATAATTAAATTCACCAAATTGAATTAAGCCCGCATAATTAAAATTCAAATGGTTCAATCTAGTCCGACCAAGAACGAGATTTCCAAATACCCAAAAAATAAATAATAATAATAATTATTATTATTATTAATTTTATTTTTTCATTTACAAAACATTAACAATAGACCAACCAATTCAATTCTTCACGTCACAATTAATTCACAAAAAAATTTATAAAATATTCATAATCTTTAACAAAAAAATAATGTAGTGACGGAGAGAACCGTTCGGGAGGTCTCGTAACTCTGCTCGATCTCCTCACTTCAGCCACTGGGGTAGTCGGTACTATCTCCTCATTATTTCTGTGCACTGAACTTCGACTGTTGCCTGCAAGATCATCTTCAGTAATGTCTTCCAACAATGCTTCTTCCTTGTCTTCTCCTTCTTTTGTGACATCTGATTCTGCCCCGCAGTGATCCTTGTGTGCATCATTCTCATAGAATGTGACATCTCTACTTCTAATGACTTTTCTTTTTGATTCATCCCAGAATCTATACCCCATGTCATCAGAACCGTAGCCAATAAATACACACTTCTTTGCTTTCGGATCAAGCTTGTCTCTGTCAGAATCTTTCACTCGCACATAAGAATCACAACCGAAGACTCGCAAGTGTTGAAGATTTACCTCCTTTCCACGCCATTCCTCTTCAGGGATCTTGAATCCCAAAGGAGTTGAGGGTCCACGATTTATGAGGTACGCTGCTGTACTCACTGCATCCGCCCAGAACTTCTTGGGCAATCCTGCTTGAATCCTCATACTCTTCGCTCTCTCATTAAGCGTTCTGTTCATCCTCTCAGCAACACCATTATGCTGAGGTGTCTCAGGCTCAGTCTTCAGCATTCGTATACCATGCTCAGCACAATAATCCTCAAACTCATCACTACTATACTCACCACCATTGTCAGACTTTAAACACTTCACTTTTAAGTCGGTTTCATTTTCAACAGCAGCTTTCCACTTCTTAAAGGTATTAAATACTTCATCTTTGTGCTTTAGAAAGTAAACCCATACCTTTCTTGTGGAATCATCAATGAATGTGACATAGTAGTGATATCCTCCTATTGACGGAACCTTTGTGGGTCCATACACGTCTGAATGCACCATTTCTAACTTCGTCTTCTTGGGATCCTTCCTTGCGTTTGTGAAGCTTACCCGTTTTTGTTTTCCGAACACACATGGTTCACAAAAATCAACTTTCACATCCTTCAGCTCTGGAATCTTCCCTTTTGAAACTAGCATCTTCATCCCCTTCTCACTCATATGCCCAAGCCTTTGGTGCCATAGAGTTGAAGGATTAGTCCCATCAGTGACTGCATTAACCCTCTCCACTGGCATCTCCGCCATGTACAAAGTTCCTTTCTTCCAACCGCGAGCTGTGACCAGATTCCCTTTTGATACCTTCCATTGGCCGTTCTCAAAGGTTATCTTGTATCCCAAACCGTCTAACTGACTCACCGAGATCAACATTCTCTTTATGGTGGGGATATACCTGACATCCTTCAACGTCCAAATCGTACCCATGGTAGTCTTGAGGTTCACATCTCCTATGCCCATGATCTCTTCCGTCTGATCATTAGCTAGATGAACTTTACCTTTTATAGGTCTAAAGTTCACTAACAAATCCTTACAAGGGGTAGTATGGAAGGACGCACCTGAATCCATGATCCATGATTCAACTGGACTCTCTACACAACATATCAAAGCATCGTCTTCGAATTCCTCCGTTGCATTTACCGAGTTGTCCTGCTTGCTTTCCTTCTTCGAGTTTGGACAATGACTCTTGAAGTGACCAGTTTGTTGGCAATTCCAACAAGTTGCGTTTGTGCCTCGCTTTTTAGACTTCGATCTTCCACGACCCTTACTCTTTCCCCTTTCAGACTTTCTACCTCTCCCTTCTACGTTCAACGCCGAGCCAGACGACTCTCCTCGATTCCTTCTTCGGATATCTTCCCCGAGAATCAAGTCTCTCACTCCTTCGAACGATAGCTTAGTAGTTCCAGTTGAGCTACTAACTGTTGTAACGGTTCCTGACCAACTTTCAGGCAAAGATGATAGCATCAACAGGGCTTGTATCTCATCATCGAATTTAATATTCACTGACACTAATCTTGATAGTATCGTATTAAATTCGTTCACATGATCAGTAACACTAGCACCTTCGTTCATCTTCGTATTAACCAATTGACGAATCAAATATACCTTGTTTGATGCAGACGGCTTTTCATACATATTTGATAGCGCCTTAATGAGTCCGTAGGTAGTTGTCTCCTTCATGACGTTGTATGCAACATTCTTTGCCAATGTCAATCTCACCGCACCCAAAGCCTGCCGATCTAGCAACGCCCAGTCGCTCGGACTTATCTTCTCCGGTTTGGTCTCTGACAAAGGTTCATGTAGCCTTTTCTGGTACAAATAGTCCTCTATTTGCATCTTCCAGAATCCAAAATCCCTTCCGTCGAACTTGTCGATTCGAACTTTCCCTTCTTCTGCTATTGCTCCCACTTGCCACGAACCTAGGCTCTGATACCAGTTGTTGGGGTATATAACAACGTGGAACAATTCTCTAGCAAAAGTAACCAAGAGAAATAAAGAACAATCACACAAGAACACAAGGATTTACGTGGTTCGGCAAATTGCGTACGTCCACGGTCACACTACTCTCTTATTATTGCTCTCAACTCATGAATAATTATGGGATTACAAGTACATGTATTTATAGTGCAAGACTAGGGGGAATTAAGAAAGACCTAGAATTCCTAATTCCTTGCACATTAGGAGTTCTTTTCTAATTCATTATCCTAATGCAATTAGGAAATTGTGGCTTCCCTAAATAAATAGGAAAGTCTCCACAAACCCAACAAATCTAACATAATTTTTCTTAAAAAAGTAGTAATTAATTGTGATGTCTTTTGATTAATTTGGTGAGCAATGGCCGTTGAGAGTCATGATATATCGTGTGACAGTTGGATTATAAAGATAATGGATATATGAGATTTGTTGTCCTTGATTTTGTATATTACACACAATCCCTCTATTAAGATAATAGATATTTGAGATTTCTTGCTTATAATAAGTCAAGTCCTTGTACCGAATATAACATCCATGTTACTCATTTTGATGATGATATTTATCCATAACCAATCTTATATTCCTAAGTAAATTATCATGCTACTTGTTAGAAAAAAAAATACTCTTCATATTTTAATTTAAATATATTTTACATTCTCGTTTAGACATGTTACTTGTTATTCATGTTTTTTTTATTGTTTTCACTCTTCATGTTTATATTATGAAAGAAAAGAGGATAATAGAAATATATGGCTTTTTTTTGCTTTACTGACAACGACAGCGTATCAATCTCAAGTAATATAAAGAATAGTATTTAAACTAGAATTAAAGAGACAAAGTATGTCAATACTAAAATCCAGTTGAAGAGTTATCTTAAAAGATAAAGCATTACGATCGATTGATTAAAAACTCTAACTCAACGTTCTATGCATTTAAATATGTGTTATATTCTATTCATCTCATGCCCTAAATCAATAAGTTTAGTTACTCGTGAACCACGGGACATATGGAGAAAGAGGGAAACAAGAAATATATACCACGGTGAGAATGATTGTCACAAAGTCAAGCTAGATTCGATCATGATTTTGCGGAGGATTCGCAAAGGCACAATCTCTTGGATGATTTAATATGTGAAGTCTATATGTACTATAAATAATTATGTAATTGTACACACCAAGAGCAAGCTAATAATTCACACAGTTATTGATTTGACAAGCATGAGGGCTGCTTTTTGTGCTATGATCCACTGTAAGATCCACTGGCCTGTTGGATTGATGAGATCTGGGCAAACCTGACTCTAATACCACTGTTGGGAAGAACCGGGCTTTAATATCATGCTAAAATTTGAACCCTAACTTGAATAGCAAGATGATGTATTTGGTACATAATATGTAGACTGTGGAGAATGATTATCTTGATTTTGCGAATCACTCACAATCTACATAATGTGTATGTGAGGCGCAATACCTTATGTTTTGGATGATTTAATATTCTCAATTACTCAACTCTATGTACTGTAAATAGTCATGTAATTGTACACAATACCAATCAAGAAGAAGCTAATAAGTCACATACATATATTGTAGTTGTTGATTGTCAATATGAGGGTTGCCTTTTGTTTTGTGTTTTGGTGGTGACCATGGCCGATCACGGAGGACCTGGCGACGTCGGGAACAGCTTATTTCCTCGTCGTCGTCTGTTACAAAGTGATGGTGTTGGTGCTGGCCCAAATGTTGGACTAACAGTTATAGCTGGACAAGGAGCTTCAGGTGGACTAACAGTTTCAGCTGGAGCTTCAGGTGCAGCTGGAGTTGGAGTTGGAGTTGGTGGCAGTGGCAATTAACAGAAGTATAATATATGTATTTCATGTAAGGGTTGTTTCTTATTTGGGTAAAACCTTCTGTTCCCGTGTGAATTAAGGACTCCGTCTCAAACACCACTTGAATACTCGTGGACGGTGTACCCACCCGATTCGAATACCCGCTCCACCATGCTTAAAATATAATCAATTCTATTTTTCAATTCTTCGACGCTCACAATCAAATCCATAATTCTTCAACGATCATCACAAGTTTTTCTTACATACCATTACAATATATTATATATATTTTGGGACATAATCAGCAGAAAACTAGTGTTATACTTACAAACTTAGGAATCTTTATAAGCCGTTGATCAGCGGATGTTGTTGATAAAGTATATTTGAATGGCACGGGTACGTAAATATGAGTGCTCCATTATTTATTTTGGTCATTGTGTTGCAGAACAAGGGCAAGATAGTAAATCTGGTTGTAGGCTCAATTAACTCATGAGATAGTGGGGAGTTAATTGTGCACATGACATGATTAACGTGGTGCTAGATACTTTCTTGATAATTCACTAATTAGGAAATGACCGCCCTTAGTTGGTAAATGTGTGACAACCAAATTAAGATTAATAATTGTGGTGGTAAAGGTGTTCCATTGAATTTTACACGAGTTTCATGGCTTTTTCACGGTGTTGTGGTTTATCATAATACGATGGTGTCATGATGTGTTATGAGTGTATTATTTTTTTTGGTGTTTCATAAATGTACTGGTGAAATTCTTGACGTGTCATTGAAATATGCTTGTTTGTCGTTAAAGAATATTGTATCATGTAAATAAAATAGTGTGTCATTGAAATTTCATGTGTATTATTGAAATTCTTGGAGTGTCATTAAAAAATGTTTGTTTGTCATTACAAAACAGCGTGAAATTTGACTTGTCATTGAAATATGCTTGATTGTCATTTAAAAAGTAGTGTCATTGAAATTTTTTGGTGTGTCATTGAAGAGCAGTGTATTATTTAAATGTAATATTGTGTCATTGAATTTTCAAGTATGTGATTGAAATTCTTGGTGTTTCATTAAAATATGTTTGTTGGTAATTGAAAAATAGTTTTTGTTATATGGGTTAGTTGTTAGGATTTCATTAGCATCCTTAAACAACTTACTATGAGCAATTTTATTTTTATTATTGTTTCATGGTTTTAGTATAATTTTTCATAGATATAAAACAATTTCATAAGTACTTGCAACATCAGCACACGCAGTTGATGTTTTAGCTTGATTATACAATGCAATCATTTGAGTTATGAAAGACCAAAAGTAACAAATGGAGTAGCTTTCACAAGTAGTTGAAAATTTAAACATCAAATGCTATGAAACTATGTAAAAATAACAATTATAGATTACTTAAGAACCACGGTATGAACAATCCCGAATCTTGTCCAAAACCTTGCAAACATTAGGAATTACAGTTGTAAACGCAACTGTGCAGCTGGCGAGCATGGTGGTCACAACTGTTCTCCCGACGCCGGTTCATTGGCCCAACGACTACTCCCCGTGTCGATCTTCGACTAATTTCATATCACCTTGCTAGCTAGGCCGAGCGGTGCAGACGGTGACCATTTTGGAGGCATTGTTGAAGGAGGAGCAGCGGCGTGTAAGAGATTGTTCGGTAGATGAAGAGCCATGAGATGACCTCGCAGACGATCGCGGTGCACATCAAGATGTCCATCGAGACGGCTGCACACGATTGCGGCAGGAGAAAGATGGCCAACATTTGGTTGATGATTCTCGCGGTGACGACGCCCGTTGCTAAGGACAGAGGTGGGTTTCTCATGATTCCTGAAATTTATTTGCTATTTCGTGATGTGGTGTAGGTTATATCGAATGAAATGTGTATTTTACGGTCGTCCCAGGTTATGATTTTTCGCCAGGAACTTTGTACTGACAAAGTGGAATGTAACCGCTTAGGAGCAGTTTTCTTGGGGTGGTTTCTAATGACACATTTGCCCTTTTAAGCATATATATAAGATTTATATTTACAGATTATTAGTGTGGTATTGTGACAAATTAATCAATGACATCTGTTCATTTTGTGTTGTTTCTAAGTTTGTATATTCATAGATTTTTATGTATCGAGAATAGGGCAGGGATGAGTCGCCCGCACCGTTATTCGTTTTATTTTTCATGATGCCCGTTTCAGCTATTCTTTTTTACCCTCTCCGTAGTGGGGGAGGTGTCGGGTCCGGTGAAAGAGGTAGAGGACGCCAAGGGAGGGGAGATTAACAAAAATATTATATGTAAGGGTCGTTTCATGTTTGGGTGCAAACCATATGTTCTGATGTAAAATTAGGGACTCGGCTCAGTTGTCCAATTGTTAAAATAAAATGCTGAGAATAAAATAAATCATCGATGATAAATAAATTTAATTAAATTCAAGAGGATTGAAATTTCCAGGTTACCCGCACTGTTACGTTATTTTTTCCTTCATACTGAACCTTTAATTTTTTTACATGACTATAAACTAACATAACATTAAGTTATAATGATATTATACGTACATACACTATCGAGTAATAAGATCATTTCACCTCTCAAAGTCATTACTAACATTGCAACCCAGATTGACTGTATATGGTTTTCTAGTACCTGAAATGTTTTAAATAAACATCTTAAAGCTTTTACAAGTTCGTCTTTGGCTTGTCGTCTTTAGCAATACGCCTCGTAACCGACCGCATGGTCACGAACTCCTCAGCTGCAGAGGGATGTATTCCCACCTGCCGGAAAATAATACCCAAGGAAAATGTCATTCTGTTGTAAAAATGCGGAACAGAAACATAATTTAAAACCAAGCAAACAAGAACGCGCAGATTCATGTGGTTCACCAACATCGTGTTAAGTTACAAGGTCCTCATGCCCTGACGCTTTACCTTTCAACCCCAGCTCACTAATCGGGGTGTGTTCAGACTAATTCCAGGAAAATGAAAATGAAAAGGGAAATATGGCTATGAAATAAGAAAATAAAACAAGAAATGCTGGTGATTAAGTTTTGTTTGCCTTATACACGTACTCATGTTTATATGTATCATCTCAGCATGTGAAAGATATATTATTGGAGGGGAATGAGTTAACTTTGAACAGAAAGCCCGACTTGACTTACCGTGCTGTCAAATTGTGCTTTGGTGGCTCCACATTTGAGAGCAATAGCTATTCCCTGATGAGAAAACACCGTAAAATGAATATAGGAAAACCAACGTGAACAGAATCTACGCCCCAACGCAGTAATTAAGATTTTCAATTCATATATCAATACATCCCACGAATGGGATAAAGTTAACTCTGATATCAATACATCCCACAGTATAAAAACAGCCGTAAGCCCAGTGAATTAAACAAGACTTCTTAAAATGAGTGTGAGTTGACAGTTATCAAGTGTATTCTCAGGAGATAGGAGTTGATTATATTACCAAGCCATATCCATAAGTAAACCTAGCAGTGTAAATCTGTCCTCAAATTGCGTACTATCCATTAGGCTAGAGTTCGGTTATTATCATTAGAAGGTTATTCATGTGCTTGAATAGAAGACTTGCAGAGTATGGATAGTGCCACATAAATTTTCCAATTAGTGAGAGGACTTCTGTTCATAAGAATTCCACGTTCACCAAGTATGAACTGTAGGTCACTATAGGAATTGTGGGAATATGCATTATAGTTCCATGGCTAACAAGATTATGATTGTATGAATCATATTCCATGCATTGAACAATGATAAAATCGAGAACAGAACAGAAACATACCTGCATAATCTCAGCAGCATCTGGCCCACACATAGATGCTCCTATAACTTTATCCGTGTCAGCATCAACTATAAGCTTCATTTGTGTCTTCTCTTGGCGCCTACACAGAAACCATGCAATTCATTGTAATTGAGATTTTCAATCGCCGCATATATTCAGAGACACTAACAACAGAAACCCTATACGACATGTACTTTAGATTTTCACTCTACCATACGTACCCAGAGACGGTATTCTTCATTGGGTTGAAGGTTGATGTGAAAACCAAGACATCACCCTTTGCTTGCTCTACTGCCTCTTCTTCACTGAGGCCCACCACAGAAAGAGGAGGTATACTGTGAAGGAAAGAAAAACAAGTCATTCATTTGAAAATAAATATTATGGCCGCAACAATACCATAAGTTTGATATAATATTAGAAAATTTGTGTCGGGTTCGGATCTAGAGAAAACTGATACCTGAATACAGCACAAGGTACGTTGGTGTAGTCTGGTTTGCTAGGCTGCCCGCCAAAAACAGTTTTCTACAGGGAACAACTTTAAACCAGGTGAGCACTTCATGATTTAATGACAACTCGAACATGTCAAATGTAATACATAAGGTCCAGATGAAACACATACCGCGAAACAGGTTCCTTCCATTAAGGCCACTGGGGTCAGGTTAATTCGATTTGTAACGTCACCAACCGCCCATATACTAGGCACGTTGGTACGTGAATATTCATCTACCTGGAATAAGAAGAATACAGAGACATCAGTGATATATTAATAGACAATGAAAATGCAACATTTTCATATGAAGGTCGAATGCAATTATATCAACGGGCGATGCAGCAATGGGTCAATAAGAAAACCTGGCTGAGGAAAAGTGTGCATCAACATGCATACCAAATATTTGCTTTCTCTATAACATAGACATCGTAAAGCAACATGTAACATAGCCTCTTCTATAGGTTTTAGAGCATGCAAAAATAACAACAGTAGTACTAGTATTTACAAGTCTGCAAAACAAAAGACACGGCTAGTTACCTTCACAGCTCCTTCATCGTCAAGTTCCACGCCAACAGCTTTCAAATTCAATCTCTTTGTATTAGGAATCCTGCCTGAAACAACAAAAACAAAAGTTGCCTTCGAACTGAACGAAAAAGAAACAGAGAATGAAATGGGCCAGCAATTGCACTTTGTACCAATCTTCCAGCATACAAGGCTTAGTGTGCAATGGTTGGCTAAGCTAAAACTGTAGCTTCCTATAAAAGCATGCAACACACTGTCCGCAACAAATGTAAATTTCAATACGAGAGCATCTTGGCAGGCAATGCATGTACGGTTCATTCTCTGTTTATAGTTGATGCAACTATAGTGGATGCTAAAATATATTAACGGGAAATATTTCAAAACAATAGGTTAGTAATTACCTGTGGCAAATAGTACAACATCTGCCATTATTTCTTCACCGTGATCTGTTATAACTTTTATGCCGCTTTCAGTCTTAATCAACTGAAAAGTTATTGTAGTATAGGACAAAGAATCAGTAATAGAAATGTTTATACATGTACCGAGAGGATGAACAAGAATCACAATAGCAGAAAGAGCAATTGCAAGACAAGTAAAGACAATCCCTTGTAAAATTGCAAGTACCTCTTTGAAATTTGTCTGTGGATGCAGATTAATTCCCCTTCCTTCTAAGTTGCTTGCCACAAGTGCTCTCATTTCACCATCAAAACCTCTGTAATAAAATATTTGCAGACATATGTATTAGAAGCACTGTGTTGCAGGGCAGGAAGTACACAGTTACAAAAAGTGACAGGATAAACTTGCCTATTACAATAAGTGTTTCAACACAGAATGTGCTTGGAAATAATTGACTCCAAAAACTTGAACTGACCTTAATGGAAGTTCCCTTCTGTAAAAGAGATCGACAGTAGAACCCATCCCACGCCAAATTGAAGCAAATTCGACAGCGATGTACCTGATAAAAAAAGATAAACATATACATCAATTATGCCAAACAATAGAAAACTAGTAAGCAGAACAAAAAAGAAAAAATAAAAGAAATTGGTGCAGACCCGCCACCAAGCACCACAGCACGCTTCGGTAATTCTTCTAGACTCAGTGCCTCATCAGAGGTTATAGCCAATTCCTGAAGTTGAAAGTATGGATAAGATTAGGCAAAAATATAGGGTTACACATTTTGAATTAAATAAAATGACAACCTTTCAGGTATGTCATCAAATGACATGTAATTTGGTAGCACAATTCACAAATAACAGACGGACAATGCTTACGTTTTCAACTCATTCGTCCAATTAGAATAAGCGGCTGGCTGCCCGCATGTCTAATGTTCTGTGTAAAACTTAATCTCTTTTCAACACACAGGTCATGACGAAGTGGTCTGTGTACATAATTAGTATATGATTTCTGTTTAGTATGCAACATTCATTTATAGCATTCTATCAGTCTACATTACCAAATAACTGACTTTACGTTATAACGAATATGAGTGAAACTTAAAAACATGACTTTAGAAGCCTAATAGCCTACTCCATCTTTGCTTCTTTTTTTCCAAACTAGAAATCCAACACGTTTCTTTATGCTTCTGCCTGGAACAACTTATTTTAAAAAACTAATACACAAACATGTAGAATGACATAGATCATTAATTAAAATTTTAAAATTGCAGCATCATACAGAAATCATTAAGCAATTTCTGACAAACTAGAACGAAAACATGAAACAAACCTGTCCAGGTATGTCAAGACGTTGTGCCCTACTGCCTGTTGCAATCAATATGTTCTTTGCTGAAAAGCTCAGTTTAGTGCCATCTATTTGAATCACGTGAACCTCATTTGGACCAACCACCTTCCCCTCTCCTTCAAATAATTTTACGCCAGCATTCGATAATAAACGCTTGTAAATTCCATTTAATCTAACTATTTCATCTGTCTGCAAAGTTAAAGAGATAAGAAAAGGACAGCATGAGTTGCATGGGTACACTTGCCTTTATCAACATCACATATCCCAGATAGGTATCCATATGTATGTATGCAATGAATGGATACAGAAAACCTAAAAGAATTTAACAAGTTCATCCATATGCTAGCATATACATGCACACATTCCAAATCTAACTTGAGTTCTTAAGACCATTTAAGATCTACATAGAACTTCCCAGCTAAATCTAATTCATTACAGTAAATTCCTAAGTAAACTGTAAATTAAAATCATTACCAGATGGTAAGTTGATAGCAGTGTTTAGTAATTACAAATCAGGCCATAGTAAACTGGAAACTTTTAAGTAAATGAATGTACTAAACACTTCTACCAAAACGCCCAGTACCACCTCCACAAAACTCAAGGAGAAAACTAATAAAAACTACAGTAAGAGTTGCAGTGATGCTAAGGATGTATAGAATGTAAAGGAGAGTAAACAAAAACGCAAAGGTTTTATGAACCTTCTTCTGCAGAAGTTTTTTCCAGTTAAAGTCAGCTTTCTCAGGCACCTCCCATCCATAATTCTTAGCATCCTGCAAAATCAAAAGAGCATTCATCAAAACATTTAGCAAACATATAACCTGTGCAAATCATTTCAAACTTTTATTATAAAAAGCAAATAAAGACAAAATGTTTTCAGTAAGCTTCAGAATGAAGCACAATCAGTAACATTGCCATTTTATCTCTATCATAAGTCACACCAGGCTTCTCTACTCCTTTTGTTTTATAAGATCATCTACAAAAGTAAAAAGAAAGGTAGTAGAGATATGTCTGTGAAGGTGTCGACAAGGCTATATATCTCTTAGTGGATAAGTGTTCAACCCAGTATCAGAACAACAAATCAACTAAAAACATCCAATCCATAAGACCCAGTTGTGTTCCGAACAAACATTCTATTCTGCTATATCCTATCCCATCCAACTTAAATCTATAGTTAAGTCAGTGATATTCTATGGCACACCAAACAAAGACTAATATAAGCACACAATTATCTGATGGATAAATGCACAATTCCTTCAAATGTTTAAAGATGATTCCTTTGTATCATAAGATAAAAGCCCGATATAGATCTCATTCTCACCTCAATTTCACCTCCAAAAGATGCTCCATATACCAAAATCTTCTTAGGGACACAACCACGAATAACACACCTAGTAACCAGGATATAAGAAAAGTCATCATGAACACAAATTAAAGGTGTATTTGGTGGTGGATGCAGCATTCAACTGATACTGTACCAAATGTATAGAAACTAAAAAGGAATCCGACTTAACATAAAAAAGTAAGAATATTTGCACGAGTCATAAAAACAAAATAACACAGAAACTGCAATTTAAGTGTCAAAAAGGAAAATAAAACGTTCAAAACCCCAATAAACTCAAGCTTACGTTCCACCGACTCCTCCAATCACTTCTGAGCTGATTGGGTGAAATGGAAGCTCACAAATTGCAACCTGGAAAAACAATAGTTACAAAAATCATGCATCAGTAGCCAGCAAATGCTTCCACTAGGAAACAGAGTGTACTCTGAAGCCACTTAGCATACACAGTAAAGACTAAAGTCACTCTATTAACTCCAACTCAAGGTCATGTTATTCAAAAAATTCATAAACACACAATTCGCAAGAGCAACTTGGGAAACTGATCAGAACCAGTCAAGAAATTAATGAAAATCAAACTCATCAAAACGCCTAATAAAATGATCTTCGAGAATTGAGTTTCTAATCGTTACCTTGGCTCCATAATTAGCAGAGAACCTAGAAGCACGAACACCGCCACTTCCAGCTCCAATGACGAACAAGTCGTAGTCATAGTGCACATCTTCTCCGTCAAGCTTGCTCTGCTGGTCATCGATTAGCATCTTCCTCGCCATAATCACAGTTCAGCTAAGAATCCAAGAAAAAACGCAAAGAAATCACCACCACACGAATCTGCTATTGGATCATACAGTATCGACAGTCTTCGTTGTTGCTTTAGTCAAACAAACGAAAAGGTGCGTACAAAAATGAGAATCGTGATAGCTCTAGAAACTACCTACACTTACATTTTCCCGAGAACCAAACGGAAAGGAATGGAAGAGACTAGAGCGAGGTCTGAATTAGGTCTGGGGAAGGAGAATATAAAAATGGAAATGAAATTGAAGTATTAATTAGAGAGAGTGAAAAAAATCAACTGAAACAAGAAAGGACGTATATATACTGATTCCTGGGTAGGTGCCGATCTTATTATTACCAGTTAATTATGTATTTTCTCAGATCACATAATTGAGTTACCATTTAGTGGGTTTGATTTTTTTTAAAGAGAAAAACGTGATATAGTATTAAATTATAAAGCAAGTAATCTCGCATTACAGTGGACGGTCAAAGTATCAGATAATGGGATAGATTATGTACCATGATCTCACTGTTAGTTAAAACAAACATGATTAATTCACAAGTCTTTAAATTATAAGAACAACGAGCAAAGTAAAAGAGCACAATGACATGCTTCTTGCAACCTCACGGCCTCCATCTCCAATGGGTTGAGACTCTCCGCAAATCCATTACAAGAACCACCCCGAAAACGACGAACATAATAAATAATAGCGCAACAAAATTTCTCTTCCAAACACGCGACCTATACCTCGAATGGGTTGAGATTCTCCGCAAATATGTTACAAGAACCATCCCGAAAACACTTAAACTAAACCCTAGTACCCCCCCCCCCCCCAAATAAACCTTCGAAATAAAACGATTCACTCCACTCCACTTTCCAAAACAAGATCCACGTGCCATCTGGACCTAGGGGTGGGCACTTTTTACCCAAAACCGAAACCGAACTGGGATCTGAACCGAATCTGAATAAAAAACCGAGAGTCGTGGGTATTAGATCGGATTTGGGTCTAAAAATTAAGAACCGAATCAATTTGGTTAGGTTCCGGTTCTGAGAGTGTAGAACCGCTAAATAATTGGTTCAGAACCAAACCGATTTTGAGGGTTTTAAATGGTTTTTTTGTATTTCAGTCTTATCTTTTAGCCTGAAAAGAGTTTAACTGTGTATAATTTTCACTATAAATCGAACAATATATGAATATCACATTATTTGGATCTAATTAGGCAAAACTATACAAATATGCCAGAGAACCGGACCCTTAATTTCAAAATCAATCATTCAATTGGGTCTAATTGGGTAAAACCGAAAACCGGATCGCAGAACTGCGCCCAGAACCAGACCGATACCCACTTATTGGGTCCGGATTTGGGTCTCCAAAATGAAGAACCAATTAATCGGTCTGGTCCGGTCGGTCCGGTTTTGGAACCGTGCGCAGCCCTATCTAAACCCCCAAATAGCCCAAAAGAACGTCACGAGTAAGTATTGAAGTTTAAGAAAACCAAAACCTCCTAATTCGATATGCTTGCATAAATCTTCCCATCGACGCCAGAGAATTCATGATCCCTCCCAGTACCGAGCCATCAACAAACCAAACCTCCAACAATAAAATCGCCAGAATTTCTTACCCTGCCTCTGATGAGCCCCTTTTGGATCTGTCTGCCCTCGATCCTGCAACAAGCTAATCGCCGAATTTTCTCTGCCCAACCTCCACTGACCCCCTCACGTACCCGTCTTCCCTCGCATGTGATATCAAAATCATACCCTCTCATCCTCACCATCGTCAATTCCAAAGACTTTAAATCAAAAAACCATAACTCGAGTTCAAGCCAAAATTATTTTGATCCATTTCTAATTATTTTACTCCATCCGATCGATCATTGGTTTAAATAAAAACTCTTTGAAATTTTTTAATTAAAAGAATTTGTTTCAATTATTAATAGATTAGTAAATATAATTCATGTTTTTATTCATTCATATAGCATTAATATTGTCGTTGATTCACTGGGTTTCTTCAGTATGTCGAGGTGGAGGTCGTAGCTTATCGGGAAACTCTTTGGTGGACGGAAAGAAACGACTACGGCCGGGCGACCAATTTTGGTTTGTAATGGTGATTTTAGTTTCGTTTCAACGCTTTTAATTCCAATATTAACAATATTTTTAACACTAGAGTGGTTTCATGAGTAGTTTCCATTAACTATCTCAATAGAGAAAAAAAAATTGCGTGAAATTATAATTTGAGAGAAAATATGTTCGAAACTAATCCTCAAAAAAAATGTACGAAACTAATTTTCTTTTCTTATGTCAATTAAATTTTTTTAAAAAATAAATATAAGTGGTTCGTGCCACATTCATCTGTAGAGATCACGTCCAGACAAAAATATAAAAAATCTCCCTTACGGCCCTCTACCGGAGGAAAATATCAAATTGGATACTCATAACTGATACAGAATAATTTTTGGGCCATACAGCATTTATTTGACGCCCCAACTTTAAGACAATGTCCTAAAAATAACACTTAATGTTGTAAAGTATACTATAGACAAGAAACAATATCAACTGTACTTTTAAGGTTAGAAAATCATAGTCACCATTGTTATCTTCACTACTATGGAACACAATCAACCTAACAAAGTCGTGAACGCTTCCCCTGTAACAAGCATAAGGTCACTGATTTCAATCTCGACATCTGCATATATTACTAATAGTAAAGTCGCTTGGACCCTTTACATAGTTATGACCGAACAGGGTCGTAGAAAAAAATGTTACAAACTTTACATGAACTGTTTTGATTGAAATGACAAAAAAGACAATTCCTCTATACATATAACTACAATTTCCCACCCAGTCTTATTTCCTATTTCTCACCATAAAATTTCAAATTAAGAGTACTTGAGAAAGCAAGCAAGATAAGGTAGGTTACAAGTTAATATCAGCACGCACAGTGAAACACAGAAGTCCCGAAGCACCTCGCTTTGTTCGCTATCTTCCTCACGCCCGTCTCGTTATGATGCGATCTTGCAGTCTCGGGGGATACACGGATTCTGTCCATTATATTGATCTTAGGGGCGTCGAGTATCGCCTTCGGCATGGACAACGCAAATTGCATGCCCCAAATGGAGAGCGGTCTCATGTATATGAGCGATCGGAAGTGCCCATCAGTTGTCCAGCCCTCCGGAGTTTGGAACCAATACCTGAAATATAGGAAACACAAAAAACTTACTCCAAAGACTCTCAGTGTTGCAACCAAACCAAATGGGAGAAGAATGTGTTTACTAGTGATAGTACACAACTGAATATTCTGAAAACTATATAGGAAGACCCAATTTATGTTGGTAAAAGAAAAACCATATCAATTACGTGCTTGATAGTGATTTCAGAAACGTCTACAAGGGTTGACGAATGTAAAGAGAGCCATTGTCAGCCCTCGGGAGGGTCCTTCATGTAGGGGTGCTCATTTTGGACCAGGAACCGACCTTGAACCGTATCCAAAAACGAGAATCATAGATAATGGTTCGGTTTTAGTTATGTATTTTAGTGAATCGATTAAGATATAGTTCATATAAGCCAAAATCGACAGTTAACCGAGAAGAATCGAACCAAAATAGTCTATAAATGTGAACTATAACTTTCTATTTCTGATGTATGCATATAATTATAGTCAGTATAGCTTAGTATTGCATGGAAATTATAATGTTTTAATTTCACGATGTTTCAATTCGAATAGAAAATTTAACCCGAGTTGAGAACTAAATTGAAGTGAATAAATTGCATAATTAATCTGAAATAAGGTCCAAATGGCTAATTGAGCCTATAAATAGGTTCCAAAATGGAGCACCATCACATTACCATTCGGATACTAACCGAAGAACCACCTGAACTCCTCTATCGGTCTCGGATCCGGTTCCCTAATATCGACAATCGATTGGTCTGGTTCAGTCCGATTCCTACCAAAACTGTCCAGGTAACCGACACCCCTAGCCTTACCCGTTCTTTTGCCAAGATGTCGTTTCACTTACTCAAACTCATAACCTCAGGATCACAGGAACACTCGCCCTAATGAAAACTTTCTTCACAATCATAATTAGTCATTTCCTGTGAAATCTCCACATTTCTTAGGCAGTCAAGGTTAATAAAAGTCTAAAACAGTAAGAGCAAGAGAGCAAGAATTCATAAAGATACTCACCCGTATCCCTCCTCCGACCAGCCAGCAATAAAAATGCCCTCAGCAGTAGCAAAACCCTGTTCCTCTTTTCCGGCGAGGATCATGTTAGCCGCCACGGCGTAGGTGACGCCGGTCCATATTTCCCGAGACTGCATGCAGGACTCGTCCACCTTTCCATTCGGATGCATCCCATTCACAGCGCCCATCCTACCTCCTTTAACTTTCATCACATTGAAGTCATAAATCTTCTGCAGAGCGCTTTTGATCTTATGATCATCGAAAAGCGAAGGCAATCCCGAGGATGCTGTATACCACTGCCCGGCTAGCTGATCCGCTTGTATCGACTTGCTGTTACTACTAACCCCGCTGTCATAGTTAAAATATGAACCATTCCACAGTTTCGCTTCAAATGCTGATTTGGCTCTCAAGAACTTGCTCTTGCAGCTTTCGGCGAATTCCCTGTCGCCTACTTGAATGGCCATTGCTGCTGCAGCCTGAAGCGCAGCAATCCACAAGCAGCCGCAGTAAGCGCTCACACCATGAACGGTCCAAGCATCGTAGGTCTGATCCGGGAACCCGTCGTTTTCTATGAGGCCATCGTTGTCTTTGTCAAACTGTTCCATGTACTCCATTGCAGCGCGAACAGCGGGCCAGACATCTACTCCAAACGACATATTTCCTGTGGCAGCAAAATCTCTGTAGACCTGGAGGACAAATTTCGGGTTCAAATCCTTCCACTTGCTCGTATCGTGAATGTTATAAGCGTTCATTTCGTCCCATGGATCATGTGTTCCGAGATCGTGAGGGACGGCTCCTCTGACCTTACGAATCCCCCAGTTTCCCTCTGCGAGGAACTTAACTTTCCTTCTGTCCTCGGATAATACAGCCTTGGCAAAGTCCCGTTGGATATTAAGTTCGATTTCTGGGAACAGCTCGAGAAGGGCAAAAGATGCGTAGAAGTGCACGTCGTACGTACACCACATGATATATTCCACTCCTTCCAAGTACAAGAACCTACCAACATCGTCGTTGTTATTACCCGGTCTACATGCCGCTTGCTCATCTTCACACGAGTTCCTAACGATATTATTTTCGTCATCATCATTTCCATTACTATTTATACCAGTATGCTCGACCAATGAAGCTCTTCTGCTATTCACTTTGGCCTCTTTTACTTTAACTTCTCTGGTTTCTACTAACTGATGTGGATTGTTTCTAGTGTTTGCAGCAAGCAACTGAGAGTCTGGACACAAATCAGAAGAATTACAAAAGCAGCACAACAGTCACAATGCAAATTCTAATGGTCAAAACTAGAAAGAAAATGCCTTCAATAACAAAACATGCACCATAAGACAAAATCCATAACATTTATGTGAAAAAGCTTGTAGATCAGTACCAATCCATATTGTCCCACCAGCAACGAGAAAGTAGAGTTCATTGAACAATGTGAACTTGTACCTACAAAGTACAAGCATTAGATCATAAAGGATCATGTATATACCAATAGTAAAAGCAGAGCATTAAACATCGTGTAAACATTATCTGCTAAATTAACGCTTGCATAGGTGAAATAAATTGCTAAGTTAAGCCGAGACTTCTACTTTTCTAATTTGTGTGGCAAGAGTCACGGGTTTGTAGTTGGTGGGTATTGTTATTCCACCAGGAATTATACTACATCACCTACTCGAAACTGAAATTGAGTGGCACCTTCAAATAGAGAAGAAGCTAATGTCTCCTGTAGCTATTATGGTTAAAGGGACAATACACTAGTTCTTATTAGACATGAAAAATACGGGGGTTTCACATAAAAATGATAGAACCAAGTCCGACCAAAGCCTGTTGGGCCAAGCAGTTATGAGCTTGATTTCACTAACAAAGGTTTCAGGTTAGAGGCTTGTGGGTTGTGGTATTGCTAATAATAAAGAAGTCATCCTTGTTAAGTCCCACATTGGAAAGATGTGGATCAATTCACCCATTTAAATAACAACTCTAGGCCTCCACCTATCTTGAGCTTTTAACACAGTATCATAGGTTGGTGTTGGATAGAGATTCATCAACAAATTAAGAAAACTATATAAGAAGCAACACAGACAACCTAAGAGATGCATTAGTTATCAAAGAAGTAGTAGTAGAAAGAAAATGAAAAATTGTAGCATTAGAAGTTACCATTCTGGTAGCCTGGTATCTTGCAGAACTGGGGCTTGCCATTTCTCTATCTCCTCTTCCCACCGCTTATAATCTGATTAACATGAGACATACAGCTAACACTAAACAGAAATTCGGGAAGAAACCATGACCATTATTATGCTAAACAATTTCAAAATAAGTAATGCATACTTGTTAATGCATCATGCGCCAAATTCAAAGCCGCTCCTTCAGAAGTGCCATAGAACTTTGTGTACCTCCTGAGCACAGAAGAAAAGGATTAGGGAACAATCATCGCGCGTAAGATGATTATAATAATATAACATAGTGCATCACATTCAATCAAGATCATAGAAAATGTTTTTTTCCCTAGTATTGAAATCTCAAACATGAGCAAGGTAAAGCTGAAAGTGCTCAATCTCAATGAGTCTTCACTGAAAAAGGATTTGTTGTAAATTTATGATAGTACTTTTTTCCCTATGAACCCATGCAATCACTATATGTTACATTACTAACACTTTGTCATAGACTTTCACACAAACTAATGTGTCACACTGATTCTGAAGTAATGAAGTGACACTGCCAGAGCAGTGAGAGACATGATTAATCATCTAGGTCCAAATTTTGGGACAATTTTCGAAGTTTCAATTTTGACCATGTATAAGCAAGAAGAAATATGACAGTACCTATGATATGAACTCCCCTTTGAAAATTTTACTATAGGAGACGACCAAGCTAGAGCAAATGAAATGGTGCACTTTCCATGAGGTTCCACCCATGCTGAAGCTGAAACTGCTGCACAATGTGTCTCTCCAGGCGATGAAGGCATACTTGGTCCAGAATTGAAGTTTTCATGATCGAATTGCCCATCCTAGAAAAAAACGGGCACATCAATGGTAGTTTGAATTTCATCAAAGATTTTTTAGGGTAATAAACAACAATAGCTATTCATAACATCCAAATTTCAATGGCACGAGAATTTCAAGAGCAATACAAAATAATCTGGTAATACAAAATTTAACATTAGCTATTTCTTGCAAAGGCAATCACATAGACATAACAAAACAGAAAATGATAAGCAAAACCCATTACCTGAACCATCTTACCCCACATGCCTTTTGCTGTGACAGAACTTTCTTCAGTAAGCCCAAAACATGGCAGAACTGTTACATTCACGTTTTGAGTTTCACAAGCAGCTACTGCAAATGTAACAGGAGGGTTGTCCTTAGCAGTCCTGCATGATTGAAATATATTTTAAAGTTAATCTTTTGAACCACAAGGTGTGTGCCCCACTCACCTAGCCTTATTTCATTGTTTCCTTTATTATTCTTGTCTTTTTTTCTTGATGAGGTGAATTGTTGAGAGGAGAGGGGATTCAAGGTTCAACTCCTTGCCTCTACGTTCACCTCTAAGAACGGGGAAACAATGTAGAGAACTATGCAAATCAACCGTCAAATAAAGCTATTAAGGTTTTGTGACTTGCTTGTGATGTAGAAGCACACCAGAGACTCCATCTTCTCCTCTATCAAAACAAAAGGACAAAAATCAATAAGCACAGTCAAGACTTAAGTGAATTTCAGAGTATGTACAGCTTGACAAGTACAGAAGTATTAAAAGTACCAAATTTTACCCACATGAATGGCTCATTCACATGATCTCCTGATAAGTGTGAGATACCTCCAATTGAATTCTGAAAGGAAAACATAATGACTGAATATCCAAATAGAAACTATAACATCTGATTACTTGAGAAATGTAGAAAAAGTGGGTATCACAAAAATATGCTTACCGCCCATGTCAGGAGAAGGCTGACTTTGGCCCTTTCCTTCCCAGTATTGACCAACTACATCAGAAAGAAACAAATGACTTACCAAACAAATAATCAAAGGTCCATAAAAGCTCTTTCTTTTTAGCTCCCTTTCTTAGGTGTCATGTAAAGCAGCAATTGTGAACCATTGTAGAAGTTGGCACAATATAAGTTCTACTAAGCTATATGTACAGCATGCTTCACATGACCTCGTATGCGTCAGAGAGTAAAATGAGGTCCATCCAGTCCAAGATTAAAAACTTACAGCAACTGAGACAGGGTTCACAATATATCATGCATTTAGATCTAGTAAATCTTCTCAGAGATTTTTTTTATTAAAAAGCAGGGATAAGTTATGAGCAAACAACCCTAGTGCAGTAATGAAACCCAAGCAGAGTAAAAACAAAAAGTCAAAAATCACATAGTCTCCATGTCATCTGACCACTTATGAAAACTGAAAGAGGGAATACCGTGTAGACAAAAACAGAAACAGGAAAACTGCTTTCTCTATAATTATGAGGTATGAATGGAGATATTTGCCGACAGGATACTTTCAAGTCCGGGTCTGGTTCACCTAATAAAAAGTATAACAGTTGATGGAAATTCAGAGACCATAACTGAAATAACAATGCAAGTGCAAATTTGGGTAGCAAATAAGGTAGGCTGATACCATCATAAATCGTCCATGCCCTTGGAAACAAAGCATGGTATGTTGAATGCTGTCCACTCAGATTCCAGCCCCACGATGATATGCCCTGATCACCTACTTTCCTACAAGAGCACAAGACTACGGTAACAACTGCCACTCTTGAAACTAAAATCAACTTCACCCTTTAGCATGATAAGACTGTAAAAATTGTCGCTCTTGACGTAAGACATGCAAAACTCTTTACATTAAGAGTATCGCTATGGAGCAGAACAAACAATAAGATCAAAAGATTTCATAGAAAGGTGCACTTAAACATAACAGTGCTCCTCTTACCCTAGACCTTCATGTTGACCCGGAGCCAAAACTGACGCGTATTTTTTGTTTCCTCCATCCCTAGAAATAAATATCTGCAGTAGCAGATATTATTATTAATAAAACCATAATATTTAAAAAATGTAATTTATAACAAATAGTTAATAAGACAAAAAATAGAGCTTTACCGAGAACTGATTGGCCATAACAGGAGAAGCATCACATATGCCTGGAATGATTTGCCACTGCCTGAACTCGCCTCTAAACCCTCTAGATATGCTTCCACTTCTGTAATGTCCAAACAGATCATATCCAATTAGATGAATAAAGACATGGGATTGAAAACTAAAACATAAGAACTAGTGGGTCTCAAGTGTGCCGCCACATACCCCATTCCACCAAGTGGAACTCCTTGGGATGCTGAAGGTTTACAACTCTCTCTAGTGAAGGGATCAATAGGTGCTTTCTGTACAGATTATCACAGCAACAAAACAAAAATTTCTTATCAAACAAAAAACTGCTATACAAAAAAATTTCCATATCCAATTAATTAGTCAAATTTCTTTCATTTATCGCCATGAAAGCTGAAATGTCGCCATTGTTCAAAGACAAATTTAAAAATAACATTTACACATAGAAACAGAATGAATTACCCTTCCGTACGAGGCCTCTTCCCTCACATACGACCAAAGGCGTATGCCCAGTCGAACCTAGACAAGTCAAGATTGAAACAATGAGCAGACATGTCATTTTCTCTTTTTTTGTATGTAAGGAAAATCTATATAACACAGCATATTACATTCTTTAGTCCTTAACACCACTCAATGGTTACCATTTTTACTGCTTCCATGAATGTAACACTGAATTCTTTCAAAATATTAGCATGGCTGTTTAATCTTCTTCTCCAGGCTTGTTCTGGAGGAGCAGCACTGTCAAAATCGAGCTACATAACAAAGAGAAAACAAACTATTAACTGATCAAATACCCCAAAAAAAAAAATATTCCACTCTCATTTCCATTTTCCCGGAAAACAAACAGAACCCAGAAAATCCCATGGAAAACAAACACACACAAAAAAAAAAAACTTTACCAACTGCAAGGTGATTCGGCTTATGTACTCCTCCGGCGGCCACGAGTTCTTCCTACAGTGAAACAAAGTCCCACTCACCATCTTCTTCAGCTCTCGCAGAGACGAGCCTCTACACAACCACCAAAACTCCCAAACACCAGTAACAGCTCAGAAACGAAGAAGGCAAGCAAATCAGGAGCTTCAATCTGGAATCGCCGATCAGCGATCGGAAACAAATTACAAATCCCGAGAATCGGGCGCGACGAAGTGGGGATCGGATAATTCGGATTCGTGTAATGGAAATAGATTCGGCGATGATTGGATTGGTGCAGCGTGGAGCTGAGATTGGGATCGCCGAACAGCGAAATTGAATTCGATTTCTCTATCTCTCTCTTTTGGATTGTGGATTTGCTTTAATAAGTTTTGTAGAGAGAGATTGAATTTGACTGGCGGTGTGTTCTGGTCAGCAAGCTTTGGGTTGATGTGTAATTTGGATTTCATTTAAGTTTCGAATATTTTTTTGTAATATTATGATTTGAACATGAAATATATTTCCAATTCATTTTCTAGATATTGGGAATTTTAGATATCTATTATTTATCCATAATTATTTACCATAAGGATATTTTTAGTTCCTTTAATATTATTTTCATTTCATTTTTTACATATTGGGAACTTTTATTCTTAGAGATTCGTCGAGAAAGCACGCTAAGATGTGATATAAAAAGAGACACATTGGTCACAATTGTTGTTGCAACGAATTGTGAGAATATGGAGTAGCTACTGGCCACACAATAGTTATTTCAAGTTCAAAGAGATTCATATTAATCATTTTTGCGAGAAAGCTTAGTTGTTTACTTCTATGAAAAGTTTGTGTAAGCTCTTTAGGAGAAAGGTATCATTGTGTTCTCGGAGAATGAGATTGTGAAGATGCAGAGCAAGAAATTTGTCCAGCTTATTTATTTGAATCAATAGCTAAGCGAATACATATCACACCATATATTAATTTAAGTAAATTTTACATCAAATTTTATTATCACGCGAACTAAAATATGCAAAACTATTCACGGTAAAGGTATTTTATTTCTTGTTCTTAAAATCTTATTCGTATAAAAACATGATATAATTTTTATCATGTAACTTTCAAGATCGAATAATGATAAATAGTGGCTTGTGCCTAGCTAAATGATAGTTGAAATAGTCATTATAAGAAAAGGTAGGAAATATAATTTTTCCATGGAATCTTCTAGGCCTATAATTAATCTTCAATGTAGGCTGAGTTTGTGGAAACAAGCATCTTCTACTTGAACTTTAGCTCTAACAAATTAATGGTGATTTAAACAAAACTAGACTTATTTAAATACTCAAATTAATTACTGTAATCAAACATAATTATTTATAATGAGATTTTTTAATTTACATTATTTTTTGTGCGGAACGCGGGTAATATTTTAAAATAAATTGTGAAATTTTGATATAAATTAGACGGATATATACCAATGAATGTAAAATAAACTAAATCATATATTTTGTCAAAAATTCAATATTTAATACCTTATCATATATATTGGTCTTACTCAACTTTCGGCAAAGCTAGCAATAGCAATAATTTGTAAGATGATTATGCAATGAAATGTTCGAAACCATTTAATTATGTGACGCTAATATATAACAATGATTAATGAGCCATTTAAGTCGGGAAGGCTATAGTACCATCATGACAGGTGGCTGTCAATTACTGGCTATCGAATACACGTGTCAACTAAGGGTTGTTGTGAACCCTTTTCATGTTTCAAAATAGTCTGCTAATTAACCTTACTTATATCTAATAATTAACACCGGCCACAAATTAAATATTGGTGGAAAAAAATTCATGACATTGATGCTTATTAATTTATTATTTATATATATATATCATCTTTTGGTTTTATTTTAATTCGATAGTACCTAGCTGTAATGAATGGCTTGAAATGTTTTGATGTACTTTAATTCCAATCATGTGCATGTGATATTTATTTAATAAAAGTATTGGACACTGTCAATCCTTTTCAAATTAGCATAATATAAACTAAATTAAAAGTTTGTGTTTGATACCTTGATATGTACAAGGAGCACATCCTGGTACGTATTTGATATTCTCGTAATCTTGTCATTCTCAATTTGAAATCAACAGCTTGATAAGAAGTGAGGTTGGGCTTGAGGATGTGTGGACTTGAGAGGTGAAACTCAAAAAAATGAAAGGAAATTGAATACCGTACTATTACTGTGCAAAGTTAAATTTGATGTAAAAAATAAAAATTCAAAAAATTATATCTTTTGAATTTGTTTTTCTAAAAAATATTTGTCTTCAGATAAATAGTAAAACACTGATTTTAAAATTATTATTTTCAGAAAATATTAAAAATAAAAAACCACTTTTAACAACGATTTTTTTTTTTAAAATTTTTTTAAAATATTTAAATTAGTTTTTTACTATTTATTCCATAAAAAAATTTAAAAAAATAAGTTAAGCAAATGATTTTTTTTCTTCATTTTTTAAATACAATAGTATTTTAGTCATTTAAATATTTCAGTTCCAAATTTTATTAAATGAATAAAATACTTTTGTATTTAAAAAAAAAAAATCATTTGTTTAACTTATTTTTGTAAAATTTTTTATGGAATAAGTAATAAAAAACTTATTTGAATATTTTTTAAAAAAAATATTAAAAATAAAAAAACATTGCTAAAGTGGTTTTTTATTTTTAATATTTTTTGAAAAACCCATTTAAAAAAATAAATTTAAAATCATTATTTTATTATTTATCTGATAAAAATTATTATTTTTAAAAAAATTTCAAAAGATATTTTTTAAAAAATTTTGAATTTTTTTAATATAAGGATATTATAGACTTTTTACATCAAACTTAACTCTGTGATGGACGGTGCAACTAAATGAAACTTTACAGTGGTGACATGCAACTAAAAAAATTAGAGATTAATGACATGCAAAAGTTGTATAGTATAAAATAGTTACCTACAATTTTTCTTAAAATTGACTTTCACGCAATTTCATGTCAAGTGGAATAGATTGACACTTGATCTTCTCGTAAAAATTTTTATCAAGGAAATTGCTCTGACCTTTTAAATAAAAGTCCTCATATATAATTGCACCATGATTGTGCAAAATATTCTGATGTTAAAATCTCAAATCTTGAAAGACCAAGATATTAAATATCTATTTTACTAGATATTAAACATCTATTTTGTTGATGAAAACAACAAATAAAGTATTGGTACCCTAGATGGAGATTGAAATATATAATTTATATCATTTATCTAATAAACATGATTTACATTACTTTTTTCAAATGTAAAATTTTACGGCGTAACGTAAATTTTGAACCTTACATACTCTTAATCACCAAAGCAAATTAGGTTGGAAAATATTTGTTCCATCATAAACATATAGTTAAACGAAAGAGAAAAATGAGTAACAAATTTGATCAAAATGATCAAAATGGTAACCTTGTCGGGGTATTACCTTACTTTCTTTTGGCATCTCTCTTCGTTTTATAATTTGTCATTTTCATCATAAAACAATAATTGAACATATCCCTATGCAACGATATAGATCATTCAACGACTCTACTTTGAAATGATTTGGTATCTTCTGATATCTCAACTTGAAAAATTGATTTGGTATATAAATATCAATAAAAGAAACTATAAATTAATTAGTATTGGAGAAGAAAGAGCGTTTTAGCTGTTTAATTTAAAAGCATGCACAACAATAATAGCAACATATGCAGTTGGATATATAACACATTAATTATGATGCTCCCAACATATTTCAAAGAAATGTATTTGATATGAAGAACCAAAATGAAATTTTCATGACAAAGTAACAAACTGGTTTGATTAATTTCTTAATTAATAATCTATAGTAACAAAAGATTATTTTATCGTGAATTTATATTGGTGATCCGTTTCGTTTCGAACAATATATAATATACAATTAACATTTTAATAATTAATTGATAGAAATAATGAGAGATATATTATTGATGTGTGTATTGTGAATTACAAGAGACCTCTATTTATAGAGGCAATAGGAATAAAATAGGAAATCCTAATATATGTGAGAAAGGAAACATAAATATAGAAAACTAAATATAAGAAACCTAATATAATCTAATAGCCCCCATCAAACTCAATGCGGTGAAATAAGAATTAAGTTTGAAACTAGATAATATTGAGTTGCGGCGAGGGTTGCGGCTGTCGAGGATGATGTCGAGATGATGTGGCGAGGATTGAGGATGAAGGATGCACGCCGCTGTTTGATGTCTGATGCCTGATGCTTGATGATGCATGATGCATGTTGGCTGATGGCGAGATGACAACGGCTGATGGCATATAGATGATGCCTGATGCCCGATGATGCCTGATGCTTGCTGGCTGATGGCGAGATGACAACGGCTGATGGCAAATAGATAATGTCTGATGCCCAATGATGCCTGATGCCAGATGCTCTCCTCTCACGTGCGGTGTCCGAATTACGGGGATGTACACGTGTCGATTTCCGGATTACGGGATAACTTACCGAATTACGGGGATGTACACGTGTTGGTTTCCGGATTACGGGATAACTTTCCGAATTACGGGGATGTACACGTGTTGGTTTCCGGATTACGGGATAACTTTCCGAATTACGGGGATGTACACGTGTCGGTTTCCGGATTACGGGATAGTTTTCTGATTTACGAGATTTTTGATTGATGAGTTGATAGGATTGCTTCGTGAGAGAAGATCGGGTAGAGAAAGAGTAGGGATTGAGAGATTGAGATTGATTGAGTTATGGGATCGAAGTGGTGAAATTTCTAAATTACATATACTTGGTTCGAGCAAGAGGGTAGAGAAAGAGTAGGGATTGAGAGATTGAGATTGATTGAGTTACAGGATCGAAGTGTGGGAATCAAGATCAATTGATGGCGAAGAAACGAGATTGCGCGAGAAAAATTAATAAGGTAAAGAGTAAAAGAAGAACCGATTGGTTTGAGAAAGAAAATAATAGAATGAGGGAAAAGACAAAAAAAGAGTAGAGACGGCGTTTGAACTTAGTAGAGGAGATATAGAATATTGAGAGAATGTTTGCGGAAGCGAGATCGCTAGAGATTGAGATTTGAATTGCCTCGCCCACCCGTCAGAATCACGAATTATCGACGAGTGGGCAAAGCGAAATATGCGTAGAGATTTTACCAATGATCGATTATACCTCTGATACCATGATAGAAATAAGAGAGAGATTTATTATTGATGTGTGTATTAGAAATAAGAGAGAGATATATTATTGATGTGTGTATTGTGAATTACAAGAGATCTCTATTTATAAAAGCAATAGGAATAAAATAGGAAATCCTAATATAGTGAGAAAGGAAACATAAATATAGGAAACTAAATATAAGAAACCTAATATAATCTAACATTAACAAATTATAAAGATTTAGTTGGTTCGGTGATATGCCAAACAAGTTGGTTAAATCAATCATATTTCCATGAGGCATATACAAAATTGTGTTCTTATTATAGCAAAAGTAAAAATTAATTACTTGCAGGTGTCGCTATATATATCACTATCATTAAGATGTAAACAGATCAAAGCAAGTCTCAATTTGTTAAGTTCAATCCGTGAAAAGCGTTTAGCTTGACATCGACTTAGGCTCAAACGATTTGTACAACTGAAGCTTGAGTTTAGTTCGGGGAAAAAACAATTAAGTTTGAGCTCGACTTGAGTTGGCAGTTCATTTCATTTAATTTTTACTATAAATATTCTTTCAAAATTAAGATTTATATTAAATAGTATATTAGACTAAGTAAACAAACTCGACTCGTTTTGTCTAGTTTCATTACAAATATTTATTGAAAGTTAAAAAATCTCGAATTTGGCTCGTTTATTAATATATGTCTAACATTAAGTTAAATTTAACCTGAGCTTGATTAAAAAGATCACAAACAAAAGTATTTAACAAATTGAATTTGACCAACTCGTAAAAACTCGATTCATTAAATCTAATATAATCAATATGATATTTTTCTAAATGCCAACAAAAGAAGGCCATGAAAATAATGTTCAATTATATTTATTTTTTTACGCCATCAACTCTCAAATGTATGTTTTGCCAACTAGTGGTCTCACCTGAAAATGGGTGTAAGATCTGAGATTGTATTTAATAATTAATATTATACGCAAGTAATTGTATTTGTATCATATTTTTCTTTTTTTTTCAATAAGCAATTCGCCTTATTTAAAAGAAAAAAAATGCCAAACAATTACCTTCCAAAAAGGGAAGCGAGAGACTTGCAATGCAAGAAATTAGCTTAAATGAAATGATAGAGAGAAAAATTAAGACTTAAAAATATTATGACGGAGAATAGGATTAAAGATGAGAGACTACTTTGCTTCGGTCCAAAATTTCATCCATAAATTCTTAATTAATTGGTGGATCTATATATAAGGAGTAAGTGCAAATTAATCTATAAAATTTAAATTGGAGTTGATAGTGAAAACTAAACACAGAAAATTGTTTCCCTCTGGGTTCTCTCCCTATTTAATATTTCATCATTTCCTTCTCGAAACGATTGACGATCACATTCGTGCTTAATGCTTTAAGCATTTACTCTGGAACGATTTGGTATCTTCTAGTATCTCAACTTGAAAAAGTGATTTGGTATCAACCTATATATGATTTGCTATTAATTAGTAGAGAGACTCTTAGTATATTGGAATAAAGTGATCTGGTATTAGAGAGTTTTAGCTTCTTTAAAAGCAATACTGCCACAATATATAAACACATTCATTACATATGATAGCTAACATATTTTAAGAAATGTATTTGATATGAAGAATTAAAATGAAATTTTCATGACAAAATCACAAACTAGTTTGATTAGTTTTTGATAAAAAATAATTGGGAAAATGACATTTTAGGACATCTAATTATATTTTTTTATATTTTAATACTTTAATCTTTTTTTTTATATGTTAGTATCATACTGTCAGTTTGGAACAACTTACTTCTAAATTACCTCTGGTTGTAAAATTAAAAAATAAAATAAACCCAAAAAATGAAAGGAAATGTACCATGGTTGAAGGCCCTCTTCCCCGTGTCGAACACCTCCTTGGCCATCTCCTGGAAGTCTCCTGACAGTGGTGGTGAGCTCCGCAACCACCTCCTCCATCTTCTGCTTCGTCTAAAAGTCTGACATCGTCCATGTGCCGCCTCCTCTTCACGTGCTTCTTCTCCTAGGTCGTCACTCTTTCTGTCATTATTGGCTTTTTCACGACGTCAACCTCTTCTTCTCCTGGGGAAACTCTTACTTCCCCGTGCTCACGTCATTGTCCTTGCTCTCCTTGCAACTGATCTTCACCCTCCTCTTCTCTGTCTTAATTGTCAAGCAGAGAATAACCTTCTTTAACCTCAAACGCGTCGTCGACCTCACCCGCAGCTTTGTCCTCCTCCCCGTCGGCTCCTCCCATGACCACCGCCACTTCTTCTTCTCCGACTACTTCACCCGCTTCTTCTGCACAGTGGGCACCGACCTCCTCTTTGCCCTCTACCGCCCGTCATAGAGTGAAAAATGTTAAAATATCAAAGTGTGAAAAATGTATGTTTAGGTTGAGTATACTATCCTTTTTTTCAAGAGTATACAAATAAATATGTGTTAACCAAACTTCATTTTCTCAGACATGGTTAAGGAAAATAATATAAAATTAAATTTTTGATAAATGTAGAATTTAAATATAGAATTGTTTTGGTGACACGTAAATAAAATTGGTAACATCAATCACATTCACATGAACAAACCGACACTTCGCAAACTTTTCAAATAATCCATTTCCAACAAATTTGTGTCTTTATTTGCAAAAAAAATACATTTTAGGTGAGATCACGAACTCATTACCAACAAGTGTGAGAACCTATTACTAATCAAATCTAATCTTAATTTATCATGATTGAGCTGAGTTTGGCTCAAGTTCAAATGAGTGTATGCCATTATACTCATACTGAGTTTTAAAAAAAAAATCTCAAATTCAACTGGATTTAGTTTCATATACTTTTTATTATAAATAATTATTAAAAGTTAGATTTATATATTAAATAAAACTATGTAATTCTTTAAATATTAAACAAGCCGGCTTGACTTCATTAAATTCTATAATTTTATTATAAATATCTGTTAAAATAGTGTTGCAGATTAATTAGGTTTAAATTAATCCCATAAAAATGACCATAATAACTATATTCTATTTTTCTTAATTATTTTAGCTATTAAATCAGGTAATTAACATGAACCATCTAATAAATATTACTTTGGAATTATTTGCGCTACACCATTTTAAACAAGTACAACTCGCATTGATTTTGGGTTTTTATACTTTACATTTTGAATCCTAATCCAACTTTTTGGTTGAGTTAAGCAATTGATTAGTTTCTGGGTAAAGAGAATACAATGTTAATTAACATATTGTAGCCAAACTTCATTTTATCGGATATTTATATATATTGGTAATCCGATTATGAACAATAATATAAAATTAAGTTTTTATAAATAAATAAATAGAATTTTTAAAGATATAATTGTTTTGGTGACATACATTCGTATGAACGAACCCAAACTTTTCAAACAACCCATTTCCAACAAATTTATGTCTTTATTTGCAAGAAAGACATTTTAGGGGAGATCGATCGCAGACCTTTTAGTAGGTGTGACAACTTATTAGGAATATTGATCTCAAGCGGAGTGTACACTATTAAATTCGACTTAATTAATTTGATTTCATATCATTCGCACTATAAATGTTTATTAAAAATTAAAGTTAACACATCAAATAAAATTAGAGGTTAAATGAGTCGGCTCGGTTTCATCAAGTTCCTCTATAATTGTACTTCCATTACCATAGCTATTTTTTTCTGTTTCTCCTGCCAAGGATTCAACTGCTAATTTTTTCAATTTTCAATAAATTCAAGCTTGCTAATAAAAACATAAATATTTTATTAAATACAAAAATTGTTGAAGTAGTGGCACATGCGTACACGAGCGTTAAAGGGAAATAAGCTCCACGCGTACATGAAGCACGAAAAAAGTTGTGCGAATCCTACATGAAAAAGAAGTGAAATAAATTGGGTGTATATAAAGGGAAGGGTCAAACCCAACTATCAGCTTGAGTTTTTAGTTGTGGAGCCCGACCCAATATGTACAATCCAATTTTACAAAAAGAAGTTGTCTTTCGAGACTAGGCTCAAACTTGACTCGTTTTTTTAAAGTAAACGCAAATTTTATTAGTTAAAAGCAATTAACCCGGCGTCAAGCCGAACAGCTGAAGCTACAGATGGTGGGACTAACCCTTCACCATAATCTCAGCTATTGTTAGTTAAAACATGCTTGGCCAATTTGTGGGCCACTTTATTACAAGACCCGCGAACAAAAGATAAAGAGTAGTCTAAGTCTAGAATCGAGAGAAAGCGTCTGCAATCATAGATGATGCCTCCGAACATGTTTGTTGATTGTTTCCCTTGCCCGACCTGGTCCACCACCCTAAGACAGTCAGATTCGAACTCCACTGCCCTCCAGTTGTTCCTTTTTGCCCAAGATAACGCCTCTCTGACACCTACGGCCTCCACCTCTTCGGAATGGAGATGACCTGAAAAGCGTTTGCAGAGAGCTCCCACTATTCGACTATCTGAGTCCCTACAGATAAGACTTATGCTCCAGTACCATCTATTTGCATCAAGTCCCCAATCCACGTTTATCTTTAATTTTCCTGGGTTTGGGGGAGTCTAGGTTCCAGGAGAAGTTGTCACAAGTTGGTCTGCTCCCGAGAGGCCTCTCGAAGGCTTTGCCACTACCCAAGCTCTCTGGAACCCTTTCGCAGTTGCTGCTACTCTCGCTGGATGGAAGACTTTCATCTTCCAAACTGCTTGATTCCTTGACTTCCATATCACCCAAAGTGTGGTGGCCCAGAGACCTGCTTCGTCCTCCCCGTCTACCCAGGAGGTTCAGCTGCTAATTGTCGGTTCTGGCCCTATCTTTCCGTGGATTCTTCGCTGAAGTCTATCCCCCCATATGGGTGCTACCACCCTGCACTTAAAAAACACATGATCTGTTGTCTCTTCTGGATCGCCGCAAAGAGGGCATTGGGTAATGAGCGGGACCCCCTTCTCTGCCAACCTAGTCCTAGTCGGGAGCAAGTTAGAGATAGCTCTCCATATAAAGGTTTTTACTTTTGGAGGGACTTGCAGCTTCCATACCCCTCTCCACCCGGCTGCTTGTGCTGACGGGGACCAGATGTTTTCCATCTGACAAAGGACTTGGTAGGCACTTTTGACAGAGTATTCTTCTGATTTGTCCGCATCCCAATGTCAATGATCTTTTAATTTGTACCAGCTAGGGATTATTGAGAATATTCTATCTCCTGTTTCGCGATCAAATTTCGCTCTCACATTCCCCACGTCCCATGCCCTGCATTCTCAGTGAACAACTCAGAGATCCGCATGTCCGCTGGGGATACAGACTCTGCACTGATTGTGGCATTCTCCCCTCCTAGCCATGGTGTTCCTGCTACAAAACAATGTCCAGGTTCAATGCTCTGACGTGCCTTTTCTTTGACAATTGATCTAGCCTCGTGAGTACTTCTCCAAACATAACTCGGGGAGTTTCCCAGAGGTGCTTCCAAAAACGAAGAACGGTGAAAATACTTTCCTTTCAGACGTCTACTCGGTAACGATTCAGGGTTAGTCAGGATCCTCCAAGCCTGTTTTGCACAGAGCGCCAAATTAAACTCTTTTAAATTGAGGAATCTCATCCCTCCCAATTCCTTGTGTTTGCAAAGATCGGCCCACTTTCGCCACATGATCCTCCCTTTCCCCATTACCTTTCCACCAGAACTTGTTAAACATCCTCCCAATATCATCTAGAAGCCTTTGTGGAAGCATGAATACCTGCATAGAATACACTGGGAGGGCCTGCAATATGGATTTAATTAATACCTCTCTCCCAGCCGAGGAAACAAGAACCTGTTGCTCCAAGATGTCATTCTCTTAGCAACGCGATCTTTTATAAAAGCCAAGACTTGTGATTTGTTCCTCCCGACCATATTGATTGACGTTCCTCTCTGAACCCTAACGCAGAGATAACCTCTTCCCGTAGATCTGAAGGTGTATTTGGAGAAAAGAAGGCTGATGATTTTTCTCGATTAATTAGCTGGTTGGACGCCCTCTCATATATAAGAAGGCATCAAACTACCTGCTCCGCTTCCCCTCGCTTTGCCCTGCAGAATATGTAGCTGTCATCAACAAATAAGAGATGAGAAACCGTTAGAGCTTCCCTTGCTATCTTGAGTCCTTGAATTTGCCTAAGCCTTGTGAACTCTTGTAAGAGGAGAGATAATCCTTCTGCGCAGACCAGAAAAAGATAGGGAGAGAGCAGATCCCCTTGCCGAATACCTATTGTTGGGTTCCGGACTTTAATTATGTGTCCTGACGTAGTGACCGAATATGTGACTGTTGAAACGCATGTTCGGATTAGCTGAATCCAAACGAACTTAAATCGAATTTATCAAATTATCAAATTCGATCAGCTCATTAAATACTTGTCTAAGTTTTTAATAACCCTACCAATCACCGGAAAATTCATAAAAAAACATGCTCAAATTTTTTCTAATTAAATAGCGACAAGCGAAGGTCATGAAAATAATGTTTGATTATATTTACTACCTTATTACACTATTAACTCAAATATATACAGTATTTTGGTAACTAACTAGTGGTACGTATCACCAAAAATTAACGTGTACGCTGAGATTGGAACAAGACCATGTCCATGACCATCCATCAAAATGCAATGAAGGAGAGAGAGGCCAAGCTTGAAACAAGGAAGCGAAGATGTCGTCAAAACAACGATTCCATAATTATAATTAAAGTTATTAACCTCCCCCAATTTTTGTTGCCCTTTTCTCTTCCAATTCCACATCTCCACCTCCATGCAAGAAAAAAAAAAGAATATACCATCTAAAACAAATTAAATGTCGAGCAGCGACGACAAGGACAAGGGGCCTTCCCGCCCGCCCCAGGGCGGGAAGGTGAACCGCCGGACGGCGTCTAGGGAGCACATCGACCTGGACGTGTCCGACGAGGAAAAGAAGGACTACGCCAACTACACGGTCATGATGCCCCCGACCCCGGACCGCGACAGCAAGTCCCCGGCCAGCCCGGGCCCGACCCGGTTCGGGCGGACCGACTCCCAGAGGGGCCAGCCGGGGCCCGGGATGGAGCGGAGCGGGAGCCGGGGGAGGATGGAGAGGAGGACGTCGGTGACGAACCGGACCGCCAGCAAGTCCATGATGGTCAGGCCGTCGCAGACCGCCGATTTCGACCACAACCGTTGGTTGTACGAGAGCAAAGGGAAGTACGGGATCGGGACGGCGTATTGGTCGGAGGAAGAGTATGGTTCCAACGTTAATATGTCCGATTTCATGGACAAGCCTTGGAAGCCTCTAACTAGGAAGATCTCTGTCTCCGGAGGCATCATTAGCCCTTACAGGTAAATGATTAGCAAGCCTTAACCACCTGCTTGAGTTCGGTTCGTTAAATATTTATATATTTGTCTCGAACTTCATTCGAGTAATTAAAACTTAATATTAAACCCATTTAATAATAAACGAGTGAGTAAATTAAATTCGGATTTAGACTGTAAACGAGCCACTAGAGCTCGGTTTGTTAAATATTCGGTTCGATCAGACTCGTTACAATCGAGCTGAATTCGAGCTCAAACCTGGCTTTTTTAGACTTAACAGATTTGCGAGCTAACTCGTTTAATAATTAATTAATTATATATTTATAATGAAATTAGATAAATGAAATTGAGTCAAGCTAATTTCATTCAGTATTTAATAATTAAGGGAACTGAATCGAGTCAAGTTTAGCCGAGCTCGAGTCTTCTTTTTAATCTTAACTGAACTCGAGTTTTGTAGCATAAACTCGTTCAAGCAAACGAGCTCGAGTATTGTAGCACAAGTCCTGCTTGTTTATACCCGTGTTAACAAATCTTATATTAGGCTTGATAGACTCACAAGGTGACACATAAAATTACTTTATGTGTTGAATGAACAGGGTGTTGGTGGTGATACGACTTGTCGTTTTGTTCTTCTTCATCATATGGCGGTGCACAAACCCTAACGAGGACGCGATGTGGCTATGGGGAATCTCAATCGTGTGTGAGATATGGTTCGCATTTTCATGGATTCTTGACATTCTCCCAAAAGTGAACCCTATAAACCGGTCCACCGACCTTTCGGCCCTGAAGGAGAAGTTCGAGTCTAAGTCGGCGACCAACCCCAACGGGCGGTCCGACCTCCCCGGGATCGACGTGATGGTCTCCACGGCCGACCCCGACAAGGAACCGCCTCTCGTCACCGCCAACACCTTGCTCTCTATCTTTGCCACCGAGTACCCGGTCGAGAAGCTCAACGTCTACATTTCTGATGACGGCGGGGCCATACTCACCTTTGAGGCCATGGCCGAGGCGGTTAACTTTGCTCAGGTCAGTTACTTGCGTTTCAAGCAACCTAACATCATGTTCATTTACAATGTGATTTGGTTGATCTTGTTGCATAGATTAAGTGGGTCGAGTTTTAACATGGTATCAAAGTTTAACGTTGTGTTTATGTTATTCTTCCCTGAGTTAAAGATCCACTTTTATATCATAAGTATCCACATATGAGTCTACCACTTGTAAATGTGATCTCTTAAGTTGGTCGGATTTGTTCACCACAACATTTTGAGGTTTTCATATGTTAACTTGATCTTTTAAGTGAGTTGAACTTTAAACAGTTTGATGTTGGATCCATGCATATCATCTGCATCGTTCTACCTCGAGTCAAAAAACTCACACCTCAATAGTCATCTTGGAGACTTCACTTATTCAGTTTGAGGTTTTTAAGTTGGTTGTATACACCTTGATAGTCGTCTTGGAGACTTTACTTTATCACCTTGAAGTTTTTGCCTTTTAGTTTGACATTTTAGTCGTGTCAGGTAAGTCTTAAGGTATTATGTGAAGTTTGGTGGGCAGGATTATATTATGATATCAGAGTTTGGTGTTGAACCTAGACATAATATCTATGTCGTCATCATCATGCCTCGAGCCAAAGGCCAAGATTTTAATATAACACGTGACATCACTTATCAGCTTGTGATTTAAATTGTAATCTTCTACTTATCAACTTGATATCAGATTCTTTGAATGTATATTTTTCTTACTCAAGTTCAATGTCATGATTACTACACATGTCAAACCTTCTTCTTCTTCTTTTTGCAGGTTTGGGTACCCTTTTGCAGGAAGCACGACATCGAGCCTAGGAACCCGGATACGTACTTCAACCTGAAAACCGACCCGACCAAGAACAAGAAACGGCCCGACTTCGTCAAGGACCGGCGGTGGATCAAGAGGGAGTACGACGAGTTCAAGGTGAGGATGAACGGCCTTGGGGATGTGATCCGAAAGCGCTGCGACTTCCACAACAAGAAAGAGAACTTGCACGGGAAGAGGCAAGCCATGGATGCGGACGATGGAGACATGGGCGGAGAGCCCCAAAACGTCACCAAGGCCACTTGGATGGCCGACGGCACTCACTGGCCCGGAACGTGGCACTCTCCAATACCCGATCACGCCAAGGGCGATCACGCCGGGATCTTACAGGTGAGCTTTCTCTCGTTCATCGTTTTTTTTGTTAAAATGACACTTCACTACACCTAACTATGCTCGTTTCACACATTGGTATCATATCTATTTTTTTTTACACTTTAATACACTTAACTAACTATGTATTTTCTTTTGGAACATTTTTAGGCTTAATTTTGTTTAAAATAGTATAGTTAGATGTTCCAAAATACAAGTTAGGGACTAAAAATGAAAAAATATTTAGTCAGAGTAGTGAAATACGAAATGGTCAAAATTAAGTGTACTAAAATGTCATTTTCTCTTTTTTTTCACCTAAAATGTTTTCTTGATTTGGGTTTAGGATGATAACGGAGTAGGTTTTGTCATATTAGGGATTACGGGTTTTTGTTAGTGTGCTTTGCCTCCCTTAGAGACGGCAGAAGGGCGGGTTTGGAGCTGATTTTGTGATCTCATCTCCGCCATGGCCAACTTAGAGATATACTAAGTCTTCGGTGAGTTTGGGATATTTAGTCATTCCTAAATGTGTCTTCCAAATTTGGAGTGTCTTGTTTACAAGCAATTTATCGAGAAAGATTTGATAGTTGTGTAAAGGATCCGAGACTTTAAAGCAACTCGAGCTTGTCTTCTAATTATTCAACTAGAGTACAATCAGAGTATTATGCCTTTGTTCGGAATGGCAGAAGGCCGGGTTTAAGTATAGTTTTGTGATCACATTCCTACCCTAACCAAATAAGAGATATTGAGTTTCTGTCGGTTTCAAGACGTGTAAACGGTCCGATCCTTTACAAGGTCATTCGAGTTTTTTTGTTAAGTATTCGACTCAATTACAAACAATAAAGACTCTAAAAACGCACACCCTTCCAATTTAATTTTTAAATAATTAGTTGTATATTTTAATGTAGTTAAAACACAATCTTACATTTGTAATGAATATTCATGGTAAAAACCAGTCAAGTCAAGCTGAATTTAAGTTTTGCTAAAAAAATTCACGCCAAACTAACCGAACAATTTTGGTCGAGCCGAGTCTTAGTAAGGTTATTCTCGATTCCGCTCATTTACACCCTTGTTCACATACGACACATTCCTACTTTCCCTCAAAGAAAAAAAAAATCTCTATTTGACGGATCATTTTGCTCTTTACAAATTACGTTAGACGCACAAATTAACTGGTTTTAACCAATGATTCTTTTTTCTTTTAAAGATTTTAAAGATCCTATCTCTGTTAATTTGTGAAGTTGATTTTGCAATGTAGGTAATGAGTAAAGTGCCGGAGAGCGAGCCGGTGATGGGCTTCCAAGACGAGAAGAAATTGGACTTCACAGGGATCGATACCAGGTTGCCATTGTTCGTGTACGTCTCGCGCGAGAAGCGAAAAGGCTACGATCACAACAAGAAGGCAGGGGCCATGAATGCCCTAGTTAGGGCTTCCGCGATCCTATCGAATGGGCCGTTCATTCTCAACCTTGATTGTGATCACTACATCGCCAATTGCATGGCCATTAGGGAAGGTATTTGCTTCATGATGGACCGCGGGGGTGATCGCATTTGCTACATTCAGTTTCCCCAGAGATTCGAGGGCATCGACCCCTCTGATCGATACGCGAATCATAACAATGTCTTCTTCGATGGTAATTGATCGATCACTTCGAGCTTGTTTAACTTCGTTATTTGGTCCTAGATGGTTTTCTTTCTTCTTTGGGATGGTAAACGAGTCGCTCGATTAGGTGAAATATTTGGTTTGAGTTCGTTGTAGTTGAAATTGAGCTGAATTTGAGCTCAAAGTTAGATTAGTTTAATCAACAAGCCGAACTCGAACCTAACATATTAGTGTTAGTCGAGCGGATATATAGAGCCTATGAAAACTAATCAAGAATTAATAAATAATTAATAAGAGGTTAATCATAAACTAGTTAGACTAGTCAGAAATTTACAAAAAAACTAAGAACATTTTAAGGTTCAATATGCATTAATTATTATTTAATGTAATTAAAATATTTTTTATCTTTTATTTTATAATTTAGTAGAATCGAGCCGAACATGTGACAAATTTGATTCTCTTTTCGACTTAATTTGAGTGCTGATAAATTTAGACTCGATTCAGTTTGTTTACTGCTTTATTGGTTATCGCAGGAAATATGCGAGCTCTAGATGGTCTCCAAGGCCCCGTGTACGTGGGAACCGGAACCATGTTCAGGCGATACGCGCTATACGGGTTCGATCCTCCGCGAGTCAACGAGTACTCGGGCACGTTCGGTCAGAACAAGTCCGGGTACGAGAGGAGCGAACCACAGTTGCCGGATCAAGAGGAGGATCACATGCAACCACTCGCATCGCACCCGGACTTGGAACTCCCGAAGAAGTTCGGTTCCTCAACCATGTTCAACAATTCCATTGCGGTCGCCGAGTACCAAGGCCGGCCGCTCGCTGATCACGTGTCTGTCAAGAACGGCCGGCCTCCAGGTGCGCTCCTCGCCCCGCGACCGCCTTTAGACGCCCACACGGTTGCGGAGGGGATCGCAGTGATCGCCTGCTGGTAATTGAATTATTATTATTATTTTTTTTAATTTGATATAAAGAACTATTCATATTAGGTACACTTTAGCTCGTTTAATAAATAATTTGTGTTTAGGATGACAAAAATGTATAAACTTAACATGAGATTAGTATCTCCAATTCGATCGAGGTTGGGGTAGAGATCACACTACCCTCTTTATTACCATCCTTATAAACAGAAAGAAAAAAGATAATATTTTAAACACGACAGAGACCGATGTTCCCGATTCAAATGGGCCGAGATAACAAAATCTGCTCCCGTCCTACTAGTGAGGACACCTTAAGGTAAGTGTCACCACTAACATTGTTTGTGGTGGGGCCGAACAAAATTTGAATTTGAATATTTGTTTTCTAGCTGAATAACTTTTTTTAGGTTCGATTCAGCTGGTTGACACACGACTGACACACGACGCATTCTTGTTTGAATATTTGACAGGTTTGAGGACAACACGGAATGGGGAGACCGGATCGGGTGGATCTACGGGTCGGTGACGGAGGACGTGGTCACCGGCTACCGGATGCACAACCGCGGGTGGCGGTCGGTGTACTGCGTGACGAAGCGCGACGCCTTCCGCGGGTCTGCCCCGATCAACCTCACCGACCGGCTCCACCAGGTCCTCCGGTGGGCGACGGGGTCGGTGGAGATCTTCTTCTCCCGCAACAACGCCTTCCTGGCGAGCCGGCGCCTGAAGTTCCTCCAGCGCATCGCCTACCTCAACGTCGGGATCTACCCCTTCACCTCCCTCTTCCTCGTCGTCTACTGCTTCCTCCCCGCCATGTGCCTCTTCTCCGGCCAGTTCATCGTCTCGGGCCTCGACATCGCCTTCCTCACCTACCTCCTCGTCATCACCATGAGCCTCACCTGCATCTCCCTCCTCGAGGTCAAGTGGTCCGGCGTCACGCTCGAGGACTGGTGGCGCAACGAGCAGTTCTGGGTCATCGGCGGCACCAGCGCCCACCTCGCCGCCGTCATACAGGGCTGCCTCAAGGTCATCGCCGGGATCGAGATCTCCTTCACGTTGACATCAAAGTCCTCGGGCGACGAGGACGAGGACCAGTTCGCGGAGCTGTACATGGTGAAGTGGACGAGCCTGTTCATCGTGCCCCTGACCATCATCGTCGTGAACCTCATCGCGTGCGTGATCGGGATCTCCAGGACGATCTACAGCGAGATACCGCAGTGGAACAAGCTCATCGGGGGGCTGTTCTTCAGCTTCTGGGTGCTCGTCCACATGTACCCGTTCATGAAGGGCCTCATGGGGAGGAAGGGGAGGATGCCGACGATCATATGGGTGTGGGCCGGCCTCATATCGATCACTGTGTCCTTGATTTACGTTCTCCTCGATCCTCCCGAAGGGGGAACGTCGTCGGGGAACCTGACCGTGTAATAACGACGATATATTTACTGTTTTCTGTTCGGCTCAACCTGCTGATCAAAAGAAGTGAAATGAATAGGGAATGTGTGACATGATGTTGTTACTAGTTTCGCTTTTGGTTTGTTGAAAAGTATATTTCAAAGTGTAATGTGTGCAAATTTATATTGTTGTCAAATTTGGAGAATATTTGTATAGAATTTTAGATTATATATGTTGATGTATGTACTAATGGATACTTCTTATGGTGGCATGTCTTCCATGAATCTGCATGTATAATAATATATATATTTTATTTTTTATCTGGTTGGAATTTGGAGATGAGAAAAACTATAGTAACAAAGGTTGAAATGGGCCGGCCTCGCAATAATAGCATAAAGTTGTTCATGTGATTTGCAAGCTTGATTTCTTGCTGTTAGAAACTATACATGTGTCCATTTCTCACATCAGAAGATTACGAGGTAGAAGAAGAGTTTTTATATATATTGAACCTTAAATCTGGTAGGTTATCTTTTAGGTTACACGTAGATCGACTCTAATGTATATATGGGTTTTCTTATTGAGTGATCCTCCTTGGTAAGACTCGATTCTCCTCTACAAGTGGTATCAGAGTCTAGCTCGTGGCAAGGGAGAGCAATGACAGAAGGATGAGAAAGTTCAAATCGACAAGTTTGACAGAAAGGGATTTTGGATTTTGGGGACTATATGTACCAGAAAAAAACTACACGAGCCTTTGCTAGAGACTAAACCAAAGAAGACAAGTATGAGCAACTGATCGTTTCTAGATTGACATGCTCTAGATGCAGTGAGATTCACATTGCGAAGAATGTTGGTTACAATGTCATAAAAGAGAGGACTACACGCGAACTCATTAAGCCTTTATCAAATATGTACTTATGACCGTCTGGATTAAACGAGATATATTTGATTAGTAAATTGTAGAATATAAAGATGAACAAAGGTGCTAGTGTTGCTAAACTTGTGAACGAAGTTAATACGATATTATCAAGATTAATGTCATTAGATATTAAATTCGATAATGATGTACAAACTCTATTATTGTTGTTTTGTTGCTTGAAAGTTAGCCATAAACCATTATAGCGGTTAGTAACTCAACTAAAAGTCTGCAACTACTAAACTATCGTTCAAAGGAATAAGGGACATGATTCTCGGGGAAGATATCTGGAGAAGGAATTGAGGATAATCGTCTGGCTCCAAATTGAATGTAGAAGGGAGAGATAAGAATTATAATTAGAATTCACAGTTGAAAGAGATGAACTTTGTACATGATAGAGAATGTTAGTGAAGAGTGCTAATGCATTCATTGATGGGCGTAATCCTTCAACTCTATGACACCACATGTTTGGGCATATGAGTGAGAAATGGATGATGATCTAGCTTCAGAGAGGAAGATCCTAGAGGTTGAGAATGTGAAAGTTGATTTTTGTAAATCATGTGTGTTTGGAAAACAAAAAATAGGTAAATTTCACAAACTCAAGGATTATGGGCAGATGTATGAGGATTATGGGCATATGTGGTGAGAACGGTAGAATACCTCATAAATCGTAAACCCTTAGTTCCTTTGGGATTCAATATCCTTCAAGAGGTATGGCGTGGAAAGGAAGTAAATTTCCAAGTTTTGCGTGTTTTTAATTGTAATTCTTATGTGCCAGTGCAAGACTCTAACAGAGACAAGCTTGATCCGAAAGTAAAAAAGTGTGTTTTATTGCTACGATTCTTACAACACGAGGTATACATTTTGGGATGAGTCACGAAGAAAATTCGTTAAAAATAAAAATGTCACATTCTATGAGAATGTTATGTACAACGATCGAAGTGCAGTAAAACCATATGTCACAAAAGATTTCCGTCAATTTAGAAATATCAAATTTGATGGAAAATAAATAAATTAAAATTTAATAAAATTATTGAAGCCATGAAAATTAAAATGTACCATATCCTCCAATTTCTAAATTCCGAAAAATGTGTAACCAAAACTCTTCATCAACACTAGTACATAACAATATCATAACAACACAGAGAGACTCTCTCCACTATCCGTTATTCTCCAAACCGAAAACTCAGGTTCCTCTTCGTCGCTCTCCATCGATCGATCCATCAGATTAGGGTTTCTGAGCCATGACCCATCAATCTCAGCTCATCTACAGCTTCGTCGCTCGCGACAAGGTCGTTCTGGCGGAGTACACTGAGTTCTCTGGCAATTTCGTCAGTGTCGCCTCCCAATGCCTCCAGAAACTCCCCGAAACCAGCAACAAATTCACATACAATTGCGATGGCTACACCTTCAATTACCTCGTCGACAATGGGTTCAGTACGTTTTTCTTTATAAGCTCAATGGGTTCAGCACGTGTTCCCTCGCATTATCGATTAATCTCTGTTTTTATGTTTATTATAGTGATCTGGTTTATTTGCTGATTTGATCTGTGGATTTGGTTGGGCATTGTTCGATTTGGGTACCGGATTGATGTTTTTGTTATGCATTTTGTGTTTCTGGAAGATTGGGTGAGTGTTACATGCATTTTGATGATGAATATATGTATATAGCTTTGGGGCTCTTGTTGAGTTGATTCTGGTATGAAAAATGTGTTGTTTTGGGTTCGTGTATGGATCTTGAGGTGGACCTTTTCTGGGTATTTTGAAGATGGATGGAGAATTGGTTTTTATGATGATTGAAGAGCTGACACTGATCGAGTTAATTTTGGTTGCACCGAGCTGCCCCAGATGAATCGAGTGAAGTGGCAGAGATTCTATGTAATAAACATGAGGTCGCTGGCTATAAAAATGCAATCGGGTTTTATTTTGTTACTTACATTTTGATGAAGAATTTATGCATATAGCTTTGGGCCTCTTGTTGAGTTGATTCTGGTGAAAAAAACGAGCTGTTTTGGGTTTGTGTATGGATCTTGAGGTGGAAATTTTCCGGGTATTTTGATGATTAAGGAAGAAAATGGATGGAGGATTTATTTTTGTGATGATTGAAGAGCTGACACGATCGAGTTAATTTTGTTTCATCAAGCTTACCAAGATGAATAGAGTGAAGTGGCAGATATTCTATGTGATAAACATGAGGTCACTGGTCATAAAAATGCGATCGGATTTTATTTTGTTATGTTTGGTATTATGATTTGAGAAGTGAAATTCAATATCTGCACATAAAAATTTAAAATTCAATTATCTTAAGTGTCTTGAATATGAGAAAAACTGTAAAAAATGGTAGTGAGGCTAATTGTTGAGGATTCTGATTTGATTGAATTGGTCACATTAGTGAAATGCTTTCCTTCTCGAGGGAGTCATGGTGTTGATAGATGTGTTTATTAACTCATTTACTTTTATTTTGGATGCTGTGTGTATGTAGCATTCTGTGTGGTTGCGACTGAATCCACTGGCAGGACGGTTCCCATTGGCTTCCTTCAGATCGTTAAGGATGATTTCAACAAGAAATACGCCGGAGGGAAAGCTAAAACTATTGGTGCTAAGAAACTGACCAAAGAATTTGGGTATTTATACGACGATTTGGTCCTTGCTTCCTTTATAGCGAGACATCATCTATCTCCTTAAGTTATGCTCGTGTCATATATAATTTTTGTAGGCCTAAACTGAAGGAGCGCATGAAGTACTGTATCGATCATCCCGAACAGATCAGCAATATCTCGAAAGTGCAAGCTCAAGTTTCTGAAGTCAAGGGTGTTATGATGGAAAATATTGAGAAGGTAATGAGCAACTCCTGTGGATACCATTTAGAAGCTAGATGGAACATGATTTCGTTATATTGTTCTTGGTAAAATTATATTGAAGTTTTATATCAATTTTTTTATCTGAGGCTAAGGAAGTTCTTATGATTAGGTTCTTGACCGCGGTGAGAAGATTGAGGTCTTGGTGGATAAAACTGAAGACCTTCGCTCACAGGTTAGCTCAAGAATGAATATTTGTGCATACTACTATAAAATATTCTAAATTTCCCGATACTTTACCAAACCACTGAGAACCATAAGTAAAAACCGGTCCTAAAGTCGGTCAAACTCGGTCAAAGTATCAACTTTTAATTTTACCTTTTCATATATATTGAAAGACTATTCTATGGTTGAGCAAGTAGCCAATCTCCTCTACGTGGAGTAGTCAAATGTGGACTTGTTTTCTTTAATTTGTTGTTTATATTTTATAATTGTTTAAACTTGTCTCCTGCGCTATTTTTGTTTGAACTATGGTTTGCACTTATTAAGTCGTTTGAAACTATCATACTTCATTAAAATATTGTTGTTTTTGTCGCTAACATATGCATTATATATTGACATATTTAATAAAAAGCCAGTTTTGCCCATTTCTTTCCAAATTCTCAAAAACCCATATGTGTCGCCTCACCGGTTTCTAACCGATCCCAAATTTTAGAACCTAGAGTTGATGCATTTTCTGCACATTGCCATATGATCCTTTCCCCGTCTCCTAGCTTATGTACATTGATGTATATGATACAATATATCAAAGATGGAACAATGTGACGTTGTTGCAGGCACAAGAGTTCAAGCAAGAGGGAGTGAAATTGAAAAGGAAGCTGTGGTTCCAGAACATGAAGGTGAAACTGGTTGCTTTGTGTATTGTTTTGGCCTTGATCATCATCATTTGGCTGTCTGTCTGCCACGGCTTTGACTGCACTTCTTCTTCTTCTTCTTCTTGACCGGCACGTCTTGGTTTTCCGATGAGATTCATCTTTCAGATTTGCTTCTCTCATTGATTCCTTCATTCTTTTAGGTTAATCCTCTCCCCTCCTTGTACTCAAGGGCTGGAGGAGCTTTCTGTATTGTCCTTTGCACTGCATGTATAGGTTATAACTGGTTTGCTTGGTCTCTTACTAGCTAATTGGTTTTGTTCTCAATGAATGAATAAAATTGTTCACTGTTCAGGCATTCATTTTTCTAATAAGAAGAAATAGTTCCTTTTAACCTTGAATTCAGATTGAATGAAAATAGTCATACTCAAAATTTGTTGCTTGAATAAAAATAATGAAGCTCGAAATTGGTCAAACTCTCGACTAGGTTAATTTATTTTGCATCATACAAAGTCATAATTAATTTAATTCTATTATATTATATTTTAGTATTACACTAAATACAATTACGTACTTAGTTAAAAATAATTTATATGGGACTAATTCATCCTCAAAAGTCAACTGATTCAATCTATATAAAATTGAAGAGCCACTCGTAATCATTGGCGGGTCACGATCGACCAGTAAAATTACTTTTAGTTACAGTTGATTTTTAAATTTGAGAACACAAAATACCAATTCGTTTCAGTTCTAAATCAGTCTGATCCATTTTCAAAACCATAAAAAATCTTATAATCAAGTGATTCAAGCTCATGTCACCCATCGTTGACACTAGGGTAAAAGTTTTGGACTTGAAACCAGGAACCAAACCAACTCAACTCAAAACCGAAAAATTGGACCGCAATTAATAGTTTGATTTTTTGTTCTGAATTTGAGGGAAACATTCAACTTTTGTTCGATTATGGTTTTCCATACTCAAAACCTCTGGTTAACATGTAAAAATCGAGTCGGTTCGTGTCGCTACATTTCCACCTTTTGTACACCCACACATGTTAATCATCTTTTATTGTTATTTTGTTTGAAAATTTTGTATTTCGATCGGGTCGTAATAATTAAATCTTAACATTTGGTCTTTGTTGGTATTTTTATGATTACAAATTGAATATTATTTGCTGTAAATTGGGTTCAAGTTCGTCTAATTCGGCCAATAATTCGAGCATAAATTAAAAATCGAAAATTAATTAGTTCTAGCCTAATAGAACTACGTGGTCAATATTAGACCGTTTCTTCACATAATATTCATGGTGTGGATCCAAAAAATCAAGGGATAATGACACTTTGTTACACCTAATTATAGTGAAATGACACTTTCATACCTTAACTATTTTTCTCTTTTTTTTCAGTACCAAAACAATTTTTTTGTGACAACCTACCTCTAAAATGCCTAATATACCTAAAATACCCTTGGTTCAATTGAAAAAAAATGTAGAATTGAACTAATAGTGAAATGAAACTGGTTCAAATTGGGCCGGTTCAAATCAGATTCATTTACCCGACCAGGGGTATTTTAGGTATATTAGACATTTTAGAGGTAGGTTGTCACCAAAAAATTGTCAGGATACTAAAAAGGAGAAAAAAATATTTAGGGTATGAAAATATCATTTTGCTATAGTCGGATGTAACAAAGTGTCATTATCCCAATAATCAATTCTAGTCCGGTTCGGTTCCTAAACCGTTCAGTCCCCTAGTTGAGACTACCGGACAAGCCCAGAGGGCCCGGTTAGAACTTGGCCACGATAATTCAACTTTCTCCAACAAAGGCAAGAAAAAAAACAAGACCACTCACCAATGGTTCAGTCACAAACCTTCCACGGCTCCGCAGGTCGCCACGTGGTTCCTCCAGCGACCATCCCCTCCAATACCACACATAACATAACCAACCACAGAGCACAGAGCCAATACACTAAAAGCAAAGCGTCAAGTGAGTGACTCTCTCTCTCTCTCTCTCTCGCTCGAGAGGTTCAGCTATGGACGCGTCGCTGCAGCTCGTCTCCGGCGGAGTCCACCCCTTCAACCACCACCGCAACCGCCGTACCTTCCCCGCTCGCCGATCCTATTTCCGGCCCAAAGCCGTCGCCACCGAGCCTAAACCGCCGCAGTCCAAGCCCAAGAATGTCAATGGATCCTCCGCCTCGCCGCCCAAACCTCTCAACGGAGCTTCAACGGTAAATTTTATAGTGTTTGAATTTTCCTTCTTCGATTTGATTCGGCGGTCGAGGTGCTGTTTGGTTGCTGAGAAAGTTGCTAGAGTAGGAAATCATAATACAAAATCTGATTCCATGGAAGATATTGATTTGTTTTTAATGAGAATTAGTTCAATTGGTTGTTTTTATCATCGGCTTAAACAAATCGACCTTTCAGGTCCGACTCAGAGCACGGTTTCTTTTTTCCCCCAAATTTCATGCTTGGTTCATTGATTTGAATTTTGAACTTATTGACTTGTCAGCTAAGATAATGATTACAATCATGTCTCTAGAGAATGTGGATGGAGAAATTCATAGTATGACCATATTGAGTGTTATTTAATTCAATTATTTGTTATTATCGTCATTCTTATATTATTATTGCAGTTAATTTTGAACTTATGGTTCAATTTGTGGTATGACAGAGGATTGGAGATGTTTCGAAGGAAATTAAAAGAGTAAGGGCACAGATGGAAGAAAATGAGCAGGTAGCTATACTCATGAAAGGGCTACGGGGCCAAAATTTAAGTGACTCCCAGTTTGCCGATAATAGCATTCAACTTCGCCTGGTTGAGGTAACATACTTAAATTATTCTGTGTGATTCCATTGAGTAATTTATGCTTAAGTTTGGAGGAATGCTTGATTGAAAGTTATGTTATAATAAAAATATCTATTCTTTTTTTTGGAAGTACTATTTGGTCTAAACTTGGTAATACTCTTACCTTATATATTCAAAATTCTGTAATGATCTAGCTATGGATATATATCGTATCGGTGGGTGTAAAGTAATTTTAGTTTTTTGAATAGTATTCGATCATTTCATGTGCCTTTTTGCTACACATTGTCCACAGATAGTGTTTTATGGTGTTTTGTGCTTCAATAGGTAGACGAGAGCAGCGAGTTTCTGCCTTTGGTGTATGAGCCTGCCAGTATATCTGCATACTGGGGGAAACGACCACGTGCTGTTGCAACGAGAATTGTCCAATTACTATCTGTGGCTGGAGGGTTTCTCTCTCGCATTGCTTTGGATGTGATAAACAACAAGGTTAAAGAGGTCGGTAGTTGATGCCCTACTTTCCGTATTCAAGTGGTTGATATTAACTACAATTGCATTCAATTGTTGATCATCAATGGTTCAACATTTTTGAGCCCATTCTAGTTATTTTAATTGTATAGCTCATGATTTATCCTTTTTCTTGAGTTCTGAGTTAGTATTTTTTATATTACTCGTTATTAATTTGGGATATGCATCTCTTCTTTTATTCCTTTGCATTGATCTTTCAGTCTTTCTTGGGTAAAAGATGGTATAATGATCTTTCAACCTTTGTTAACTGTCTAATCTGTTTATGCACGGTTTATTATCAGAATGAAGTTGCCAGAGCAATTGAATTGAGGGACATTGTAACCTCTTTGGGCCCAGCATACATTAAACTTGGCCAAGCATTGAGCATCCGGCCAGATATATTGTCACCCGCTGCCATGACAGAGTTGCAAAAGCTATGTGATAAGGTATCAGTTTGGTAAATTTTGTGTTACCTTCTATTGACATTGTTTTTCTTAACACGGGAGATTGTTCTTGCTTTTCCTGTGCTGAACAACTCCCGTGAGTGGGAAGTTTGAGGCTCCCGGAAGTTGGGGCCTCTACTTAACTAAAACTAGGTTTTTAGGTAGGCATGTTCTATGTGCTTTTTCCTTTGTTATCCAGAATATACATTCAATCAATCACACAACTTTTACAGATATATGTGTACAAAAGTGCTTACTTCTATCAAAGAAAAACAATTTGTAAATATTTATTTATCAGGATCATATCAATCAATTGTGTGAAATAAACATTGATGTTGCTATCAACATCAACATCCATATTCATATGTTACAATTCAAATTGATAATATTTGGCTTTGATGATGTGTGAAGGTTCCTTCATATCCAGATGATGTAGCTATGGCTCTTATTGAGGAGGAGCTTGGTCAGCCATGGCAAGAGCTCTATTCTGAACTTTCGCCTTCCCCAATTGCTGCTGGTAATCTCAATAACAGATTTATGTATTCATACATATGACCGGTGAATATATTTTTTCATTTGCTATTTTCTGAACTTAACCAGTCCCACAATATTTACTCTTTATGTTGGGGAATCTATGACAGCATCTCTTGGGCAAGTATATAAAGGCCGACTTAAAGAAAATGGAGATCGGGTGGCTGTCAAAGTGCAGAGACCTTTTGTTCTCGAGACAGTTACAGTTGATTTATTTGTCATACGGAACATTGGTTTATTTCTACGAAAGTTTCCCCAGGTAATTTTGATCAAGTAACAAATCTCTAGTCAAATTACTGGAGTGTTGTTCTGGTGGCGATGCTGGATTCTCCCCTCATTTCCTTCCCAATTCTCCACTTATTTTCAGGTATCTATTGATGTGGTCGGATTGGTTGATGAATGGGCTGCCCGCTTCTTTGAGGAGCTAGATTATATAAATGAAGGGGAAAATGGAAAACGATTTGCTGAAATGATGAAAAAGGATCTTCCACAGGTTTGTCTTATAACATGTATTGCTTACCTTCTTTATGTCTTAAAAATCATCTTGATCTCGAGCTACCTATTTGGTTAGAAGCCTTAAAGCAATATTTCATGCAAAAATTGAATCTTTCAGGTTATCGTACCAAAGACCTATGAGAAATATACTTCTAGGAAGGTTCTTACCACCGGGTGGGTAGATGGAGAAAAACTGTCACAGAGTACAGAAAGTGATGTTGGGGAGTTGGTTAATGTTGGGGTTATCTGCTACCTGAAACAGGTAAAAAATGTACATACTTGTTTTAGCCGAGACAGGTCAAAGATTGCTTTCCTTTTTAAATGATTTTTCATTGGCAATTACAGCTACTTGATACCGGGTTTTTCCACGCGGACCCTCATCCCGGGAACATGATTCGCACTCCAGAAGGGAAGCTTGCCATACTTGACTTCGGTAACTATCGATTTCATTAGTATACATGTATATTGTAAAATTTAACCAGTCAGCTTGACTAGAGTGATACACAATGATTGCTTTTTCTTGCACTTTGTTGTGTATTTGGTTTTCTCGGATGTCGAGACCAATTTGTGATTTTTCTGATGTATGTTTTCACTGTAACAGGGCTAGTGACCAAATTGACTGATGATCAAAAGTATGGAATGATTGAAGCAATTTCTCACCTTATTCATCGGGATTATGACGCCATAGTAAAAGACTTTGTAAAGCTTGGTTTCATTCCAGATGGGGTAAATCTGCAACCCATCTTGCCGGTTTTGGCAAAGGTTTTTGATCAGGCTCTTGAAGGCGGTGGAGCCAAAAATATCAACTTCCAGGAACTTGCGTCGGATTTGGCACAAATAACTTTTGATTATCCGTTCAGGATACCTCCTTATTTTGCTCTCATAATTCGGGCGATTGGAGTACTTGAAGGCATAGCTTTGGTGGGAAATCCCGATTTTGCTATTGTGGACGAGGCCTATCCATATATTGCACAGGTAAGATATTCCACGGCCTTGATTTCATAGCCAACCTTTTAGCATGTCCTACATTCTTCAGTCACTCATGGGCAAATTGCAAGAACTTGCCATGACTTTTCCAATTTTGCAAGAAGTGACCGTGAACATTCAATTTTGCAAAAAGTGGATGTGAATTTACCATTTTCTTGCAAATTGTGTACTTTTGTCTAAAAATGCCCTTAAAATCTTTTTTTTTTTTAAAGTTAACTCGAGTTCGTTGATTTTTTTTATTCTCTCGCTTGCCATTGGTGTTCTTCTGGGATACTTCAGATCTAGACGAGTTTTGAGAAAAGAGAAAAACCGGCGAACTTGAGTTGAAAATTTTTTTTGTTTTGATTTTTCAAGAAGGGCATTCTCGTCATTTTTCTTACAAATGAACACATTTGCAAAAATGAAAGTTCAGAGCCACTTCTTGCAAAACTAGAAAAGTTCATGGCAACATTTTGCAATTTTCCCTTCATTCATTCATTCCCTGTTTTGATATTTGAAAGAGTTCTGATTTATATATGAAAGAAGTCTAGTAAGTGATGTGTATGCTTCTACACTAAACATAACATTATTATGTTTTTCCTTGTAATGTCAGAGGCTCTTGACCGACGAATCCCCGCGATTAAGAAGTGCTCTACGCTACACAATATACGGAAAAGCCGGAGTCTTTGACGCTGAAAGATTCATTGATGTCATGCAAGCCTTTGAGAGTTTTATAACTGCGGCCAAAAGTGGAGGCGGGGAAAGTTTGAACGGTGGCATGGCCGAGCTCGGCCTTCTGCAGAGTCAACCAGGTTCTGTCTTGTCCGGGTTTTCGCCAAGTTTTCCCCAATTGAATTCACCGGTTCAAACAAGGGCAGCCTTGGGATTTCTGCTTTCCGATAAGGGAAACTTCTTCCGTGAATTTCTCTTGGATGAGGTATCTCTAGTGCCAACTTCTACCCGTGGCTTTATTTCATTGTTAAAGTGTTCTCAAAATTCTAGGCACTAAGTTGAGCGGAGAGGAACTTCTGGGGATTAATCGAATTAAAGAAGATTAACAGAGGATTAATCGAACAAGTTGGGAGTTTTTGAAAACACTGTGCTAGACACAAGCCTGTTCTGATTTGAAATGAGATGATCTTGAGTAAGCTCAGTTATGGAAAATTAGCTCAACTCTTTAAGCCACTCTTCCCAAATTTCCGTCTTCAACTGTTTCTTTTTCTAGTTCAACTAAATTGCACCAAAAGAAAGTGTAGGAATGAAAAAAATGTACACTTTCTGGAAATGGATAGTAATATCAAACAATTAACTCTTGCGTTTTCATGCAAAAACAGATTGTAAAGGGTATTGATGCAGTCACGAGGGAACAATTGGTACAAGTATTGGCCGTGCTAGGAGTAGGAAATGCAACCCCCGTCTTTAGTATGGCTCCATCTTTCGGACCGATCAGAACCGCCGGCCTTCTACCGACAGTAACCGAAGAAGACAAAGTTATACTGAACAATGTTCAAAAGGTTGTGGAGTTCCTGACTGCAGGGAGTTCAATGTCACAGATATCGTCAAATCAGGTACTACAATGGAAATATTTACTGTTTTGTTTTCGAAACGACGATAAAACGGCCAAACTCTAGCTTAGATTAACCCCTGACCTACGCTTGCTCCCGAGCAGGTGACTCACTAGGATTTGAATACCGTGTCTCATATGATGAGGCGTAGGAGAGTGAGAGTTAAGTGCTTTGTCATTGATTTTGTCCTCTAGGGCCCAATAAATGGATTGATTTCTTAGGATCATTCGATGTACAACGGAAAAGAGTGGTTGCATTGATGTTCTATTCCATGCAGTGTTTTTTTTGAATCTCCGACTTGTCCTGATTAATTCCCGACTAATCCCCGATTAGTATTCAAAAGGCACTCTCTGCCCGAATAACGCCTAGCTTTTTTAAAATACCGATTCTCGTTTGGTCTTTTAATCCTATTAATTTCTGATTAATCCCCAGTTAATCCCCGATTAGTCTTCAGAAGGCCCTCTCTGCCCGAATAACGCCTCGCTGTTTTTAGAATACTGATTCTGTGTAAATACCATCAAACTCGTGGAGAAAAAAGTGTGCCTCAGATTTACATTTCTTAAGTAGCATTGTACACACACCCTTCTCTTGACAAAGACGAGTATCTTACTTCTACCTTTATGTGAAATCTACAGGGCGTCGATGCTGCACGTGTGATCCGCGAGCTTCTCCCGGTCTTGCCAGGCATTTCCGCCACAATACTACCAGAAGTCCTTAGTCGATTATCTTCCCGGGTAATGGCTCGCCTCATACGAGATACATTTTTGCACTGAAATTGGCACGCACTAACTGAAACTGCCATACATTTAGCACAGTCCATGCCTCTGCAATTTCCCAATGGCTTATATGTCTATTGGGAGCATTTCGTTTTGTTCCCTCCCCTTTGTACCATGTGTACATAATAGTCTTACATCATTCTATACATGTAAAGGTAGACTATACTATATTATACGAGTGTACACGTCAATTAGGAGATTCAATGAAGTACATGAGACCATAAATTTGTCAAAACTACATATTCCATGTTTTTCTTGTCCTCACCAAGTTGCTGACTAATGGATGGAACTTGAAGTACGCATAACATACCAATCGCGTGCCATTAATAGTAATTCATGTGAACTTACAGAAAAAAGTCACGAAATTTGCCACAGCGTATTGATAAAAAAATATTGAAATTTTGAATAGTGCACCGTGGTGAACAAAAATTACTATATTTCTATCAGCTATAAAATTACTCTTCGAGGAGGAGCGACAAGCTCGATTTTATCAATATAATTGTCAACTGAGATTCGAATTCTGGTATAAGTTCAAGCTTGTCCGGTTGTAGTGAGCAACTCTTGTGTTTGTATAATTCAACTAAACAATATCATCTTAGACCATCCAAGACAATGATAGACTCAGAGAAGCCAATTCAAAGTTGCATAGAAATTGATAATTAATATACTAAATTTTGTTTATGGGGTGAAGAAACAATAAATTAATAAATAAATGGGTGGCATGGTTTAGGGCCTTTAGGCTAGAATAGTACTAATTATTAATTAGAAGAATTTATTTGAGACTATAGGCTAAATATATAAACAAATTAGACGCATGGCTTAGGCAAGTGAGGTGGGTTCAAACAATAGGGTTTTATTTAGGTGGTCACTTTCAATTTAGAATATTGATGACTCATAAAATAAACATTTCTTTATTCATCTTAGCCAAGTACAGTGTTATTCTAATCCTAATTAGCTATTGATAAGCTTACCAAAAATAAAATAGAGTAACAGTGCTTCAAAAATTAGCCTTTGTTTGCATGGGTTTTGGATTGACCCGATAACCTAAATGGGTTTTAACCCGTAGCCCGACGAAGTCAAACATATGGGTTTTAACTCATTATAATCAAATTCAAGCTCAAGTTGGACTCTTGTCTAACAAACGAGTCGAGTTTGAACCTGACTATTTAAGGGTCGATATACTCATGAACCGACTCGTTTAATATTTAATTAATATTTTTTTAATGTTTTAGTAAATATTTATTGAAATTAAATTACCCGAATTGAATTGAGCCAATATTAAACTCGTTCGTTTATTATTTGATGAAGCAAATCGAGCTCGAGCCATACTCGAGTTTCTCTGCGTTGAATTTGTCTGTCCAATTTCCGAATGGCTTATAGAGACTTCACTTCCTTATACATAGTACATACTTACTTTTAGCTCTGCTCATTTGTGATCATAGATTTGTCAAAAGTGTGTGTTTCTATGTTTTTCTTGTCCGCGCAAAGTTGTTGACTAATGGATGGAGCTTGAAGCACTAGTATGTCTTCATGTACACCTAACTCTAAGGCCTAGTCTGCACATAACCATTTACCAACTAAATGAAATGGTAAATAAATTCTAACAAAGTAACTATTTCGAGAAAAGAAAGATTCACATTCTATATGTTACTAGTCGATCGGACAAAGAGTACTTACTGAAAACTAATTAAGAACTATCAGTCGACAAATAAATATGATAAACAAGTTAATTGAATAAGTCGGAATTTGTAGTCGTAGAATGCCAATTTAAAGTAATTGATTGAATTGTATAACAGTGCTCTTTGTTTATTCATGATAAATTACAGTGATTTTGCTTGAATATGTCAAGCTAATTAAAAACAACTTCATTATGCTTCACACTTCATCAAATAATTGATGAGAGAGCTTTGAGGAGTGAGGAACTCTTGTTTTATTTGTTTGTGCAATTCAACCAAACAACACTAGTGAAAAATATACAAAATAAATTAGTTGCATGCTTTAAGCTAGATTAATAATATTATTCAATTAGAATAATTTGTTTGACACTTCTTAGAGATATATAAACAAAATTAGCCTCATGGTTTAGGCAGGTATGATTAAGAAGGGTAGGTGTCACTTGGTGTTTTGGGTGGTAGGTGGTCAATTTAGAATATTGATTACTCATGAAATAAACATTTCTTTATCATCAAGTCAAGTACAATGCATCCAAATTCCAATGAGCTTACCAAGAAATAAATTAAAGGCTAATCCCACATATAAGAGCAGTGTTTTCTTAAAAATAAAATGTTACATGTTGTTCGGACCATGAAATATCTAAGAATTAGTGTTCTAAAAAAATATTAAATGTTTGGAAATGATCTTTTAAAGATTAATTGAGAATCAATAAACAAACTTATTAAAGATTAAGAGATGAAAAAGTCGGAGACTTTTAAACCATAACTAAGAATTGATTAAAAATTAATCAGATCTAGGGGTGGGCTCGATTTCAAAAGTAGATTAAACACATCAATTTCAAACCGAACTAGACCTTTTGGTTCCCAATTTATGGGAACCAATTATCAGAAGCCGCCATGCGAGAAACGATTTGATTCAGATTCGATTACGGTTTGGCTTACTCTGTTCTATCCCGTTCAAATCGATTAGTTATTGATATCGAATTAAACAAAATATACCTCGATTTACAAGAAAAACATTAAATTCCCAATTATAAGAAAAAATACTAACAAAACCAAATGTTAATATTAAATTATTACAACCTAATCGAAACATAAAGTATGCAAAGTTAAACATTAATAAAGTATAACATATTATGCGAATATGTTAATCACGATTTTTATACAATTCAAACCCGAACCAAACCAAATTAATCGATTTCTTGAAAATTAAAATCAAAATTGGACCACTATCTACGGTTCTTCATTTTTATAGTCACGATTCAATTCGAATCTCAGATTAGGACCGGTTTTTGATCTAAAGTGCCCACCCCTGAATTAACTAGCTTGGAGTGGTGGATTGGACTTCAGAGACTTGACAGTGAAGAAGAAGAAGAAGACACACTATCACTATAAAATTAAGGTAACTTCACATATTCTTGAGCCAAAACCATCCAACTTCCTCTGTTTTCTGCTCCGGAAATAAAAAAAGTCAACGAGCAAAAGCAAACCATATGTCACCAATCCACACCGACCCATATTTACCCTCCGACGTCGTTTTCCACATCCTCACCGGCCTTCCGGTGAAGACCCTCCTCCGCCTCCGCTGCGTCTCCAAGCTCTGGCTCGCCATGATCGACGGCCACGATTTCTCCTCCGCTCACCTCAGCCGCGCGGCGGAGGAGCCGAGGGCCATGCTCCTCTCCGGCGCCCCCACCGCTGGCCTCAGCTTCCGGCAAGACGGAGACTTCCTCATCGCCCGGTTCGGCTTCAGAGTCAAAGCCTTCCACGGCTCCTGCAACGGCCTCCTCTGCTTCTCCGACGCCGACCGCGTCGTTCTGGTCAACCCCGTCAAGAGCCAAATCCTCCACCTTCCGCCGGAGTCGGCACATTTTCCGGCGACCGGCCGGCGAAAATACGGTTTGGGCTTCGACCCGAAAACGAACACCTACAAGGTCGTGTCGTTCTCGGCCCGCGACACGAGGGTGTGGACCCTCGGGGGCCCGGTGACAATGTCATGGAGACTGATCAACACCGGGCCCGCGGGCTCCATGCTCGGGAGGCCCGTTTATGCTGCCGGGGCAGTCCACTGGCTGACCCGCGATCATCGCGGGTCGCCAGGGATTTTGTCTTTTGATGTTGGGTCGGAGCGGTTCGGCCCGACCCGGTGCCCTGAGTTTCGGGTCGGGCACCTGGTGGACCTGAGGGGTATTTTGGGCATTGTGGATTGTTCCTCTGACACCCATATAGAGATATGGGGGCTGAATGGGGGAAAGGGGTGGGTGAGGGAGTGGAGGGTTCAGATAAGTGCACCTGAGGAGGTTGGTGACAATGGGAACACTGAGGTGGTTGGGTTTTGGGGTGGTGGAGAGGTGTTGATTAGGTACATGGAGAGCTTCTTGTCCTACAATGTTGAGGGTGGTGAGATGAGGTATAGGCACATTCCTTGGCTTGAGGATGATGTTGAGGTCTATAGCCATGTGTGTAGCTTGGTCTCACTCTCCAAGTTTATGGGAAGTGGGGACAACAAAAATCTTATGAAACTGAAGGTGATTTTATGAGCAGGGGTATGAATAATCAAATTCAGTGTGAATTTCCTATATTGTCATTCATGTATACAAGTAAAGTATTTTTAGATCTAATGAAGTAGGGAACGGAAATTACAAAACTTGACCATTGTCATACATGTGTGTATTCAGTCTTCAATTGAAATTATGTTTTGCATTCTTCTAGTGTGTGATTATGTTTCGTCCATTTAAAAGAAATGCACTTTCTTATGATAAAGTGATTCTCGTTTAGGTTATGAATTATTGTATTAGCAGAACGCTTAACAAAATACAGTGAATCACTATCTTTATTGTTCACTGAAGGCACCGTCACGACTCCACTTTTTATTGTCCAGATCATTGCTTAACCATCCGAATTTAGGATCACGTCCTCTACTCGTTCGTCTTTATCCAATTCAACGCTTCCTTCATTCCCAGAGCCTCTACAACCTCCAGAAAGACGGTACCTGATATACACACGCTTCTTGCTTCCTAAACTTGTCCATGGTGGTCCTTGACCACGATCCCTACCTTGAAGTGCCCCGTAGCTTGCAAATATGAAAATATTAAAATATAACGGTTTTTGTGATTCCGCCTCAATTAACCTCAGATTCGAGGTACTTTGCCATCCAGCAATGGATTAGAATCTACTTTGTGATGAAAACATTGGATGGAATTGCAAGCCAAGCCACAAAAACAATGAAGTGAATCAAGCAACCACAAAAAAATGGTGCAAAGAAACACCAAAAGGCATGTAATTCTTCTAAGAATAGCAAAGCAATGGTATACTTTCTGTAACACTAATGATATACCATATTTCCCACCATTCACATCCTTTTGTTTCTTCAAGAAACATAAATAACAAGTCACCAACAAATTACAGCAGATCAAAGTTTCCATATCTGCTAACCATTGAGCTGTAAACCCTCTCCGCATCATTTGATATTTACTCGACGCTTCGCTCAGTTTTCGTTTTCGTTCTCCCCTTCCTCACCTTGCTCTTCTCCTGCATCTTCTTTTTCTTTGCTTCGCTCGTAACCCAAGTATAGCCTGTCGGGATAGCAAACGGGTCGGGAGTAGTTTCTATGTGAAGACTGCCATCTGAAGGGCTCGCTCGGTTGTAAGGACCCTTTATCCATTGAAACCAAGATGAACTCGCAGGATCTGCTGCTGGACTCTCCCCTCCAGCAGCACTAGGGCTTGTTGGGGGTGTCTTGTACTCATCCAACGGCTCCAACTCTTCGAATTTGGTAAAGGTGACCAGCACCCTTATGGTGGGAACCAAGGGGATAGCAACCTGGACGGAACTATAATAACACTTCTTAGTAAGATTCAAACTTAGAAATGATAACAAAGATATTATTGCAATAGTACAGTCTTCTATATCACTCAACCGAAAGAACAAGAAAATGACACAAAGGAGGGAAGATAAAGTTGACAAGTGAGCAAGTCCCCTAAATCCCTTACTTGTCCGATTAATTTATGATTAGTCTTATGTTAATCACTGATTAATCCTTTAATCTGAATAATCCCTTATTAGTCCCCAGAAGACCTTCTCTGCCCGACAAGTATTTTTTAGAACATTATCCTTAAGTTACCTCATTAAGACAAACTACAGGCTCTATTTGCATCTAAGTGCAAATTTGCACAGAAAAATTCCTGATTAGTCCTATGTTAATCCCGATTAATCGCAGAAGACCCTCTAGGCCCGACTAGTGTTTTTTAGAACATTGTCCTTAAGTTACCTCATTAAGACAAACTATAGCCTCTATCCGCATTTAAGTACAAATTTGCAAAGAAAAATTACTTGCAGCTTCATACATGTTTTTCTTTTCTCTAATATCTTTTTTAATCGGTTAATGCTAAGCCATCTCAGCTCACTGCTATCCCTTTTCTTTTATCAGCTGTGAAAAGCAAATACTGTCTACCACAATAGCTCACTGCTATCCTACTTCGGCTCTAAACACATCAGATTTATTTCCAATATTGTTTCATGAGGCTAATATGTATCAACCAAGCCTACTGCACACAAAGTTATAATATGAGATTATTAAGTAGTTCAGCTACATAACAAAAAGCATACCTTCACTGGAAAGGTTCCGACAGGAAGTTTTGTTGTGAGCAACTCCCTCAACCGGCGAATGGCCTTAACCTTGTTTGCAAGTATGTCCAACAAGGGTAGAAGTTCTTCGGTTTGTAGTGGAAAGTTTGGTGAAAGCCAAAGAATTGGCCTTAACCCTTTCTTATACTCATTCTCACGACTTCCTTCCTTATGTCGATTAAGTTTTCTCTGACTTGTGGATGTAGAATCCTCAAGACGGAGGGAATTTCTCGGTGGAGCAATCCTCTTCTGTTCATCGAGTTTAGAATCCCGTTTCCTCCAACCGCCAAACCATCCTTTCTTTTCTTGCTTCGTCTGTGCATTTCCGCAACGATTTAGCTCTTCGATGGGAACCTCCATTTGATTGTACCAACTATGGTGATGCGCTATTATTCCATCACCATTCCTATCGGTCGTTTCCGATGAATCCAATTTCAACGCGAGTTCGAGTTGCCTTCTTTCCTCCTCGGTTAAAATCTCATCGAGCTCTTCACTCTCTGCTTCATTTCCATTGCAAGAAGTCAAGAACTCGTCGTCTGTCATGGCTCCCGGGACCCTTCTAGATTTGACGCTCACAACCACATTGTGCATATCATACACCTTAGCCTTCCATGAACCGACCGTTTCGGTTTTCTCCTGTCGCCTCCACGTCACTTGAGGTAAAAGAACTGCCTGAGTCACGTCGATCCCAGGCCTAAACATGTTAGTCTGAGACATCGCCGCCACTTCTTGCTTAACCTCTTCCTCACTCACCGGAGATCCGGCACCGTCTAAAGCGTTCATCACTTCTCTATCCTTGTGTAAGACCATGCACAACGATCCGGGAGGGACTTTCCCGTCCTCAGAGCCATCGCCAAGGAAGAGAACGCTCTGATCCGACCGTTGAATCCTAAACCCATCAAAACCTGCCAACGACATATCCGCCCTCAAGTTCGCGCCCCTTTTCCATATCTTGTAAGTATCCGAGGGCGCGATCCTCGAAATGAAGGGAATCACGGAACTCTCAAAGTTGAAATCAATCTCCATGTAGAAATCTCTCATCCTCCGCATAGTCCCGATCAAACGAGGCAACCTCCTGCACCATTTTGCCCAAGCCAGCCGCTGGTAGTGCCCAACTATAGCCATCGCGACCGCCTCCTCTCTGTTGCAGATCGCTTCCTGAAGAGCGCTCCATCCCTGGTCATTCTGCAAGCTCCAATCCGCTCCGGAAGCCATGAGCATCTCAGTGGCAGTCACATCGCCGAGCTTGACAGCCAAGTGAAGCGGCGTGTCGCGGTTCGGGACATCCCGGCGGTCAATCACAGCAGCTATGGCATCGGCTTTTTCTTCCTCCGTCATGGAAGCGGATTCAGTCCTTATTTCCGCTGGGTTACCGAGACGAGGAAGGTCTGCAAGAATCTTCTTAAGCCCTACGTAGTCCCTCATTGCGATAACCCTATGCACAGGGCTATGAGAGTATCTTGAAGCATCCATACTCATAGGTGTTCGAAAAATCTCTGATTAATTCCTGATTAGTCTCGACTGGTCCTCTATTAATCCCTGGTCAATCGTTTAATCCAATTAGACGGCCCTCCCCGCCCGACTAGCACCTAGCATTTTTTTAGAACACTGTTCAGGAGTGTGAATACTCAGACACACAAGACTTCTACAGCTATCCACAATAAAAAGGACCAAACTGAATCATCCAACAATCATCAGTTCAACAAGATTCCAATTCACAATAATCAAACACACAAAGACTTACACAACTATGCACAATAAAAGGGCTCAACTCAATCATCCAACAATCACAGTTCAACAAGATTTCAATTCACAATAATCATTTTCAGCAATTATTAGGTCAAACTGAATTCAACAAGCAACAAAGACCACCCAGTTCACAATTTCAGACAAAAACAACAAATTTCCAACAATCATTTCCAGAAATGGATCAGACCCTATTCAAATTAGACCCAAATGGGATCAGAAATAAAAAAAAAATAGATTCAAATACAAAAACCTAGAAATCAAACCTTCTTCTTCCTTCCTCGTGTGAACCCTCAACAGTTCATTTTTGCTCCAGAAGAGACTCAGCAGCTAAAACCCATCACCACCACCAAAGAGGACCAGATCCTTTGATCTAACCATGTGGGTGTGTTAAGTAACAATAAAATTACAGGAATTTAATAGAAACCCATGTTGGGAGGAACCAAACAGGAAAAAGAAACCCAGAAAGAGGGAGGGGACACAATCAAGAAAGGAACAAAGAAACTTTGGTTGTAGAAAACGAATAAAACTGAAATTGGAAGAGAATCAAATTGCAAAGTCTTTGTGTGTCACACGAAAGGAACAAACTTTTTTGTTGTGCTGAGATGAGTGAACAAAAAGATACAGAAAAAAAAGGAACTTTGGTGGAAAAAATTGCCCTTGTGATGTAAATTGTAATTCTCATTTGAAGAGGATAAAGGAAGTGGACAGATTTTACAAAAATGTATATTTCATTTTGAGGGAATTACGATCATTATACCCGCTAAAACTTTATTTTAAAATTATTATCTCAAGTTTGATATTTTCTTCTCGATTCCTCAAGTTTCATTTTTCTACATTTAAATTTAGTTATATTCAATTTACCTGATGTAATTTGTAAAAACTTCAAAATACCTTTAGACTTTAATATTATAATTTCCAATCTTATATAATCTTTAGGGTAATTATGAAATTACCCTTTTACCCCAATTAAATAAACAATTTAACTAATAGATTGAGAACAATATGATCTTTACAAATAAACAAATAAAATATTAATTTTTAAAAAATAACATGTGCAATTTCAATTGTACCCCTCCTTCAACCCTACATTTACACTTTTCTAACTTAAATAACTGTCACACAAATTGTACCACTCCCACACATATTCCTAATCCCACACACCACATATGCAACAAAGAGACCGCCCAGAACCTCCTATTCGCGTCTGATTCGATGCTAGAGGGACCAGATCCGGTGAGAGTGAGCAACACAGCACAAGCTTTGACTTCATCGGTGGCGGCGCGAGCTTCGACGACGGGTTCAGATGAAGGCGACGTGTGCCATCCAATCCTTCCGGTGGCGCCGCCGATGAAGGAGACGGTTGTGTGGCGGTCGAAGTCGCAGTAGACCTTGAGGGGAGGGAGGGATGGGTCGGAGCAGGCAGTGTGGAGGTGGTCGCTAGTGGTGAGTTCAAGGAGGCTACGTTATTCGAGGTCGTCGACGACGTTGGGGCAGCGAGAGAGGGTCGTCGGCGGTGAGATCTGGGGTGGAGGTTTGGGTTGTTCGCCGTTGAGAAGAGAGGCGGCGAGAACTGGGTTGGAGGTCGTCGTGACCATGGTTGGGCTCCATCGTCGCTGGGCTCGGCTCCGACTGCCTCTGCCGGTCCAAATCTGTTTAAGGTTTGTTCCATGTGCGAGCCCACGTCTCCGTCATCTCTGTCGATTCGGCCATGGCTATTCCACAAGCATATTTTTAGTTTGCTTCTGTTGTAACAATTATGTACATATAAAGTTTAGATTGTTCACGATAAAGTATGGAATTACAGACCTCCAAATTTGTGTCTTTTTTATTCTTGGTTTTTACAAATTCAATTGTTTGTGAAGTTTTTGAGAAATCCTTTATTAGTGTGATATAATTTTTGTAAAATAATTTCTGGGAACAAATACACCCCCACAATAGAAGATATATTTTGTATTTTATAAAGGGTAAATGATAAATTCATATTTATAAAATAATTATATCTTTAAAATTATACATGAGGGTATTTTGGGTATTAACAAAAATATTAACAGTAGAATTCGGACTGAAGTGTTAACGTTTTAAACTAAGGGGATTAAATTTTTTTTTTCAAACTTGAGTGACTAATCCTGAAATGAAGTTTTAGCGAGTATACTGATCTGTAAATTAAATTAAATTAGATTAACTTTTTTTTAATAAATTAAATTAAATTAGAGAAATAAATATTTAACAGTTAGAGAAAGAGAGAGAAACCAAAACATAAAAGCAGCATGTGACCTGTGAAAGAGAACCTTGTTTTCCCAATAAATTTGTTACTATTATTTCAAGTACTTTTTAGCTCTTACTCATTTATTGTATTAGTTTCACAATTTGGACTCTTATTAAATTACTTTAGCATAGTCCAAACATTGAAACATAAATATAGAAATGATTATGAGGTGAGATATACGATACTTTTATCTCTGTATCTCATATTTCAATCGTCATAAAGAATTTTTATTTATGAAATTATATTTTATCTTGACCATATACCTTAATTATCTGTATAGATTATAATTATTTTGACTTAATTATTATTATCTGAACATGTAAAATTAGCTCTTCCATTCATGGTTTTGAAATGATTCAATCCAACTCGATCCAATCGAGTTATAAGATCATTTTTTTTTTCATTTTATACCAATAATTTAATTGTCTGTCCTAATATTTTTTGGTGACATGGTACACTAGCAATAGTGTAGTAGCATGTGTCAGTGAGGTACAGACTTTGATTGGTTAGGTAAAGGGATGGCCCAACATTAATATGACATGAGAATAAAATATTAGATTCTGTGAAGCTGTTGTTCCTCTTTTGTAAGAGAGAAAATTGTTGTTTTGGCTAAAGTAAAGTGACAATTATAAATTAATTTTGCAAGAAATAATGGTTTAGAGCTTAAAGAAAATGTGTCACCAACTAGTTGTGAGACTCTTTTTTCTTGTGAGATAGTATCGTTATGTATTAGTAAAATTTGGTATCAATGTTGTTATTGAGTATCACAAAAATGATTCTTTAAATTGATAATGTTATAGTTCATTACCATATGAAAAAGAAACTTATCATTATATAAATTTGATTTATGAATTGAGAGCATAATTAAAAGGTTTAAGGGTGACTTCCCACACAATGCAAATTTAAAATAAAGGAAAAGACATGAAAACAAACAGCAGATAGAGAAAAGCAAAGAAAAGAGTTTGTGTGCAAGAAGTGACAGAGACTTCATGTATTAAACATGAAGTTCTAATCCTCAAGCGTGAGATTCTGAGCATAGAGATCCTCTTAATTAAGCAGCAACGCTGTGTAGCACCACAGTCTCGACGGTGAGCCCGGGCCCGAACCCGAACAGCACGCCCCACTCGAGCCCCTCCCCGGTGGTCTTGTGCCCGTTCTCAGCCGACTTCCTCCTCATCTCGTCGAGGATGAACAGGACGCAAGCGCTCGACATGTTCCCGTAGTCGCTGAGCACCTGCCTGGTGGGTGCGAGCTTCTCGGGCTTGAGGCCCAGCTTGAGCTCCACCTGGTCGAGGATCGCGGGCCCCCCGGGGTGCGCGATCCAAAAGAGCGAGTTCCAGTCAGATATTCCCAGCGGGTCAAACGCCTCCTTGAGGCTCTTCTCGATGTTCTTCGAGATGAGCCCGGGCACGTCCTTGAGGAGGTGGAACGTGAGCCCCACCTCCCTGAGGTGCCCGTCAATCGCCCCGTCGCTGTCGGGCAGAATAGTCTGGGCCGCAGAGACCAGCTCGAAAAGGGGCTTCTCCACCCCGGGGATCGGGTCCGACCCGACGATGACCGCGGCGGACCCGTCCCCGAAAAGGGCCTGGCCCACGAGACTATCGAGATGCGTGTCGCTGGGCCCGCGGAAGGTCACGGCGGTGATCTCGGAGCACACGACGAGCACGCGAGCGCCCTTGTTGTTCTCGGCGAGGTCCTTGGCCATGCGGAGGACGGTGCCGCCGGCGAAGCAGCCCTGCTGGTACATCATGAAGCGCTTGACCGACGGGCGGAGGCCGAGGAGCTTGGTGAGCTGGTAGTCGGCGCCGGGCATGTCGACGCCGGAGGTGGTGCAGAAGATAAGGTGGGTGATCTTGGACTTGGCCTGGCCCCACTCCTTGATGGCCTTCGCCGCCGCTTCTTTCCCAAGCTTAGGGACCTCAACCACCACCATGTCCTGGCGCGCGTCCAAGGAAGGCGCCATGTACTCGCACACGCGCGGGTTCTCCTTCAGGATCTCCTCATTCAGGTACATGTACCTCTTCTTTATCATAGATTTTTCACCTGAAAATTATTATTTCACATTTTTCATCAATATATAAATTAAATTACAGAATCATCCATCAAACAAATACAAAACATGACTTATTGTAAAAAAAATCAGACCGGTACAATTTTATTTATCATAATTCAACACGCATATATACCAAAGTCAAATACATGTAAAAATGATCAATTTTATTTTACATACAAAAAAATATTATTTCATACTTTTCATCAATACATAAATTAAATCAACAAAAACTATGCAATTGATAGTTCTTTGTCAAAATAGTGTTGTAAATAAATACGTTGTCAGAGGTTAGTCGGGTGGAGAGAATTTTTTATAGACTAATCGAGTATTAATCAAAAATTAAATTTAATTAAAGAATCAATTAATCAAAAATTATATATAATTGATCAAGAGTTTTTTCTTGAAATCGAGAGTTAATTTGGAAAATCAAATTTTTTTAGAGCACCAGTCAAAATCAGCTACATCCTTTAATTGAATTACAAAATAATCAATTCAAACCAAGAAAACACGACTTATTGTAAAAATTCAGATGGTGCAACTTATTTATCAGAATTCAAGAAAACACGTGTATACCAAATTCAAATACATACAAAAATAAATGAATGTTCACTTTGCTGATTTATAAAAATAAGAATTCAATTTTATTTTACATAGAAAATAAATTTAGTGTAAATCATTTCATATACCTAGCAAAATAAATTTAACTTAATAATAATTGGATTTTTCTTGTTCATATGCCAATTTGGGGTTAAAGTGTGTGACTAATGCGATATCAAAGTTCGAGTCCTACCAATTATATTAATAAAATTGATACACGGTAATAATAACTTACACATTCGCTTGAATTTTTCCTTGAGCTCGACCTTGTGCTCGCTGTTGGTGATACGAAAATAAAAGTCGGGGTACTCGCTCTGGTCGACGCAGTTGGGGGGTGTCGCGGTCCCGATGGCCATGACCGTCGCCGGACCCTCCGCCCGCTGCGCCTTCCTCACCTCCTCAACGGTCACCATTTTTTAAAATTGATAGCTAATTGATTGGTCTTAGCTTGTAATGGGAGAGAAAATAAGAGATGGTTATGTTTGTTGAGAGAGAATTGGATTGTATATATACAAGTAAGAGATGGAACGAGAAATGGGTAGCTGAGGATTGGTGATCACGTGACCCCAACCACTCGGAGGCTGGATGGCACGTGCCAAGCGTGGTTTGGTGTGCATGTGTGTTACCTATTCACATGTATTGTGCGCGCACGTGCGCCGCCGCCGGATATTAATCCACTTACCAAGGAGAGGATGTTATCGAGATATAGTCGCTCATGTATGGCAATTGCTACGGGTTCGGGTGGGTTTAGTGTTTCTCGAATCTCTTCGATGGATTTGGAATATTAAATTTTCGTCGAGTTTATAATATTTGTATCTTTATATGAGAATAATATGAAGTGAGTTTGGAGCAAGTTTTGTGGCCCGTGTTCTCATCATGATTGGAATATCGAGATTCTAGTATGGTTAAAAAAAATTTATCGATTCTATTTTGTTAACATATACATGCATTATTTTTTTATAAAATTCGGTGTTTGAATCTGGGTTTGCTACGTGCTTAAGAGAAAATATGGGTAAGAATGTCAACATAATAAGTTCATCGGTTTATGTGTATTTTAGTATCCATATATGGATCGCAATGGAGTAATTTAGGTGATTTTTGTGATACTCATCTAGGTTTAGGGTGCTAGCCTATTAGTGATGACGACAGACCCGTGTGAGTTCTTGTGTGTCCAGTGATCCCGCCTTCTATTCCACCGAATCATCGATAGCAAGTGCCTCGTCACGTTTATGGTATTTAATTTTCCTCTTTATAGAATTACAACAAGCATATTCAGATCAAATTTTAGGGTTGTTCATATTTTTGTTTTGAGTCGGTTTGGTTTAGATTTGAATCGTACCGATCAATTTGGTTTTAAGAAAATAAAATTGAAATTGAACCGATAAATTTCGGTTATGAACATATCAGTTTTTGTTTGGTTTGGTTCTAATTTTTATGGACTGAATTTCATAAAGTTCACACATTTAAGACCGTTTTGACTTATTATTTGACTTACTGATTTTCGGTTGGATTTTCTTTAAACTGATTTTCATGAAATTTTTACATTTTGGGCCGGTCCTAATTTATTATCCAGATCTCATTTGTGTTAGACCCATATTTTTAGGTCCAATTAATAAATACCGATGACTTAAAAATGAGTCATGTGTTGAAATCGATCAATTTTTGGGTTAGTTCGAGTTCCTATCGGTCCCTATTTTATAAATCAAATCAAATCAGTTCTATACGATTAAGTTATTTTGTAGCAACCTAACAAATTTATTAATCCTCATTTCATGTAATGGTCAATGAAAAATACGGGTGTTTAGCGGGTTCATATATAGAGATTATGGGTTAAGATTAGATTAGAGATTAACTTTTTGTTTAACCTATGTTCATGTTATTAGTTTTGTCCATCAAAAAGAGTAGGTTGATCCAACGGTTGGCCTTGATACCATGCGGGTTGAATAAAATTTGGTGGAAGGGACGGTGAGGATGGAACCGCGAGGACACGGTTTGTGCGGCGTTGGTCTCAAAACGGGCTCATTTAGTGACCACAAAAGGCCATGACTTGACGTAGCTTTCGCTACATGGGTTGGGGCCACATCACACTCGTCGTGGTTATGGGCGCGGTTAGGTATGGCTCCTATTTTACGCTGCGCATATGTTGTTGGTGCGGTCTTGTGCTCGTTTTGGCTGTTAAGGAGTTAGGTACGAGTAAAATGTAGATGGAATCGGACCGACCCGTTAAATTTGACCGCACCGGTACTCGTGAGCAATGGATCTTATCGACTTGTCTGATTACTCATAATTAATTTTTAGAGGACCTTTTTCGTTTTATTAGTGTCTGGTATTTTTTTAAATACTGCCACTAAAAATCTGATCAATTCGAAATCTGTTACACTGCCATCAGATCCTCACCCTCACACAGTGGCGGATCCAGAAATTTTTTTAAGTGGATGCGAACTTTCATAATAAAATTTTAATTTAATTAATGATATAATTAATTTTAATAATAAAATAATTACGAAATGCGTATAACAAAAATTAATTCGATACTCATTCTGAAATCTCCCCTTCTCGTCATTTTTCACTCTCTCCTCCGATTTGATATTTTCAACGAGAAAAATAAAACTCGAAAATCAATTAGATCTAGAAACCAAAAGATTCGATACAATGGAGAAAATTACCCGACCCTGCTCAGCCCTATATACAAACAAACATGTATATAAGCCGAAAAGTTCAAAGTTGAAATCACTTAATAGATGAGTCACGCAAAAGCCAAATCTTTGAAAATTCGATATACTCACAAGTTGGCTCTTTAGTAATTAATTATATAATTTTTTTTAATGATTACGTGATTTTCATTTTCTACCCAAAAACCATTCACATCCCATGCGCCCATCATAACATTCAAACCCACGACCTATTCTTTAAAATTGTGTGACTCAAATTGCTAAAGTGTCTCTTTAAAAACAATTATAAGATATTTGATATAATTTCAAGTAATTTTAACTTTTAATGAATGTGTATTATAAGAAATATGCAAATCAAATTTAGTTGAGTTTTAACTTGATTATTTACTTTGAACTAAGTCTAGTTTAATTGATAATCTATTACTTGTTCAAGACGAGTCGAATTTAAACTTGACTATTTATATAAGTTTGAACTCGATCCGAATAATTGTTTTTGAATTTATCCCTAAGAAAATGAAATCAATTTGGCTTGTTCATTTATATAGTTTGGAAAAAGAATTATTATTTGCGTGGACCGACCCTAATTTTGAAAGAAAACATTTCAACTTTATACTACTATAAATGTCAACCAATATCACAGTCAATATACAACATTTTTCTATTAAATTTCTCTTGAATATTGGGATCGTTCCTATAACATCCAAATTGTCCACGCATTGTAATTTTTGGCCATTATATAAATAGTCACCAATATACCACTTCAGCACCACTATCAATATACACAAGGAACGTGTCGGCCACATGCTCGTTTTGCGTCGGATCTAAAGACCGACGCACAGCCGCATTCGGTAGTATATATAGGGACACATATGGTGAAAATTGAGTGTAACTGACCGGCATAGTCAATGTTATAAGTGATCTAGCTGACGCATTGATGTAAACATACATGTGTCAGCTAAGTAGAGTATACCCGACACATCAATGCTGTCAATCAATTCGACGCAAATCTAATGATTGACACTGCTTGCTCCCTAGTTTCGAACCATAATTCGAGTTTCAGCACAATATTCGAATAGATTAAATTCAAGAGTAAATAGAGCATGTGATGTAATATTAGAAAAACAGTTAATATTAAAAAATCAGTTGCATAAAAATTTATACTTATCTTGTTATAAGATCTAATATGTGTTATATGTAGTTTTGACGTATTACTAAATGGTTTTGTAGGTCATGACAACTAGGGCTGTCCATTTGAATTCGGGACCCAACTCACCCAACGACTCAACCCGACTCAAACCCGTTTGACCCGAGACCCGACAAAACCAAGTGAAACTCGGGTCGGATGGACCCAAACCCGACCTCAATTGAGTCGGGCCTCGGGTGGGGTTTTGAAAACCACCGAATCACCCGACTCATCCGACCCCTTCTTCACAAAATGGGCCAGTCAAGAATTATTACACAAGCCCAAACCAGCTCACATATAAGAGCATGACATAGCCTAGCACAGCCCAGCCCAGCCCAACTATCTTGGCTGTCAACTCATGAAACATGGAAGTATATAAACGTTACAAAACGTTTATACACTTCCGATGTGGGATGTTAATCTCAAAGAGAGAAGAGAAGGGCTCGGCAGAAGACGTGGAAGCTCCTTCACCGTCCATCGCGATCACACGAAATGATCTGATCCGTTCGTTGATTGAGACGTGGTCTCTTCTCCTCCCCCCACGAGTTCACGAGTTGGTGAGTCTGTAATTAATTCGTCTCTAATCTCTCTCTTCGTCTCCGCCTCTTCCCATTCTCCTAGTTTCGTGTCTGAAAACCCTACCATGATGTCTCTCTCTCTCCGAGTCTCCGTCGACTCGTCCTCGCCTTCCTCACCTCTTCCTCCCCGTCACGTCACGTCCATCCATCCCCAACTGCTCGATTAGGTGGCTTGCCGATTCAATCGAGCCGTTGGTTTGGAGCTTTTTCTTCACCATCTCAATACTATAAATCAAGCGATGGTGAGGAGAAGCTACACACCAACGTCTCGATTCTCCAGTGGAGATTCAACCGAACCGACCTTCAAATCCAACGGCGAGGCGACGACATGCCTTCAAATCAGGTTAGTTTTATTTTAGAGTTTCGAATTTGGGATTTTCAAAACTGTTAGGGATCGGTTTTGGGTTATAAATTGGGGATTGGTTTTGATTTGGGGGTTAGGGTTCGGTTTGGGTTTAAAATTGGGGATTGAAATTGGGGAAATTGATTTGGGGTTAGGGTTTAATTCAAAGTCTGAATTAAATGTCAATTTTTGTTTGAAGTTGTAATTTGAGATTTTATTTTAATTTTCAAAACCGAATTAATTCAATTTCAATTTTAGATTTTAAATTAGGGCTTTTGATTTGGGGGTTAGGGTTCGGTTTGGGTTTAAAATTGGGGATTGAAATTGGGGAAATTGATTTGGGGGTTAGGGTTTAATTCAAAGTCCGATTTGAATGTCAATTTTTGTTTGAAGTTGTAATTTGGGATTTTATTTTAATTTTCAAAACCGAATTAATTTAATTTCAATTTCATATTTTAAATTAGGGCTTTTGATTTGGGGCTTTCAATTAGGGTTTTCAATTTCAGATTGTAATTTGTGTGGGCAGTGGCTATTTTTTGTGTTATGATCATGAAAATGTGTTTTTTCTTGGGCTTCAATTGTTATTGGGCTGAAATTTCAGTTTAATGGGCTGCTATTTTGGGCCCATCGGGTCTGTCGGATTGGACCCGACTCACCCGACAACCCGACCATCCGAACCCGACCACCCGAGAGCCTTGACGAGTCAAGTTTCGGGTCTGAGTCCCTGGACCCGACATGAGCCGAGTCAGGTCCAAAACCGGTCGGTTCGGATGGACCCGACTCGATGAACAACCCTAATGACAACACTTTCATTTTACCAAAAAAAAAAAAATCAAATATCCAATACGGGGTTCTTTATTTTACTTTAAACAGAAATTATAATGTTATATTCGTCAAGTAAAAGAGTCGTTGTTGAATCATCTTTAATATAAGGAGAAATTGCATCTCACTACCCTCTACTATGAAAAAGTTTTGCATGTCACCACTGTGAAGTTTGAATAAATTGCACCGTCCATCACAGTAAAATGTTCATAATACATCTATACTAAAAATTAAAACAATATATTTTTGAACTTTTTTTTAAAAAATATTTTTTATCACATAAATAATAAAACACCGATTTCAAAATTACTTTTTTTTAAAATGGGTTTTTCAAAAAAATATTAAAAAAACAATTTTAACAACGTTTTTATTATTTATTTCATAAAAAGTTAAACAAATGATTTTTTTTTCATTTTTTAAATACAAAGGGTATTTTAGTCATTTCAATATTTCACATTGAAATTTTTTTAAATGACTAAAATACCCTTGTATTTAAAAAAATCATTTGTTTAACTTCTTTTTTTTTTTTAATTTTTTATGAAATAAATAATAAAAAACTGATTTAAATATTATTATTTTTTTAAAAAAATATTAAAAATAAAAAAACGTTGTTAAAAGTGGTTTTTCATTTTTAATATTATTTGAAAAGCCCATTTTTTTTGAAATCAGTGTTATTATTTATGGATAAAAAATATTTTTTTAAAAAAGTTCAAAAAATATATTTTTTTAGTTTTTTTAATTATTTTAATATATGAGTATTATATACATTTTACATCAAACTTAACTCTGTGATGGACGGTGCAACTTATTCAAAATTCAGAGTGATGACATACAACTAATAAAAAAGTAGAGGGTAGTGACATGCAAAATTTTCATAATAGAAAGTAGTGACATGCAATTTCCCCTTAATATAATTTCGAGAAACGTTGTTAGAGAAAGTAAAAAGAGTTTATTACACTGGCGTAGTATAGATATAAAATAAAGTTTAATATAGTGAAAAGAAATTAACAATTAAAAATAAAAGATATACAACTTTTGTTTGGATTGAATAGCTAAATTTCTTTAAAAATATGAACTTCAAGACAATTGTCAATTGCGAATTATCTTAGTAATTAAGTAGTCATTCATCTTTGTTCTTCTTTATTGTGTAATGTAGAGTACATATAACATTTGTGTAGTTTAGTCGAACCCACGTGGTGATTCTGGAATTACATTTCTACCTGAACAAGGATTGTGGGACAGATAATATAATGGTCAAGTTAATTTGAGCTATTCTTTTTAGAATGATTAGACTCGACTTTAAATAATATAAATTACGTTCATGTATTTTAGGTAATAAAAAGTTTTTAACAATATATTACAGTCTCAAAAATAAATAATTAGTGAACGAAAAAATTGAATCTCAAAATTTGCCGAATATAATAGAATAATTGAGAAGTTAAGATTTGCACCCATATAGTGCTTTCTTTAAAGTAGCACATGGAAAGTATATATAACATTTGTGTAGTTTAGTGCTTTCTTTAAGTTTATTGTTGTTGATAGTCACTGTGAATAGAAAAAAATGTTAAATTTTGATTCATGTTCATATGAGCATTTGCCATTAGAGATAGGATAGGAGTAAGAATGTTCCCAGCTCAATGAAATTACTGTAATTTTCACTGCTTTCTCGTTTACTGATTAGTGGCACAATCATAAGCTCATTTGGTGACTTTGATGTTTGTTTGGTGAGAAAATGTAGAATTTTTATTTTAAGGTGAACATAAATTTTGGATCGGGTTTGGGGAAAAGGGTATTGCCCATATGGCCATACCCAATCGATGTAAGGAAGATCATATGGTTCGGGGCAGATGACAAAAGATCGAGATAAAGTTGAAGAACAAAAGAATAACAATACCCTATTTCCGCCTCATTGTCATTCCTAATCAGATATGGGCATTAGTTTGCAAACTTACAAAATGCGAGATGAAAACACATTCACTATTCTCATTTGTTCAAGCTAACAAGCGGATGACGAACCATTCACACAAAAACTCCCTTGGACGCATGGAGATTTCTTGACGAGGACGTCGACATAATAGGCGAGGAGGATGTCACGGACCGGAAGAATGGACCTATATGCGTACATATTCTTGACCAAAAATGGTTGTCAGGAATACCATCGGGACGAGTTTGAATGGTATTGAAAATATCTGTAGACAAGGATGCACATTATGCCCAATTCAGTTGAGGGTAATGACCCAATTTGGCTAAATGACCCAATTATGCTAAGAGGCTCAATCTTGAATTGTCTTGGGCAGAACTTTTTAGAAACTCATATAAACACCCGAGACTAGATGAATACGTGAAAAATATCTAAGAATTCTCTAGAAAAAGCTTGAAAATGCGTAAGAATGTAAATCTTTAACATATTTTCAAGGATGAATCTAGAGAGTAAATCTAAGCCACCCACTTGGAAAAATCTTGACCATGCAGGTGAAGTTGATTCAACTTATAAATAGGATATACAAGTTCATTTGTAAGGCATCCAAGAATTCTTTTAAGAATTGTAAAACTCTAACTCTCTCTTTTCAAGTATATATATACAATTTGGAAACTTTTCCACAATTCTTTTTTAATTTACGCACAAGGGTCTTGCTAGCGAGAATTAAGTTGACTTAGACAAGCACACGGGTGCAAATCAAGTCTAAATGTCACATGTACTGCAAAATACTTAGGAAAAGTATTTGGGGCATGACAAGCAACAACATTGAAATCGTTATCATATTCAACATGATTGTCATATAAAACAATTCAGTGGAGTTTTCACCATAAACGGAAGAGAAGTAAACTCCAGGCCATCAGGGAGAGAATTACAACAAACATATGAAATACAATATAACATTATGAAAAGACAAAATAGAACAAACAAACCCCTACTTCCCAGCTCAATTAAACTGTGCACCTACTTCCCAGCTCTGTGCAACAACTTTCACAAAGAAGGCAGGACAAGCACCTTCCATTTGAAAAGACTGATAATCAAAAAATATTCATAAGGAGCAAGCATACACATACAATCCAAGGTCAAACTATAACGACCATAATCCAAGCCACAATCGACCTCAACAGTAAAGTAGATTGAGTTTCTCCGCAATATAATCCTCTGTCCCAAAACCTCTTCCAAAGGAACCACGGGAACAACAAAATATGCAATTCTCCCGACAAAAATAGCATGATCTCCAAAAGTGTCCAGCAGAGTCTACTCATCTTTTCGTTCACCATCTCTATTGCACCCAAACAACTTTCTATCAAACCAAATAAAGTCAGTCCACTCAGAATTAATCTTTTCATGCCAATTGTTATCATCAAAACAAAAGTCATTGTTATCAACTCAATATTTATCAATATCGATATTAATGTGTGTCATGCAACTATACTTGGCACCTTCAACAAGATTGAGATCAACATCAAACTCTTCAGGCTTGTCATACAACACAAAACAGTTGCGTCCTCCCCCCCCCCACATAATCTTCAAAAACAAGAACCCTTTTGATCAAGACATGTGCCTCTACCAGATTCATCGAACTCACACGGTGTCCCAAGTGGGGCAGGTCAAAGATATAACTTGTAACGTCAACCAGTGAAAGTGATTTTTCCTCCCTGGGGAAAACAACAAAATTTAAGATTTGTTTCATATCGTTTGCATACAATCAATCACTGAAAATGGTGATTTGCAACATTTTTTAATAAAAGATAATATGTTTTTTAGTTAAATATGATAGGGAAAATGACACTTTTGTGCACCTAAATATACACTTTTGACCATTTCATACCCTAACTTTTTTTTTTCTTTTTTTCAGTATCCTGAATTTCATTTTGGGACAGCTGACCATTTATATACCAAAAATGACCCTGAATTTTGGTTCAGTTCATGGGTATTTTGGTTTATTCATTGGTATTTTGTTAAAATGGCCCGGAAGTACCCTAAATTATGGTTCAATTCATGAGCATTTTGGAATTATTATCCCAAAATGAAATTCAGGGTACTAAAAAAAAGAAAAAAAAGTTAGGGTATGAAAGTTTCAAAAGTGTATATTTAGGTGCACAAAAGTGTCATTTTCCCAAGATGATATGTTCAAATTCGTGAATAGTTGAAGCCTGAAGGTTTTCGAGACACAAAGATTGAAATGCTCAAATTACAAAACATGAAAAATCCCAAAAATTGTTTCAATTTTCAGTGCAATGCATAGAGAATACCTTATGAGCATAGAGATCGGCGAGTATGAAACCCCAACCGCCATTGATGACGTTGAGCCGAAAATGGAGTACCAAAATAATACACCTCGCCGATCCCAACATTCCTGAGGTTAAGATTTATCCCGCTGTCACCGTGACAGAGCCTCCGCCACCGCCACCGCCTCTTCTTCTCCGCTTTTCCTTCGGAGGTCATTGAAATGGTCGCAATATGGTTAAAATCTGATTTCATGTCTGAATGATTGATGCAGTGCAAATCAGGAAAGTGTCAAATTTTGACAAAAGACTAGTGTTTTCTGGGCAGAAACGGTGTTCTGAGAAAAACTCATTGCCTTGCCCTGATGTACGATGGATTTCGGCCATCTGAGGTCATCTTGGGGTTCAAAATCACAATTTCCTAAGTCCCTTAAATTTGTTAATTGAAATTTTGTAGTTGTTAATTGAAATTTGAATATGTTTGAAATTGTTAGATTATATATTGAATATATTATTTTCAAATTAAAGTTGAATTTTGTAAGGATGTAATTTTTATTTAAAAATTTGTAATTTTAATTCACTTGAATTTTAATTTCGAAATTAAATTAATTATGCAAAAAATAAAAACCGAATAAAAATTATATATTTAATATATAATTTTTATTCGGTTTTTAATTTTTTAATAAAATAATATTTGTAACGGCGTATTTTGAAGAATACGCCGTTACAAATTTGACATTAAAATAATATTTTTTTTAATAAATAAATATTTGTAACGGCGTATTTTATAGTATACGCCGTTACAAATTTGACATTAAAATAATATTTTTTTTAATAAATAAATATTTGTAACGGCGTATTTTATAGAATATATACGACGTTACAAAGTTAACGGCGTTAACCACCGTTACGCCGTTAACGGACTTTCGAAACGACGTCGTGTTGGTGTAGCGGCGTCATTTGTACGCCGTTACAAACTATAACGGCGCCTTTGTAACGGCGTATCGACTAACGGCTGTTTGTACGCCGTTACAATTTGTAACGGCGTATTTTTGGTCAGTAACGGCGTACTTTTGTACGCCGTTAGTAAAAAAAAATGGCAGTGTAGTGCTGAAATTTTTGGGAAGCTAGTACTATCTTTCATCTATGGGACAAGTAGAAGTGTTGGATGGAGAATCCAGTTTATGTTGACTGCTCATGACAAGGGGTTGAAGGTTTTGGAGATGGCATGATGTTTCATTGGGATTTATGGCGGTAGTTGGACATGGTCTTCCTTTGAGGCATCAATGAAGTCAAGCAGGCAACCACAGGGCCTGAGTACAACTTGATTCCCAAAATTCTGATCAGTCAACTAGGACAAGATGTCACGCACAATATCTAGACAATGTTCTTGACAACTTGTCAGTGAGTAGATACGAACAATAAAGATACAAACCAGTAAACAACGACACACAATATGTTTTCCCAGTTCCGTTAGACTCAGTGGTAGGAATGCACGAGGGACCGAGTGAGATAATGATGTACTCAATCACCTCATCCTCGTGCTCAGGTGTATCCTCCGGACCCGAACCACCCCGCTCGGGTCTGTTAACCTCCTCCTGGGCCGGTGTACCCTGCTGGGGCTGGGTACCCTCCTCGGGTCTAGTACCAGCCTGTGACCCATTTTCTACCCCCGAGTCATAGGGCCCACTTTGTACCCCCGAGCTCTCAAGCGGTGCCAAGGCCGTAGCATACTGCCGGATTTGGTCAAAATACTGCTCATTCGGTGTCTTCTGCCCCTTGTTCCTTCTAAGAGTCATTTCCTGCAATATCGACTAATAATCTCTTATTTTCACTTATAAAAGGTCTATAAATACTTAGCGTACAATTTAAATAAGCAATACCTAGGGTATCAAACCGTAATTCTCTAGGGTTTTTCCAAGTCTAATGTAACAATTCACATCTCGAGAATTCTCATATTACAAACAAATAACTTTGGAGATCAAACAGACAACCAATAAAGAGTAAGAAATCTAAACAATCAATGGACAATTTCCAGAATAAATATATCATGCATGAGATGTTTATAAAATTGATTATGTTGAGAGACTATCACACAATTGAGGCTTTTTCCTCGGCTTAACATATTGCTTAGAGATAGTGACAACTCGAGACCTCAAATAACCACTAAATCGGAAAACTTACCAGAGATAGGAGGACGTAGATGAGGACGACGGCAAGGCTAGGTCGGAGACCTCGGCTGAGATGAAGACCCTTAATTAAATAAGGACAACAACACATGTTTAGAACATATTTTAAAACACATGTTTAACAAACACTACAAAGCATGTAAGAATGAAGAAACTAAAAATCATAGTTCATAGCATAAATATCCAAGCAGTGTCATGTTTCCTCTATTTTCTCATCAGTCAAACAGAAACTGTTTAGTTCAATCGAATCACGATTAGCAACTACTAAAAGTAAATCCCACTTCAAAAAATTATCCACGAGCTTTCTTGAGGATAAACTTCATTTCTCCAATTAAGAAATTGTGAGTTTCACCAGCAAGCTTGGAATGAAGCAACCAAAGCACACCCCAAAATAAATCAATTCAATTGTAGCAAAATTAAAGAATCATAGTGTTGAATCCATATAAATACCTTCAATCGTACAAAATTTCAATTCAATTCACAAACCCTAAATCAATTCAATAACATGTCTGGAATCAAATTCTAATTTTCAATTCAATTCAATTCAATTCAACCCTAATTTTCAACACACCAAATCCTAATTAACCCTAAAACCCAAAATCAATACTGGAAGTTAGGTTATTTAAAAATATTTTCAAATATAAACTCTTTCCCGGCGAGACTTTGACCAATATCTCGCCGGGAAAGAGTTTATATTTAAAAATATTTTTATAATTACATTTTATAATTTCAGATATAAAATTATAATTAAATTACACAATTGGGGGATTAGGGATTTCTTGCAATATAAATTTAAAATTAAATTTTAATTTCATAATTAGGGGTTAGGGTTAGAAACTCGTTATATGTACACGTCTTTCGACTCATCCGGTACTTGATCGAGGTCGATCTGAAAATAAAATTGTTCGAAATTTTATGCGACATAGAGAAATATATCTTCGGTTCCATCCGTAAGGTTGGATTGAAAAAATATATTTTGACAATATTGAATCGTCTTGAACTTAGAGTTTTAGAGTTATGGGAAGTAAGGGTTTACATACCCTAAACATATGATGTTCACATCCCGAATGTAAGAAAATTGAATTATAAAAATCGAAACCGTTGGAAATGCAGATTGCGATGGTTTACTTATGTAAATTAAATTTTAGCCAAATCGAACCACATGATCATAGCCGATAAGTCGACGGAGTATTTAGTCAACCATAAAAGTCAAAATTAGTATTTTAATCTATATCTTTCCCGGCGAGAGTTTGAGCAATATCTCGTCGGGTAGGTGTTTACCAAACCGGAGAGATATGTCAATATCTCGCCGGGAAAGGCCAATATCACAGAGTGTCTGTTCCCGCACTGTGGGAGCGGGCTTCCGTACTGTAGGGAACTTTCCGCACTGTGGGGAACGTATATTCCCGCAGTGTACATAACATGTTTCCGTACATCCAATGGTGTGTTCCCGCAGAGCAAATAGCGTGTTCCCGCACAGTAATAGATCAGTTTCTATAGTCCTGGATCCTTGTTTGATTTGTCCTACTACGTGTTATATATACTAGTATGCTTTTCGTAAAAAAATTCCCTCGCTCTCACTCTCTGCTCGCAATCGCCTCGCCTCGTCCGTCTCCGTCGAGCTCCCTCGAACAACTTTTGATAATGAACTGGGCCTTGAGATTCGGTTGGAGTTAGTGAAAACCCCTAAACATACGATGTTCACATCCCAAATGTAAGAAAAGTGAATTACAAAAATCAAAATCGTTGGATATGTAGATTGTGATGGTTTACCTATGTAAATTAAATTTTAGCCAAATCGAACCATAGGATTATAGCCGATAAGTCGACGGAGTATTTAGTCAACCATAAAAGTGAAAATTAGTATTTTAATCTATACCTTTCCCGGCGAGGGTTTGTGCAAAATCTCGCCGAGTAAGTGTTTACCAAGCCGGCGAGATATTGATTTTCTCGCCGGGTTATGAACACCAAGCCGGCGAGATATATCAATACCTCATCGGGAAAGAGTTCCCAAAGTCCAAAATTTCCAGAAAGTTTTGACGATGAGTTGGCGATGAAGTGTCGATCGACACCACTTAGGTGGCGAGATTTTGACAAAATCTCGTCGGGAATAATTAATTAAATTTACATTTAAAATATTTTTATAATTAAATTTGACATTTAAATATTTTTAAAAATAAATTTTATAATTTTAGATACAAATTTATAACTAAATTAGACAATTGGGGTTTAGGATTAGAATTAAATTTTAATTTCATAATTAGGAGTTAGGGTTAGAAATTCGCCGGGAATAATTAGTTACATATTATGTTTTTTATAATTATAGTTATATAATTTAATTAAAGATAGAAATATATAAGTTTGATATCAGGACAAATGAGGGTAGAGTTTTATTTATAACGAACAAATTACAAATTTTGCGAAACATCGAAATATGTGTTCAATCAATTATATTCGTATTCTTGTTCGTCAGTCTGTTCATCGTCTTCTTCTTCCTCAATTTGTTGGTCCTCTTCTTCTTTGTCTGTCTCGGGCAAAGCCTCATCATCATTGAATTCAAGTAATTCCTCTTCTTCATTCAATTCATCGTCTAATTCTAGTTCTTCTTCGGACTCATCGGAATCATCGGATTCACGCATTCGAATCAGACCAAAATCAACACATAAACCCCAATTTATGAGAAGATGAATATATGTTGTCGCTTCCTCCTGATACGGTGTTTCGACCTCGTATATTGGTCCTTCATTTGCATTTCTTGCGAGTGATGTCGGGTTATAAATAGCTCTATGGAACATGTGGCTGACAATTTTCTAATCCCCCCCCTCCGTGTAGCGGATCGTCGACGTAGAAGACTTGTTCCACCATTTTAGCCAAACACCACGGATTTTCTTGATACACATTTTTGGATGTATCAACGGGTTCCATCTCACGATCTTTTCGAATAGTAGCCTCGTTGAACCACCTATACTTGAAAACTGTAACAGGCATCCCTTTCGTGTATACGAGTTCAACAACTTGTAACATGATTCCATAATACTTTATCGAATTGGCTTTAAACATCACACCACAATTTTGTGTCCTTCACGACTGATCTTGTCGATGACATACGTTTGTGACTCTATTAACGGTGCATTTTGAGTAACTGCGAGTATAAATTGATCATCGCGAGAGAATATACAATTTAATGTTTCTCATCACTTTCATATGCATAATTGAACGAAATTCACGTCAGATATTAGTCTACAAATTGCAATGATTACGAGATTCTCTCGCGAATTGATTTAAAAAAGGCACTTACTTTTTTGGAGAACGATAAGAAGAATAATTCTACGCGCAACTTCTCGGAACCATTCGGGAACTTCACGTTGAATTGATTGCGCTATCAACGTGTGGATGTGCTTCCTCACAATTTAGCATAACCGTCTAATGGTCCCAATTTTGGTCCTCAGCTGTGACAATCGCGTGACCGACGAAGCCACTAGGAATGACAACTGAGGAGAAAACTAAGATGTTCAATTACCGAACCTCATTAAGCTGTACACTGGGAGTAGACGAGTCGTCGTCGAGGTATAAGTTGATGAGATTCACTCGTTCGTGCATCAAATACGATTCAGCTATGCAACCCTCCGGGTACCGATGGTTCCGTATACTCTTCTTGTACTCGCCAAGTTGCCTACACCAAAAATATAAATTAGTTAAGAAGAGGAATACTGTGAATGATATAACTAAAATTTGTAAAAATATGAATGTTGTCTAGCCGGTTTGCCTTTCAACTGGAAATAGTCAACTGTAATGAACTGGGCCAGTCATCAAAAGTGTTTCGGGCAGATGATGACAAAGGTGAACCATGATTGTGAAAAATGCAACTGAGAATATACTCTCCAAATTGCATAGAATCAAGTTGATATCACATTGGAGCTAATGGATTTCTTGCACCTTCAGTTCCCTGACACATAACCTCTGAAACCATCGAGATAAGTCCACTAAGGTATCTGCCACGCGCGACCCAACATATGGTCGGATGAGTATCGGGAGAATTCGCTGGAGCAACACATGACATTCTTGTGTCTTCAATCCGTAAAATTTTTTGTACTGGACATTCACTTTACTTTTCAGCTGACCGGCATACCCGCTCGAATATTTGATAGCAGCAATTCTTTCAAACACTTCACCCCGCTTCAGAGACAACACAGTGAAATCAGAGGAAGGTGAACTGACAACACAGTGCAATCAGAGTTTCACGGGCATTTGCATCATCCTTGGTCTTTGACTTAAGGCCAAGTACGATGCCTATGACATTATCGCAGACATTTTTCTCGATATGCATGACATGAAGAGCATGCCTAACCCGAATTGACTTCTAGTACGGGATCTGCTAGAAAATAGTTTCACGCGTCCAGCAACACGGAGCCCTAGCTTTTTTTTGGCGCTAACAACGGATGCAAACTCTACACTGGAAATCCATGAAGTCTTGTCTGTCTGAGGGCTTCCTCCGATGAAGGTGCATGTAGGAGTGGTCGTTCTTCCGTTGCCCCGTTAAACTCACGAGTCTTGAATCGGTATGAATGATGGTCGTGTAACCATCTACGGTGTCCGAGGTATGACATTCTACGACGATTGTATGTAGCTTCGAGGTCGTCAAGGTAAATGGGGCATGCCTTGTACCCCTTTACCTGAATTCCGCATAACATTCCTAGCTATGGATAGTCGCTGATTGTGTACATCACAGCTGCACGCATCTGAAATTGCTCGCAACTTTTCCGATCATACGTTGGGACACCCGTGCCCCACAGTACTTTCAGATTGTCCATTAATGGCTGCATGAACACGTTCAAAAACTTACCCGATAATTTTGGCTCGGAAACCAGTATCGATAGAATATTGTACTATTTCCTCATACACATAGACGGGGAGAAGTTGAGGGGAATCATCATCACTGGCCAAATACTATGAGGCGTAGAAGCAGGCCCGAACGGGTTAAAACCGTCGCTCGCTAGAGAAAGACGCACGCTCCGGAAAACTGCAGCAAATGTTGGGTACAATTTATCAAACTCTTTCCAAGATACGCCGTTAACTGGATGGCCAGCGTTGTTTCTGTCTCTGACCCTTTGCCCGTGCCAACGCATTTGGTTGGCAGTCTTCGCTGACATGTACAAACAATGGAGCCGCAGAATAATAAAGAAGTACCAGACAATTTTCCTTAATTTCTTTTTTATCTGTTTCCCGTCGACCCATCTAGATGTCTGACAAATAGGGCAGAAATTGGCAAATTGGTACTTTTTACAGTACAAGATGCACCCGAACTCGCAAGCAGCGTACTTGATACAATCCATCCCTATCTTCTTCGCTTCGGCATATGATCTAGGGTGGAAATTTGGCGACGGGTGCGAATTTATGTAAAACTCGCAATTCATGTCAAATGCTATGTTTGACGTTGCTGATATTTTTCCTTAATAGTCATCAACTTCAAAAGCGCCTTTCAGACATGACAAGTTAGACCCTGAAAACAATGGGTTATTCGCAAGACGCGTTAGTTCGTCATACGTGTCCATCGCTGCTTTTGTCGTAGGGTGCTCACCCTCCACTGTATCTTCACCAAAGTTTTCAACCCGTTGGAATAAATCCTCCATAAGCTCTACAACAGGATCGACCTTTCGACTACTTGAAGTCTCGTCCCGCACCCTAAAGCGAATTTGCGTTATGCACTTCACCGTGATAGATCCACACAATGTATGTCGAAACCATACCGTATTGCAATAAGCGGGTATGTATTGTATTCTCGTGTTGGACAATCATATTGTGACCGTTTTTGCAGGGGCATAGATATCGGTCACAACCGTGTTGGAACACATTTTTTGGATAAACTTTATGAAATTTTCGACACCGTCCATATACGCTTGCGTCCTTCTATTTTCTATATCCATCCACCTACGGCGGTCCATAATTGACAGATCTACATACAATACAATACGTGATAGTTATTATATGTATATGTATTACTACACGTAATTAAAGGTAAATATCCGCAAACAAAAGTACGATTTTGAACCACATGGGCATAATTCATAGCCTATTGTTCATAATTCATAGCCTATAGTTCACCAAAATTTCACTAACTCATAGCCAATAGTTCACCAAAATTTCACTAACTTATAGCCTACTTCACCAAAATTTCACTAATTCATACACTAGTTCACCAAAATTTCACTAATTCATAACCTAAGTCACAAAATTTCATAGTAATGTCGAAATATCATAGCAAAATTAAAATTTCATATCAAATCGAAAAGTCAAACTAACATGCAAATCTGGAGATCGACCAACGGGGACGACAAGATTAAAGACAGCGAGGGGAACTCGAGAATTGGACTAGTAATCTTCGACTTTGTATGCACTCCAAATATTCGCCTCTATCAATATAGGTCCAAATGATCCTCCACAAATCAAATTTTGACAAATGAAGTCATGCATGGACCTTTTATAGAATTTTCAGAATCTTTTCTCGGCGAGATGTTGTGCAATATCTCGCCGGAAAAGATTATGACCGTTGATGGTCAACATCCGACCGTTGATGGTCAACAAACTTTTTCCCGGCAAGACAATATGCAATATCTCGCCGGGTTTGACCGTTGACCGTCAACGGTAGGATGTTGACCACAACGGTCATAACCTTTCCCGACGAGATACTGTGCAATATCTTGCCGGAAAAGGTTATGATCGTTGTGGTCAACCTCCGACCGTTGACGTGTGTAATCAGCCCGACGAGATTTTCAATATCTCGCCTGTTTGGTGAAACAAACCCGGCGATATATTGAAAATCTCGCCGAGAAAGGGTCATCACCACTACACCATTTGGGCAAAATAGCAACACACTTAAAGTGTGTGTTGCCCTTAAGTGCTCTTAAGGCAACACGCCTAAAAAATGTGATGCCATAAGTAGAGTTAAGGCATCACACTTTACACGTGCTGCCATAAGCGTGGTTATAGCAGCACACTTTGGAGGTGTGCTGCCCTAAGGGTAATTAAGAACAACATGCACACACTTCAAGTGCCCTGCCCTAAAAGTCAACAAGTTGACTTATTGGTCAATGTCATTTGACCTCACATTTCAGACCTCAAATACACTCCGATTTTGGTTTCGGGATGGTGTTGTGAAAGCCCATTACATGAAGTTCATATCCGTAAAGTTGGATAAAAAAGTCAACAAGTTGACTTTTTGGTTAATTCCCTTTGACCTCACGTTTCTAACCTCAAACCAGACTCGATTTTGGTTTTGAAATGGTGTTATGAAAACTTGTTCTATGAAGTTCATATCTGTACGGTTGGATCAAAAATTATTTTGTATCAATATTTGAATTTGATCAATGTATTCGATTAGGGTTAAGCAAACCATTGGATTGAATTTTGTATCAATCCACGAAGTTCATTATTTTGTATCAAGCAAATCATCCATACTCTTGTCTGAGAAAATTATATACATTTCACATAACCCTAACTGTTAAATTTGATATAATTGGTGTGTATATATAGTACCAAAAAATATAGCACAATCGAACCACATTTTCACACACGATCGCTTTTGGTGCAATTGAAACAGAAGAAGTCAAATTAGGGTTGACTAGGTTTCTGGTACTAGGGCAGCGCACATGACCAAGTGTGATGCTTTAAGACTAATCTCGTCTAATTATTAAAACCCTCGTTGCCCCTTTTTCTTCTTCGCTTTCTCATCTCGTCTCTCGATTTCAGCGCCACTCCCTCAGCGACTACCCGCCACCGCGTCATCTCCAAGGCTCCTCGCTCTGCCTGCTCCTCTCTGTTCAAGGCTCTCTGGGACGGCTAGTTGATCATTTTATACTAAAAGTTAGGGAAGAGATCAAATAAAAACCATCTCTTAGACGAGAATATAAGAACTATTCCTATCTATAGGATGATAATAATCAATGGTTTTGATTATTTCATTTATTTTATTGATAAATAATTGAATTTAGAATGAAAAGGGTATACATGTCAATGTAATTCATTCCAAAAATAAAACTCTAACTCATTCTCTCCTATTTCATAAAATCAGCGTATCCATTTAACCCTACAACCTAATTATCTTTAGATTGATTTCATCGGTTTCATGTGTTCTCTCATTTTCATTGGTATCATTTTCATGACATCGGTTTCGTGTGCAAAAAGGAAAACATGATCGATGAAATGAAATGTGTAATTGAATAATGAAAAGTAAATTCATAACAATGAGTCCCGCATCATGAAAAATTATTGTAATTATACAAATAACATCATGAAATAATAACTTTTGTGTGTAAATCGTGTAATTATAAAATTAAATTTATGAAATCGAAAAATTATTATGAAAGAGAAAAAAATTGTGCAATTGTAGTAATCTAAAAATGAAATCGTTTCATTGGAAAAAATCAATGAAATCATTAATAAGGAAATAAGAAATAAATTAATGCATGATTAATTTGATTAAGGGGGGTGTATTCAATCATGATTTTAATGGATTTAAGAAGTCTTTCAAAGTCTTGTGGTATTCAATCATGATTTTAGAAATACTTTTAAAATCTTGTGGTATTCAATCATGACTTCAAAAATATTTTTAAAGTCTTGTGGTATTCAATCATAACTTTAAAAATACTTGTAAAATCTTTAGGTATTGTAAATGTCAATGACTTTAAATGATTTTGAGAAATTGATGAGAAATTGATGACTTTAAATGATTTTGAAAGTCATTGTAGGCATAAAAAAGTCTTTAGAAGTATCATCTCAAATCATGAGATTTGCAAAGTCATTCCATTAAAATCATCAAGACTCTTTCAAGACTTGAAAGAGTCTTGTAAATTTTGAAAATCTATGAACTTTTAAAAATCATTCAAAATCCTAATTGAATACACCCCCTAAATGTCATAATTTATAAAAGGAAATACTTAAATGATTTAATCATATAAAAATATGAATATGCCCTTATATTTGTGTTAAAAGATTAAAATAAATAGTAATTTGAGAATATTTACGTTCAACTGTCATTAATGAGTTAACAAAAATTGAAGTAATTCAATTTTTTATCTGACATTAACAATTAGTTCTTATTTTCTCACGTAAAGAGTGAGTACTCACTTGATTACGAGCCCTAAAAATTATTCAAAATCATAAAAACCCCAAGTGTTAAGGACATGACACTATTTAAACTGTATAGCGACGAGAACACATCCATAGCTTGCAAAACATCCTATTCTCAATGCCTAAAACTAGAACAATTTATCCTATGTCTTGTAGGTTAAAACAAACAAGGCAGAGGCACAACTGTTTCAAGCTAAGAAACAGAGGTAAATTATTATTGAACACGAGTTTCTGTCCGCGTCAAACAGAGATAGGAATAAGCAAGTCATAATTATAACAAAACGAGAATGAAACGGGTGGAACCTGATATGCTTAATTATTGATCCGATAATAACTTAGGACAAACGGGGCGTGAACCAAAGCGGTGGACAATAGCCACTGGTCATATCGGCAGCGGCCACAGACGGTGGTGTTGTCAAGGCGGCAGCTTCACCCTTGAAAACATCATAGATTCCCGTAACAGAAACTCATATAGGGGAAGCATGATCATTGTAAAACAAATCATGGTCATCGCTGGTAAAGTATATGCAGTCGGGCTTGAGCTGATCCGAAGCCAGGACGGCATAGCTATAGTTGGTACCAAGAAACAAGCAGTGACCCCCCAATGACATGATCCTCTTCCATTGCCTCGTGCTCGTGTCCATCCTAAAGACCCGAAACTCCACCCTGAGACGACGATCAGGCACGCCGCCACAGCGGACCACCATACAGAGCTCCCTCGCATAATTCATGCCGTCAGAACCAGAGGCAGTTATGGAGAGGTACTGACAATGGAGCATGCGCCTGGGAGTTGAGAGGCGAATCAAAGCTCCGGAGAGAGGGTTGAACAGATACACCATGAGAGCCACGTTGAAGGCGACGACCCAGCCAAAAGGAGATCCCCAGCAACGAGCACACATGCCACCCCGCAATTCAAACTCGAACAACTCGCCTCTCGTCGGGGAGTAGAATTTCCGCTTCTTCCCCTTGTTTTCCGCCAGCATCAGCCATGGGTGACCGTCACGCCTCCCTTCCTTCTTCACCGCCAATCTGCGCCACCACCGACACACGGCGCCGAATCGGACCAGGTCTTGTAACACGCGCAACTTGTCGGAAATCGGACCGAACAGTTCGGCAGGAAGATCTACAAGATCCGGTTCTCTCACTGCCATCAACGACGAAGTCGAAGCGATTCCTTGTCTATGGATCTACATGGAGGAGAGGAGAGGTTGCTTTTAAACTTAAACCTAAGTCAATTGGAAACGGAAATTGCAGTTACATACACCCTCTTACCTAAAACTTCACCGACAACCCAACCCGACACAAACCCGATTGACCCCACAAAATCATGTGGGAAATGGGTTGGACAGAAGTCGAATCGATTCGAGTCGAGTCTCGGGTGACATCTACGAAGACCCGACACCTCTCCCGAGTCTAGTTTTGGGTCTGATTTTCTAGACCCGAGACTTGTCAGGTGAACTCAAATTCGGTCGGGTCTATTTAACCCGACCCGATGAACACCCCTAGCTTAATACAGTTTAACTTTCAAGCTAAAATGATAGTACGTGTTTTGACCATGACGATGAACTCATTTTTTTTTTAATATTTGAATAAGATTGAAATTAAAAATCAAAACAAATACAATTCTCTTTCTCACATTTGTATCTTTTTTTTGACAACGCTCTCAGTCTAACTATATGACAATTATTCCTCTTGGCCCACCAAATCGCATCATAATCACATATCCACTTGTCTCTCCATACCTAGTTGAAAACCAGTAAACACACTAACCAATAATCACAGCCACGATCCTTCCTCATTTTGGAGGTTTTGTGGCCGAATTGTTTCTCCGGTCGGTATCACTCAACTGTCGCCGCTTCTTTGATCTACTTATAAGTTGATTCTAAACTTAAATTAATATATTAAATATAAAAAAATCAACCTAAACATATATTAAGAATATTGAGAATACATCCACTTCACTATATAACATAAAAGAAAATACTTAATTGAATCCATGATTACTTGGATGCGTAGAGAATGATTTCTCTCTCCCGACCTCTACCTTTATGTTTGATCTATATCTCTGTAAATGGAATTGAATATAGTGATATTGTATGGAAGGAGGAGAGAGGACATCTCTCTGAAAAAGGAGTTCTTGATACATTTCATTAACGTATAATATGACTTTTCAAGTAACTTTTCATTACCACATACCTTTCCACTAACCGATTAGGAATTAACATCATAAAATATTATTATATTAAATATACAAGGAGCCAAATACATGAATTAATTCAACACTACTTTCTCGACTCGGTTCGACATTCTTCTTCACCGTCCTCCATCTCTAGAATCAGGTCGAAATCGACAAGGGTTTGGTAGAATCGACAAAGGTTTGGGCGAAATCGACGATGATTTGGTGAAATTAACGAGGGTTTAAAAGAAATTAGTGAGGATTTTGAAAAATCAACAAGTTTGGTGTCTGTACAATTTTACCCGCTTCATTATGTTGGCTGGGTAAACTGAATTTATTTTGGGCCTATAAAATCTGTAAGGACCATCACTGCTATGGTTTGGGGTTTGGGCATATTGAAACTATAAACTGAATTTAACAATTGTTAAGGTGTCTTTTTATGATTGAATTCAGAATTTATGGTTTGGGGTTTTTTACGAAATTACTTTTCCTTCTGAACTTTGCATTTATTATAGAGGCATGTGTTTCTTATTGTATGTACAAATATTTACACTAATCAATTGTTTCTGTAATGATGCAAATAGGCCTTCACAAAATATTATATTTATTTCAGAAGCTTATTGGTGAATGCTCTGTGTTTTATTCTCCGTGCTCATCCCAGATTTAATTTAATAGGATTGACACTTGCGAGAAAATTTGTGGCCCACTTACTGTCACTTGGTTCGTTTGTTGTTCGTTTGTTGTTGTTGTTGTTCACTGAGAGACTCAAATTATGCAAAGTGTACAACAAGGTACTACTCTCAATTTCTCTGATTTCATAAGGTTTTTGATGATGTTTCAGACACTGGTGTTCCAAAATTATGAAAGGTCCTTGACATAGTATTGTGATTTATGGACTAATTTTTGGTGGAAGTAGTTAGGTTTTTTTAGTTACGTGCATTTTTGTGTTTATGTAACCAATCCAATCAACAGGATTTGGATGATAAAGGTAAGAATAATCATGAAGGTACTAAGGAGAGTCCAGATAATCACGTGGAGGATCTGCACTGTATAGTTAGTCAATATATAACGATATTTTTAACAGAATGCTTCATTACATAATCAGATTTAGCCATATGACCTAAAACATTTGTTTCTTATCTATCTTACATTACATAATCAGATTTAGCCATATGATCTAAAACATTTGTTTCTTATCTATCTTACGTCGTTATTACCCTCCAACCAAATTTGTACTCAAAGATCCTATATTTTTCAGAGGCTATACTATATATACTACTTACAGCCAAAGATTATGATGATTGCTTAATGCTTTTGGCAGAGTCGAATTTTAGACATTTCCTCCATCTCAAGTGTAGAGGAAGATTCCTATAGTTTCTAATTCTCCCGTGATGCAGATGGTATGGGTGATTTAAATCTGGCTTGATATGATTATTTTTAAGTTTCGTTAATATTATCTTCTTTCTAAGTTGTTGGAGTCACATATAATAGACCCAAAAAAAATTCTAATGTTTTTTAACTCAAGGTTATATGGATTTTGATTAATTACCTTTCTTGACAATAGTAAATTGGATTGTTGTGAAGGGGATAATTGGAACGAATATATGTATCGTTAGCATTTGTGCCCTAGTGTCCTGTTGGGATTTGTGCCCTAGCACAATGTATTTTCAATCTAATCTTGTAATAAAGATTATTCGTTGAATAAAAATCGGCATTCATATTACTAAGTGTTGTAGTAATATCTTAAGTATGATTTGATTTGTATCATTAATGTGTCAACACATAATAGTAGATCTACAGATCAGATAAAAATCTTACTTAAGCAGTCCCCGATCAGAATAGCTTCATAAGAAGCGATCGGTATGAGGCTAACTCTAAATGATCACGCTCTACTAATCATGGCCAGAAGGGGGCTAGAGTTAGGTCATAGTATCACCAGTCAGGGGTGATATAGGACGACCCGAATCATGAGTATGTTACATAGACACAGTCATGAACATACTCATATGTCGGATCATGAAATCACATCCTCATACCGAAGGACCATCGAGGTCAATATGTAATGAGTGACGAGTTTGACTCAGTCTAACGTCTCCTGTAAAAGGGTTACAATAACGGCTGTGATTGGCTCGATCACAAGTTACATAAGTTGACTAGATGGATCGCTGAAGGATTTATCCCTCATACGGACGTGTGAGCAGATATCAGTTTAGGCCACTTGATGAGTACAACTGAAATACAATAGCATGGCCATGCAGACGATACGTAGTATCAATTATAATTCAACTAACTCAGAATCAAGAAACAGGACAATAGAACGAGGATGACTTGTCTATGCCTCGTGGTTGTCAAAGATATCAAGAGGATAAAAGGATAGATTCATGAACGACAAGGTTAAGTCGAAATCTCGATAATCACAAGCGTTGGGTAATCATGATGTCTTGCTAGAGGCCACTCATGATGGAAAGGGTAAAATGGTAATTTTACCAGTCCGCCGACGTGTCGTGAGCCTAGAGGGTCACACACTTTAGGTTGAGTAAAATGGATGGATTCATATGGAGGAATCATGAGAGAGACAATTTGGATTAAACCAGTTTAGACCGATTTCGGTTTAGGATTAAACTGGAATCAAGAACGGTTTAGCAAGACTAATTAATTATAATCTAATTAAATAGATTTAATTAAATTAGCTAAACTGGGCCTAGCCAGAATGGGCTTCTCTACACAGTTAATTAAAAGCTTTGGGGCTTTAAGCCCATTAAAGCCTTTAATTAATTAAAAGCCCGATTAAGGTCTATAAAAGGGAAATTTTCAGATCTGAAAATTAAGCAATTAAATTTACAAACCCTAGCCGTCCTCTCTCTCTCCCCCTGCCAAGTTTCGGCCGGCCCCCTCCTCTTGCCTCGTTCCGTCCGTTTTGCTTGCTTCGATCTTCTAGCAAGGTTCGTTGCAAGTATCCCCGGATTGCTCTTCCTGTGTGGACGATCTTTAGAGGTTACTAAATCCTATTTAGTAACAAGGAGATTTTGATTCAAGGTAAAACTTAAATTTAATCTAGTCTAGATCTCATGATCAATTCATGATCATGCAAGATCAGTATTTAATCATGGAACTTTGAGGTTAATTTCTTGTATGGGCATGAAATTAATTGTCTGGAACCCTCAAATAATTCCTTCAGTGGTATCAGAGGCTGGTTATGCATGATTTTGTATTCGAGCATGATAGGCTAGATTTAATTTTGCAATTTAATTCGGTATTGTGAATTGGAAAATTGTAAACTTTATGATTTTGGTTAATGAATTAGTTGCTGGAATTTTTTTTTAATGTTGCTTAAATATTATTTTGATCAAGTGAGATCGGGATCAAGACCCGTGGAAGGCCGAGGTTAGCCGAGAGGCTAACCCCGGCCGAACCACGGGCCGATCGGCCAGCCGGGAAGGCCGACCAGATCTGCCCATGGCAGATCTGGCCGAGCCTCTCGGCTCCGGCCAGGGAAGGGCCTCGGCCCGGCCGGTTCTGGCCAGGAAGCCCGCCACGGCCAGCCCTCACGGGTTGGTCGGCCACGGCGCGGCTAGCTTGGCGGCTAGGGTTTCGGCCAAACCAAAATTGGCCCTCGGGTCAATTTTGGTTCGGCCCAACCAGTGGGATTTGGGTCAGATCCGACCTAGAAAAATTCAGAATTTTTTTAGCAATTATTAATTAAAATTTCAGACCGGTTCGGTTTCGATAAACCAGCGCGTGAACCGATTTAATTCAGAATTAACTGGTTCAAGAAACGGTTTAAATGAACCGTATTTTATGATTTAAATCAAGATAAAATTGGAATTAATATGCTTGCTTGATAACATGCTTGTTTGATAACATGATTGTTTGATAACACGGTGTTTGCAACATGATTGCTAAGTTAGCCCGAATTTAGGATTTAATTTCGGTTTGCAACCTGCGAGTTGCTTATGGGTTGTAATTTATTAGTGACCTGCGTGTCATATCATTTATTTTATTTAAATTAAATGAAATTACAAAGTACCAAGACAAGAAGAACCGAAGAGAAGGACGGAAATCCCGAGGAGGCCTGGAGCCAGTGGGAGTCCAGGAGAATGAGGAAAGACAAGACCTAGTATAGGTTCTAGTTTATTCCAGTAGGGTTAGCGGGCTAGCTAAAGCAAATTTACATTTATGTTTATGAATGTATGGATGAATGTGTGATTTAATTTTCATAAGTTTATGATTAATTAGATCGTCACCCACATGTGTAAAGATTAATAATAATTAGTCAATCACGCACATGTAAATCGGAATTGAAATTATCTCTACAGGAATTTGTAGATGGTAAGTTCATATTAAGATCAAATTATGATCAGTGATAATGAACATTTAAAAGGCAAATAATTTCAAGTCAAGCTAGATACCGCCCACTTCTCATCACTTCGATTAGTTCTCGGACTCATGGGTAGACACGATTAACGTGGATCCATGAGAATGGGTTCTAATAGAAGATGGACCTATTTGCATGGGTGCGTACGCATTAGCGTAGTAGTCATGCAGATTGGATCATGCGTTGAAAATTTGTTGACTTGTCTGCGATTCTCAGATGATCTGAGCCAGGGTATCAGATATAGGGCAATGCCGTATACACACAATGTATAAGCCCTAGCCAAGAATCACATGGAATTGTGAAAAGACTGGACTGTCCTACTCCAATGTCCAAAACTGGGGCGATGAGATTAACTCACTTTAGTTTTGAATATGCGGAGATCTTGGTTTAGATTCAGACACAAGAATCAGTAATGTTCATAGTCAAGTGTATCTTACTTCAACTTAATAAAGAATCTGATCGAGTTTGTTTTCATGTATAGATTAGATGGCAACTTCGCTACCCAAAGCAACACGTTCTGGCAGTGAAGCCTTAAAGTCTCTTCTGTCGAATAACAGGCTGACTGGGACAAACTTGCTGCAATGGGAGAGGAACCTGAAGCTTGCACTTCAGTATGACAGACAGGAGTATATCCTTACAGACAAGCCTTTAGTAGAGCCTGCTGATGATGCCAGCGATGCCGATAAGAATGCTTTTGAGAAATACAAAAGCGATCGACAAGACGTTGGCATCCTCATGGTCGGGTCCATGGAAAATGAGACCCAGGACCAGTTCATGCATCTCATGGGAGAACCCCAGGAGATGATGGAGGAAATCAAGATATACTACCAAAAGAATGCCCGTGTCGAAAGATACGACACTCTTAGGGAAGTATTCTATTGCAGACTCAACGCTGGAGAGGCAGTTAGCCCACATGTCCTTAAGATGAAGCGGCTCTTTGATCGCTTGGCCAGTCTAGGTCATAAGTTCACAGAGCAGCTGAAGTCAGACATAGTCCTGATGTCGCTTCCAAAGGCTTATGGAGATGTGATCACAAATTACAATCTCCATAATATGGAAAAGACCATCAAGGAACTTCATGGAATGTTGGTGACAGCAGAGAAAGACCTCAAGGGCAAAACCCCTAAGGTCCTGATGGTCAATAAGGCTGTCAGCTTCAAAAGAGCTGGCAAACCTAATACCAAGTCACCAGGACAACCCAAAAAGGGCAAGGCACCAGCAGTGTCAGTTAAGGGTAAGGCGCCAATGCACCTAGCTGGGCAAATAAGGGCACCTAGAGGTCCGAGAATCCAAGCGTTTCATAGAACCGAAGGGAGCTCTTTGGCCTCAGAGGTAGTCTGTTACTACTGCCAGCAGCCAGGTCATTGGAAGAAGGATTGCAGGCAGCACAAGGATTATGTGAGAAGCTTTCCGAAGGGAGGACACCCTTCAAGACCTGGATCAGGTATTTACGTAGTTGAGTATAATCTCAACGCTACTTTCTCAGATACATGGGTAGTTGATACCGGAGCAGAATCTCACATTTGTGTTAATCTGCAGGTTCTGGAAAGTAGAAAGCTCATTGGGAAAGGCGAGCGGGATCTGAGAGTCGGAGACAACAGTTCGGTGTCAACGACGGCTGTCGGTTCTGTTAGTCTTAGGATGCCCACAGGGCTTGTATTAGTTTTGGACGATGTCTTATATGTACCTACGTTTTGTAGGAATATTATTTCAGTGTCCAGTTTGGACAAACTTGGTTTTGTATTTGCCATAGACAATGGCTTATTTACTTTATCAAGAAATAATATCGTTTACGGCACTGCATCTATGGTTGGTGGATTATATATTTTAAATATTGATAACACTAACTACAGTTCAAACTATAACGTAAATAAGAGGTTAAAGTCGGATGACTCAAACCAGACAGTGATGTGGCACTGTCGTCTAGGCCACATAGGCGAGAAACGCGTCTCGACACTTCATAAGTGTGGGCTCTTGAGCCCGTTTGAATTCACACCAATCGAGAGATGCGAATCTTGCATTATGGGCAAGATGACAAAAGTGCCTTTTGGCGGCTTAGGTGAAAGGGCAAGTGATCTCTTGGGCCTAATACATTCAGACGTATGTGGGCCCATGAGTACACAAGCCAGGAGAGGTTTCAGATACTTCATAACCTTTACCGACGATTTCAGTAGGTACGGGCATGTCTATTTAATGAGACATAAGTCGGAGTCCTTTGATAAATTCAAAGAATTGCTGAATGAAGTACAGGACCAGCTTGGTAAAAGTATAAAGGCACTTCGTACCGATCGAGGTGGCGAGTACTTAGATCAAGAGTTTCTCAGTCACCTAAAGGATAACGGTATACTCTCAGAATTAACCCTGCCAGGAACCCCTCAGATGAATGGTGTTTCCGAACAGAGGAACAGAACCCTGCTAGACATGGTTCGTTCCATGATGAGTCACGCCGACCTTCCAGTATCTTTCTGGGGCCATACCCTAGAAACAGCCGCATTCATATTAAATCGAGTACCTACAAAGGCAGTGGAGACCACTCCATTTAAGGCTTGGCAAGGGAAAGTTCCCAAGTTGTCTTTCCTCAAGATCTGGGGGTGCGACGTTTACGTCAAGCGGTTGCTTGGTGATAAACTCGAACCCAAGGCTCGAGGTGGGGTTTTCTTGGAAAGAGAATTCTTATCCAAGAAACCCAGTGGGAGTCCTGTGCTTCTTGAAGAAATTCGAGAAGACACGGAACAGCCAGCAGATATTGTAGAGGTACCCGATGAGGTAAATGATCCAAGTCCTAATCCAACAGAAACTCCTGTAGGACCAAGGAGGTCTGAAAGATCTCGTCAAAACCCAGTCAGATATGGCTTCTTAGCCACAGAGGGTAATGACTTGATAGTTGTAGATCAAGATGATCCTGCAACAGTTCAGCAAGCCTTGGCATGTCCCAACTCAAAAGAATGGCAGAAAGCCATGGATGAGGAAATGAAGTCCATGAAAGACAATCAGGTCTGGAACTTAGTAGACAGCACACCTGGGATAAAACCCATAGGTTGCAAGTGGATATTTAAGTTAAAGACAGATATGGACGGAAAGCCTCAGACTTACAAAGCAAGACTGGTTGCTAAAGGTTATCGTCAAGTCCAAGGTATGGACTATGATGAGACTTTTTCGCCAGTAGCTATGATTAAGTCAATTCGGATGATGTTAGCCATTTCAGCATATTTCGATTACGAGATATGGCAAATGGACGTCAAAACCGCATTCCTTAACGGGAATTTGCAGGAGGATGTCTATATGACCCAGCCAAAAGGTTTTGTCGACCCTAAACATCCCGAAAAGGTGTGTAAGCTGCAACGATCCATTTATGGATTGAAGCAAGCTTCCAGGAGTTGGAACTTACGCTTCGACGAAGCCGTAAAAGAGTTCGGGTTCATCAGAAATCCAGATGAACCTTGTATCTACAAGAAGAGCAGTGGGAGTAACATAGTGTTCCTGGTGCTGTATGTCGATGATATACTAATCATGGGAAATAACATCCCAACCTTGCTTGAGACCAAAGCTTGGTTAGGGAAGTGTTTCTCCATGAAGGACTTAGGAGAGGCCGCTTACATTATGGGGATCAGGATCTACAAAGATCGATCCAAGAGAATATTAGGTCTAAGTCAGAGCACCTATATAGATAAGGTGTTGAGAAGATTCTCGATGCTTGACTCTAAGAAAGGGAACCTCCCGGTAAGACATGGCATTAAGCTAAGCAAGAAACAGTGTCCTAAAACACCTGCTGAGCTTAAGAGAATGAATGGAATCACGTATGCCTCGGCAGTGGGATCTATCATGTATGCCATGATCTGTACAAGGCCTGACGTATCGTTTGCCCTCAGCTGTGCCAGCAGATTTCAGTCTAACCCAGGCGAATATCACTGGACTGCCGTCAAGTGTATCCTCAAGTATCTGAGAAGAACAAAAGACGCTTTCTTAGTGTATGGTGAGATAGAATGAGAGCTATGCGTCACTGGATATGTTGATGCTAGTTTTCAGACAGACCCAGATGACTTTAAGTCTCAAGGTGGGTATGTGTTCATGTTGAATGGGGGGAGCTTTCAGTTGGAAAAGCTTTAAGGAAGCGACAATAGCCGACTCCACCACGGAGGCGGAATACATAGCTGCGTTGGAAGCAGCCAAAGAAGCGGTGTGGGTCAGGAGCTTCTTGAGAGGATTAGATGTACTGCCGCGAACGTTTGATCCCGTGAGCTTAAGGTGTGACAACACGGGGGCCGTAGCACTAGCTAGAGAGCCCAGATTTCACAACCGGACCAAGCACGTCGAGAGAAAGTATCACATCATCAGAGAGATGGTTGATAAAGTCGAAGTAGAGATAAGCTACATTTCAACGCATGATAATCTAGCTGACCCCTTAGCTAAGGCGCTACCGCAGCCTAAGCATGAGGAACATGTCAGGGGAATAGGTTTAGATTAGAATACCAATTGGGTCTGGGGCAAGTGGGAGACTGTTGGGATTTGTGCCCTAGCACAATGTATTTTCAATCTAATCTTGTAATAAAGATTTTTCGTTGAATAAAAATCGGCATTCATATTACTAAGTGTTGTATTAATATCTTAAGTATGATTTGATTTGTATCATTAATGTGTCAACACATAATAGTAGATCTACAGATCAGATAAAAATCTTACTTAAGCAGTCCCCGATCAGAATAGCTTCATAAGAAGCGATCGGTATGAGGCTAACTCTAAATGATCACGCTCTACTAATCATGGCCAGAAGGGGGCCAGAGTTAGGTCATAGTATCACCAGTCAGGGGTGATATAGGACGACCCGAATCATGAGTATGTTACATAGACACAGTCATGAACATACTCATATGTCGGATCATGAAATCACATCCTCAGACCGAAGGACCATCGAGGTCAATATGTAATGAGTGACAAGTTTGACTCAGTCTAACGTCTCCTGTAAAAGGGTTACAATAACGGCTGTGATTGGCTCGATCACAAGTTACATAATTTGACTAGATGGATCGCTGAAGGATTTATCCCTCATACGGACGTGTGAGCAGATATCAGTTTAGGCCACTTGATGAGTACAACTGAAATACAATAGCATGGCCATGCAGACGATACGTAGTATCAATTATAATTCAACTAACTCAGAATCAAGAAACAGGACAATAGAACGAGGATGACTTGTCTATGCCTCGTGGTTGTCAAAGATATCAAGAGGATAAAAGGATAGATTCATGAACGACAAGGTTAAGTCGAAATCTCGATAATCACAAGCGTTGGGTAATCATGATGTCTTGCTAGAGGCCACTCATGATGGAAAGGGTAAAATGGTAATTTTACCAGTCCGCCGACGTGTCGTGAGCCTAGAGGGTCACACACTCTAGGTTGATTAAAACGGATGGATTCATATGGAGGAATCATGAGAGAGACAAAATCCGGTTTTGGATTAAACCAGTTTAGACCGATTTCGGTTAGGATTAAACCGGAATCAAGAACGGTTTAGCAAGACTAATTAATTATAATCTAATTAAATAGATTTAATTAAATTAGCTAAACTGGGCCTAGCCAGAATGGGTTAAGCCAGAATGGGCTTCTCTACACAGTTAATTAAAAGCTTTGGGCTTTAAGCCCATTAAGGCCTTTAATTAATTAAAAGCCCGATTAAGGTCTATAAAAGGGAAATTTTCAGATCTGAAAATTAAGAAATTAAATTTACAAACCCTAGCCGTCCTCTCTCTCTCCCCCTGCCAAGTTTCGGCCGGCCCCCTCCTCCTGCCTCGTTCCGTCCGTTTTGCTTGCTTCGATCTTCTAGCAAGGTTCGTTGCAAGTATCCCCGGATTGCTCTTCCTGTGTGGACGATCTTTAGAGGTTACTAAATCCTATTTAGTAACAAGGAGATTTTGATTCAAGGTAAAACTTAAATTTAATCTAGTCTAGATCTCATGATCATGCAAGATCCGTATTTAATCATGGAACTTTGAAGTTAATTTTTTATATGGGCATGAAATTAATTGTCTGGAACCCTCAAATAATTCCTTCATGTCCAAACCATGTAACAGGTCTATAATGTATGTCATCGTTGTTGATATATATAAAGCGGCATTATATTACTTTGTGTTTAAGTAATATGTTGAGTGAGATCTGGTCTATGTCCAAGATGCGAAGTAGTACCATCGATCTGTGTAGATCACACTTAACTAGTCCATGGTCAAACTTACTTATGAGGAAGCGACCAGTATGATGGTGATTCTTGGTGATACTGTAGCTACTTATCATTGGGAAAGTTTTCCCGGAATCAGATCATAGATATCAAGTGGTGCTATCTTGATATTGGACGACCCACTATGAATATGTGACATAGAGGCAGTCATGAATATATTCAGTGTCGTGGTTTGTCATTCTATCCTCTGACCTTGGAGTTATTGTGATCGCTATGCAATTGAAAACTGGCTTTGACATGTGTCATAACGTTGATCTGTAACAGGGCAGTCATAACGGTCATCATTAGGTCATGGAAAGATTGCATGAGTGACATGAGAGATGTATAAGAGATTTATCCTTCATACTACGGTATAGGTATGATGTCTGTTTAGTGTCGCTTAATTTTGTCTTCAGGAAACATGGGGATTGTTCTTTCACTTTACATTTTTTCTATAATATTATAATATGACTTTATTGTATATTCTCGATATGAATAATTTGACTTGTTAAAATCCGACTTGACTCGTTTACGATAAATGATTATCACACACATATACATATTTACACAAATTAATCACATGATATTCATATATATAAATGACATTATCTTCAATCCGATGAAAATTAGCTCTATAGTAAATTGGGATCTGTGCAATATCACAAATAATTTAAAGTTAATTACAGTTTGTTCATATTATACTGGCGCGTTTTACACTTTTCCCCAGCTATAATAAAAAGTTCAAATTAAAATACGCTAATTGTATTTTTTTTATACTTTGCCCTAACGCCGTTAGAATTTGGATGGAAACCTATTTTTTTTTTCTAAAAAGTCGAAAATACCCCTGAGCCAATTCAGCTGGTTTGACTTGGACCAAAAATAAACTAGATTTAATTTCTGGTTTATTTAATTGGACCGATTCTATATTAAATTTGAAAAAATAATTTACAACTTTGAAAAAATAAAATTTTGTCTACATATTATTAATAATTAATTTTATAAATTTTCTAATAATTACAACCGGATAACATTAATAACTATACATTCGAAATAAAAAATAAAATAATTAATTAAAATAATATTAATAACATACGGGCTTTCGAATGACATAACTATCTCTTAAGAGTTTTGTTTCGGGCTCATAATATATCAAATCGAAGAGAATCACAAGATCAACAACTTTGAAAAAATAAAAATTTGTCTATATATTATTAATAATTAATTATATAATTTTTTTAATAATTAGACTCGGATGACATTAATAACTATACATTTGAAATAAAAAATAAAAAAGATTAATTAAAATAATATTAGTAATATACGGAAACTTTCGAATGACTACATAACAACGTCATACGACCTCTGATTCGGGATCATAGTATATCAAATCAAAGAGAATCGGAAGATCAACAATTTTGAATGTTCATAATTGTTAATAATATATTAACACAACTTCTTTATTCAAAATTATTTATCTTAGGATTCTCTTCAATTTGATATACTATAATCTTAGGATTCTCTTCAATTTGATATACTATAAGCTAGAAACAGAGCTCGTATGAGAGAGTTATGACATTCGAAAGTTTCAATATATTATTAATTACTTAATTATTATTATTATATAATTTAATATAGAACCGATTCAATTATGGTTTATTTTTGGTCCAAGTCAAACCAGCTGAATTGGTTCAGTGGTATTTTCGTCTTTTTAGAAAAATTTAAGTTTTTATCCAAATTCTAACGACGTTAAGGCAAAGTGTAAAAAAAATACAATTAACGTATCTTAATTTAAACCTTTTATTATAGGAGAGGCAAAGTGTAAAGGGCGTTAGTAGAATATAAGCAAACTGTAATTAACCCAAATATTTACGAGGCATAAAAATATACTTCCAAACCTAACATATAACATAGAAACCCGACATTTCCTATGGGGTGACAACGTACACTTGCCGATCATGTGTACACGCAATTCATATTTACATGTATTTTATTGTTTTCTTTTGTAGACAAAATAATAAAATTATATAACAAAGACACTAAATATTACACATGCCTGCTCACGACGCCACCTGTCCCAGCAATTCCTCGGCGCTCACAAACGTCCCATGAAACCCGTACGGAACTCTACTCGGCAGCTCCACCGCCGCCACCTGCTCCATACCCGACCCGCTCACCACCACCAGCTCCGACACCTGTCTCGCCTCGTCCCTCACGTAGTTCATCACGTACCCTTGCTCGTCGTCCACCCCGGTCAACGCGTGGTCTCTCTTCTCCGCCACGTAAAACGGCTCGCCCCCGAACCGGCCTGGCCCGTACACGAACCGCTCCACCGACCCGGTCTCCAGGTCCACCTTCGCAATGCCCGAGCATTTCGGCCACGGGTCGGCTATCGCCATGTAGGCGTATCGGGTCTTGCGCCCGATGAGTTGCCGGTTCACCGTGCCCGCTTCGAGGTTCATGCCCGACACGATGACCCGCCGGGTCGACTCACGGGATTTTAAGTTTAGCCGGATTTCGGTTAACTCGGTCCGGAGCGACTCGGTTGAGTTCTCGTTGAAGACCGAGTCGGGCGGGGTCATGCACGAGCCTATCACCACCACGACGTTGTTTCCCTCCTCCCACGCGTTCCATAGATGGAAGCAGAAGAAATCCGGCACGTCGATCCACGTGATACCCGATTCGTCGGTGTCGGATTTCGGGAGGACCCCGAACCGGGACGTCTTGTTCTGGTCAAAGAGAACCGGCGAACCGCCCCGAACCATCTCGGACAGCCTGAACACCACCTGGTGGTCGGGTATCACCACGTGTCTCTCCGTGATCGCGAAGTCGTGAATCATCGTCGGCTGCTCCAGCGAGATCGACACGTCACGTGACTTGGTGCCGCACGCACCGAACCTGACGTACTTGAGGTACGGCCTTTTTATCGCGCTGTAGCTGAGCGCGTGAAGGTCGCCGGTGACCGGGTCCACCTTCGGGTGGGCTATCATGGACGAGTCCATCTGGCCGTCGAAATCGAACCGTCCAATCGTCTCGAGATCGCCATCGCCGTTGATCTTCACGTGGTACGGAAGATCGTCCTCGGACATGGCCAACAACCGACCGTTGAAGTACACAAGCCCCGCATTGGCCACGCCGGTGCCACGTGTCCCGTCCAAAACCCCGAGCACGGCTCGAGCCGCAAACACCGCGAGCCGAGCCAGCCCCAAGTGGCCATGCAGCTCGCCGATCGGCTTCGGGAACACCGACCTACCAAACCCGGCCTCCTGCTCGAGCCGGCTCGTCCGGGTGAACCGGCACGAGTACGACGCCTCGCCGCCGGTTCTCAACGCCACGGCGTGAACCATCCCGTCGCCGTCGAACAGGTGGTGCCCGCCGGACGGCGGGAACATCGGGTTCGCCCCGTTCCTTACATAAACGCCGCCACGCAAGCAATCCGGGATCCGGCCCGACACGCGAAGCCCGTGCCGGACCGGAAACTCCCCGACCGGGGCGAAATTGCCCGACACCTGAACCGCCGGGTCGACCGTTTTGGGGAGCTTGTAGTTCTTTTCCAACGAACCGATGAGCGAAGTCTCTATAGAGGTTATGGCCGAAGCCGCGAGCTTCTGTATGGGGTTGAGGCGGGAAGGGTGTTTCCGTAATTCTAACGGGACCAGAGTCGGTGGAGGTTGGGTTCGGACACTCGGTTTCGGCGGTCGTTTGAGTTTTCTAGGAGGTGTTCGAGTCGGTGGGTTGGGGGTGACGAGGATGTTGTATTTGAGAGATTTGGTGGGGTCGGGTTTTGGGGACGGTGCAGAGATTGATGCGAAGATGTGCATGTTGTACTCTCTATTGGGTTTGGTGATAAAACATTGGTGAAGAGGTTATAAACATATATAGTGACGAAAGTTGTGACACGTGGAGAGATGATGAGTGGACACGTGGGAGGTGAGTTTGAAGAAAAAGATTGGCTGGTCACAAGTTTGAAGGTATCACAAGGTAATAATTATGGATGATTCTAGCTGTATAGGTCTTGAAACGAACTAAAGGCTTCCTTCAATTATAAGCTATTGTATGGTTACGATTATTTTCTCGACAAACCCAAACCCACGTCGAGATGTTATACCTATTTGTGAGATTCGTTATCTGACAATTAAATATTGCGATATATCAAAATGTTATATCTATTTACATAATTCGTTATTTAACAATTGAATATTGCAAATGTTATATCGACGTTATCTAATAATCGAATGTTGCATATAGATTTGCACTCATTTTTATATTTCCTTCTACAGTTAAAAATGTGTATTATTATAAATAATGTTGTAAAAAATTTAACTTGTTCAAATAATCTTCATAAATTTATGATTGATAGTTTATTCTAATATATTTTTGATTAAATTCCAATTAGTCCTTAGAATAGTCTCTTCCCAAATAGTGTATAACCTTCTTTTTTTTCATGATATTGGTTATAAATAGTACACTAATTAATGTAACCTGTCATGCTTATGTGGACTGTGGTATGAAGAATTTGGTGTAAATTAAATAGTCCATTTTATTTGTGTTCATTATTTCCCTTTACATACAATACATTCACTTTATAATTTTTCTTTTTGGGTTATAATCTTTCATATGTATATGCATGCGTGGATCTTCATATCGATTCGAGCTCATTGTTAAATATTTGATTATTTGAGTTTATTAGAATTGAGTCTGGTTAATTACAACTTAGAATTTAACGTATTCAATACACAACTTAAACTCAAACTTGATATTTCAAAACTCAAATTCAATCTTAATTATTATTATATATTGTGCATAACTCTATCTACACATAAACTCTTTCCAAATAGTTCTTTATCGAACTAAATTCATTCATAAATAAATTGACACTTAATTCCCCCATATATATATATATATATATATATATATATATATATATATCTTACTGTTGATGATATATAAAGTCTCATATTGAAAAAATATGAGATCAAAGTGTTGTATATAAAGGAAAGGGTCAAACCCAACTATCAGCTTGAGTTTTTAGTTGTGGAGCCCGGCCCGATATGTAGAATCCAATTATACATGATATCAGAGGGGGCCGATTTGATAATTGGTCCACGTGTAGAATACACGTGAGCGGGACTATTGAGAATATAAAGTCTCATATTAAGTTTTTAGTTGTGAAAAAAATGAACGCTCTTAATGAATTCCGTTGAAATTTGTACAACATTTTCTTTATGGAACATTTATTACTCTAATTAACATAAATATGAATATGAGCCAAAGACTATAAAGGAATTAATAATTTCTTTCTCGCTTTAATTGTGCTTTTAGTTTTGGAAGGGGCCGGGAAGTTGAGTTATTTTTATTTGGGTAAATTCCACATGACCCCCCTTAATTATATGTGTGTCTCGCATGCCCCCCTTAATTAAAAAATCAATCTGTGAAATGCCTTAACTATCCAAAAATCCCACTTTACCTTTTTTGTTGACTTTTTTCAAAATTCTGTTAAGTTTTGTGAAATGACGAAAATACCCTTGTATATGAAAAATTAAAATAAATAAATAAAAATGATTTTGAACTTTTTTTTTCTATTTTCTCGTTGTACAAAATTAAGAATAAAAAATATTTTATTATTAATTTTTTATTTAAAAAAAATTATTTATAAAAATTAATAAAGATAAAAAACGATGTTTAAAAATAAATTTTTATTTTTAAATTTTTTTTATAAAAAAACTTTAAAAAAATTATTTTTATCATTAATAACATTTTATTCTTTATTTTGTAAAACGAGAAAATTATAAATAAAAAATTCAAAATCATTTTTATTTATTTATTTTAATTTTTCAGATACAAGGGTATATTCGTCATTTCACAAAAAACTTAACAAAATTTTGAAAAAAATCAACAAAAAAAGATAAAGTAAGATTTTTGGATAATTAAGGCACCTCACAGATTGATTTTGTAGTTAAGGGAGACATGTGAGACACGCGTATAGTTAAGGGGGTTATGTGGAATTTACCCTTTTTATTTTATTTTAGAAATCAACCTCTCTAATAAACTAATCATATTTATACTATCTCATATATAAAGATATATCATTATAATCAAGAGGATGGGAAAATTGCAAAAAACAAATAAATTACTATTCGGTTAATTTTTTCTATTACAAAAGTAGCTCTCATATAGTCAGTCATGTATTGATTGATATATGACTAAATAAAAATTAATGACTCTTTTATAAAATGGAAATATATATTTTTTTTCAAACAAATTAGGTGCAAAATGTACATAAAGATTGACTTTTTAATCGGATGGCTTTGACCGATCCTAACAATATATAATAGCGTGCAGTACTAATACTATTACTAGTATAGAGTTGGATTAATTTAAAGAAGCATTTATTTTAGGATAGAAAGTGGATAAAATATGTTAAAAGACTCAATCTAAACCGCACAAATTACATTATTATAATTAAATCGTCAATATATATCTATGGGTTAAACAAAGCCAGAAAAAAACGATTTGTATGTAAGCTTTAATTGGTGTGTACTAGAATTAACGTCATGCATGTGTACGTACATCGATTTTTAGCAAATTGTGTCATCATATAGATATGAAGTTTTGGGACAAATTTATCAACAACAACATCATTGAAATTGGGTACACTTCACCTGCCAATTCAACGTCAAGTTGAAGCATATATGTACATGTATATATGAGTAGGGCACGTGGATGAGGATATGACATGCATGTGCCTATTCTCAAGAACCGATCCTTTCAACTTGCAAATCCACCCTAATATTATGCAAACTTTCATACAAATGGTAGGTTTGTCGAGGGCTGACATTAAATATTTTGGGTCTTTCTGGAGATGACAACGAGACGGATTCGAGGCATCATCTATTACTTCATCATATCAAAGATATCAGATCTCTATCAGAAATCATGATTTTTGCTCCTTGAAAGAATGATATGAAATTGAGTTGGTTCGAGACATATTTAGTGACTCTTTTCTCTTATTTTGTTTGTTTGGGGATATCAGATCCTATCAAATTCATGAATTTCTATCTTCTCCAAGTCAATGGAGGTATGACTGTACTGTATCCGGTACACTTTTCCGACGTGCATTTGGTCGAGTATCATATAACAATCATATATGATATTGGGTATTTCCTTCTCTACAGTTTTCCTAGGGTTTAGAGAAGATTTAATAGTTACCGTCTTCTACTCTGTCAGTGAAGATATCATGTTTACATCAATTATTCAATGTATTTTGTTTTGCTGTACCATGATTTCCGGCCCATCGAATTGAAAATATGAATTGTTTCTATGAAATTCAAAAATCATGTCATTTTACAAACTCAAACACTTGACTTAGTATCCCATATTCTTTGTATGTGTAGAAATATAAATAGATACTATGATTCAAAACCTAAAAGGTATATATATATATATATCATCTTGGAAATATGGAGCAATATGATCACAACTTGCATGTATGTTACAGAATAGTGGCGCACGAGCACAGGCTGCGTTGTACGTGACAAAACCACACACGTAGAATCGAAACTTAGGTGTCTTCTAGGAAATGTTCGGACCCCATGTGGAGTGTCATGGCATTGGCTTCTTGTATCAATGTTAATTTCTGTTTGTTTCGTCTCAGAAGACTTTTGTTTTTGTACTTTTAACAAACAATTTAATCATGTGTGACAGTGATGGAGGATCTCCAGCATCCTAGGTTGGTCTCTATCTTAGTATCAGACAAGTGTTGACAAACACATTTTTGTTGTCTTGCTGATCCCATTTATTCTGTCCAAGACAAGATGTTCATTTAGCTCTTTTGTTTCGTGAGTATGTAAGGATGCATTTGAATGAAATGACAAATATCAACATCGAACCGATTTCTAATTTGAAAAGGTTCTGTTATTATCTTTACGAGGGAAAAAATATTCCGAATTTGACAGAGACACATATTCCTCGATTCATAAGTGGGGAATGAAGATTCATGAATCTCCCCTCAGCGCGCCATTTGTACACATCGGCTTGCACCTCTCACCGGCTATTACCGTTACAAGTTACCGGACAAGTTTGAGGATAATGTTGGGCTTTTGGTCGGGTTTGATGAACGTTAGAAGGTCAACCCACCTAACACCCTCATTTTACATGTAAGAGGGGTTAAAAGACACGTGTAAGCAACGAGCAGAATATAGAGACAACATTTAATCCAAATGAGTCAAGGCCGAAACAAATGACATATTGATAACGTCCAAATCTAATCAATCTCTGATATCATATTAGACGTGCAACACAGGAATCTGACAGGTGGAGACACATACCGTTGTTTAAACTGGTGGACAAATTCACATATTTTTAATGTAGTACTCTCAATATCGGCCCAAATCTCAGGGCTCCCAATTTGGTTCAGTTCAATTCGATTTCATACTGACAGAATTCAAAAATAACGGATTCACCGATACGCATTTATAAATCTCTTTTCCAAATAATTATTTTTCCATTTAAATTGAGTTACGATAAAATTTAGCTTGATTCCCCCATAAATATATTTGTTAAATTCCCAAAATATCCCTTGCATGATATTAATAACCATTTGTCAGGTGAATTACCTCGAATCTACCCAACTATATATAGTCTGTATATTAACAAATTCCCTTAAACTAATTAAAGGGAAATGTTCTTAATGGATTCCCTTATAAATACCTTGAAAACACATATAATTACCTCTGATTCTCTACTTTTTTTCATCAATCAAAATACATTTTTCTGAAACGGAGAAATAGATCTCATAAAAGGAGCAAAAAATATGGTTATGCATATATTTGCCAAAAAGTTGAAGGCAAATTCTTTCTTCTTCGATGTTAATATTACTATTATTGTTATTATTTCTATTTTAATTCGATCTATTGTATTTTTGTCACGGTAGATTTATAAAATTTACTTTTAGTTATATAAATATTGGAGGTAATTGCATATATATAACACCTAAGTGTATATTATTTGCACCTAAATACGAAATGTGTTTTTTAACTCGGGTAATTACTTCCATTTTGTTAAATTTAGTTTCTTGGTGTTAAATATCACTCAATTTTAACACGTGCCACTTGTAATAACAACAGAAATACTCAATCATTCTCGGTAACACACTACACCATCTGGTACAAACGGGCTGCGTATAAATTAAATGTACGCAGCCAACTCACGCTGCGTACAGTTATGTACGCAGCTAATCTAAAACGCGTTGCGTACGACTTTGTACGCTACATGAGTTGGCTGCGTACACAGCATACGCAACGCGAGTTGGTTGCGTACACAACTTGTATGCGGTCTTTGGGTCGAACCGACCGTTGTCAACGGTCAGAATGCGAATGTCTTCCTGCTGCGAGTGTTTGGCTACGTGGTTGGGGCTGCGTACTGTACGCAGCTAAACTTTCGCGCTGCGTGCATTGAAGGTTTGGCTGCGTTTTTTGTACGCAGCCCATCTGTCATTTCTGTTTGGTGACACTCCAATTCATATATACCATAAACGAGAAATAAATTGGGTTAGTTAAAGTACCAAAGGCCCATGCAAGTTGTTTTAATTAAGCTATCAACTTTTCAAGTTTTATTGGGAAAAAAATCATTTGAGCATATACTTACTAATAAAATAATTTAAGCCCAAATTTAAATGAAATTAATAAGTAAAGTTTATAAAACTCTTTTAAATAATTAATACTACTAATTTAATCTTTTTGTTTATTTTTGTAATTCACATACAAACGTATGCAAATACAATCACATACATAATTATTATATAATTGACATATATGTAAATTCACTTCTCCCAAGGAATGTAAATATAATTCCCAGCCTTATTTTCTTCATAACCCAAAATACCCGACTTATTGATAGTCCAATAACATATTGTTTTGCACCTTGTCGAGTCTCTTTTGTGACGGTACACATCAAACTCTAAGTACCCATAACGACTCTTGATACCGCAAAAAAAGAGTGTACTACCAACGATGTTGGGGCTAAATGAGAAAGTATAATGATGTCTCGTTGGCACGACGCGCTCCCCGATATCGTCGTCTTTCGATTTGCAGTGAATCGTCACCGGAGATTTGTTTTTCATTTTGTTGTGTAGATCGACCGTGATTTTTGATTGCGTTGGGGTCGGTGAAAACGCTAACAACAAGACGATTATTAGCAACAACATCGAGAGAGCTTGTTTCTTGAGTTCCAACTCCATTGAAATATATATATTTGTGCTTGAAATTATTGTATTTTGATATTTATAGGCAGTGGTGGATCATTAAATATGTATAAAATAGTTAAGAAGAAGTCACAAAATATCGAACATATAAAAAAATCCTTTGTAAACTTTCCAGATTCACCCGTTATGTATAAGGAATACATAATCAATGCTTGATCCTTGGCCAGCCCTCAAATTAAATGCAAAATGGAAATAACATTACTCGTTAATAGAAATATTGGTTTTGAACCGAACTGATCAATTTGACTTGAAGAAAATAAAAATCAAAACAACTTTTAAACATGTCGGTTTTTAAATAAATTGATTTTCGATTTAGTTTGGTTTGGTTTGTTAAGAATCGAATCTCATGAAATTCTTACATAATTAGACTGTTTTGACTAATTATTTGTAGGACATATTAATAAGGATTGCTGACTTAATATGAGCTAGGCGTCTAAATAAATTAAGTTTTGATTCGGTTCTCATTTTACACAAAATTGAACTGATAGTTAGAGTTTAAGTTCGATTCGATTTTAAGCAGAACCAATTCAATTCTTCCTTTTGGTTTTTCATTTCTTAAAATTCGGTTTGATCATTTCGGTTGTTTTTCGCCACACAAAAGAGAGTGATTAACACTTGAAAAATCCCATGACTTTGAAAAACTCGTATATTATATCCCGCAACTCTATATCTTAAAGAAGACAAATTCGAGAACACAATTGTTGTCACAAATATATATGTTCATTTAACCTTTTTGTTTGGGACATATATATAAGAAGCTCATCGTGAAAACCAACGACAAAGCTATTTTCAAGAATTGCACCTTCATTTTCAAGAAAATGTGCTATAAGTTTCGTTGTATTGATTTTGGTATGTGAAAATATTGTATTGGTGATAATACATGAAATAAGAAGACGAAATAATATGGTATATATATATATATAGGGAGGCCCGGAGGGGTTAATTGTTTGACCATTGACTAAGGGTTAAATTGGTACAAATTCAAAGATATAATATTGTAATGATTTTGGTATATGAAAATAGCAGGGTTGTTAATGGTTGGTTAACCGAACCGACACATCCAAATCTGAATCGAATCGAATCAAGAATGTTGGTTTTAAAAATTTTAAAATCAAAACCAAGTGTAATAAAATGGCCGGTTTTTAACCGGCTAAAAAGTTAGTCGATTTTTAGTTTAAACCGAAACCAACCATATTTAATGGGTTGAACGTTGGGTTGATTTTAGATTTATTCAACTAAATGAAAATTTGGAATATGCATGAAGTTAAAATTAACTTTAATTGGAAAAAATCATTAAGCAATCGAATCTAACAAAATAAAAAATTACAATCCACCATAAACTAAAGTCTAAACAAAATATATCAAACTAAAAGTGTAAAAAAAAGTAGACAACAAGTTTTCTACAGTTGTGAATTGGTATGAATTTGAGTTAAGTACTATTGAGATTTATTTAGGGTTGAAAAATTGAAAAAAAAATCTGTGGATCAGGATGACTATAAGAGTGACACGTGGCAATTAATTGTTTGTTGACAAACCCTTTCTTATATGGAAACGTAGAAACTCCTATCATCTGTTGGATCCATTCTAATTAATTCTTTAGATTAAATGAATATAATTTCACTAACTAGAAAATCAAAGCAAATTGTATAGGGCGACGACGTTATTTGATCACTGTATGGAATCAATCATTTATGTCATTCACGCTTAATCAACTTTCAAAATCACGATTATGCAAATTGTATTAATCGTTTCCTTCATCAGCGTTAACCACTGCAAATCGAGAACATGTAACATTAAAACTACATAATATCGTGAAACAATAAAACTAAACTTAAAATGAGAAAGTACACACTAACAAACCATGGAACGATAAAACGCGCATAAGGTCATGAGATAATGAAATTATACGTAAGCATGAGACAGCGCAGCCAAGGGCGGATCCATGGAGGGCAAGTCGAGATTTGAAAAACCGTTAGTGTATAATTTTGTCTACAAATTGCAGTTATGGAAAGTTGGCATTTAAACGATGTAGGACTTTGAACAAAAGAGAAAACAAAGCCCTTCTGTGCCTCTTCTTCCGCGCGCGCGTTTGCTCATTATTCATAAAAAATGAAGTCCCACATCGGCTATGTATAAAAGAGTTTGATGGTTTATATACATATACAATCTTTATTAGCTTATCATTTATAAAATTAATCACTTGGTTAGTGGGTCTAGGCTGTTTTGTTGTTTTGTGATGTTGGGCTGTGGCACAAGTGGCCCACATTGACATTGTATGTTTTTGTATTTAAAATCCTTAATAAATTACCTAATGAATGAACAATGAGCACGTGGAAGGTTTCAAGTGGGGCTACATAGCCCAGTACTTGGACCAGGTTGTCGGGTGGCCCGACAGGTTCACTTTTGTACCCGAGGCCCGCTCGACTTCTAATCGGATAAGCCAAAACAGACCCATTGCTTAACTCGGGTCTGTCGGGCCTCGGGTCGGGTTGTGACCGGATTAGTCGGGTTTTGGATCAAAATGGACAACCCTAGTTGGGCTTCAGTTTGTATGGATTAGGATTTCTCATGAAATGATTATTATTTCTACTTGTTATCATTTATTATTTAATTATTTAAATTTTGTGAATTTTTTAAACGAAGTTATGATGAGACTGAGTGTAGAAATATCATTTGTTAACACATAATCAAGCTCAAATTAATTTTTGTTATATCCATTCAGTAATTATTTTAGTCTTAAAATTAATTTTCAATCACTTATATAATTAATGAGATTAAAATTTTAATATGAAATTTCGCCCCTCTTAACAAAATTTCTAGTGCATCAATAACAAACCTCATGATTACGATGAGATTAAGATAATCAATGGAACTATAAAACTTATAAACCCAACGAAACAATGAACTTAAAAATCTAACATGAAATGATGAAATTACGAATCTCAAGATGTTCTCCATGTCAGTAATTAAATTTCAGGTTTGACTCACATGTTCAAGGAGACACCCAAAAGTCGTGTGTGTGATTTGATGTAATTTTCAAAACAACATTATTATATATATTATTATTCAAGAAAAATACACAAAACATTATTACTTGGTACAGAAATAGTCATTAACATTTTGGTGCCCAGTTAATGGTAATATCTTGACCATTAGAAGGGAAATTTTTGTATCCAAGAACACCTTTTTCATCGACGATCCAATTGCACGCTTCTACGCATCTCTTCTGCATGTCTCTTGTTTGACTGTATATTTGGCCGCTCGCACATCCATGTCGATCACTTACAAAGGTGCACGTGAAGAGTGTGTTTCCAAAGAATACTCTCGCGTGGAATTTGAAGTGATAAAACGTGTTAAAAGGCAAGACGTGAGATCCCAGATCGTTGTCTTTGGATTTACAATGGACGGTCACAGCGGATTTGTCACCCAACTTGTTTGTTATAGTGACGGTGGTTTCTGGATAGTCTAAACCATCATAGGTTCCACCATATCCATGTACTCGCGTCGGAGTTGATGCTCCCAACAAGAAGCTAATAACCAAGAGCAACAAGAAAGCTTTTTTGTTGAACTGCAACTTCATTTTGACCGGAATTGTATTGTATATTGTATTGTTGGAATGGTTTATAAGAAATAAAAATATGTAGGGTATTTATACAGATAGCTCATCCAAGTGAATAATAAATACTGGGATTTCAAACAATAGAACCATTTAATTGAAATTTGAATAATCTCATGTACCTCATTTATTACTAGAACAATTTTTATAATCTCATTTTCTACAGAACAATTAAATTTAATAAAGCATTTATTCAGTTCATGAATGTATGTGTATATATATATATATACATGTATGATGATTATAGGTTGTTTTTAGGGATAATCTCACTTAGTCGTCATATATAGTTTGACAGTTCTCTCACATATCTTATAACTACAGTTAAGTTTAAAAGCACTTGTCTGAGACGTGCGAAAAGTAACTAGATTTGCCTACAATTCCATATCTAGTTCCTCGAATTGAATGTCGAAATCATCAATCGAACTGAACTTGCTTGAGGGTTCACTAGAGTCCAAACTGATAATGAGATTTCTATTTTGTATTATGCATTTCTCTTGATTTCTGAGTCATAAATAACAAGTTGTCATAAAAGTAATGAATATTTTTTTTTTCACATTTAGCTGATTTTTAGTACAAAATAGACCAAAATGCCTCTATTTGACTTTCAAATTTTCAAGCTCATTTCATTATTTTTTCATTTAATTTCCCTTAAAAACGGGTGAGTTTGTCATACTTAAAGACTTCAAATGATTTTTGGGACTTTTCATAAGATTTGTAGCTGAATTTCATACATTTCTAACATACTAAGTTTCGTGAAATTTGGAAGTCATTTGACTAGTAAAAAGTGGGTTCAAACTTTTTGCTGTAAACATAAACTTTCTGAACAAGCAAGTTTTAAAATACTAGCGGACTTTTAACTTACCAAACGATTTTCAAATTTCGCGAATCTTATCATTTTAGAAATGTATGAATAAAGTCAGCTACATTTCTTATGAAGACCCCAAAACATTTGAAATTAAAGATGGACATTTTGTCTGTTTTATATTATAAATGCGCTAAATGAATAAAAATAAACTTCAACATATGTTTTAAATTTAATTGTAACTATGCGAGAAAATTGTTAAACTATTTATAATTATGTATGATTATCCCTTGTTTTTATTGATGTACAATTGATTTTAGTATTGAAGCACAAAATTTGCAGCTTTTGTAGTGTTGACAGAAATAATACGGCTGATTTGGTTTTGACCGTAATCATGTCATCAAATAAAACTCAAAAAACAATGAACCCGACAAAACTCGTTTTGTATTACAAAAATAACTGCATATCCTTAATTCATACCTAAACATATTTTTTTGAACGTGTGACATACATAAACATAATGATCAACAATACGAAAGCAATCTCTCTTAACATTGCTCCAACCTCGGATCTCCTTAACTCCAGTTATTGTATTTCACCAACTCAAACAAAACTCTCTCCCTCTTTTCCCAAACTAAAACTGATCAAAAAAATTATTTAAAACTTGATCTTTTTCTATCCTAAAACTCTAAGATCCAAAAGCCCTAACCCTAATCTTCATCAAAAAAGAATGGCAAACCCATTAGCCTGGATATCAAAATCTGCAATGCCCAACTTGAAAAACATCAAATTTTCCTTTGCCCATCTGAAATTTTTTAATTCTCACTCCAATATATCTCTGCTACCAGATACCAAATATTGTGTTCTAGAAATTCAAAAATATCTGATGTGCACAAAATCATTGATTCGTCGAGTGAATGGTTCTAAACAAAAGTACGTCACGGAAAATAATCGATCTCCCTAGTGTGCAGAAACCGGGTTATATGTCATTATTCAGATTAGGAACCAAATCGGAGACATCATCGAGGTTGTTGCTTTTTTTTGTCCAACTTTGGGGATGACACTTATATATTTTTTGCTCGTCGAGTTTGTAATACCGGAACACATGAATTAGTCATGGACGTTTTGATTAATTCTAATTGGAACTACAGTACGAGATTTGTCCCACCACCATGCGGAAGTTTGACATGAAGCCGAGTTACCTAATAGAGCAGAGTTTTCCTTTCAAATATACAAAAGAACCATGAGCCAAACACAATATTGAAAACTACAAACTATCACCGTATTTAATTTTTACTTAGAAACTCAATATTTGAAAACTACTTTCCACATCCGTGGTTCCTCCGAATGGTGACTATTTTATATGGTAGAAAGATGTCCAGCCATATGTCGCAACCTTAGCCGCCAATGCTCAAAACAGAATATATCTAACCAAATGTCTTGGACATCATGATCAGACATCTTAGCAGAAGGCTTTCAGAAAGTTTTCATATTTAGATAATCCTTTAATCTTGAAAGGATTGCATTCGAAACAGTTGTGTAGCAGCAAAAAGGAAACTCATAGAAGACATGATCGGCAAGAATTGTCAAGGCGCGTCAAGAGGTTTTTTTAGGAAACCCTAAAAAGGATACTCGCCGATCTTATGTATATAGGTGCTCGTCCCATCCCGTAGTGGTGTGCTGTGTAGTTATATCTTAGTTCATAATATACAAAGTTCCTAAGTTCGTTGCCTCTGATACCAACTGATGCATCGTACGTGGCTAGGAATAACTCTTTATCAAGTTCGTTGATTCTGAAGAATACCGAAGATGATAGATATAGAGGAAAACCTCGATTTTTATTAATTCATCAAAAATAACTGAATAACAAAAACTGTATGAGAGTGCTTAAATAATGCAACACAAATTGCAAAAAAAAGGAAAAACCTAATTCCCTAGAAAGGAAAAAAAAGGAAAAAAAAATGAAACAACTATTAAAAATTATAAAAAAAACTGCCCGAAACTTATAAAAACGCGATTTTGACCCTCCAAATGATCTTCGATGGCCGAAACCAGTCGCACCTCATGGCAAAGCCATGTTTTTGACTCAAACCGTCGTTTTTGCTCGGAAAACAGTAGTCTTTTGTCCAAATCTGACACTTTTGCGATAACTTCAGGTGTTCTAACTTCTGCATACCGACTTCCTCGACCGCACCACATCACTAAGCGTGTTGGACTAGCGTGTTAGGGAGCTGTATGTTGTAGCTAAGATTATAACTTGTGTGTTCAAACAAATATTCGAGAGAAAGATTGTTTGACTGAACCGGACGAACTCGCACCAATGGAGCTGTGTGCAAACCTTTGAAGAAACGACAAAGGAGGTACAGAACAGTGGGATCTGTTCTAAAAGTGAACTCGAGTCGGAGACTCGGAGACAGGGGGAGATCCTGGGTTGAGTTACCACTAGTAATAATACCATAAGAGCGTAGATTTGTGTAGCAATCGTTAGAAGCTTTGTATACATGATTGATTACATATAGTGGAACTTGTTTACTGGCAGAGTGCCCCTAGACGTATGTGACGTTGCACCAAACTGGGTAACAAACTCCTGTGTCGTTTACTTTCTGTTTGTTATTTTATTATTAACTTTGCACCCGCAAAATGTTTGTCACTTAGTCCCGACATCGTGATAGACATCTTGTGTTTCACCAGAATTTCAACATCGATGATCGTATTTGTAAGGAAGATGTATACACACGCGTTACATTTAATATAACAATTCTCTACGACGTATGATATGCTCAATTAGATCCAAGTGTTATGAACTCGGCCAAAATCTGGGATTTTATACCTCACCGAGATGAGATCGGCAAAATTCACTCGAAACTCGATCAAAATTCGGTTAATACGGTCCAACCGGTCCAGTCTAGTTCAATTGTGATCCATCCCGGTCCAATTATGGTCCAGCCCGATCCAACTATGGTCCAAAATTAAGTTATAATCCCACTCTTTGGTGCTCTCAATTGCAAATCAGAATTTGCAGAGCTTTTCCGTTTCGTACCCAGCAGGGCTGCTCTTGGGTAAGACACATAGGTCAAATACTTTAGGCCACACAAAATATGCCCATATGTATTAATAATTTAGGTCCATTTTTCCAAAATAAAGACTTGTGTATAAAAATAAAAGCCTAATATATACTGTCTTTTAAGTGATACATGGTGATTAGTGAATAATAAATGATGATTGTTCACTAATAAATATTGATTATAAAATGTTTAGGTATGTGTATTGATTATAAAATGTAACAAGCAGTGTAATCAATATGTTTACGTATGAATTAAGGATATGAAATTACATTTTAATTTAAAACGAGTTTTGTCATGTTCAATATTTTTTGAGTTCTATATATTTTTTGACGAATCAAATTTATCCAAATTCGAAGTCCTACGACCATCGAAAATGAAATATTTGATGACATGATTACGGTCAAAACCAAATCAGCCATATTATTTCTGTCAACACTACAAAAGTTGCAATATTTGTGCTTATGTACTAAATCAATTGTACATTAATAAAAACAAAGGATAATCTCATCTAGTTACACGTAATTTAACCACTTTTTTACATAATTACAGTTAAATTTAAAACATGCCACAAAAGTACATTAAAGTTTGTTTTTTCTAATTTAGCGCGTATTAATACAAAACAGACAAAAATGGCCCTCTTTAATTTTTAATTTTTCAAACTCGTATCATTTTTTTTATTTCACATTCTTTCAAAAACGGTTGATTTTCGCACATACACATAGAGACTTCAAATTACTTTAGGGTCTTCATAAGAAATGTAGCTGACTTTATTCACACATTTTTAAAATGATAAGATTCGCGAAATTTGAAAAGTGCGCTTGTATTTTCCGTTGAAAACTTGCTTGTTCGGAAAATTCATATTTCCAGCAAAAAGTTTTACCCACTTTCTAAACGACTTCCAAATTTCACGAATCTTAGTGTGCTAGAAATGTATGAAATTCAGCTACATATCTCATGAAGACCCAAAAATCATTTGAAGTCTCTAATTATGCCAAACTCACCTGTTTCTAAGGGATATTAAATAGAAAAAAAAATGAGATGAGCTTGAAAATTTGTAAGTCAAAGAGAGGCATTTTAGTCTATTTTGTATTGAAAATCAGCTAAATGAGAAAAATAAAATAAAATTCACTACACTTTTCTAACACATTTTAAACTTAATTAATTGTAGTTACATGAGAAAACTGCCAAATTATATGTATAGTTAAGTGAACTTAACCCTAAAAACAACCTATAATCATCATACATACATGCATTCATGAACTGAATAAATGGACTATTAAATTTCATTGTTCTAGTAATAAACGAAGTACATGAGATTATTCAAATATCATTTAAATGGTAATATTATTTGAAATCCCAGTATTTATTATTTATTTGGATGGCCTCTGTATAAATACCCTGCTTATTTTTATTTCTTATAAACCATTCCAACAATACAATATACAATACAATACAATTCCGATCAAAATGAAGTTGCAGTTCAACAAAAAAGCTCTCTTGTTGCTCTTGGTTATTAGCTTCTTGTTGGGAGCATCAACTCCGACGCGAGTACATGGATATGGTGGAGCCTATAAAGGCTTTGAATTCCCAGAAATCACCGTCACTGTAACAAACAAGTTGGGTGACAAATCCGCTGTGACCGTCCATTGTAAATCGAAAGACGACGATTTGGGATCTCACGTTTTGCCTTTTAACACGTTTTATCATTTTAAATTCCACGCGAGAGTATACTTTGGAAACACACTCTTCGCGTGCACCTTTGTAAGTGATCGACATGGATGTGCGAGTGGCCAAATATACAGTCAAAAAAGAGATTTGGAGAAGAGATGCGTAGACGCGTGCAATTGGATCGTCGACGAAAAAGGTGTTCTTGGATACACAAATTTCCCTTCTAATGGTCAAGATCTTACCTTTAACTGGGCACCAAAATGTTAATGACCATTTTTGTACCAAGTAATAATGTTTTGTGTATTTTTCCTGAATAATATATATATATATATATATATATATATATATATATATATATATATATATATATAATCACACAAACTACCATTGGGTGTCTCCTTAAACACAATATCTGATGTACACATAATTATTGATTCGTCGAGTGATGAATGGTTTTAAACAAAAGTACGTCGCCGAAGATAATCAATCTCCCTAGTGCTCAGAAACCGGGTTATATGTCATTCAAAATTTTCCCTATGAATTTTGTTCAGCGACATTCGTTCTGTTTCATTCGAGCTCAGTTTTGTCGACCTAATGCAAAAAATGCGTGCCAAAATGATTTTAGTTTCAATGATCGGGCCCGGCATGTATGTCAAAACTATCCAACGATCCCCACCTCTGATGAGGTTTTTAATGCAAACATGTGGGACAGACCTAAAATTTAATTAGTGACGTGGAGAACACCTGCTTGAGCTTTGTCATTTCATTGTTTCATACCATATTTTTAAGTTCAATATTATTTAGTTGGTTTATAAATTTCGTTCTTCTATTGATTATCTTAATCTCATCGTAAGCGTAAGCATGAGGTTTGTTATTAGAATCATCCAACAGATGATAAGAGTTTTTACTTATAACATATCTCTATCGCACTATTTTTCATATACCAAAATCATTACAGTTGTATATATATATACATATATATATATATATACATTTGTATCAATTCAATCTTTTTTTTTCAACCCTTAGTAAATGGTCAAATAATTAACACCTCCCTGTATATATATTTACTGTTTACAATATTCTTCTTCTTATTACATATATATATATATCATCATCAATACAATATTTTCACATACCAAAATCATTACAACACGAAATTTATTAACACATTTTCTTGAAAATGAAGGTGCAATTCCTGAAAATAGCTTTGTCGTTGCTTTTCACGATGAGCTTCTTATATTGGCGTTCATGACGTGCACGAATTTTGTTATTTTAACTAATTTCAAAGATCGTCTACAAAAATAGAAAATTATGTTCCAAACAAAAAGGCTAAATGAACATATATATTTGTGACAACAATTAATTGTGTTCTCGAATTGTCTTCTTTTAAGATAGAGTTGCGGGATATAATATATATACATAATCTACAAGTTTTTCAAAATCATGGGATTTTCCAAGTGTCCGAGTTTAGAGAAAACAGGTTCCTCATCATTCATTTATTAGATTTATTAGGATATATATATATATATATATATTGCCTTAGATTTCGGTTTAATTTATTGACCTTTATTAATATTTAAGCCGTGTTTGTTTATACACTGAAAATGACCTCCAAGCCGGCGGGACTTTGCTCCGCCAAGCAGGAGGTCCGGTCTCGCCGGCTTGTCCAAGCCAACGAGATTTTCGCCCGAAACTCGCCGGCTTGGTTCTCGTCGGGCAAGTCTCGTCGGAAAAGGTCATAACCGGCAAGATATTGCTTCAATATCTCGCCGGCTTGGAGGTGACCAATATCTCACCGTCTCGGTGAAGATTTTGCGGCGAGATTTTCAAAGTATCGCCAAGAAACTAACCGGCGAGATATTGACAAAATCCTGCCGGTTAAGGTCTTAAAATCTAGCCGACGAGATATTGACAATATCTCGCCGGCTATTGTGTAAAACTTAGTCGGCGAGATGTTGACAAAATCTCGCCGGCTAAGTTGTAAAACCTACCTGAATCTAGCCGGCGAGATTTTGTCAACATCTCGCCTGCTAGGTTGTTAAACCTAGCCGAACCTAGCCGGCGAGATATTTCCTAAATCTTGCCGGCTACGTTTGATAAAAACTTGGGCAGAATCTGCCCAATTTTTTTATTTTCCCGTTACCTGTAAAACCGGAAATTCAACTAAATCCTAAACTGCAATTTAGAGCGATCAAAAACAGATTTGAAATCAATGGAAAACCAAATTAAAACTCAAACAATAATTGTATAATTACAAACAATGTCAACAAAATCCGTAATCTAGTAACACAGGAACCTACAGGAGTTGTCCTAGCCGTTTTGTCTTCTGTGCCGTCTTCTTGAACCTCTTGCTCGAGCGCGGCTGTTCGTCGGCAGGTGCTACCGGTAGATGTTGGTCCAAAGGCACTCCCGGCAAGATAGTCAACTACGTCAACGTCTGAGTCGGAGTCAGGCCCGGGGTCAGAGTCGACATTAGAGTCGGAGTCGGAGTCGAAATCGAAGTGCCGACGGGGCTCGGGGCCTGGACCGGAAGCTGCATCCGCATAATACCAGGCAAGCTGAAGTTTACCAGTACATCCTAGATACTGGCTTGAACCTCGGCCTTAAGCCGAGCATCGATCTTGGCCTTAAGCCAAGCCTCGACCTCGGTCTTAATTCGAGCGTCCGTCTGAGCCTTCTGATCGTCGAACGACGTTTCAGCTCAGCTATCTCCCCCTCCGCAACAGCAGCTATGGCGGCCAATTCTGGCTCTCTCTCGCGAGACTGTGCCTCTCTCTCGCAAGCCCTCTTCTCCATTTCGGCCGTCCTGGCAACGACTGCATCATCTATCTGTTCAGCTGAGGCCGCGGATGCACGGGCACCACCTCTCGATTTCACCGGTCGAAGGAACTCGCCGCCCATGCCAAGAACAACACACCCCGCTTCTTCTTCGTGCACGTCAACTGCTGAAGGATTTCGGCCTCTATATGCTTCGGGACCGAATATATTTTTCTGGCGGCAGCCGCTTTTACGACAAGTCTTTTGTGCCGCTTGATCTCGTCCTTCACTTTTTGGATCTTCAAACAAAAGTGTTAAATTGTATAACATAATAAAAATTCCGGTAAATTTGTAAAGAAACTAAAATTTTACTGTCTTCGGGTCGCCGTCTTTTTCATGGACGTTCACGTAAGTTTTCAAACTCAGAAGAAGAACTCTAGCCTTCTGTTGGAGTTGACCATGTCTATCGAAGGTCCGGAAACCACCGCTATGCTTTTTCTTGTTCTCGGCGAGACCTTTCATTTTTGCAGAAACTTCCTGCACATGGACAAATATCGAGGGTTAAGAAAGTATTATTAAGTATTTGAAAGACTTAAAGAAAATATTACATATTTGTACATACCTTATATTCTAGACTCTCGAAGTAGTCGCATATCCACTCCCATGATTGCTCCCGGCCTATGAAGTCAACCGAGACCGGGCTCCGCCCGTACTTCGAGTAGTTCCTCGAACACTCCCCCAAAAACTCCCCGTAGCGCCTCTGAGTATGGTACAAGAGCCACTGGTAGACTTTATTTGGCGCTACGTGGTAGCGTAGCACGCTCTTCAATGAAAATAGAAATGCATTAGCAAAACGGTTTGAAATGAAATAATTTATAGATGAAAAAGTTTAGAAACTTATTGTGAGAGTCCTTATATCTTACACTGCTCATCAAACTCCAGCACCCGAAACCGAGGAGCGCGCGGTAGTACGCTCGTCCTGATGTGAGCGCCGATGAACCGAATAATCTAGGTCGAGTCAAATTCTGGCTCGTTGTTGATAAGAATGTTATTTTTGTCAAAGTCTCACGTGACCGACAAAGGCCCTTTCTCTATCATAACTTGGAGCTTCTTGCACTTCGCAAGCCCACACGAACCTGTCTTCAGCTCCTGTAGCCCACTTGTCGATTCTTCTTCGTACATGGTGTTCAGCGACTGGTACCGGATGTGTCGTCTAGAGGGCACAGTCGAACCGCACGTGTTTGATCCGTTAGACTCCACTGTAGGAATACACGAGGGACCGGGAGTGGGAATGATGCACTCAATCAGCTAATCCTCGTTGTGAGGCGCCTCCTCCGGAACCGAACCACCCCGCTCGGGTCTGTTGACCTCCTCCTCCTGGGCCGGTGTACCCTGCTGGGGCCGAGTACCCACCTCGGGTCTAGTACCACCCTGGGGTCCACTTTCTACCCCGAGCTCTAAGGCGGTGCCAAGACCGTAGCATACCGACGGGTTCAGTCAAAATACTGCTTCTTAAAAGTCTTCTGCCCTCTGTTCTTTCTAGGAGCCATTTCCTGCATTGACATGAATAACATGTATATTATCATGTAATCAGTTCCAAATTATCATATAACTGACCAAATACATGCAATCAGCGAAAACTCCACCAAATCCATCATATTCATTGTTGTTCAAACATCATCAAGCAAAATTTGAAGCAAATCAATAGGATTAGCACAAATTTGAAGCAAATCAACCTTTCAATTTGCATTTTTCAGCACAAATGAACCAATAACACAAATTATAGGTAAAATTATATCGAAGCAACGATATTATTATAGGCATAAAATTGATAATTGAACACTAGATCATAAATTTCATGTATTTTTAACAATATAGTACATATTAAGTTGAAGAATTTGCAATACTACATGTCTAAATTGGTGTGGGACTAAACCCAATTAGCTACTTCATCTCTAATTATTTTTAACGTATTTACTTCTATAATGCGGTTTTAATAGGCTTTTTAATGCATTAGATGGAGAACTATTACAATTAGAACCTGAAAACATGGCCCTACTTCACATATGAGCCACTCTATATCCTAATCGCCTAACATATACCATATGAATAACAAGTGATGACATTAAAGGGCACTTGCAATCATCGACATTAAACACAAAGGCGAGCAAAAAATGAGAGTTGCCGAGAATTTTTTGAGCAAACCGCCAAATAGTATGACTATGTATATCTATAATGAAAAAACTGAAACTTGGAACATCAATGATTCTTCACTTCACATACCTACCCAATAACAAATAGTGAACCTTTGAATATATGTTGATTATATAATTTTACATGACTCAAAACCATATACGGTTTGTTTTGAAAATTTTGAAATACTTATTGAAGAGATCATCATAATCAAGCATATACATGGGTAGTAGATGGAAAAACTAGACACAGTACTTAGAGTTCTCAGTTTCACTATTTTAGCCATTAAGTTTAGAAATGCTCAAAATTCGTAAAAACGAAGGTCACCATTATCTCATTCTTTTCTCAGCATCCAAACAAGCAGAAACTCAAAAAAAACCCAAATTGAACCCTAATATCACAAAATTGAAACCCTAAATTGAGTTTCAGTTTCAATTATCTGTCGAGAGAGGGCACGGGACGATGAGGTGAGGGGACAGCGAGGCGAGGAGACCGCGACGGGCTCAGCCGGACGGAGCTCGCGACCTGGCCGAGACTAAGACAGGCCGAGCTTCAGGCGAGGAGCTGGCGAGGTGGCGGAGGTCGAGAGGATGGCGAGGACGGTGACAACTGATTCCGTCGACGGCGACGCAAATCAGGCCCGACGCAGACGAAGACGGAGCGAGAGAGGGAAGCAGAGAGCGAGAGTAAAAGTGAGGGAAATCTGTCTAAGTGTTGGGTATCTACACTTTTTACCGACGAGACTTTACCAACATCTCGCCGGCTAGGAGCTCACGTGCTAATGAAAATTACACGTAACCTTCTACCCGGCGAGATTTTGGTAAGGCCTCGCCGAGAATGATTTTATATTATAAATATATATACTTTTCTAATTAAATATTTATATAATTAAATATTTGTTATAATTAAATATTTATTATCATTTAGAAATCTAAAAATGGTTATCATAACACCTCCAAAGAGTTTTTATTTATATAGAAGAAATTACAAATTTTGTAAAATATAGAATATGTATTCAATCAATTAGAATCGTCTTCTTCTTCGTTAATTTGTTTGTCCTCCTCATCTTCTTCGTCTGTCTCGGTCAAATCCTCATCATCATTGAATTCAATGAATTCCTCTTCTTCATCTAATTCATCGTCTAATTTTAATTCTTCTTCGGACTCATCGGATTCACGCATTCGAATCGGACCAAAATCAACACATAAACTCTCATTTATGAGAAGAGGAATATCGGTTGTCGCTTCCTCCTGATATGGTGCTTCGAATTCGTATATTGGACCTTCATTTTCATTTCTCGCGAGTGATGTCGGGTTATGAATACCTCTATTGTCGACGTAGAAAACTTGTTTCACCATTTTAGCCAAACACCACGGATTTTCTTGATACACATTTATGGATGTATCAACGAATTTCATCTCACAGTCTTTTCGAATAGTAATCTCGTTGAACTACATACACTTGAAAACTATAACTGGCATCCCCTGCGTGTATTCGAGTTCAACAACTTGTAACAGGATTCCATAATACTTTTTTGAATTTTCTTCGAACATGACACCACAATTTTGTGTCCTACGCGACTGATCTTGTCGGCGACACACGTATTTGACTCCATTAACGGTGCATTTTGAGTAAGTGCGAGTATGAATCAAGTCTCGCGAGAGAATATACAATTCAATGTTTGTCATCGCTTTCATCTGCAGAATTGAACGAAATACACGTCAGATATTAGTTTATAAATTGCAATGATTACGAAATTCTCCCGCGAATTGATTTAAAAATGTACTTACTTTTTTGGAGAACTATAAGAAGAATGATTCTACGCGCAAATTCTCCGAACCATTCGGGTACTTCATGTTGAATTGATTGCGGTGACTATCAATGTATAGATGTGCTTCCTCGCAATTTAGCATAACCGTCCAATGGACCCTATTTTGGTCCTCAACCGTGACAATCGCGTGACCGAAGAAGCCACTAGGAATGACAACTGAGGAGAAAACTAAAACGTTCCATTGCCGAACCTCATTCAGCTGTACATTGGGAGTTGACGAGTCGTCGTCAAGGTATAAGTTGATGAAATTCACGCGTTCGTGCATCAAATACGATTCAGCTATGCAACTCTCCTGGTACTGATGGTTCTGTATACTCTTTCTGTACTCACCAAGTTGTCTGCACCAAAAATATAAATTAGTTGAGAAGAGGAATAATGTGAATGATATAATTTACAAGTACAAAATATGACTGTTATCTAGCCATTTTACCTTTCAACTGGAAACATCCAATTGCAATGAATTGGGCCAATCATCAAAAGTTGTTCGGGCAGATGATGACAAAGGTGAACCATGATTTGAAGAATGCAACTGGGCTGAATCAAGTTGATATCACATTCGAGCTGATGGATTTCTTGCACCTTCATTTCCCTGACACATAACCTCTGAAACCATCGAGATAAGTCCACTTAGCTATCCGCCAAGCGCGACCCAACATATGGTAGGATGATTATCGGGAGAATTTGCTGGAGCAACACATGACAGTCGTGTGTCTTCAATCCGTAAAAAATTTTGTCCTGCACATTCACTTTACTTTTCAGCTGACTGGCATACCCGGTCGAATATTTGATAGCAGCAATTCTTTCAAACACTTCGCCCCGCAGCTGAGCAACACAGTGAAATCAGAGGAAGGTCGACTGATGCCCATTTCTTATAGAGTTGCACGGGCATTTGCATCATACTTGGTATTCGACTTAAGGCCAAGTACGGTACCCATGCCATTATCACATACATTTTTCTTGATATGCATGACATCAAGAGCACGCCTAACCCGAATTGACTTCTAGTACGGGAGCTGCCAGAAAATAGTTTCATGCGTCCAACAACACGGAGCCCTACCTTGTTTCGGCTCACACAACGGATGCAAACTCTGAACATGGAAATTCAAAAATTCTTGTCTGTCTGAGGACTTCCTCCGATGAAGGTGCATGTATGGGTGGTCGTTCTTCCATTGTCTTGTTAAACTCACGAGTCTTGAATCGGTATGGATGATAGATGTGTAACCATCGACGGTGTCTGAGGTATGACATTCTACGGCGAATGTATGTAGTGTCGAGGTCGTTAAGGCAAATGAGGCATGACTTGTATCCCTTTACTTGAATTTCGCCTAAAATTCCCGACTATGGATAGTCGTTGATTGTGTACATCACGGCTGCACACATCCGGAATTGCTTGCAACTGTTCCGATCATACGTTGGGACACCCGTGCCACACAATACTTTCAGATCGTCTATTAATGGTTGCATGAACACGTTCAAACACTTACCTGGTGATTTTGGCCCGGAAACTAGTATCGATAGAATATTGTACTCTTTCCTCATATACATGGACGGGGGGAAGTTGAGGGGAATCATTACCACTGGCCAAATACTGTGAGGCGTAGAAGCGGGCCCGAACAGGTTAAAACCGTCGCTCTCTAGAGCAAGACACGCGTTCCGGAAGTCTGCAACAAATGTTGGGTACAATTCATCAAACTCTTTCCAAGATACACCGTCAGCTGGATGGGCAACGTTGTTTATGTCTCTAACCCTTTGCCAGTGCCAACGCATTTGGTCGACAATCTTCGTTGACATGTACAAACGCTGGAGCCGCGGAATAATAGGAAAATACCAGACAATTTTCTTGGTTTCTTTTTTTTTCTGTTTCCCGTCTACCCATCTAGATGTCCGAAAAATTGGGCAGAAATTGGCAGATTCATACTATTTATACTACAAGATGCACCCAAACTCGCAAGCAGCGTACTTGATACAATCCATCCGTATCTTCTTCAACATTTTCTTTGCTTCGGCATATGATCTAAGGTGAAAATTTGGCGACGAGTGCGAATTTATGTACAACTCGCAATTCATGTCAAATGCTATGTTTGACGTTGCTGATTTTTCCTTAATGGTCATCAACTTGAAAAGTCCATTCAGACAGGACAAGTTAGACCCTAGAAACAATGGGGTGTTTGCAAGACGCGTTAGTTCGTCATACGCGTTCATCGCTGCTTTTGTCGCAGGGTGCTCACTCTCCACTATATCTTCACCAAAGTTATCTGCCCGCTGGAATAAATCCTCCACAAGCTCTACAACAGGATCGACATTTCGACTACTTGAAGCCTCATCCCGTCGAGATTTCCGTCCCCCACTCAAAAACGAATTTGCATTGTGCACTTCACCGTGACATATCCACACAGTGTAGGTCGATACCATGCCATATTGCAATAAGTGAGTACGTATTGTATTCTCATGTTGACCAATTATATTGTGACAGGTTTTGCACGGGCATAGATATCGGTCATAACCGTGTTGAAATACATTTTTGGATAAACTTTATGAAATTTTCGACATCGTCCATATACGCTTGCGACCTTCTATTTTCTATATTCATCCACCTATGGCGGCCCATGATTGACAGATCTACATACAATTCAATACGTGATAGTTATTATAAGCATATGTATTACTATGCGTAATTAAAGCTAAATATCCACAAACAAAAGTACGATTTTGAACCACACAGACAAATCGAAATCCCACATCAATGTACTAATTCATAGCCTAGTTCACCAAAGTTTCACTAATTCTTAGTCTAGTTCACCAAAATTTCACTAATTCATAGCCTAGTTCACCAAAATTTTACTAATTCATAGCCTAGTTCACCAAAATTTCACTAATTCATAGCCTAGGTCACCAAAATTTCACTAATTCATAGCCTAGTTCACCAAAATTTCACTAATTCATATCTTAGTTCACCAAAATTTCACTAATTTATTGCCTAATTCACTAAAATTTCACTAATTCATAGTCTAGTTCACCAAAATTTCACTAATTCATATTCTAAGTCACAAAATTCATACCAATGTCATAGCTAAATCAAAATATCACATAAAAATTAAATTTCATAGCAAATCGAATACCCAAACTAACCTGCAAATCTGGAGATCGACCAAAGGGGACAACAAGATTAAAGAAGACGAGGGAAACTCGAGAATTAGACTAGTAATCTTCGACTTTGTATGCACTCAAAATCTTCACCTCTATGAATAGGTTCAAGTGATCCTTCACAAACCAAATTTTGACAAATGAACTCATGCATAAACCTTTTATACAATTTTCAAAACCTTTTCCCAGCGAGATATTGCACAATATCCTGCCGGGAAATGTTATGACTGTTGATGGTCAACAAACACTTTCCCGGCAATATTTTTTCAATATTTCGCCGGATTAGAGTCGTTGACCGTCAACGGTCGGATGTTGACCATCAACCGTCATAACATTTCCCGCCGGGAAAAGATATGACCATTGCGTCAACATCCGACCGTTGACGTGTGTAATAAGTCCGGCGATATTTTGAATATCTCGCCGGTTTGGTGAAACACACACGACGAGATATTGAATATTTCACCGAGTAGGATTTTACCTTTCCCGCAAAATATTTCACAATATCTCGTCGGGAAAGGATATGATCGTTGTGGTCATAACCCGCCCGTTGACTGGTGAAGCCAACCCGACGATATTGACAATATCTCGCCGGGTTAGTTTCACCAAACCGACGAGATATTGGACATCTCGCCGGCTATGGTTTTAGCAAACCGGTGATATATTCAATATGTCGCCGGGTTGGTGAAACAAACCCGGCGTAATATGTCATTGGTTTTCTTTTTGGGTATTTTTCTATTGAGTCAGAGACAGATTGAGAATTGGGATATTGAAAGTTGAAGGAGGTTTTCATGAGGTTAGGCTTTGTTCCCGAGCTTTCTTACTCTTTCCTGGTTTCATCATCACCAAGCGGTCGTTTGTGTGATTTGATGTAATTTTCAAAACAACATTATTATATATATTATTATTCAAGAAAAATACACAAAACATTACTTGGTCCAGAAATAGTCATTAACATTTTGGTGCCCAATTAATGGTAAGATCTTGACCATTAGAAGGGAAATTTTTGTATCCAAGAACACCTTTTTTGTCGACGATCCAATTGCACGCGTCAATGCATCTCTTCTCCATATCTCTTTTTTGACTGTATATTTGGCCCCTCGCGCATCCATGTCGATCACTTACAACGGTGCACGTGAACAGTGTGTTTCCAAACAATACTCTCGCGTGGAATTTGAAGTGATAAAACGTGTTAAAAGGCAAGATGTGAGATCCCAGATCGTCGTCTTTCGATTTACAATGGACGGTCACGGCAGATTTGTCACTCAACTTGTTTGTTATAGTGACGGTGGTTTCTGGGTATTCAAAGCCTTCATAGGCTCCACCATTTCCATATACTCGCGTCGGAGTTGATGCTCCCAACAAGAAGCTAATAACCAAGAGCAACAAGAGAACTTTTTTGTTGAACTGCAACTTCATTTTGATCGGAATTGTACTGTATATTGTATTGTTGGAATGGTTTATAAGAAATAAAAATATGTAGGGTATATATATAGATAGCTCATCCAAGTGAATAATAAATACTGGGATTTCAAACAATATAACCATTTAATTGAAATTTGAATAATCTCATGTACTTCATTTATTACTAGAACAATGAAATTTAATGAAGCATTTATTGAGTTCATAAATGCATATAGATGATTTAGGTTGCTTTTAGGGATAATTTTACTTAGCTATATTATACCTACAGTTTGACAGATTTTTTACACAACTACAATTCAGTTTAAAATGTGTTATAAAAGTATAATGAATTTTATTTTATTTTCTCATTTAGCTAATTTTTGGTACAAAATAGACCAAAATGTTTCTCTTTAACTTTCAAGCTCATCCCATTTTCTTCATTCAATCTCCCTTAGGATCGGGTGAGCTTGGCATATATACTTAGAAACTTCAAATGATTTTTGGGTTTCCATAAGATATATAGCAGAATTTCATACAGAAGCCACAATTCTGCGAATTGTATAAACGTTTCCTTCACTAACGCTGACCACTGCAAATCGAGAACATGAAACATTAAAACTACATAATATCGTGAAATAATAAAACTAATAAGCCTAAAATGAGAAAGTACGCGCTAACAAACCATGGAACAATAAAACGCGCATAAGGTCATGAGATAATGAAATTATGCGTAAGCATGAGACAGTACAGCCAAGGGCGGATCCATGAGATAATGAAATTATGTGTAAGCATGAGACAGTGCAGTTTGAAATTTTGAAAATTGTTAATGCATAATTTTGTCTTGGAATTGCATTTGTTTTCTTTAAACTGCAATATATAGAGAAATTGTCTAAAACTTATAGATTATCAATTTGGTCCAGTGGTAAGGAACCAACTTTTCTGAATTACATAGACTTGGCTCAAGTCTCACTCCACAAAAAAAAAGGTTCCGCATATATACAAAGATGTATCGTTTGATAATAAATGAGTTAAGTTCGAATTCTACCTGTTATAATTAAATTCAAACTCAACTAAAAAAAATAAATAATCAAGTTCAAAGTAATTTTTGTTATATGCATTTAGTAATTATTTTAATCCTAAAATTAATTTTTAATAATTATATTATTGATGTGATTAAAATTTTAATATAAAATTTCGCCTCGTCTTAACAAAATTTCTTGATCCGCCCTGATAAGTGCATCAGTAACAAACCTCATGATTACAATGAAATTAAGATAATTAACGGAACAGTGAAATCTATAAACCAACTAATTAATATTGAACTTAAAAATATGGAATGAAATGACAAAGTTCAAGCAAGTGTTCTCTACGTCACTAATTAAATTTCAGGTATGTCCCACATGTTTCCATTAAAAACCTCATCAGAGGTTGGGATCGTTGGATAGTTTTGACATACATGTTGGGCCTGATCATTGAAACTAAAAACATTTTGGCACGCATTTTTTGCATCAGGTCGACAAAACTAAACTCGAATGAAACAAAACGAAAGCCGCAGAAAAAAATTCACAGGGAAAAATTTGAATGACATATAACCCGGTTTCTGCGTACTAGGGAGATTGATTATCTTCCGCGACGTACCTTTGTTTAAAACCATTCATTACTCGACGAATCAATGATTCTTTGCACATCAGATGCTGTGTTTAAGGAGACACCAAGCGGTCGTTTGTGTGATTTGATGTAATTTTCAAAACAACATTATTATATATATATTATTCAGGAAAAATACACAAAACAGTATTACTTGGTACAGAAATAGTCATTAACATTTTGGTGCCCAGTTAATGGTAATATCTTGACCATTAGAAGGGAAATTTTTGTATCCAAGAACACCTTTTTCGTCGACGATCCAATTGCACGCGTCAATGCATCTCTTCTCCATATCTCTTTTTTGACTGTATATTTGGCCGCTCGCGCATCCATGTCGATCACTTACAAAGGTGCACGTGAACAGTGTGTTTCCAAACAATGCTCTCGCGCGGAATTTGAACTGATAAAATGTGTTAAAAGGCAAGACGTGAGATCCCAGATCGTCGTCTTTCGATTTACAATGGACGGTCACGGCGGATTTGTCACCCAACTTGTTTGTTATAGTAACGGTGGTTTCTGGGTATTCAATGCCTGGATAGGCTCCACCATTTCCATGTACTCGCGTTGAAGTTGATGCTCCCAATAAGAAGCTAATAACCAAGAGCAACAAGAGAGCTTTTTTGTTGAATTGCAACTTCATTTTGATCGGAATTGTACTGTATTGTATATTGTATTGTTGGGATGGTTTATAAGAAATAAAAATAAGCAGGGTATTTATATAGAGCCCATCCAAGTGAATAATAAATACTGGGATTTCAAATAATAGAACCATTTAATTGAAATTTGAATAATCTCATGTACCTCATTTATTACTAGAACAATGAAATTTAATAGAGCATTTATTCAGTTCATGAATGCATGTATGTATGATGATTATAGGTTGTTTTTAAGGATAAGTTCACTTAGCTATACAATACCTATAGTTTGACAGTTTTTTTACATAACTACAATTTAGTTTAAAATGTGTTATAAGAGTAGTGAATTTTATTTTATTTTCCTCAGCTGATTTTTAGTACAAAATAAACCAAAATGCCTCTCTTTGACTTTCAAGCTCATCCCATTTTTTTCATTTAATATCCCTTAAAAACCGGTGAGTTTGGCATACTCAAAGACTTCAAATGAGTTTTGGGTCTTAATAAGATATGTAGCTGAATTTTATACATTTCTATTATACTAAGTTTCTTGAAATTTGGAGGTCGTTTGGTTAGTAAAAAGTGGGTTCAAACTTTTTAGATGGAAACAAGAACTTTCCGATTAAACAAGTTTTCAGGGGAAAATACTAACGCACTTTTAACTTACCAAACAATTTTCAAAATTTGAGAATCTAATCATTTTAAAAATATATGAATAAAATCAGCTACATTTCTTATAAATATCCCAAAATAAAGTGATTAAGTGTGTGAAAATTAACCGTTCTTGAAAGAAGGTGAAATTAAAAAAATGACACGAGTTTTAAAAATAGAAAGTTAAAGAGAGACATTTTTGTCTGTTTTGTATTAAAAATGCGCTAAATGAGAAAAAAATAAACTTTAATATACTTTTGTGGCACGTTTTGAATTTAACTATAATTATGTAAAAACTGATAAATTATGTGTAATTAGGTGAGATCATCCTTGTTTTTATTGATGTACAATTGATTTTAGTATATGAGCACAAAAATTGCAGCTTTTGTAGTGTTGGCAGAAATAATTTGGTTAATTTGGTTTTGACCGTAATCATGTCATCAAATATTTCATTTTTAAAAGTTGTAAAATTCGGAGTTTGGATAAAACTCAACTCGTCGAAAAAAATAACTCAAAAAGCAATGAACTCGACCAGACTCGTTTTTATTAAAAATATAACTTCATATCCTTAATTCATACGTTAAACATATTTTTTTTGAAGGTGTGAAATACGTGAACATATTGATTACACATTTACACTGCTTGTTACATTTTATAATCAATATTTATTACTGAACAATCATCATTTATTATTCACTAATCACCATTTATTACTTACCAATCACCGTTTATTATTTATTGTCTTCAAAGAGAGGCCACTGGTATTTTTTTAGGGCCTTATAAGTCTACAGTATTTGACTTATGTGACTTTTGTGTTTATTTCGTTATTTTCTAAATGTGTGGCCTAAAGTATTTAACTTATGTGTCTTACCCAAGTAAATTATAATTAAAGCATAAGAAATAATAAATACTGGGATTTTAAACAATATTACTATTTAAATGAAATTTGAATAATCTCATGTACTTCATTTATTACTAGAACAATGAGATTTAATAGAGCATTTATTCAGTTCATGAATGCATGATGATTATAGGTTGTTGTTAGGGATAATTTCGCTTAGCAATAGTTATAGTTTGGCAGTTTTCTCACGCAACTATAGCTAAGTTTAAAATGTGTTATAAGAGTATAGTGAATTTTATTTTATTTTTCTCATTTAGCATATTTTCAATACAAAATAGACCAGAATGCCTATTTTTGACTTACAAATTTTCGAGTTCATCCCATTTTTTTCCCATTTAATCTCCCTTAAAAATGGATGAGTTTGACTTTTAGAGACTTTAAATGATTTTTGGGTCTTCATAAGATATGTAGCTGAATTTCATATATTTCTAACATACTAAGTTTCGTAAAGTTTGAAAATCGTGTTCGGAAAGTTCATTTTTCCAGCAAAAAGTTTGAACCCACTTTTTACTAACTAAACGACCTCCAAATTTCATGAAACTTAGTGTGTTAGAAATGTATGAAACTCAGTTACATTTCTTATGAGAACCCCAAAATCATTTGAAGTCTCTAAGTATGCGAAAATCAGCCGTTTATAAAAGAAGGTGAGATAAAAAAAATGGCATGAGTTTGAAAATCTGGAAGTTAAAGAGAGATATTTTTGTCTGTTTTGTATTAAAAATGCACTAAATGAGAAAAAATAAACTTCACTGTACTTTTATGATACGCTTTGAGTTTAACTGTAATAATGTGAGAAAACTGTAAAACTATGTGTAACGATATCAGATTATCCCTTGATTTTATTGATGTACAATTAATTTTAGTACAGAAGCACAAAAATTGTTGTTTTTGTAGTGTTGACAAAAATAATATGGCTGATTTGGTTTTGACTGTAATCATGTCATCAGATATTTCATTTTCAAAGGTTGTAGAACTCGAAATTTGGACAAAATTCGGCTCATCAAGAAAAGAATAGAACTCATAAAATAACGAACTTGACAAAACTCATTTCGTATTAAAAAAATAAGGAGTAATGACAGTTGACTACACTCAACTATGTCACGTTTCAAATTTAATACCCCAACTTCCAAATTTTCATTTGGGATACCCAAAGATTAAATAAGCGACACTTAGACCAACGTCTGTTAAATCTAACTAAATTGGTGTGTCAAAAAGTCTAAAATGTTCTCAATAGGTTTGGTCTGTTAAACCAGTCTGATTGGTTCAATTGATATGATTATAAAATGTTAATTGAATACCAATCTATCTAATAAATTGAGGGCAAATATGACTTTTCACTTACACAAATAATAATAATAATTATTTAATATTTAAATATATATAATATTATTATTAATTATATATTATTATAAATCATATTATTGTTATTATTAATCATAATCATTAATTAAACCTAAATTAACCCTAAGATGCCTCCCACCTCCGTTGAACGCCACCCACCTCCGTCGAACGCCGCCTGCCTCCATCAAACGCCACCCAATAACCAGATCTGCAGAGGTTTCTGGGTTTTGAGTCGAGGTCCGACCTCCATCGCCGAGAGCCTCCTTGCCGGAGGTTGCTTGCGCCGGAGGCGGTGGTCGGAGTCGAGAACAGGCAGAGTCCGACCTCACCTCCTGGTCGCGAGGGAGGTGGGAGGCGTCTGAGGGCCGTCGCCATTATTGCCCACAAAACCCTTCGCTCTCTCCATAAGAATCGCGAAGCTTCCTTCTGTTACAAGCCCTAATCGAGCTACCCATATCGCTCCTCTGCAGATATGGTGATTGGGTCGCGTTCGACGGAGGTGGGAGGCGTCTGAGTGCCTCTGGCGCAAGCAACCTCCGGCGATGGAGGTCGGACCTCGACTCGAAACCCAGAAACCTCTGCAGATCTGGTGATTGGGTGGCGTTCGACGGAGGTGGGAAGGGTTCGACGGAGGTGGGAGGCGTCTTAGGGTTAATTAGGTTTAATTAATGATTATGATTAATAATAATATGATTTATAATAATATATAATTAATAATAATATTATATATATTTAAATATTAAATAATTATTATTATTATTTGTGTAAGTGAAAAGTCAGATTTGCCCTCAATTTATTAGATAAATTGGTATTCAATTAAAGGTAAAATAGTCATTTCATAATCTTATCAATTGAATCAATCAGACTGGCTTAACAAACCAAACCTATTGAGGGCATTTTAAACTTTTTGACACACAATTCAGTTAGATTTAACAGACGTTGGGTTAAGTGTCGCTTATTTAATCTTTGAGTATCGCAAATAAAAATTTAAAATTTGAGGTATTAAATTTGAAACGTGACATAATTGGGTGTAGTCAACTATCATTGCCTAAAAAATAATTTCATATCCTCAATTCATTTGTAAACATATTGATTACACCGCTTGTTACATTTTACAATCAATACATATACAAACATTTTATAATCAATAATTATTACTGAACAATATGTTGTAAACCAAGAAAATAACGTACAGGTTTAATTGAGAAAAACGAGAGACATGAGACATGATCGGTAAAGCAATAATTTACACAACAAAGTAACAAAAATACTAACTTATAATAAGGAAATCAATTGCAAACCATAAGTGAACAATATGTGAGCAAGACCATTTCTTATTTAATATTTACCTTCCTTTTTCAACCTTACAAGAGTGTAAATAATAAGCTATATTTATAGCTCTCTGATGGCGGTAAAGCCTAGCATGATGTGGCACTAAGGGATTAGGTGGTGGCCACAAAGTCAACACGTGGCCGTGTGACTCATAACACTCCCTCTTGGACACCACATATAAATAAGGGGTAATTACATATCACTATACCCGTTCAAACCTCATTTTAAAATCACTATACCCAAGTTTGAGTTTTTTTTTCTCAATCCCCCAAGTTTCATTACGTTACACTTAAGGTAAATCTGTAACAGGATCCGTTAACTCTTTATTTTATACCCAAAATGCCCCCAGGTATAAATATTTCAAATCTTTCAATATAATTATAAAATGACATTTCTATCCTCACTTTAATGATAAACCAATCATAGAGTTGAAGGGCATATGATCTTTTTAAATCAACATAATAAAATGATTAAAACAATTGTAAAATGACCCTTTTAGCCCTCCCTCCTCAATCTCTGTCACTCACCTCTCTCTCTTCCTCATGCCTTCAACCTCGATCTCATTTCCTGTCAAATTGCACCGATCTATACCTCTAGAATTTGGATCAGGAGAAGAGATCCAAATCAATAGGGTTGTCGTCGGTCACCGAGAATCTGGTCGAGAGGTCCAAACCGAGGTTGTGCGGTGCCGGGAGGAGGTCCAAATCGACGTTGTTGCAGTGCCGACGATCGAAGAACCATAATTGGAGATTTGGGGTCCTTTAGTGCCGACGTTGCTGTCCTTCTAATTCGAGAACAACCCAAAGCTCAGGCGAGAGATTAATCTAAAAAAATTATTCATAAGTTCGAAAATTTTCTCCAGGATATGCATAAATTCTTTGATGATTAGGGTTTCATTTGACTTTACAAGGAAAAACCCGATGGGATAAAAACCGAGTAAAAAAGTAATTTAGGTGATGCCGGACGTGCATAATGCTGCCTCGTTAAAAATCTTTTCAGGAAAACCCAGTGGGACAAAACCTGAATAAGGGAAAAAGAGTGCAGCGCACATTTGTCCAAAGTTTGATTGTCTTCATATCCTTGCTCCCCCTGATTGATGCTCCCCCTGATGACCGACAGAGTTACTTTGGTTGTTTGCTGAGTCGACGTATGCCAATTCGCCATACTAACTTCTCGAATGTGGACGTCGGCAAGCTTTTAGTGAACAAATCTGCAAGATTTTCACTGGAGCGAATCTGCTTGACATCTATCTCGTTATTCTTCTGGAGTTCATGAGTGTAGAAAAATTTTGGCGATATATGCTTGATTCGATCTCCCTTGATGTACCCTCCTCTGATTTGAGCAATACAAGCTGCATTGTCTTCATATATTATAGATGGAGAGCCAGTTATTGGGGAGATATCACATGATTCTTGTATATGATGAATGATTGATCGTAAGAATACACTCTTGACTTGCTTCATGCAGAGCCAAAATTTCTGAATGATTTGAGGATGTTGCAACCAAAGTCTGCTTTGTAGATCGCTAGGACACCGCTGTCTCGTTACACATAAAGACATATCCTGTCTGGGATCGTGCATTATAGGGGTCTGAAAGATATCCTGCATCTGCATATCCTGTGAGGCCAACATTTACGGTGGATTTGGAATATAATAATCTTAAGTCTCTTGTTCTACTCAGATAACGAAATATATGTTTGATCCCATTCCAATGCCGTCTAGTTGGCTCAGTACTGAATCTAGCCAGCATATTTACGGCAAACGCTATATCTGGTCGCGTACATTGAGCCAGATATAATAAAGCTCCAATTGCATTTAGATATGGTACCTCAGGACCAATTATATTTTCATCTATTTCTTTTGGACGGAATGGATCTTTCTTAGGATCAAGAGATCGAACCATCATTGGAGTGCTGAGTGGATGAGCATTATTCATATTAAACCGCTTCAAGAGTTTCTCAATATATGTGGATTGATGGATTAAAATTCCATTGGTCACATGCTCGATCTGCAGGCCGAGACAATATTTAGTTTTTCCAAGATCTTTCATTTCAAATTCTTTTTTCAAGTATGCTGCAGTTTTTAAGATCTCTTCAGGAGTCCCTATCAAGTTCATATCATCAACATACACGGCCACAATAACAAATCCCATATTTGTTCTCTTGATGAATACACATGGGCATATAACATTATTCTTATACCCTTCTCTAGTAAGGTATTCGCTAAAACGATTATACCACATCCTACCAGATTGTTTTAGTCCGTATAATGCCCTTTGTAATTTTATTGAGTATAGGTTCCTTGGACTATTTTTAATTGCTTCTGGCAATTTAACTCCTTCAGGGAGCTTCATATAAATATCGGTGTCCAATGTACCATATAAATAAGCAGTGACAACATCCACCAAACACATATCCAGACCTTCAGAGACTGTTAAACTAATCAAGTATCTAAAAGTAATCTTATTCATTACAGGTGAATATGTTTCATCAAAATCGACCCCGGGTCGTTGAGAAAAACCTTGTGCAACAAGCCTAGCTTTATATCGAACAATTTCGTTTTTCTCATTTCTTTTCTTTGTGAATACCCATTTATATCCAATTGGTTGAACATCTTCTGGTGTTCGAGTTATAGGTCCAAAGACTTGGCGATTTGCCAATGAAGTCAATTCTACTTGAATTGCTTCTTCCCACTTTGACCAGTCATGTCTTTCACGACATTCATTAATGCTACGTGCTCAAAATCAAAATCATTTATCACTTCATTTGCTACTGCAAAAGCAAAAACTTCATCAATTATAATTGATTTTCGATCCCAAGATTCTTTTACATAAGAACAATTTATGTTAATTTCCTTATTCTCCTGTTCTTGAAAACTTTCAGGATTTTCTGAATTTGCATTTGAAATCGATGCATCTACGGGGGTCAATATTCCTTGAGAAATCGATGTTTCTTCAGGAACCATTAGTTCTTCTGGAACAGTTTCGATACTTGATTGATTTTTTCGTTTTCGTGGAACGATATCTTTTGCTCCTATTGGTCTTCCACGTTTCCGATGTGTATTAGAGGATTTTACTGCTTCCTTAGAGTTATCATCTTTTATTTTAATTCTTGCAGGCGTATTAACGACATCAATATATGACCTTGTCATTTTTGCCGTGTCTGTAAATGCGTCGGGCATTTGATTTGCAATATTTTGCAAATGTATTATTCTTTGTACTTCATTTTCACATTGTGGCGTTCGTGGATCCAAATGATGCATGAAAGGTACTTTCCATGAAAGATCATGTTTTTCTTCATGAGGGGTTTTATGATCACCTAGAGACGGGAATGTTGTCTCATCAAAATGACAATAAGCAAATCTTGCTTTAAATAGATCGCCCGACAGGGGTTCAAGATATCTAATGATAGATGGTGAATCAAAACCAACATAAATTCCCAATTTCCTTTGAGGTCCCATTTTTGTGCGTTTGGGATGTGCAACAGGCACTTGTACAGCACAACCGAATGTTCGTAAATGGGATATATCCGGCTGATGTCCACATATAAGTTGTATAGGAGAGTAGTGATGATACGAACTGGGTCGTAGACGAATTAAAGATGCAGCATGTAATACAACATGTCCCCAAGCAGAAACATATAATTTTGACTGCAATAATAATGTGCGTGCAATTGTCTGTATACGTTTAATAAAAGATTCTGCTAGCCCGTTTTGGGTGTGAACATGTGGGACGAGATGCTCAATATTGATACCCAGTGCCATGCAATAATCATCAAACGTCTTAGATGTGAATTCACCCGCATTATCAAGGCGGATTGATTTTATCGGATGATCAGGGAAATGTGCTCTCAATTTAATAATTTGTGCCAACAATTTAGCAAATGCAATATTTCGAGTTTATAACAAACAAACATGTGACCATCTACTGGATGCGTCAATCAAAACCATAAAATAACTAAACGGTCCACTAGTGGGATGGATAGGTCCACATATATCTCCATGAATCCTCTGCAGGAGTGATGGACATTCAGTACTGACTTTTGTTAAGGATGGCCGGACAACTAGTTTTCCTTGTGAGCAAGCAGTGCAGGCTATATCATTTGATAGTAAAATCTTATGGCTTCTTAATCCGTGACCACGAGAATTTTGAATAATTCTACGTATCATGGTTGACCCTGGATGGCCAAGGCGATTATGCCAGAGCATAAAAGTATTTTGATTAGAGAACTTCGGGTTCAATATCGCGTGGGACTCAACCGTTCTTATAATTGTGTAATATAACCCTGATGATATGACAGGTAACTTTTCGAGTATACACTTTTTACCATAATCATATGACGTGATATAGAGATATTCATTTTCATTCTCATTTGTGGTCTCAATATGATATCCATTACTTCGTATGTCTTTAAAGCTCAGTAGATTTCTTCTGGATCTACTTGCATATAAAGCATTGTGGATGCTTAATTTTGTTTCATTTTTGAGTAGTAGAGTAGCTCTTCCAGAGCCCTCAATTATATTTGCAGAGCCTGTAATTGTATTAACATCCGCTTCACCCAAAGTTAGATACGAAAAATATTTCTCATCCTTGAGAATTGTATGTGTAGTGGCACAATCAACAATGCACATCTCTTGGTCATTTCCACAGATAGATGATTCTTTTTCAAAATCCATCCTTTCATAAAACAAAAAAAAACATTACATTAGCTAGCAAAAATGATAGAAAGGATTCTCAAAAAAACGTACCAAAAAACATTTACAACACAAAATATAGTCTATCACCATATAACTATTCATTAAGAGTTTCAACCATATCCTTGTTTATTTGACCTATTTCTCCATCATCATTTGCCAGGAAATCAAAAATATTAAGATTGGTCAGATCTTCATTATCTGTGTTGTCGATGTAGTTTGTCTCTACCATTTTTTCTTTGCCTTTATCTTTCACAGATGCTTGATACAAGTCAACCAGATGTTTTGGCGTACGCCAGGTACGCGCCCAATGTCCTATTCCGCCACATCTATAACAGATGTTTTCATTGTTTTTGGGAGTTTGAATTCGTGGGCCGTTTTCTCTTCTTTTTTCGTGTATATCTTGTCTATCCCGCTGCTGGTGAAATATTCTATCATTTCTTCCATGTGCCTGAAAATTGTTACGCCCTCGTCCACGACCGCGACCACGACCACGACCACGACTGGGGCCTCGGCTTCGTTCGAATCTTGTAGGATTATGACGACTGGTCATGTTTACTTCCGGAAATGGAAAACTACCGACATGACGAGTATTGTGGCTTTTCAATAACCACTCGTTATTTTGTTCTGCAATAAGCAAACATGCGATCAGATCAGTAAATTTCTCAAATTTTCGTTCCCTGTATTGCTGCTGCAGGAGCATATTTGAGGGATGAAATGTAGAGAAGGTTTTCTCCAGCATGGAACTATCAGTCATTTTTTCACCACACATTCTGAGCTTGGATACAATTCTGAATATCGCAGAATTGTACTCATTGATCGATTTGAAATCTTGGAGTCTGAGATTACTCCATTCACTCAATGCTCTAGGAAGAGAAATTGACTTCATATGTTCAAATCTTTCTTTCAGTTTAGTCCAGAGGTCAAGGGGGTCTTCAATATCCAGGTATTCTGCACGTAGGCCAGAACTGATATGATGACGAATAAAAATAGTAGCCTTCGACTTGTCCTGCAGGGACGATGTATTTTTAGAATTGATGACCTCCCCAAGATTTTGGGATCTAAGATAAAGAGTTGTTTCTAATGCCCATTCGAAATAGTTGCTTCCATCCAGGCATAGCGCTTCATAGTGACATTTTACCAGGTTCGACATCTGAAAAATTAACCGCAAGAACACAATTAAAATATGTCCAAAATATTTATTCAAACATAAAAATATGACATATTTTTGCGGTATTTAGAGCTGCTGGTTCTAACTTTTAAAGCATCAAATTTCAGTCCCGATATCTTATAACATAGTTCGAGATTTATACTTTTATTTGGAACTTTCAGGTTCCGTAAACTTTAAAAATAGCAAACTTTTAGAACTTCAGGTTCAACAACTTTATTTCCTGGCAATTTTAGAACTTCAGGTTCAATATGCCTTTAGTTTTGTAAACTTCGGGTTTACATGGAAAATCATGTAATAAAATTTTCGGACAACCTTGAAACTTCGGGTTCAAGATGTCATAAAATTAACAAACTTCGGGTTGCTAACATCATAAATATTCAACAGATATAATAAAAACATATAATTTTCTGATGCGAAAGATCCAATTCAAGATTGGCGATCGCAGAGTATACTTATAATAACATAAATAAATTAATAAAGTAAACATAAATTTAAGAATTAAATTAAATTAAATTTACTTTGCATTTTAAAAAAATCGCCGTAATAAATAAGCTACTCGTGCTGATAACGTGTTGTAAACCAAGAAAATAACGTACAGGTTTAATTGAGAAAAACGAGAGACACGAGACATGATCGGTAAAGCAATAATTTACACAACAAAGTAACAAAAATACTAGCTTATAATAAGGAAATCAATGCAAACCATAAGTGAACAATCTGTGAGCAAGACCATTTCTTATTTAATATTTACCTTCCTTTTTCAACCTTACAAGAGTGTAAATGATAAACTATATTTATAGCTCTCTGATGGCGGTAAAGCTTAGCATGATGTGGCATTAAGGGATTAGGTGGTGGCCACAAAGTCAACACGTGGTCGTGTGACTCATAACACAATCATCATTTATTTATTATTCACTGATCACCATTTACAACGAGTGTTATGGATAATTTCGCGACCGGCAATATGTTAATTTTTGCCAACCTTCCATTTTAATTCGGTGCAAATCAATTAATTATGGTCCACTCTAACTTAAATCAATTAATTTTTGTCTTGTTCAATCTAATCCGGTCTTATTCAGTCTATCTAATTAATTCAAATTTGAAATTTGGGTTGATAAACAACAAATAAAAAGTCACTCTCATTCGTTAATCTCATTCAGTTTCGCATTTGAACTTCGAGTGTATTAACAAGTTTGAAATTAAATATATTTCATTTTGTTTTTAATAAATAATAAATATAATTTTTATATATTTAATTATTTATTACAACACGCGTTTTGCCTCGATCTCTCCAAGTTTACCAGATCTTCCTTTTTGTCAGCTGATCGATATATCCTCGCGCCTATGGTTTTAAAAGAAAAAAGACATTAGGAGAAAGGAGACTTGCGATGACGGTGGCCAGAGCAGCGGCAACGGACTAAGGCGGACGCAAATCTCGAAATCAAGGCCGGCTAATCATAATTAAGGCCTACAGTAAAATTTACATAACAAGACAATATATATATATATCAGGCTTTATTTTATACCCAAGTCCTTATATTAGGGCCTTTTAGAAAAATGGACCTAAATTATTAATGCATATGGGTTTATTTTGTGTTGCCTAAAGTATTTGACTTATGTGTCTTAACCAAGAGTTGGCCCTGCTCGGAATGAAATGAAAAAACTCTCCGAATTTTGATTTGTGATTGAGAGAACCTAATAGTCTAAAACGGGATTATAACTTAATTTTGGACCATAATTGGACCGGGGTGGATCACAATTGGACTAGGCTGGACCGATTGGACTATATTGACCAAATTCTAACCAAGTTTCGGCTGAATTCCGCCGATCTCATCTCAGTAGGTATAAAATTCCAGATTCTGGCCGAGTTCATAACACTTGGAGCTAATTGAGCATATCATACGTTGTAGAGACTCATTACATTAAATGTAAAGCGTGTGTGTAGGACATCCCAGAAGTTGGACAAAAAAAAAGCAACGATGCCTCCGAATTGGTTCCTAATCTGAATCTAGTTAGTGGCGTTGATTTTGGTGTTACTGATATATATACTATCCTATATGAGAGATATATACTCCGCATATCATTGTTGTTACACTAAATTTCGTTTCACATAAATCTTGCCGTATGAGGCAATTTGGAGATTCACACTGAACTAATTACGTGTTTATGTGACATAATATGTTTGTCATCCTTAATATGATATATGTCACCCAATACGACACATTAGTTTGTGTCACCCTTATAAAAAAAATGATGACATATAAATTTGTGTCACTCTTGATAAGAAGGTGTTTAACATATTATGTGCGTCACTCTTAAGATGAAAAGTTGTGACAGAAGTGTTGTGTCACCCATTTATAATTAAGAGTGACACATCATTCTAAATGTCATCCATTTCTCTTCAATAGTGACACAATCTTCTATATGTCATCTTTTGTTAATATTAAACGTGAAACACATTATTTTGTTACCTTATTCTTGATTAAGGGTGACACATCAATTTGATTGTGTCACCTAAACACATATCTGGTGTAATGTCATATGGCTCACGATTGTTGTTATATCATTGACACTAACAAGGTCGGCATTGATATGGTTTGAAAACTGTATTGCCCCTAGCACCAAGTGTGACGTTCATGACAACGTTATTGACCTCAATAACCCGCCCATTCTAGAAGGTTGTGTATTGTCGGCCATAAACTTGTCTCATTCTTGAGTTTGCTCAAAGTCTCTCATGCTTATATCTTTTTTCATTAGGATTTTCAAAACCAAAATCAAGATTCTCCGATCCAACGGATTGTGCTGCACCACAACGTCTCAACATTTCTAATTGAATTTTCTTTTCGTAATACAAGTTAACAGTGGATATCTACGGAATCAGAGTAATCGTTAATACTTGATAAATGTTCTCTCCTATAATCTATTTGAGTCTTAATATATTCTCTCCTGACTAGAAAATCATGATAAATGTTCATACAAATTTATATACTTTTATAACATTAAATTTCAAATATAGATAATACATTGTTCAACTATTACCAACCATTTTTTGGGTTATAATAACACCATGGTTTCTTATTGCGATTGTTTGTTTGTTTGTTTTTTTAAGGTAAAAGTGAATTTTAATAATTATATAGGAACTAACCTGGCGTCAAGCCGGACAGCTGAAGTTACAGTTGGTGGGACAGACCCCTCACTATAATCACAGCTACTGTTAGTTAAAGCAAACATGGCCAATTCGTGAGTCATTTGAATACAAGTAAAATAAAGAACACATGTTCCGATAGTGGGTAGTACGCAACACCGTTCGCTAATGATTTCTCCAAAGTTGTGCAGCTCGATCTATTTAGCATCATGTAGAGCCACGGCCTCTAACTCATACGGATGGAGAAATCCCGTGATCTTGGTGCATAGTGCTTTTCACAGGCATCCATGATAACTCCGTAAACCAATTGACTCGAACCAGTTAGCTTCATGCAGAGCCACGACCTCCAACTCATACGGATGGAGAAACCCCGTGATCTTGCTGCAGACCGCTTTAAACCAGCTTCCTCGATCAACCTTGCGATCAATATGGGCATCGCGAAATTCAAATTCTCCCAGCACAATTAGGTTTAACCCGATCAACCCATCGACACCAAGGACCCCTCTTTTCCTTACAGTACCGATCACAATAGGACACACAAGTGACGTATTGAATCTTAAGTAAGCCGAGTACCCCTAGTTCGGTGTGCTTGCATGAGTCTGCCCACCGACGCCAGATAATTCCATATCCCTCCCAATACTGATCTACCAACCAATCAAAGCCGCCGGTTCCCACGTATTAAAGCTTAAACAAGCCGAGACCCCCTAATTCGGTATGCTTGCATGAGTCTGCCCACCGACGCCAGATAACCCCATTTCCCTCCCAGTACCGATCTACCGTCGCGACCCAAGCTCGCCCCACCTGTAGTTTCGTCCTCAACCCCGCTGCACTCGACTTCGTTCCTGCCATCCCACTAGATCTGCTTTCTTCACCGCAGCTGTCGTCGCAGCTACCACCGCAAGACCCGGAACTATCGCCGTACTAGAAGCCCTCACAGACGGAGCTGTGCCGCCGTGAGACATCTTCGATTTTCGATAAACAACCCAAATCGCCACGGTTAAAGGGTACAAACAACAAAGAGAACCCTGCGCCGACTTGGGATTTTTGGACATAAAACATTTTTGAACGGCTAATAAAAATAGTGATACTTGCTATTGCGATTGTTTGTTAAAATCACAATAACATGATTAAACTAATAATACCATGTTGAACTAGTTATACTTTGGTTTGTTTGAATAACATTTTCCTTAATTTTTGCATTACCAAAAATCTTACACAATTCATCATAAACATAATGAACTTTTTTCACTTCAAAAGCATGCAGTATAAGTACATAATTCTTCTTTCCTAATAAGAAAGGTAGTTTTTTCTCAAAAAATAATAATAAGGTAGTTGGGCTGGTGGCTCGTAGGCAAGACACAGCTCGTTGAACCGTATTGGGCCTCGGCCCACAACCAACACAGCTCGTTGAACCAACCAACCAGAATAGTCTTCCCAATTCCTCCAGGCCACGAGCCTAAAAACTTACGTATATAATGGGTAATTACTGATCTGTACACCCGTTAAAAACTCATTTTAGAATTAGTACTTCAAGTTTGAAATTTTTTTTCTCGATCTTCCAAGTTTAAAACGTTAACACTTTAGTTCAAATTCAGTTAAATCTAACAACAATACTGTTAAATTTATTTCTAATACCCAAAATGCCCCTGAAATAATTTGTAATCTTATGTATTAATTGGGATAATTATGAAATAAATATTTTACCCCTAATTAAATAATCAATTGAAGTAACGAATTTGGGGTAAATTTGACATTTCAAATTTATAGATAAAACAATTAAAAGTTTTGAAAATAATTATGAAATTACAAATTTGCCCACCATTCCCTCTCTCTTCCTTCAACCTCATCCCCAACCCTAATTGTGAGTCCCTCTCTCTTCCTCCGTAGCTCACCGAAGCCAGACCAGAGGTCGCGACGATGAATCCGTTGGCGGCCACGAATCGGCGTCGAAGGCCACGACTGGAGTTTCTGGTGGCCATGGAGGTGGTGGAGACGTTTCTCATGTCTTCGTCTTCTTCGTGACAAACAGAACCCGCCGATTTGTGGCTGCCAACGTTTGCTCTAGATTCTCCTTCTCTTCTGACCACCGCCACGAGCTCGTCGCCTTCGATCTGCTCGTCGCTGACCTTGAGCGAGGCCGCGAGGAGAAGCAGTGGGAGAGACACCACATCAACGAGTCTTCGCCAAAGTAAGAATCGCTCGCCGACGACGGCGAGACCATACCAGATCACTGGAGTCGTTCGATGCGAACTCGGGACGATGGCACCTCTTGTCGACGTCGTTCTTCTCCGCTCTTTATGGCGAGGCCAGATCGGAAAACAGAGCTCCGATCCGCCGCCGGACCACTTCCAGCCCTACCCTCCCCCTTACGCCACATACGCCGTCGCTCCGATGCAGAGCTCTCAGGTACCAATTCTCGATTTGGGCTCGATCGTCGAAAAAACCCTAAAATGGGCATGCTGGTGATTGAAGGATATTGTGAAAATGATGCCTTGGCTTGAAGAACTTTTTTAGGGTTTTGGGCGTTGAAGTTGAGGCCGATTCTGGGCGCTAGTCCGGCGGCGCGAGCTAGGGCACCGGGAGGCTCGCCGGCGCCTATCTGTAAAGGTCGTCGACGAGGAAGACAACATGACCAGGAACAAATTATTTTTTTACTTTGTAATTTTTCTTTATGTCAGAAGATGCAATATTTGATGCTGTCAAATTGAATCCTTAGAATGAATTTTGTGACAAAGAACAACTCATTGGGTATTGTCAATTTGCAGATTGAATTCCATTTATTCATTGAGTGAGAAAGAAGTCAGTTTGCAGATTGAATTCCATTGATTCATTGAGTGAGAAAGAAGAAGAAATAGATAATAGTTGGGGAGGTCAAAAAGGAGGGCAAATTAGATATTTCATAAGAGATTTTGAATTCATTTATTAATTTATTTTAAAAGACTAAAATACCCTGACATCATAAGCTTATATTATTGATCAAATGAGGGTAGAATAGTAATTTCACAATTACTTATAATTATGCATTCAAAACTTACACAACAAGGGCATTTTGGACTTCTTACAACTCACATTAGTTAGATCTAACGAAATCTAACCTAAGTGTAACATAATGAAACTTGGGGGGACCCATAACAAAAAAAAAATCAAACTTAAGGTACCAATCCTGAAATGAGGTTTTGGTGCGTGTACTGATATGTAATTACCCCTAAATACAATACTCCTTAAACCTTTCTTCACGGCAACAACAAATCACAGAATCAGAACATAAATTATTAATTGTTATATTACATAATTTTACACTATAGTACACTTAAATTTGAATCAGTGTTATTTTTATTTTATTAGTAAAATCAAATTTTATTTAGGAAATAACAACTAACTCGACATCAAGTCGGACAGCTGAAACTACAATTGGTGAGACAGACCCTTCACCATAATCCCAGCTACTGCTAGTTAAAGCATGTTTGACCAATTCGTGAGCCATTTTATTACAAGATCGACAAGCAAACTGTAATGAACAGTCTATCCCTGGACTAGAAAGAATACGCATGCAGTCGTAGATAATGCCCCCGAACATATTCCTCGTGTGCTTCTTCCGTCTGACATAATCCACTACCATGAGACAGTCTGATTCTACTACCACTTTCGTCCACTTATTTCCTTTTTCCCATGATAGAGCCTCCCTGACGCCAACAGCCTCCACCTCTTCGACATGGAGATGTCCCGAAAATCTTCTAGAGAGAGCCCCCACTAGTCGACCATCATAGTCCCTGCATGCCAGCCCTATACTCCAAAAGCCCCTCTCTGCATCTGTTCCCTCATCAACATTTATCTTTAGCTTTCCTGGTCTCGGTGGGACCCAAACATTATATACAAATATCTAGGGGTGCTCAAAAAACCGATAACCGAGGAAACCGGACCGAACCGAGCCGAAACCGAGCGAATCGGTAGCCGAACCGATCAGCTCGGTTGGGCCGGTTCGGTTATTACTAATAACCGACTCCACATCGGTTCGGTTCTAGGTTACGGGGTTCTGAAAACCGCCCGTAACCGAACCGAACCGATAACCGAGCTACTGTGACAAAACGACGTCGTTTTGGGTTCAGCATTTCCCAAAACGACGTCGTTTGTTAGAGTGCTGCTGAGCTGACTGCTGAGTGAGACCGAGCGTGCGAGACACACAGAGCGACTGAGCGAGAGCGACCGAGAGCGAGAGCGACCGAGAGCGAGACAAATCCGAAAACGGCCGAGAGCGATCGAGACAGAGGCGACGAGAGCGACGAAAATGGCCGACCGACAACGACCGATCTCGATTTCACTCGGGTAAGCCCTTACCCTTTCTCAGACCAATTTTTGTGTCTGTATTTGATGCAGTTAGGTCTTGATTTCACTGTAAGGTCACAAATTACAAATTAGGGTTTTTCGATTTGTTTTGTGATTGTTTAGAGTTTCTCGATTTGTTTTCTCAATTAGACAACAAAATCTTACAAGAACATCTCGGTAATAGTAATTATATAATCATATAACACAGGAAGTCTAATTTTATTTAAAATATTTGCTGCTATTTGAAAATAATCAGTAATTCTTCTGTCTTGTCATTGTCTACTATTGAATCAGCCATTCTATATTGTGTTCGAGGATAGTAGCTTTGCTTTGGGACTACGCAAAGCAACCTTCAAAGATTTGAGGTTGAGCACTGCCACCAGATTTGGTGACACGGGGATGCTCTTTCTAATTACAAGCAACTTTTGATTTTTGTTTCAAGGTCTGGGTTTTCCTGAACTCTATTAAACATATTATTAACCAAAGAACCAAACCGGTCCTAACCGATCGGTTATTCGGTCATAACCGAACCGAACCGACAACCTTTCGGTTCGGTTATCGGTTATGAACCTTCAATAACCGAACCGGTTGGTTCGGTTCGGTTATCCAACCGTGAACAGTCCTACAAATATCACCATTATATTTTTCTCATCATGTGTAATATTTATGCCTTTTTTTTAATTTGGATTTGACAGCTATCTATGAAATAAATTATAGAGAATAACTTATGTTACAAAATGCAACATTTTACGAAGGGATAATGACACTTTGATACACCTAACTATAGCGAAATGACACTTCCATACCCTAACTATTTTTCCTCTTTTTTAGTACCCTAACAATATTTTTGTGACAACCTACCTCTAAATGTCTAAAATACCTAAACTACCCTTGGTGTAAAAAATTATAAATTGAATTGGTTCAATTTTTTTTATCTCTGATTCAATTTTATTTGTACTTAAAATGCAAATATAATTATGCCCGAAAATGTAAAATTAAATTTGAACCATTTCAAATATGGTTTGATAAATCATATTGGACTAGTTTTATTTTGGTTTCTTAAATCAGGAGTATTTTAGTTATTTTAGCGTAGTTTGTCACAAAAAGTTTGTTAGGGTACGAAAATAGAGACAAAAATAATTAGGGTATGAAAATCTCATTTCGCTACAGTTAAGTGTAACAAAGTGTCATTATCTCTTTTATGAATTAGTGTTGCACATGAAAATAAAGGACACACATTGCAATTCAACTGCCACTAACACATGACCATGACATTGTTCAAACTATTAAATAACATTGAGGACACAAATCCATTTCAAATTTTACTTACACAAACATTAGAGAGAAAATATGTCAACCACATATGTACATTCAACAAGAAACTTACAAATTACAACACACATCAAAAATCAAAATTATAACCCAAAATCTCACTTACAGTACATAATAACAACATCAATCACAAACCCTAAAACATACAAAAATATCAGAGATTAGATCAGGACCCTATATATGTTTTCTACCAAAATGATTCATAATACCACTTACCTGATCCATTCCTCCAGAGCTAGCAACCTTGTAAAAGAATGATGCTTAGGGCACCATAGGAGCTAAAAACATAGTTAGATACACTCTCAAGTGTCAAAAGTATAAATTAGGCGCACTAAAGTGTCATTTATCTTAAATATAATCTAAAATTATAGATGCAGCGTCTGCGGTTAGGAAATTTTTTTTTATCAAAAATTCGTTGATTCTTGAAAATACTGAAGATGATAGATTTAAATCTGAGGGAAACCACGATTTTTTATTAAACTTCAAAAACTAAATAATATAAACATATATGACAGTGCTTAAATAGCCAAAATCTAATTGCAGAAAAAGAAACCCTAAACTTATGAGAAAAAAGAAATAAATTATCAAAATTATCAAAAATGCCCGGAACTTAGAAAATTGCGATTTTGACCCAACTCGGATGGCCGAAATTCATCATACATCATGGCGAAGCAATGAGTTTTGCTCAGAACGCCGTTTCAGCTCAGAAAACACTAGTCCTTTTTCAAAATCCGACACTTTTCTGATTTGCACTACATCAATTATACAAGTATTTCTTCAACCAATAAAGATGAATTGGGAAAATGCAAGTCATCATTGCAGACTATATAAATGAATTTGCATTTAAGTTAACAAAAGGAAATGAGCTAGCTATGCTTAATTAGTACTCAAGAATCATATATATTGGCCATAACAATTGAGAAATCAGCCAGTAAAATAAAATCCTAAGATTAACTTTCCACAGTTCAATATGAAATAGCCATAATTAACCAGCATCAACAATCACATAATGCCAGTTTGATGATCAATATAAATAAGACAAATTTATCAGCATCTGGAACTAATAATTGGATAAGTCTAGAATGAATTGATTATTAACCTAAACATTTCAACTAGTTGAGTCTGACAGAAGAAATTAGTGATCAAGATCTGGGGCTAAGCATTCTCTCATGCCAATTTAGCAGCAACCATAATTCCTTTGATAACACCACGAATTGTAGCGGCATTTCCAAAGCGTTATATATATATATAAGTCATAAAGTTTGAGAGAAATTACTTAAAAGAATTAGCTAGCTTTCTTCAGCTTCAATTTCTACTCATAATTACCAACATAATCAACACTGTTACATTAACAAAATTGCTTTCAAATCGTTAAAACTATAAACCGAAGCATCACAATAAGGTTAGAAAATGCTTTTTGAGGTAAAATATTTATCGCGTCCTGATATGGTTGCCACTTACTTGAAATTTTTTTTTTCGATTTCACCAAGAAATACCAAAAGGCATAATTCATTATGCCATTATCCTCAACAATGATTCTCAAACTATATGATCATCAATGGTTAACTTATTTATAAAAATTATTTAGTAAAAGTTCCAAATCCTCTCACATCCGGCTATCCCCTCCAAAACTGAGTTACCCAAAGTAAATGTATATTACCCAAAGTAATAATATTCTTTATTCACAAAAAGCGCGGCGGATTCATAAATTTTTAAGAAATGACGAAAAAAATTAAACTCGAGCTTGACACGTTTATTTAACTACCCAACCTTGTGCTCAATTTCATTGGTGAGTTTAAAAGGTCGCTATTCTAAAAGAAAGGTTTGTCAATTCCAATGTTTAAACTCATGACCTCTTGAATAATATACCTCACACTTACATATAAATGAAATAGATATTATAGTTATATTACACAACTTTTGTATATATATTTGGGTAAATATCACAAATGTACAGTTAACTTTACACGTTTTGCAACCGGATACAACTAACTTAAAAATTTTATTTTAAGATCAGTTAATTTTGGATTTGTGTCAAATTAGACAAAATCGTAAAGTTTCAGTTAGTTTTTAATGTGAAATGACAAAAATTATCATTCATTGTCATTCAAGTTTTCAAATGCATGCCCCTCACTATTTTTATGCCCAATTGCTCAAACCATTTCCTACCGTCAGAAACCATCTATTCTACTCAGCAAGCAATCCCAATTCCCAGTCCAAGAGAAAAAACAATCTCAATTTCACCAGCTTTACAATTTTTCAATACTAATTCCATTAGAATTAAAATAAGTTACATAAAAATACGTGGGGTATCTGTAAAAAAAATTAGATGAGATACTAAATTTAAAAACGTATATAAATAAAGTATAGTGATATGTAATTACACATATAATTTAAAGGGAAATCAAACATTGAGTCGCTAAGAGATAAAAGAAGACAATGATGAATTTGGTTTGACTGCGGAGCGCGAGGTCATGAAAATGATGAATTTGGTTTGACTGCGGAGCGCGTTTTTGTGCGCCGTTACAAACTGTAACGGTGCAAAAAACCTCTGTAATGGCGCACTTCACGTGCGCCGTTAAAAGAGGAAAAACTGACAATGAATAGAGATACGTCTCGAGGGCGTGGAGAACAGAAAAAACACAAAACCCAAAAAAATATATATAGAAATAAGTACTATATTATTCTTTATTGATAATTTAAGTAGCATCGAGCAAGTAGCACCAATTAACTTGTTCAAATTTTTCTCTTAGTCTTAAGGCCATGGAATCACAATATCAGCTTTACCACCGGACTGTGGCTTGGAAAAAACACTATCCGCGGCGACAAACCAGCTACACTGTGTAGCCGTAGGGCATCTTGTCTTATCTCTACTTCGATCATATGTTGTGACATTATTCAGGTTTCCCAAATTACACTTGAAGCTGCATGTAGCGAGCGCATCGTTTGTAACGAAGCCTCTAGCGGCGCCATAGGGTGTTGATTGGTTTTAGGCCCATTTATGTACTGTGATGGTTTCGTAAAACCATCGGCGATGTTGTGGTCTCGCTGCTCGACTGTGACCACTCAAATCTAATTTGGAATAAAAATAAATTCTTTTCTAGGAAAATAGCACTCATTCATGCATCATGCATGCATATGCATGCTGTTCATAAATATTGGTTGGGTTTTTTTTTAAATTTAATGTTCTAAGACTCTTATATGAGTGTGTCTTTCAAATTTTCATAATATATGTAATATAATTATAATTATGTTGCCCAAGCCTAACAAATAAGTGACATAGGAAGTAATATGTTACTTTTAAATTAGTAGGAAGAAATATTAATAATTTATGTCGTCTAAAATATAATACGTGACACTGTAGTATATGTATTTGTTTATTCTTTTAGACCACGTATCTATTTTGAATGTCTCTTAAGAGCATACTTGGCAAAGTTGGCTAGAGTATGAAATTATGTTCATCTTAGAGTCACTTTAACAAGAGTAGCAGCATTAATACAATAAGGCCACATGTCCACCTAATTGGCCAATAAGAAACCACCCATTCTCTATGTATAATATATTATTCATATTCCGCCTCCTTTCCAAATGGATACACCAGTCGTCTATGAGTCGGAGTTTTGAGCCGTAGTCGTCGACCATGTGTCACCGAGATGAGGTCTTCTTCGTCGTCCCTCACCTCTGTCTCGCCGTCTCTCACCGTCTTCATAACTATGATCGTGCAAGCCGCGTGCAAACTATGTGCAAATCGTGTGCAAACGACGTGCAAGACAACAATAGTCGTCTGGCCATGAGATATGAGAAATTCCAAAACTGGAAACTAATTATTTTGTAAATTATGTTGGGAAATAATTTAGCATGCCTCTTCAATAGCAACTCCATATATGTTGCTTGTTGCGGGAAGGAGAAACAGAAAGACGAAATGAAACAGATCGAGGCTCAGGTTTAACAAAACACTTCAACTTCAATGCTATATATATAACAAAACAATAGCTTCATCCAAGACTGTGTGAGCTCGTCAATTCATTATTCTTGTATCAACAAATTGGTCCTTTTGTCGTTTATCAAATTAATAGAAGAATTATGATACATTTTTGTTGCTCTAAGTAATAATAGATTCAAAACAAATGATTTAACATTTTTCGTGACACTTTCTTGTATACTACCAGTTGATGTGATAAATCGTTAAGGGTTTGTTATGATTATAAAGAATTTTAGAATTCAGAGTCACAATCCCATTAATAGTAATTTCTGTCTTCTGGCGTCTCTGCAACAAGGCTCCAACAGACGTCCCTTGCGACCAATCCCGTGCTGCCAGCTGTTCCACCCGTCTGCTCACGAAACGCACCATTTCACTTAACTGATACACACAAGACATGTTTTTGTTGTTTGGAGAAATTTTGCTATAGATTCTTAGTTAATTACAAGTTAGTATATCTAGTTGGAAGTCATTTATCATTGACTATACATATTTTAAAAACTTTTATTTTCACTCATCTAACTATATTTTTTTACAATTTACCTTAACACCGTTAAATTTTGTGATATGTTGCCCAAATTTGTAATATGTTGATTTTACCTGTATACCATTATGGGTAGTATTTGATGGCGAATATAATTTTCGAACAAAATTGTACTGTAATTATTTTCGAATTCTCAGGCCGTAAACCCGCCCCTGGCAATAACCCTACCCGAAAGGGGAATGTGCCCCAATATTTTTTTAACTCCAGTGAATTTCCAAATTTTCTGTCTGTGAACAATCAGTCCCTTCATGTGATTAAGGTTAGACCTTTATTGTGATTAAGGTTAGACCTTTGACATAACATGGGTGTAGATCCAATGAATTGAGTATCTAAGAATGATATCATATGACATCAAAGGAGAAGAATTCAATTTCATTTATAATTAGTAACATAAAGATGTTAAAATATATATATATATATATATTATTGGCCCAACACATTCAACCATACATGCTTGTACTTGTACATACAGAACTTGATGATGAGTCACACATGACATGACAACACTAAATTTAAATCCTTAATTTATTTTGGGGAAAATTGCAAAACCTTGTTATTTATAATACAATATGTAATGAAATAGAATTATATATATATATAGATGAAATTAATAGGAAAAATATAATTTACAAAAAAAAAAGGAACAAATATATAGATGAAATTAATAGACATACATATATCTATACCATGAAACCCTCGTCGTATTCGTTAGAGGTAAATAAGTAATGGTTATGATTTCTTACTAATTTTATGAATTAATTAAATGAATAATAATTTAAAAGGGTAGCATTGTCATTCTATTATATGGTGAAATTGAAATTGGTGTTTTCTTTTAAAAAAAAAGTCATTTAGAAAATGTACTGTTATTTAGAAAATCAATAATACATCATCAACTTTTTATCCAACAATATAAATTTGATTGAGAAATTTTGCTATTTTGAGAGACAGAAAAACCTTAGATTTATAGAGATGATGAACCATAAATGTTTGGGATAATTGGGGTTTAAATGCCTGTGATCTACTTTTACAGATTCTCATTCTCACTTTCGGACAATTTACTAGGATCTGTGAGTACCTTAAAAGATGAGAGCTAGAGCTAGAGCTACATGTGAAAATACTAAATTTTGACAGGTTATTAGAGAAACCTGAAGCCATTATAGACAGTTTAGTTTCCTCAATATTGCTTCCATTTAAACCAAAATTTACAGCTTATAGTAAACCCAAGTTGCAACTATGGAAGCATACCTGTAGAAGATCAGCAACTAAAAAGACATTGGTGGTGTACTTTGAAAATAAAGTCTGTAATTTTATACAAAATGTGTAATTTACCGTTAGTTTATGCAATTTTTTCTTAATTATATTTTTAAAAGAAATTTTATGGTGCATATTGTTGTGATTTATGTTAGAGTTGCCCAAAAACAATTGAACCGATGATCAAACCGACCCGAAAAATGATCGAAGTAAATTTATATTGGTTTGATTTCAATTTATAAAACGAGAACTGATAAAACATATAATATAACCGAACTTAAATCCGATCGATTTGAACTCACATCTCATTTTAAGTTATCGATTTTTATAAATCGGATCCACCAATTGATAAGTAAAATAATAAGTCAATACATGTAAAAAAAGGTAATAATTTCTTGAAAAATCGGTTTAAATAAAACTCAACAAAAAACTGAAAGCCAAAGAATAAATCAAAGCGGTTTAAAATAAGAGAATTTCATGAAATTTGGTTTATAAAAACTAAAGTAAACTAAACCAAAAATTAATATGTTTAAAGTTGAACCAAACTAAGCCAAATTCTATCGGTTTAAGTTCGATTTTTATTTTAATATATAAACCAATTGCATATATTATTTATTATAGATATTGGAATTTTTTCTAAAAAGTTTGCATTTCTGATAGTTTTTGGGTTAAGTTTCGGATTTTGGGTAAAACCTGCACTCAACGGGTCTTGAGCGGGTTTTTTCGGGTCGGGTACCCGTATAAATTCTTTGAGTGCGGGTTTGATCAAACCCGACCCGTTGTCATCCCTACTAATTAGAGTCAGGAAAAATGACACTTTTGTGCACCTAACTATACACAATTCCCGTTTTCATATCATATATATTTTTTCAGTACTCTAAATTTCATTTTGAAACAATCTACTCCTAAAATACTAAAAATGCCTAAATTATCTTTGAAGTTGAAATAAAATTAAATCTGGTATAATTGAAAGACTTGGTCCAATTTTGATATTCGTTGAAAATACCAAAATGTTCTTAAATCAATTTGAAAATTTTAAAAACCTAAATGAGAGTGATCAGAAGGAAGAATTAATATTATTGAGTCAATTACTGTATCATACCTACTTGATTGAAACAATGTAACAGCCAAAATTCAGGATTCCCCAAAAATATAGAAGTGCAAATACGGATTAAGATATTCAGAATTGGTTAAAAAAACTTAAAATAAATACTAAATGTTAACATATTAAACGATGAATATACTTTAATTTTTAATATGTTACAGGTATCCTAATAAATTTAGCCAACATTACAATGAATATATTGTAAAGCCGTGATAAGTAATACCAATATCCTTATATTGTTATATATCTAGAAGAGACCATCATAACAATTTTATAGTATATTCTTAGTCTTATGATGATTTAAATTAGGGTTGTTTGATGTTCAATTATAAGTTAGTTCGATTTGGTTTTAAAATGAAACAATCAATTTGAGCAGTTTAGTTAGTTATTAGCTAGTTAGGTCGATCGGTCGTTGCATGTTGATTTAGTTTTACGTAATGTTTTCATTTATGAATGGCTTTTGTGTTATGTTTTGTTATGTACGTTGTGTTGGTGTTATGTTATGTACGTTGTGTTGTGGTGTTATGGAAATAAGAAGTTTTATTCGTGAAGAATGTCCTGGTACGATAACGTGACTTTTAAGATTGATGGAATACTTTAAATTTTACTAGAGCTCTTAAAGTTCGAGCGGTGGATAATTAATGTCAAATGGGTATGTAATATTTTTGAAGGGTTTACTCTGGTTTTTGCAACGATTGGTGCACCATCAGATTTTTCTATAATAACGACGTATACATGAAGCATACGCCGTTACAAAATTATTAGTAACGGCGTACTCAATAGTATACGTCGTTACTAATTGTAACGGCGTATACTATTGCGTACGTCGTTACTCTTTCTATTTTGTAACGGCGTATGTAGGTAAATACGCCGTTACAAGTTCTTCCAGTTATGTTACCGTTCTGTCGTTGTGTTACCGTTAATTAGTAACGGCGTATTTACCTAAATACGCCGTTACAAAATCAATGTATAAATCTTCGCAGAACCTTCTCCCATTCTCCCCACATATTTCTCCCAATTCTCTCCTACTTTATATTTCCCGACAAGGGCATTTTCGTAATATCATCTCCATTTTTCGACAACTCTCTCTAAAAATACTACGGTTCATATCATCATTCTCCATATTAGCAGGTACGTACATTTTTTTTTATTAATAATACATTATGTAATGTATTTTATTAATTTAGGTTAAATGGACGTAGATTATTCCATTAATTTTGTTGTTATAATGATAATAATTAAATAATTTAATTGTTGTTATAGTTGATAAATATAGTCAATTCTAATTGATTATTAACCGTAGTTATTTGTATAATATATAGAATGGATCGTGGGTGGATAACATCCCGTAAGATGAGTGAGAAGTGGATGAACGGATTAAGCAGTTTCATCAAATTTGCGAAACGAAACGCGCAAACAGATGGCGTGGGACGTTTCAAGTGTCCGTGCACTAGATGTTGTAATTATTCTTGGCACGATATGGACACCATTTGCGAGCATGTATTAAAGAAAGGTTTCCTTACATCGTACAATGTGTGGATCCATCACGGGGAAGCTAGAGGGCCTAGTTCGAGTCGGCCTAGTTCTAGCCGAAATATAGATATGAGTTTCCCGTCAAGTTCCCATAATCCCCCTTGTTCAACGTCGGCGCACACTCCAGAGTACGTCGATCCGGTGCATCAGTTCGTGAATGATGTAGATCCATGTAGAGATGTAAGGATTGGCGAAGATGAAGGCGGAAACGACGAGGATGAGTACGAGGACGAGGACCAGGACGAGGACCCACAATTGGAGATAAGTTCGGTGACCGAAGTCGAGGCCGGACTTGCTAAAGCGAAGATGACGGCGTACAACCGGTTGGTGACGGAGTCACAACAGCCGTTGTACAAAACCACAAGCGCTGTCACTAGTACGGATACTTCTTTGGAAGCGATGTTAAGGATGTTGTGTATCAAACGGCGTATATTTGGTCTGTAACGGCGTATTTACATACGCCGTTACTAATGAAAAAAAAATGGCAGTGGTGTTTTCTGCAGTGTAGATCTAATTTCTAACGGAATTGTAAAAAAAATACAAGTAGCGTATCTCAATTTGAATTTTTTATTATACCTAGGATAAACGGTAAAACGCGCTAGTGTAGTATGGACAAATTGTAATTAACCATTTATTTTATAATGTTTCTGAAATTATTATGTTGTAAATAAATAAGCCATATATTTCATGAAGTATTCATTTTTGGGGGTACCAGTTAATTTCTTACTCACAATTGGAGGCTTTATGACCAATATTGCATTCAAATGAAATAAATGAGAATAACGATGAACAATTAGTGAATATACAATTACATAGATTTAGGATTTGGGTTGCAAATGCATGCTAAATTATTTCCCAACATAATTTAAAAAATAATTAGTTTCCAGTTTTGTAATTTCTCATATCTTATGGCCAGACAGCTATTGTTGTCTTGCACGTCGTTTGCACACTATTTGCACATAATTTGCACGCGGCTTGCACGACCATAGTTGTGAAGACGATGAGAGACAGCGAGACAGAGGTGAGGGACGACGAAGAAGACCTCATCTCGGTGACACATCCGGTCGACAACTACAGCTCGAAACTCTGAATCATCGACGACTGGCGTATCTATTAGGAAAGGAGGCGGAATATGAATAATATACTATACATAGAGAATGACAACTGTACATTTTTCAATTTGTTTGGAATGCAATTAATTAGAAGTTGATGAAAAACCATCGCGACAATTCTTCACCTCAAGCCGGTCCTCTGAAATCAAGAAAAAAATCAAAATCGGAAACAAGTAGAGCTGAGCAATCGAACAATCGAGTGTTTAAGTACATATCTGAGAGCTTACGCTTGGCTGAGAAGCTCTCGAAGACAGCATCAACGTCGTCGAGATCAGAGTCAACTATTAGGGGATCTTGGAGCCAGTAGTCGCGGAACGAAGAGGACGAGTGGACTAGGGCCCACCACTGCTCGGAGTAGTCCGATACGCCGTCGGAGCAAGCAACATAGCCATATCCTCAGCCCACTGACCTCCTCTTCACCACCGCCTCCTCTGCCAAGCTCGGACATCGCCAGATCTGCAAGTACTGTCTACTGTAAATTTGATTTTTCAACAATAAAAATAGACAATTATCCAACAACAAAATTTAACATCATTTGAAATATGCATTGATGAATCATTAATGTATGGTTAATGTAAGGGTGATCATGGTCGGTTAACCGCAATCACCGCAAGAAACACAGATCCTCACGCGTCTCCTTTGCCTGTGACATTACTGGTCGGTTAAGTCCATTCTAATAACAATATTCCTGACAGTAGTGAGCTATGGCTGTTGAAGTGATCTCGCCGTTGAATCCTGACGTTCGGATGTCGACTAACTCCGATCCCCTAATTTCCAGCTAATTCTCAATCAGATCTCAAAAGGTCCTTTTCGACTGTCTAGTGCCTAGTGTTTTCTTAGAGCACCGACTGAAACAATCTTTGCTTTGCTGGTGATATTTATACCCTACATTGGAGGAATATTACACAAGTTACATTTCTATGGCATCAAACATCACTGTATATCCTGCAACCAGGTATATGTTTTTTCTCTATTTTAGAGTGACGTAAGGAATAATTTATTGGCCACTTTGTCACCAATTGGTTAGACTCACACACTACCCTCTCTTAAGAATCTTAAGCCCCCGATTCCTTCCGGTACATGTCCAAATAAAACACCCAAATAACGTATTGAATCATAAATAAGCTGAGGCCCCCTAGTTTTGTATGCTTGCATGAATCTGCCAACCAACGCCAGATAATTCTATTTACCTTCCAGTACCGGCCTACCTGAAAGTAAATATTTTTCCATAGGGTTTCATTATCATATAAGAGTATTTATAGGTTACATGCTAAACCCTAATGATACAATAATAATTACAAGAAGGGTAATTTAGGTAACACACATAATAATATTAAATAATAGTAGTATATTCTAACACTCCCCCGCAATCGGAGCAGGAGGAGGCTGGATGCTCAGACTGGATCGAAAGTCGTCAAAGAGAGCCGTCGGAAGTCCCTTGGTAAAGATATCAGCGAGTTGGAGTGACGATGGTACATGAAGCACACGCACCTGACCTGCGGCAACTTTCTCACGGACAAAGTGTAAATCTAGTTCAACATGTTTGGAACGTTGGTGCTGAACAGGGTTGGCAGACATATAGACAGAGCTGACATCATCACAGAAAACAATGGTGGCCGTGGACAATGGATAATGTAACTCTAGAAGAAGATTATGCAACCAACAAGACTCAGCAACAGCGTTAGCAACACCGCGATATTCAGTTTCAGCACTAGACCGAGACACGACATGTTGACGTTTGAAAGACCAAGAGATGAGATTAGGAACAAGAAAGACACAATAGCCAGAGGTGGAACGGCGAATGTCAGGACAACCTGCCCAATCTGCATCAGAGTAGGCGGTGAGAGAGAAATCCTGAGATTTATGAAGGTGAAGACCATATGTAAGAGTACCTTGTATGTAGCGGAGGATGCGCTTTAGAGCGTGAAAATGAGGTTCACGGGGATCATGCATGACAAGACAAATTTGCTGGACAGCATAAGAAATATCAGGACGAGTGAAAGTGAGATACTGAAGAGCACCCGCTAGGCTTCTGTAAAGTGAAGGATCAGAGACCGGAGACCCAGAAGAGGAAGACAACTTTGATTTTGTGTCAACTGGTGTGAGACAGGCATTGCAGGAGGACATGTTGGCACGAGCCAAGATCTCACAAACAAACTTTTCTTGAGATAAAATAAGACCAGAGGGGGTACGGGTGACAGATATGCCGAGAAAATAGTGTAAGGGTCCAAGATTGGTCATAGAAAATTCAGAGTTGAGACGAGACATGATTGACGTGAGAAGTTGGGTTGATGAGGCCGTAAGGATGATGTCATCCACGTAGAGGAGAAGGAAAGCAATGTGAGTATCATAGCGATAGATGAAAAGAAAAGTGTCAACTTTACTACTCACAAAACCGATAGAGCCTAGATGAGTAGCAAATCGATGATACCAGGCCCGGGGGGCCTGTTTTAAACCGTATAGTGCCTTTTTCAGGCGGCAAACATGGTGAGGGAAAGAGGAGTCAAAAAAACCAGGAGGTTGTTTCATGTAAACTGTTTCAGTGAGATGACCGTGAAGAAATGCATTTTTGACGTCAAGTTGATGGATAGGCCAAGAGTGCGAGAGAGAAAGACTGAGAATAGTACGTATAGTGGCAGGCTTGACGACAGGACTGAACGTGTCATCGTAGTCAAGACCGGGCTGTTGTGTGAACCCTTGAGCAACTAGTCGAGCCTTGTAACGCTCAAGAGAGCCATCCGACTTAAATTTGTGGCGAAAGATCCATTTAGAGCCGAAAATGTTGACGTTAGGTGGGCATGGCACCAAATCCCAAGTGTCATTGTCACGAAGAGCAGAGATTTCAGTGTCCATGGCATTTTTCCAGTCAGGGCTTGTGAGAGCTTGCTTGTAGGAGCGAGGAATAGGAGTAGGAGTAATTGTAGAGATATGAAGGTCAAGAATACGACGAGGCTTAAATAACCCAGCCTTTCCTCGAGTCTTCATGTGATGTGAGGGACGTGGTGGAGGAGGAAGAAGTGGTGGAGCGGGAGGCGATGGGGTCGGTGGTTGAGATGGAGGTACGATAGTGGGGGAATCATCAGTAGGAGATGAAAGTGTAGCGCGAATGGAGGGAGGAATGTCATCGTCAGATGAGTGGAGGAAATCATAAGAAGGTGAAAGTTCGTTTTGATGAAAAGAGGGCTAAGGAAATACCGACTCATCAAATAAAACATGAAGATAGATGATTATTCGACCAGTTGATAGGTTGAGGCATCGATAGCCTCGATGATTGGAAGGATATCCTAGAAAGACACAAGACGTGGAACGAGGAGCTAATTTATGAGAAGAAGTGGAAGATAGATTTGGATAGCATAAGCATCCAAAAACACGAAGGTGAGAGTATGATGGTGAAGTTTGAAAGAGTGCCTCAAAGAGTGTACGAAGGGATAAGGTTTTGGTAGGGAGTAGGTTAAGTAAGTGGGCGGCCATATTTAATGCCTCAACCCAAAGAGAGGGAGGAAGTTGAGCTTGAAATAGAAGAGCGCGAATAATATTATTATTTGTCCGAATCATGCGTTCGACTTTACCATTTTGTTGAGAGGTATGGGGACACTGTTGAGGGGTCGATCGACCTCATTTTGACCTCGATAAACCCCCCATTTCGATACTTATTTGCCTCGTAGTGGCCGTAGAGGGCCAAATAGAACGATTTGATGCTTGGTCGTGGTTTGAGGAACATATGCAGGAAAGGGAAATTGTCGGGCGATAATCGGAAGTCGAAGAGATCGAGCGATGAGGCATTTCGGAGTTGAGCAAGCGAGGAAATGAAGTGGGCAGAGAGAAACTCCTCTAGGCAATCCAGCCTGGATTGCCTAGAGGAGTGAAGCATGAGACATTTGTCTTAGGTCCTCCAGGCACTCCGGGCCGGATTGCCTAGAGGACCTGAGCAATGAGAAGTGCAATCCATTAGGCAACCCGGTCCGGATTGTCTAGCGGATTGGAGTTCGAATTCAGACAAAAGGAAACCCTAGCTCACTTTTGGAAGGAACCCTACACTCCATCACTTCACCTACCAAGTTCCTACCTTACCTCCATCTAGCTCCTAACCTTGACTACCATTGGAGAGCCAAGAAGCTTGAAGATTTGGAGTCAAGAGATGGATGGATCTACCTTCTCAACTTGAAGTGTGAAGAAGATATCACTCAAGTGGGGGATTGTAGCAAAGTGGAAGACACATGAGCATTTCTATTTCTCTCTTGCTTTAAATTTGTGCAAACTTGTTTTCATTTCTAGTTTCCTTGAATTTATGCACTTGATTTGTATGATGATTTTAGACATGAGCACCATGGTTGAGGGCTAAACCCCTTAGCCATGGGTGCTAGACAATGTGATGCATGAAATTATGATATGTGATGAACGACTTTTAGGATGATTTTAGATGTATGTGATGTTTTATAATTATCATCCATGTTGCTAGAGAGGCTTGTTGGATAGTATGCTAGGGTTTTAATCCTAGTTGACACCAAGTGTTAGGGGCTCGGAACCGTGTTCCGCGACCCCGACGGAACACTTAGCCGACATAGTAGGCATGTTTAGGGGCTAGACCGTTCTCGAGAGAGACGGATAGTCCCGGACCTAGGCATCACAAAGTGTTAGGGGATCGACGCCGAGCGGAGACTCCCCGGATTAATGCTCGACCAATCATTGTCGGACGAATGCGGTCTCGAGTGACTACAAACCCGAGAGGGCGAGGAGTGACTCGAGACTAGGACAACGCCAATTCCGAGAGGCGGAGTTGTCAAATTAAGACATAGGTCACATCTACATCACCGAAGCACTCGTGAGTCGTTGTCGTAAACTATGAATTGCATGTCTAGCACCCTAGGCGTTTCCTTTACTTGTTGATCATCACATAATCTCTTGCTTAGTTCGATTATTAGAAAAAAGACCAAAAATATTAGTCGTAGCTTAGAGTTCGTTAGCACAATCACACAATCGACCGAAAACCTTCATTAGTCCCTGCGGATCGACCCGGTTACTTGCCGGTCTATAAATTTATTACTTGTGATCGCGTACGCTTGCGCGAGGGATCCTATCCGAGACGTGACGTTTTGCACGACACGTTTCGGCCTTACAGACACGAAAGTCGGAATATGATTCCATGTGAGTCAAAGAAAGATTTGAATTGAGAATTATCAAATTCGCGACCATTGTCGCATTGAAAAGATTTGATGGACAAGTTGAACTGTGTTCGAACATAGGCGTGAAATTTCACAAATATGGGATAAACTTCAGATTTAGCACGTAAGGGAAACACTCATAAAAAATGAAAAAAATCATCCAATAATAGCAAATAATATTTAAAACCACTTGAATTTAAAACTGGAGATGTCCATAAATCAGAGTGTACTATTTCGAATAAACCAGTGGTATGTGAAGTAGAAGAAAAAAATGGGAGACGAGAGTGTTTTCCCAATTGGCAAGCATGACAAAGATGGTCAAAATCGACCTTATTACAAGAAATTAATTGTCTAGAGCAAAGAAATTTAAAAATATGGTCTCCGGGGTGACCAAGACGACGATGCCATGTAGAAGGAGACGTGTCGATGGAGAGAAGCATGGGGGAAGGTGGTGGAGCGGAAATGGAGGCATGAGAGACGGGATAGAGATCTCCAGTGCTATCACATCGGAGGAGAGGGGTCCTGGTCTGTAGATCCTTCACAGAAAAACCATACAGATCAAATTCAACTGAACAAGAATTATCACGAGTAAATTGACGAACAGAGACAAGATTTTTAATAATATTGGGACTCACTAAGACATTGCGAAGAGATAGTGGATGATGAGGAGTAGGAATAGTAGTTTGACCAGTAAAAATGACAGGTAAAGATGCACCATTTCCAACAATTATTGAACTAGAATTTAAACACGATGAAAGAGAGGAAAGTTTACCTGAATTGTGGGTCGTATGAGCTGATGCACCTGTGTCCATGTACCATTCATCAGATGGTTGTTGGAGTGACATGGCTAAAAAAATAGTTGCAAGGTCTGTAGGTGTGGCAGGTAGGCCACTAGCTGATGCGACTTGGGCATTCGTGGGTTGTCCGCCGAACTTGACTGGAAGTGTTGCTGGGCTGGAGCTGAACTGGGCTGGTCCGAGTGGAGTGAAGTGCTGCTGGGTCGGAGCTAGTGCGGGTGTGTGCGCTGGGCCGAACTGGTGAGATGGAGCAGGTGTGGGCGCTGGGCCGAACTGGTGAGCTGGGCCAAGAAGGGCGCTGGCTGCTGTTGGGCTGGAGATCGCATAATGGGCCGCGTGCTGCTGATGGGCTGAATATTGTTGGGCGGGCTGCTGAGCTGAGGACATCTGGGCTGCGAGCTGCTGGATATGGGCTGCAAATAATTGGGCCTGTTCATGCAGCTGTTGCAATTGTGGGCTGATGACAGCAGGCCCAGTACCTGGATTATTTATAGAACTAGCTTGCTGAGATGGAAACATATTAAAAGTAGATAAATTATGTTGCGGACGAAAATTGGGACGAAACTGAGGAGTCCCGGGTCTTGCGCCAAGGATACCCGGTGCCTGAGGAAAATAATTAACTCCACCACGACCCGAGCCATTACCGTAACGACGTCCTCGCCCTTGAGATCGACCCCTACCAAATTGTTGAGTTGGAGAGAAGTGTGGAAATTGATTTTGAGTGAGAAGAACAGTGGAATTTTCTGTTGTGGGAGAAGAATTTTGACGTTCTTCGGCAAGTAAAAGCATGGACCGAACTTCATGAAACGTGGGGAAAGGGGATTTATGTTGAATGACCTCTATAAGTGTGTTATAAGATTCAGGGAGACCATGAAGTGCTTGGAGGACAAGATCCTGATCTTTAATGGGCTGGTTGACATCCGTTAGATTATCCGAAATAATTTTGAGCTTTTGACAATATTCTGTGATAGATAAAGTGCCCTTTTTGAGATTTCGAAGTTGATGTTGTAAGTGTAGGGCACGAGACATTTGATTATCACGAAAGAGAGATTCAATAGAAGTCCAAAGATTCAAAGCCTTAGCACTTGGTGTAAAAATATCAGATAACAAGTCTGGATGTATTGTTGAATAAAGCCATGTGACAATTAAGGCATCAATACGATGCCAAGTGAGATCGAGGTTTGAAGTAGAGGAGGCCGAAGGAGCGGAATCAGATGAGACGGGAGAGAGGGGTTCGATATAGTCTAGGACATTGTGACTGAGACAAAGCATACGAAACATCTCACGCCATTGTTTATAGCGAAGATCCTTAACAGTCAATTTTATCGGAACAAAATTTGATGCATTTGTGACCGTGTATGCAGGGTGAAGGGGACCAGAACTACTTGATTGATTTGAAGTCACGTTACTGACTTGGTCTTCTATAGTCATGACCGATAAGCAAAAAACAAACGTTTGAAAAAAACAAGACTAGAGAAAATTTGTAATGATGAGATTAAAGAAAAGGAAGACACAGAAAGCAAATATTAAGAGTCAAAAGAAAAGACAACAAGAGAAAAAAAAAAGGACAAAGCAAGAAACGGAAGAAATAGAAAACTATCAAAGAAAGAGACAAACAAAAAAGGACAAAAAAGAAAGGACAGAAGCAAAAGAAACAGAGAAGAGACAGAATGAAGAATTCAAAACCTGGAAGGGGTTGTTGGGTTGATGACGCAGAGACGGTAGCGGCTTTTGGAAGCTGGGAAGAAAATTATTTTTATTCTCTGATACGATACCATGAAAGTAAATATTTTCGCATAGAGTTTCATTATCATATAAGAGTATTTATAGGTTACATGCTAAACCCTAATGATACAATAATAATTACAAGAAGGGTAATTTAGGTAACACACATAATAATATTAAATAATAGTAGTATATTATAACACTACCGACCAACCAAAACCGCTGGTTCCCACGTATTGAAGCTTAAGCAAGCCGAGATCCCCTAATTCAGTATGCTTGCATGAGTCTTTCCACCGACGCCAGATGACCCCAATTCCCTCCTAGTACCGATCTACCGTCGCAAACTAAGCTCGCCCACCTACAATTCCATCCTCAACTCCGGCTCAACCCCACTGCCCTCGACTCCATTTTAGCCTTTCCCTTAGTTGTGCCTCCTTCACTGCCAGCTGCCGTCGCAACTACCACTGCAAGACCCGGAATTATCGCCGTACTAAAACCCCTCACAGGCGAAGCCGTGCCGCAGTGAGACATCGTCGATTTTCGACGATTTTCGGCAAGTTGGTGGTTTCTGCAGTGTAGATCCAATTTTTAACGGAATTGTAAAAAAAATACAATTAACGTATCTCAATTTGAACTTTTTATTATAGATAGGGTAAACTGTAAAACGCGTCAGTGTAGTATGGACAAACTATAATTAATTCTTTATCTTATAATCTTTCTCAAATTATTATGTTGTAAATAAATAAGCCATATATTTCATGAACTATAATTATTTTTGGGTACCAGTTAATTTCTTAGTCACAATTGGAGGCTTCATGACAAACATTGCATTCAAATGAAATAAATGACAATAAAGATGAACAATTAGTGAATGTACAATCACATAGATTTAGGATTTGGATTGCAAATGCATGCTAAATTATTTCCCAACATAATTTAAAAAATAATTAGTTTCCAGTTTTGGAATTTCTCATATCTTATGGCCAGACGGCTATTGTTGTCTCGCAAGTTGTTTGCACACGATTTGCACATAGTTTGCACGCGGCTTGCACGACTATTTAGTAACAAAGAAATTTTGAATCAAGGTAATATTCAAATTTTATTCTAGCCTAGATCTCATGATCAATTCATGATCATGTACGATCCTTATTTAATATGAAACTTTTAGGTTAATTTCTTGTATGGGCATGAAATTAATTGATTGAACCCTCAAATAATTCCTTCATGCACCGCCTTCAGCAAACTCGATGGTAAATCCTCTTTCTCAAACAATTTCTTATAAAAGATTTTCTCCTAACCATCATGCTTTCTTGACGGTCATCTCCTCTATGGATGAGCCTCGTAACTTTAAATAGGCAGTCAAACATGCACACTGGAGGGATGCAATGGCCCAAAAAATTGCCGCCCTGGAAGGAAACAAGACATGAAGCCTAACCTCTCTATCAACGGGAAAGCGAGCGATCGATTTCAAATGGGTGTACAAGATCGAATATCGCCCAGATGGCACGATTGAACGCTTCAGGGCACGAATTGTTGCTAAGGGATACACCTAGGTTGAAGGGGTAGATTTCACAGACACCTTTGCTCCTGTTACAAAAATGGTCACCGTCCGCTGTCTTCTAGCTATTGCAACCGTCAGGAATTGGTCATTGCATCAACTGGACGTCAATAATGCATTTCTTCATGGTGATTTACACGAAGAAGTTTACATGAAGATACCACAAGGATTTTCTAAACATGGGGAGTCTCGCGTCTGTCGTCTACACAAGTCTTTATATGATTTACAACAAGCTTCTCGAAAGTGGTACCATAAGTTCACATAATCAATTAAGACCCTTGAATACAAGCCCTCCGTCGCGGATCACTCACTGTTCACACTCACGAGTGCTGGACACTTCATTGCAATACTTATTTATGTTGACGACTTCATCATCACAGGTTCTGACCCTTCCCGAATTCAACAGGTTAAGGATGCTGAGGTACAGAAAGGTGGGGCAGGGCAGCAACTGCTCTGTCTGCCTGGATGATTTCGTTCACTGCGAGACGACCAGGATGCTGCCCAGCTGCAGACATTTCTTCCACCCCCATTGCATTGCGACCTGGCTCCACAACCGACCCACCTGCCCGGTCTGCCGCCAGCCCCTGAACCCTCCGAGCGACGACGCGGTGGTGATTGATCCTGAACAAGAAGAATAGGACGTGTGTCCCAATCTTAGATTTAAGTCACTGAAATGGTTCAAACAAGTGTTTTCACATGTTCAAGAAACAACTTGTTCTCACGTGTTCTTAATAATTTGAAGCAACATAGTTCTCTGATCAAATTCCACACTCTGAATTCCCACCGAGAGTTTTCATTAATCACCTTAAGCTTACAACCCTTATCCCCACGATTTGCATAGGCATGGATCATTTTATTTCTATCCAAACCCCAGTCAATTCCCAATAATTATCGAGAAGGGGACATGACCTCTTCTCTTTCACCACATCAACAACCTCCACAGTTCTACATTATTGATTGTCCACTGGATGTTTCAAATCCCTTAAAACAAGCTAACAATCAGTACATAATGATATTTTAACTATATTGCGTGATTTTATATTTCTCATTATAGAGGTATATATATAGATACAATCGTTATTCTCTGATACAAAACGTATAGTAATGAATATAGCATAACGTCAATATGATAATAAAATCAGTAATTAATATAATAAATATATGAAACGGCAAAAATATCTAACACTCCCCCGCAGTCGGAGCAGAAGAAAGCTGAATGCTCAGACTGGACCGAAAGTCCTCAAAAAGAGTCGTTGGGAGTCCCTTGGTGAATATGTCAGCGAATTGGTGCGAGGACGGTACATGCAGCACACGAACCTAACCTGCAGCAACTTTCTCACACACAAAATGTAAATCAAGTTCAACATGTTTGGAACGTTGGTGTTGAACAGGGTTGGCAGACATGTAAACAGAACTGACGTTGTCGCAAAAGACAATGGTGGCAGTGGATAGAGGATAATGTAATTCAAGTAGAAGGTTGCGCAACCAACATGACTCAGCGACGGCGTTAGCAACACCGCGATATTCGGCTTCAGCACTGGAGCGAGAAACGACATGTTGTCGTTTAGAGGACTAAGAAATACGATTAGGACCAAGAAAAACACAATAGCCAGAGGTAGAGCGACGTGTGTCGGGACAACCAGCCCAATCTACATCAGAATAGGCAGTGAAAGAGAATTTTGGGGAGCTGTGGAGATGTAGCCCATACGTTATAGTGCCTTGAATGTGCCTTGAACTAGCTCAATCTGCATCAGAATAGATGTTAATGTTGTTGGGTTTATGTAATCTAATCAAAGTTGTAACAGCTTATTTAGTTCCTTGATTAGTCGAAATGGGATATAAAATCTAATTCTAGCACCAAGGATACCCGGTGCTTGAGGGAAATAATTAACTCCACCACGACCCGAGCCATTACGTAATGACGCCCACGCCCTTGAGATCGACCCCGACCAAATTGTTGGGTGGGAGAAAAGTGGGGAAATTGAGGTTGAGAGATGAGAACAGTTGAATTATCTGGAGTGTGAGAAGATTTTTGACGTTCCTCGGCGAGTAAAAGCATGGAGCGAACTTCATGAAAGGTGGGAAAATGAGTTTTATGTTGAATTACCTCAATGAGTGTGTTATAAGATTCAGGGAGACCGTGAAGTGCTTGGAGGACAAGATCTTGATCTTTAATGGGTTGGTTCACATCTGCTAAAGAATCAGAAATAATTTTGAGTTCTTGACAATATGCAGTGATAGTTAAGGTGCCCTTTTTGAGATTTTGAAGTCGATGTTGTAATTGTAGGGCACGAGACATTTGATTATCATGAAATAACGAGTCAATAGATTTCCAAAGATTCAAAGCAGTAGCACTTGGTGTAAAAATATCATATAACAGATATGGATGTATTGTGGCATAAAACCATGTAACAACTAAGGCATCAATACGATGCCAAGTGAGGTCAAGGTTTAGAGTAGTGGAGGCCGAAGAAACTGGATCAGATAAGACGGGAATTATAGGTTCGATATGATATAATGCATTATGAATGAGACAGAGCATACGAAACATTTCACGCCATTATTTATAACGAGGATCTTTAACCGTTAATTTGATTGGAACAAAATTTGCAACATTTGTAACAGTGTATGCAGGGTGAAGAGGGCCGGAAGAGGCCGACTGATTTGGAGTCACGATGGGTGAATCCAAAGTCATGATCGAGGTAGTAAAAATTTATATAAAATAAATCACGGTGGATACGAGGAAATAGGAATTGAATTTGGAATGACAAAAACAACACAGTATGTAAAGTCAAGAGATGCAGTAAAAAATGAAATAGAGAAAAGACAAAATAGCAAAGCACAAAAAAAGACAAAATAAGAATAAGCAGTAAATGAAGAAATAGAGAAAAGACAAAATAGCAGAGCACAGAAAAGGACAAAATAAGAATAAGGACGAAAGAGAAAATAACACAGAAGATGACAGAATAGAGAAAAGACAACCAGCAGAAAAGGACGAAATAGAGAAAATGACAGAAGAAGAGTAGAGATTTAGAACCCAAAAACCTGGTGGAGATGTGCGTGGGTTGGCGCAGAAACAGTAGCTACGCAGGAAGAATAGAGAAAAATTATTCTTTCCCTCTGATACCATGAAAGAGTTTATTATTGAATATTTGATGATTACAATAGAATACAAATGTCTCTATATATAGGCTTGATAAGCTAGGGTTTACATAAGCTATGACAGCTAGGGTTTAGGTAGAGATACAAAATGTAGTGGGCCTCGGCCCATATATTAATAACCAATATAATATATCTAACACTCCCCCGCAGTCGAAGCAGGAGGAGGCCGAATGCTTTGACTGGAGCAAAAGTCTTCAAAGAGAGTAGTAGGAAAGTCTTTGGTAAACATAT